>CM050404.1:45376067-46078567 GCA_027580255.1 Therioaphis trifolii
AATAACCGAAAAATACGTAAACAGTATATAAATAATATATTATATTACACTGAAGCTTTGCTCAGAATCGTTTTATACTAAAGAAATGAGTCATCATTTCTTTAAAACTTAATACATTCATCACCAATATCTTGTCCGAGGTTAGGTTAGGTGATCCCATGATAGAAAGTGCTATACACTCCTCACCATTATCTTGTCCGAGGAGCGAAGCGACGAAGGACGAACTTCCACCACCATTATCTTACCAGCTTTTTTGAATCAAAACAGTCTTAGAAGTTAGAAGATATTAAAATATTTACAAACTTTATTAATGAAAGATATTTTACTTGAAATGATTATAATTAATGACTGGTTATAATTTATAATGTTCGCTTTCATTAAACATGTACAAAAACATAACTAAAACTTATAATATAGGTAATTATAAATGGTACCTAATCGTGTTTTACACAAAATAAATATGGCTGATTCAAGTCACCATGACTTGGGGACTAGAACAACTATTTAAAAACATACAATTTCTATTCAAACTCATTAAAGGTAGCTTGAAACAAAATATATATTTGAAAAATGAAATAAAATGTATTAAAAATAAACGGCTATCCTACCGAAGAAAAAAGTTATAAAATTAACATCAACAATAAATATAGTAAAATAAACAAAGAACAACTTGTAAAATACCTAATATGTATTCAATAGGTATAGCTATAGCCTATACTGCTATAGGTAAACATAGGTTTTAACTTTAAAATAATAATTATATAGATGGCATTATTAATCATTAGTAGATTTTTTTTTATAATTATAATGAAATGAAATACATATTTTTATAATTCCGACTTCAAGGAACGCACATGTATTTATTTGAAATATAGCTTGATAATGATGTTTCAATAGACACTAAATAAATTTTGTTGAAAAATTAATTTTACGTTAATTATAGGAATAATTATTTTTAGATTCTTAGAGAAGTGAAGCATCTATTGGTTTTATATTGATGTTTATTTTTTATCTGTGAACAATTTTTCGGGTACCTAGTTAGAATAGTTCAAAAATTTTATGCAGCAACTTTATAGATCAGAAATTGCATGTCTATAGTACTTTGAAGGTTCATTTGTCTCTCCACTCAATAGTTTTCAGACGTGAGGAAAAAATTGACGAAAATCCGAGTAAAATCGTTTCCATTTGCGTAAAGGTACGATTTCCAAGGCGTGACCCATCGCCAAGACAGGTCGCCGCGACAGCCGCTGCCGACTGTAAGTATGTACTATGTATTTCCTATGTAGGTAATTCCTGGGTTAGACCCAGAATAACAAAAAAAAATGGGCTCTGGAAAAAAATGTCTTAACGGTCATTAAATTATAAAATATATAATTACTGTTAATAAACTTTATATTATTTTCATTCAAATGATCTACCTATTTTCATTGCGTTTTTGGTAAAAAATATATAAACCTATCAATTAATACCTACTTTGCTTTTTTTTTCTGAACCCCAAACATTTTTCTTCAAATTAATCAAACTTCCTTATAAATTAATTGCTTACCTCTGAACTAAAAAATACTTGATAAATTAATTATTACCAAAACTACATTAGTTCAGTTTAGACTTACTAAGTTTGAAAATAAGCAGAGAAAATTGTTTATTTCCTAAATTTATAAAGCAATTATAAAATTTTATTTTAAATTTGAATGAAGACCAGAGCCTGATTTACAAATTTCAGGGCCAGGGACTTAAATAAAGAGGTCCCATATAAATTTATTATCTTATTCAAAAATGTATATTTTATTTTATATAATTACATGTCACACTTAATAACATTGATTTTTTTCTATGGTTTTTCGAAAACTCATCAATAATGTCATCATATGATAATTGTTTTGTTATTTCATGTTCTACTGTTAACAGAGTCAGTTTATCAAGCCTATCTCAAGATAAACATGATCTCAATCGAGTTTTTAAACGTTTTAATGCTGAGAATGATCGTTCGCTGCTACAATTTGTACAAGGCATGGTCAAATAAATTTGTTACACAGTTTCAATATTAGGAAAAGTATGCATCATCGATTTTAGGTATTTAAGTTGGTATTGAGGATCATCTATAGTCTTATCATCGATAAACAATGACATTTTTAATTCTTGGAATTGTAGCCCTTGATCAACAAAAATTTCTTTATCCAAGTCATCAGGGAAATGATCCAATAAATTGTATGTATCCTTGATAATATCTGACTTTTTCATATTGTTTTTGAATAAAAAACTAAGCTTTTTTTCTATTTCTAAGTAAGCACTATTTCTTTTTTTTAAGTTCAAAAATTAATTTATCATAAATAACATAATATGTATTAATAATAATTTTCTCTGGACGTTAAGTTGATACATTGACAGTTTGTATCATCCAAATGTTTACTTTTAGGTACATTCACTTTTCTTTTTAGTTAATTATCTGAAGTTATGTTTAAACTGGATGCCTCCTCTTCATATATTGTAAAATCGTCCCGGACACCTTGAATAAAATTAATTAATGAAGTATAAAGAGGAACTATAGCTGAGACATTAATTTTAGATGATTGTAAGTCCTTGTTAGCACTATTAATTCTTTGTAAAATTGAGTTTTATACTACAGTCAAAACACCAGTTTATTTTGTTTAAGCTTCGAATCAAGTTTCCTAGCTTAATTTTGAGTTGTTGGATTTTGATACAGATCTTGACTGATATCGCCCAATGCTACCAATACTTCATTATACTAAAGTCTTAATGCTTTTACGGCGTTTGCATCAGCTGATCATCGTATTTGTGATGTCGACTTTAACGTTAAACATTTGTTTGGTTTTAATCTTTCACACTAAATTCCCCACCTTCGAGAGGAAGAAGAAAAAATGCCTATAATGCATGGACAATATCAACTACTTAGTTGACTGTTGTAGTGCTTGTCGCTTGATGAAACAGCATTTAGGTACTCCCACTAAATTTATTGAATGTGCAGCACATGGAGGTTGAAAGAGTCTAATCAACATTTTTGAAATTGTTTAGGAGGGACGATATAGTGTTTTTAAAAATAATCATGTTGAAATCGGTCTATCTCGAATATAACTTACAGTTAACATATTGATAATTTGATAAAAGTTATAACATAAATGTCGATATAATAGATAATATTTAATATTATGACAATATGTATCATTCTTTTTTTTTAATTTTATGATTCTACAAAAAAAAATATTCAATGTTGCATTGAATTATTGAAATGATTACAAAATTTTAATATTCAAAAAATTACAAACTAGCAAAAAATATGAGGGCCACTCCAAAATTGGAGCCGGGTGACTAGTCACCCAGGTACCCCCCTAAATTAGGCCCTGATGAAGACATATGAGTTGTTATGTCTGATAATTATACTCTTGAGAAAAAAAATGACTTAAAACAGTATGCTTAGGAAAAATTTGTTTTTAGATATTTTCGGGAGAGTAAAATATCTTTTCAGAATTTGATGTCACAAGTATACTTGAGCACCTTATCTCTTTGTTTTCATTACACTTCTGGTGAGAATACATAAACTGAATTGACAGCAAAGGAAAATTGTTTTGAAGGCTATAAATCATACAGCTGATTAGTACACAATATATTTCTTTTATTTTAATTTAATATCCCACGCATTGCACAATGAAGAATAATGACTAACAGCAAAATCAATACGAGAAAAAACAACAATCGTCATATTTAAAAAAAAATAATACTCTGGTTAAAAGTATATTTAAGTATTTGCAAAAGTATAATGCAACTGTTATGAGTCAGCGTGAAATTCAAAGCAGACCATAAACAATATTTTGTTGCTTAAAAAACTTTATTTAAATTTTCACATTTTTTCATCACAAAAATAAATTTAAAGAATAGGTTCTAAAAGCCTAAAACAGTATTGTAATATTTATGGTACTTAAATTTATACACAATATACAACAATATTTTATCTTTTATTCTTTATAAATCTAAATTATACATAAAAAATAAAAACAAAATTTACAAAAAAAAAAGTAAAAAAAAAACAAAATTGAGAAAACACTCATACTTGTAGCAGTCGAATTATAATTTTAACATAAATGTATAGTATATAATATATATATTACATATAATTGGAATTACTTAACTGCTCTATTAAAATAAATATACTTAAATAAATTTAATGACAGTATGAAAAAATTAAATTATATTTACATGGTTTATATAAGCACATTAATGTATAATGGCACATACCTAGTTTGTTCTGACAGTTATAAAATTATGTTCAACATCTTCTTGACCTATCAATATTCACTCAAGGACCATTTATTTTGTTTAATTACTTTTAACCTTGCTGAAAATAGGAACTAAGCACTATGCATAAACTGTGGTGCATAATATGATCCACAAAATGTTTTAGCTTCAACGCCTTATGAGTGTACACGAGAGGTCAAGAAATTAAGTAAAACACCGGACAGTCTTGGGTCTGTAAATGACCAAAATACAAAACGTAAAAATAAAAATAAATAGAAAATTGATCTTGTAAAATGAAGAAGAAAAAAAACGAGGAACATTTGTTTTTTTTTTTATATATAAATCAATGTGCATTCAAATTAATACTGTAGCAGGTTCAATGTCATATGTTAACAGTTTCATACAAGAAAATTAAGTTCTTACAATATTTTACAAAATAATTCAAAATTTCAAAAAATCATAAAATCTCTCATCGTAAACATCATTTTTTATAATATGATACTCAAAGAGAAATGATGTGTTTTTTTAATGCATGAAGATAAGAGTGATAAACTTGCCAATCACACAAAGTGGAAGCATAACAAAATTAAATGTAAAAAATAATTGTAATAATAGAAAAAAAATAATATTGTTGTTGTGTAGAATACACATTATACATTTTAAAAGTTATCAAAACAACTATACAATGGTCAAAGACGGATCACTTTACTGATGATATTTTAATAAGTGCAATATGTAACTAATTATATTCAGGCCAAAGGTGGTTATCAATGAAATGGAATACCTCAACACTGTTGTTAAGATTATAAATAAAACTGTATACATACATAAATGCATATACATAGAACACAAAGGCAGTGTGGTGGAAATGAGATACAACTAAAATTTATAATATGATCTAAAGATGGATGTTGAGCACAAATAAAATTTTGAGATCTGATGACGCCTTAACAACACATTTGTTTATGTACAAGAACAACGTCAAAATTAAAACACTATACACATAGGGCAATGCAATGCATTTAAACGATAATTTCTCTGATTACACGTCGTGTTCTCGAGTTTGGTGTAGAATATCCAGACTCAAGGCTTTCGTCATAAGACATGGATAAATGTGGCTGAGGTTTCATGTGCTCTTCATTGTCAATAAGTTGCTCAAGATAAGGATCAGGTAAACCACTCACGTCACCGTACGGCGATTCTACAGTGAAAACAAAATATTTTATTATAACTTATGCTTAGGAATAGCAAATTTCATTTAGTACATACCAAGATGTGGATCTCGTCTGCGACTCTTATCAGCAGGTTGCAAATGACCGCTATGAATATAATCTTGCCTTGATGGTGCATGACTATGAGTGCTGTAATCAGGGCTAGCCGATGTGAGTTGTGGATAGTGTGCATAATCATCCATATTTCCGTAACCACCATGTGTTAATGGATCATAACCTCCTGTAAAAATAAACCAATGATTAAATATTTATAAAGGATATTCTAAAATAATCAAACGTTTTAAATTTATTCGACAAATGGTTTAAATTTCACTAAAATTTAATAACAATTTTATATAGAATATAAATACATTTTAATTAGATGTGAAAGAATAATGTGTTAATAATGAAGTATAATTACCGTAGTGATTCATACGTTCATTCATGTGTAAATGATCATCACGAGATATTTGTGTGCCACCAGTGCTACCATTACCACCCATTTTCAATTGCCACAAAGAATCTTGAGAGTTAACAGAACCACCATTATTTGAATTTGAATAACTGTTTTCAACATACCCTACATTGACCCCTGAAAAAAAATTATGTTTTAGTTTTTTTCATAAGAGTATTCCAAACATTCAGTAGTGTAAAAAAATCTTTAAATTAACATTTTGTTTTTTATAATTTATCTATTGTTCTGAAAGCCTCATTCACTTTCATTTAGTCGTTATTTATTAAAGCTTACATTCACCATTTGGACGCAATCCATTGCCCGTATGATATGAGTTATAGTCATTTTGGGATCCATATACAGTATTCTTTGTGACATCGTGAACTAAATCTACAGACTGTTGTAGAGCTTTGTTGTCAAGACCAGGTTCAGTGTAGGGCGGGGGTCCATGTATAATACTAGGGTGAACGCTGAAAAAAAAAAAACGTTTGGATTAGAAAAGAAGAAACTAAGACTTATGTAATATTTGCATATATCATTCACTAAAGCAAATAAAACATTAGAACACTAAATCTAAGTCAACGAAACGAAGATGTAAAAAGCATTATCTAACCTAAATGTATATGGCAAATGGCCCAAAATATATAATACTCACCAATTTACAAAAACGCCAAATGTAGCGTGTAATCACAGAAATTATAATGTAAAATATGAAAAATAGTAGTTTTACAAAGAAGATAATAACAAATTTAATTTTTGGGTCTTATTCTACAAATAAACAGTTCCTTAATACAGGTTCCTTAAATATTAACATTAAAGCCATTTAAACTACAAGAAATGTTAACCAGTGCAAGTAGAAAAATAAACATTTTTAATAAATCGAGTCAAACTAACCTAAGGGAAATAATTTGAATTTTTAATTATATTAAAATATTATATTCTAAAAGAATTTAAAATACCATTACAATAATATACTCTATACATCTAGAAAAACCTAAATTAGTTAAAGGGCAACGCAAGTACTTAGACTGACAAAAAGAAATGGAAATGCTAAACTGTAGTTATAATATTTTGTTTTTAATACCTTAAAATTTAAATTAAAAAAAGCATTTTAATAAAAATAAATGAGGATTAAAATTTATATTTACAAATTTTAGTAACCCATTGAATATACATTGTATTAGTTTTACATGAAAGCTAGGTAGAGTTACAAGGGTAAGGGAATTAAATAATTTGAAGAACTTACGTCGAAGAATCCATTTCATATTCTTTTCCAGTAGTTTTCTTGACTGTTTTGCGCTTACAACGACAGAACACTAACAGTAAAGCCAAAAATAAGATGAAAACAGCACATGATATGACTAGAGCAATTAGTGTAGGTGTAGCAATTGCTTGTTGTTCTTTTACAAAATTAGCACCAACTAAAATTAAAATTGAAAATAAGTAATCAGTAAATATTTTTATTTTATTTATTTAGAAATAACAAATTTACTAATTATATACATATCATTTTTTACTAAAACTTACTTTCAGCTTCTGTGTAATCACCGCATGTAGTCTGGCTAGATCGGAGACACAATCTGACTCTAATGCGAACATCATCAACTGGTTTATCAATAAAATCTTCATCTTCACTTCCAGTATTTAAATTCATATTATTTTCATCTAAAGAACGAGCACCAGTACTCTGACGACGAGAAACTAATGACAATATGGTAGCTTCTTTATGTGTAGTTGTACTGCCACTAACTGCTAGAGGCAAAGTTTCAATCAAATGCCAATCTTCACGAGCGCCTCCCATAGATGCTTCAACTACTCCAACCTAAAATAATACAATCCATTAATCATATTATTTATTTTATAAAAAAACTATAATTATTTTTAAGTAAAAAATATATAAATAAACTTTTAGAAATGTTTTCAGTGTTTAAAGAAGTTTATTTTTACTAAGAAAACTGACACTTTTATGTTAAAATAATTTCTATTCAAGAACTTTTTTTAAAATACAAGGTAATTCTCTTTATTATCAAACTTTTTGTCTATAAAAATTAATCTAAAATTTATTGACATGAGTCATAAACATTTTTATGACACTTTGGCCAAAACTTTTTTTCGAGCTATTAAAAATAAAGACTAAAAGAAAAAGAAAGTTTAAGCAAAAACAGATAAATCTTACCAGTTGTAAACAAGTTGCACCAATGTTGATGGTCATTACGTGAGTTTTAGGATCGAATGTTACATGTTGAGGTGCTGGTATACGATCCACTTTAGTCATAGCTACTGTTTCTTGTGAGTAATCACTTATTCCTTTAGCATTGTATGCTTTAACCTGAAATAATTTAAATGAATGTTTTAATCATTTTTTTTATAACCCCAGTTAACCATGTGGATAATCGAAGTAACAATTATTTTTCAATGTACAAAGTAAGGTTCATAAGCCAAAAAAAAAAAAAAAAAACATGGCAGGAATATTATATTAATTATAGTATCAACTCAGTGCTCATTATTTTCACAGATCATTTGATTTCTACAACAATTCGTTTCCTTTGCTATTTCTTTGTTACAAATTTGTTCAACCGTGATTTTATTTATCTAACACCTATTATCCTTGCATTTATAATATTTTTTATTTTCAATATGATGTGCAACATTAAAGGACATTTACCTTGAATAAGTAACTTTGATGTTGTTCTAAGTTGGTGACGTTGCAGGGGTTTTTCGTTTGACAATCGAACTCTTGCCACTTTTCTGGCTGGCTAGACTTTCTGACCGAGTAGCACCCGTTGTCGATTTCGTTTTCATCAACAGAAACTTTTTTATAGCTCACAGAATGTTTGGTATTAGACAGACCACCGTTGAAGCCACCGTTCCACTGTAGTATAACACTGTTGTGGCCAATGTCAAGGGTGGTTACGTTTTCAGGATGATCTGGGGGCCCTTTGGGCTGAAGTCTGATCGTGGGCCGTACACTTCCCAAAGTGTTGGCCACACGACAATTGTAGTCACCGTAGTCAGTCTCTCTGAGGTTGGACACTTGCAAGACACTCGTGTAAATGTCACCGCCGCTCTCGTTGATAGTCGTGTTTATTTCGTAGTGACCGTCACTGCCGGCCAGCAAAGGAGCCAAGTGATTGTTGTAGCTCCACTGGAACTCTGGCCGCGGGTAAGCTTGTACGCGACAAATCACTTCGGCCGTTTCGTACAGATCGCTGGCCACCTTGTTGAACTGGTGCAGCGCGATGGGTTCGTCTGTGTGGGGAAAAAAGTCGAAATGTAAAATCAACGGCGAACAATAAATAACAATAACGTCGTTATTGTCTTAACAATAACGACGACGGAAAAACATTGAAAAAGAAAAAAGAGAGAGAACGAAAGAAAACTCACGTTCGATCCGGAGCAGCATGCTGGACTCGACCCTCTTGACGTCGTTCTCGAACGCGCACGAGTACACGCCGCGGTCAGAGGGCACCAACTGGTTGCCACGCGGCCGCTCGCGCCCTTGGAACTTGAGCGTGCTGTGCACGGTGGTCACGCCGTTCGCCATCTCCGTCTCGTCGGTGGCCACGTCGAACCAGTCGGGAACCACCTCGCGGCCGTCCTTGTACCACGTGACCGTGGGCTTGGGCTTGCCCTGCGCGGCGCATATGGCGGAGAAGCCGATGTCGGAGGCGCGACGCGTGACGTGCGGCTGCAGCTTGGTGGCGAACTTGGGCGCGTGGTGCACGGTGAGCAACACGGCGGCCGCGTCGCCGGTGCCCATCTCGTTGGACGCCTGGCACCGGTACCGGCCCTCGCTGCTCAGGTGCACCGACTGTATGGTGTACTTTTGGCCGGTGGCCAGTATGGTGGCGCTGGTGGACGGGCCGGCGGTGTCGAATTCGCGCCACCACTTGTACTGCGGCGTGGGCCAGCCGGGCGGCGACGCGGAGCACGTGAGCGTGACGCCGGTGCCCTCGGTGGCCACCGGCCGGTCGGGCGTGATGCGCGCCACGCCGGGCCGGTGGCGCACGAGCAGCGTGAGCGAAGCGTTCCCGATGCGGTTGATGCGCTGCCGCGACAGCGACGACGGGTACAGCACGTTCACGGCGCGGCACGTGTACACGCCCGCCGAGTCCGCGGTCGCCTTGGGTATGCGCAGCACCTCGCCCGACTGCCGGAAGTCCGGCCGCCCGTCCCGGATCCACTCCACCGACACCGGGGCCGGGTTCGCGGTCACGTTGCACTGCACCGACACGCTCTCGCCCTCCTCGGCCTCCCGCTGCCGCGCCATCCCCGGCCCCGTCTCCACCGACACCTGGGGCGGGTACTGCACGTCCAGCACCAGCTCCGCCTCGCGCGTCTGTCCCAGCCCGTTGTCGGCCATGCACGTGTAAGTGCCCGCGTCCTGCGCCGTCACTTTCTGGATGACGTGCGTGAACGACGTCGCGATGAACCGGTCGTCGCGCATCCACCGCACGTTGTTGACGCGCGGCTTCGCGTCCACGTTGCACTGCAGCGTGATCGAGTCGTCGCGCTCCACGCGCAACGGGTTTTCCGGGCCGATCTGCACGCGGGGGTAGTCTGCGGGGAAAAACGAACAAAGACGACTTTAGAAACAAGCGAGCGGACATTAAAGACGCGTCGATAATTTTTAATTTGGTTTTTTTTTTTAAAAATATTTTTTCCCAGAAAACCGAAACACTAACGCTCGTACGGTATCATCGATTCGATAGTCATATTAAAAAAAAAAAAAAAAAAACCCGTGGAAGATTAAGATTGCTTGGCGTAGTCAGAACCCCTTGCTACGTATAGTGTTAGAGAAAGATCCAGTCGGGAAGAGACCTCTGGGAAGACCTCGTATGAGATGGGAAGATCTGGTTAAAAAAGATGTAAGTACTTTAGGCGGAGGATCGGATTGGAAAGAACGAGCACCCGACCGAGACGGCTGGAGGGAGGGATGTTTGACGGGATGGTCCTAGTGGCCGTTACACCCGAAGAAGAAGAAGAAGATTAAATGAACTTTTATTGGCCAACCGCGAAGTTTGTAAAACGTCATTTGGCCGCTGCTTTTTATTAATTGAACGCCTACGAGACGAAACACGTTTTAGTTATTATTATTATTAACAGCACGACGTCGTGACGATAACATCGTTAGCCTCGTATCACCGCCGTCTTCTCCCTCGGTCGAAACTAAACGGTCTACAGATCACGTCGGGCACGAGGGGTCCCCGTCCGATCGTTTCGTTTAAACACGAGACGTCGAATAAATCCATCTCGTACGGTAATAGCGACGGCTGCGAGCGTTAAACAACGGCGCGGGGATCTTTACGCGGTATCGTAAACATATTATACATATCATTGAAACCACACCGCATCGGCACGAAATCAATATGCCCGACCGATCTATTTTCGGACGTAGTCGAGAAGAATTCGAGTGAGGCCACGTGCGTAGCGTCGTTCGGATAGCAGCCCTTTCTTTTTTTTTTTAAATTTTAATTTTAGAACGACTATAATATAATATATTATTACACCAATACGCGCGGAGATAAACACGTACGCGCGGAGTGTTATACTCACAGTTGACGCTCAGGGTGGTCCTGGTCTCAAACTTGATGCCTTCCACCATGGCTCGGTTCCACACCACGCACCGGTACACCGCGCCGTCGTCCTCGCGGCTGGGCGTCACTTGCAGCACGGCCGACGTGATCGTCTCCTTGTTGACGGTGCTGATCCGCGTCACGGAGTCCATGGGGTCCGCGACGCCTTCGCGGTACCACCTGACCACCGGGTCCGGGCTGCCGCCCGCGCTGGCGCACGACAGCTCCAACGGGCGTCCCTCCGTCGCCACGGGATTGGGCCCGGGCGAGATGCGCGGCGGGCTGGGCGGCGTCAGCACGGTGATCTGGAAACTCTGCGAGTGGATTTCCCGCCCGGTGCCGGCCGCTTTCAGGCGGCACTCGAACTTGCCGTTGTCCCTCTCGTAGGTGGAATTGGAAATCAGCAGATCGTATATACCCAGTTCTGGACGGAAATCGAGCCTACGTAAACGAAAAGCAAAAGTAGTTGGTCGTATAATATTATAAATATTATATATAAATCGAAATGGATTCGGATTTTGTCGTCGACGATACAACGGGAATTCGCAGAATGTTTCACAAACGTATTACAATTATGTATTTCGAAACGACAGTGTCTGACAGTATATTGATTTGTACGAATCGGTCAAAGGTCGCTTTGACCACACACGTCAAAGTTGTCGTTTTAGCAAATCGAAATACGTAATGAACCACGCAAGAATATCCAGAGCCGGATTAACATAGGTGCAAAAGGAGCTTTTGCTCCAGAGCGGAAAATTTTTGAGGGTGGCATGTAATTTTTGTAATATAAATATTAAATATCGTGTATTTGTTTAGTTATTCGAATTTATACATAATTAAATCGAGTAATATAAGGTTGGCTATTGAAAAATTACATATTTTCATTATGATAATATATTTTCTTATTTTTAAAATATAAAATTATAAGCTATAGCACTGAATAATGTATCTACAAAATTATAAGGATGGACCAGCGGCATGGTATAACCATGAATATAGTGGTATTAATCACAGTTTACAAACAATTTTGTAAAATTCTGTTATATATAAACGACTTCTGTAGTTTTGCCTAATCGATTTAAATAACATAAAGTACAAAATGCATTTTTTAAACGGTTCAACTTATTCATACAATATTACATGAAATACATATTATACTGTTTTAAGTTTTTAACTGCTTCTTGATAAGAAATTTCCTATCAAATATATATTGCTCCAGGGCGACTCTGACCCTTAATCCGGCTCTGAGAATATCGTAACAAAACCAAACACGGGTTGAATACTCACTTATAGTTGCCTTCCAACGGAGTGTTCTTGATGGCGACGTTGTCTTGGTTGTGCTTGTTGGTCCTCAGCCAATAGTACTGGGTGTCCGACACGGTGGACGGCAACTGTCCGTTGAACCGACATTTCAGTGATATGTCTTCGCCCTCTCTAGTGTCGGTCATACCTTCTTGACCCGAACACGGCCATCCTGGTCGGGGAAAAAATAAAACAAAAATAAGGCATTAGTTAACGCACAACACACGTGTTTCTCATTAGAACGTATTATTTTAAGTGTATATAGGTATGCGGTATATGTTTTATGGTACACACGGGTATTATAGCCGTAGAAGTGACCGTAGGGCGTAGGGCATGACGAAGTGCGCGCGTGACGATGATTATTTTTCGTTTAAAAACGTTCAAATAAATCATCGATGGCTGGCGGGGGTCGGAGATGGTGACGCGTAGAGAGACAAAGAGAGAGAGAGAGAGAGAGAGAGAGAGAGAGAGAGAGAGAGAGAGAGAGAGAGAGAGAGAGAGAGAGAGAGAGAGAGAGAGAAAAGCTCACGACCGATACACGCGTCGTTGGGGTTGACCTCACGAGGGGGGGGCCACCGCACTGCACGGATCCACGGGGCGCTGATCCGCGTCTGGTTCCAAAACACGAACCCACCGCCGTAATCAAGAGCGATGTGTGCGCTTTTTGACGGTCGAGCCAACAGGTAGGTAGTGCAGTGCAGTGCGGTGTTACAATACATACATCGGTAACAAAATGTCGGTTAGACGCGTTATACCACACTACCACGTTCAAACGGATTTTCACCATGCCGTCGCGTCAGAAAACGGAACGCGATTATCACGTGGCATCATATCGATCAATTCAATGGAGACTTGATCGATTTAATCGCTCGAACGGTCGCCGTAGTGCAACTAGGGGGTTGTACAGCGGACTAATGTATCCCAAAAAATGACTTTTTTTATTTATTTAATTTGGATTGTTTTCAACTAAACATTCTCAAAAATTTCAACAATTTTGTATTAATAACGAAATAATATTTAGTTTACCTAATGTTTTTATAAATGAAGTAACATATTATACATAATATTGTGGTGTAATATTGTGATCATAATAATATTATACGATATTTGATAATTTATCAATATTATTTACACGTTTGGTTATAAATTAAATAAATAAATAAATAATTCAAGAAAATCGTCTTTTGTTAAAAATAAATTTTCTATAACCGTAACTATAAGTTTACTTTTATTACAATATAGTTTATAAATATTATATATTTCAAATTATTGTTATTACAAATACACTGAGTAGGGGAGGGGTCGGCAGTGTGGGGGTATTGCTACACGGGTCTATGAGCTCTTCGCAATTCGTGCACCCCAACAATATTGGTAATTGCGCCTATGGAGAAATAGCACAGAATAGGATTAAATATCGAAATAAAGCATGGTATGTACGAAATATAAACAAGTATTACACGTATTGCACAAGTTTGTTTCTGTTCTTTAAATTTTCAGACCACCGCCACCATTGATTTTGATTTGGGATTTGACCGACCCCTTGAGCGATCTCATACGAGTCACTTAGCCACCACCGAATTGTTATAAATCGCGAAACGTTATAAAACATTGCCTGTAGTGTGTAGCATGTATTTTTAAACGACTGTTTTTTTCTTGACAATATATCCTTTTATATTTCTCAAAGGAACAGAAGCGCACGCTCCGGCCGATAAACAAATAGTGGTTTTACGACCGAACGGTTTATGCATTCAGATTCGGGTTTGTGTATACGTCGTATATATTATACCGATGGCAAATACAAACAATCGGCCGTCGTCGTCGTCGGGGATGGTCAGACGCGTAATTATTTACGTGAAACTGCCCGGGGATAAGAGAGAAATTTAGTTATCGTTGGCTGGACACGGGCGAGACGAAACTGTCGATGAACCGGGAAATTTATCGGTTTAATGATATATTATGATGAGCAAAGACGTGCATCGGCGTTATACGTGCACCGAGGCGGTATCGCGTTTTTATACGTACTTTTTTTTCTCTCGTTTGTTAATGGAAATTACAGTGGGAACTGTAAATAAATCATTTTCCATTACTTATTTTATATACATACGATCAGTCTCGCGTTTGCGGCGTACAAAACCAACGTTTCCCGGAGAAAAAAAATGACTTAGGTTTATATGCAGTAATATACACATTCCATTTGAATTTTTTAAATAATTCCAAAGAAACCCATCGTTCCAGAAGAATTCGACCATCAAACGTGTATAATTTAGATACAGTTTTGTTTCGCGATGGCACGCCAACAACAGATCTAGTATATAATAAGAGAGAAGAAACCCTTTTGTGTTATTATTATCCAAACACGCGAGTACACAAGCTGTCACAGAACTTAGAAGAACCATCCATTACAGGGCTCGACGTAAAGGGCGCTATTTTAATTATTTACAAACAGCCCTCTCTCCCCACGACCAATACGCAACACAACCAATACATATTGTACACCGCTACTGCTACTGAAAGATAATAACACGAGAAAATATCATTCATCTGAGAGAAGTATGTTTTATTTTCGATAATATATTAGTATTACGCGTGGGAACGAAAAACGAAACCAAAAATTACTCAAATGAAAAACGAAAATATCAACACAACATATTTTTATATAAACGTAATTCCATTGTACGGTATTCGTTGCGTAGTGGAGTAGAATAATTATTCTTAAAACATAACGTGCCGAGAAAAATATTATAATTATATTATAGTTTATACAAACGTTGCGCCGTGTTACTCTAGGCTGATCGTTACGGAGTTCAAGGAATCTGGTCGTATTGTCAGTGATGACCAGAGACCACGCCAGAGCGTGTTTACCATTATGTAGCAAGCGTAGTAAGTAGTAAACCGAAGAAGACAAACGAACATGACGTACGGGACGACAACAAAATGACAAACAGTAAAGTATATACAGCTATCCAATTGTGATAATAAAAATAAATAAGGAAAGACGACTAAAAAGGAAAAAAAATGAATACCAAGTATTGAAACTAAAAAAGACGTGTGGGCCGGACGGGTTTTAAGGATAACAATATAGTGTTAATAAAGAGAGAATAAAACGCAGTAATTAGTAAACGATTGTGATTTAAATTTAGGAATTTCGTGTAAATATCGAACGTCGTAAGTAAATATTATTATATGAATATTCTTAAAACATAATAGAGCCTAGAGGTATTCTTTATCTCGATGACTCTTCATGAACGACGGTGGTAGCAGGTCACAATCGATGCGTAGACCAACGGAGGAGAGGCTGTAGTTCGGGTAGAAAATGTATTTTGGTCGGTAGGTACGTGCCTTTCATCGACGACATTTATTGTACGGGTAATTTTTTATTACTTTTTTTTTTTCGGTCCATCGCTATACAATGGCAGGGGGATTTTACATAATATTTCAAAACGTATATACTAATACGTAGTATACATTCGTATATACGCGTTTTCCGTACGTCCGAGAGTCAATTTCTTAAGCTTATTGTTATTTATAATGACGACGAAGGTAACCAAATCAGATACGGTGGCTCGCATACAAAAAAGTACACACACACACACACACACACACACGCGTGTAAACGCCGACGCGCGACGTACCAGCAGCAATAGCGTAGGACGTGTGAACGTATTCCACGAACGAAATCGTCTTCACACGACTTCCATTACAAATTCGTCATCACACACACACACACACACGCGCGCGCACAAGTACAATCTATGAATATTGTACGTTATTATTATCATTATAATAATATAAGACGGTATGGTAAAAGCAGTGGACGGAGGTGTAACGATATATATATATATATATATATATATATATATATATATATATATATATATATATATATATATATATATATATATATATATATAAATAGTGGATGCTACGACGACACATTCTTCTACGTGGCAGTGCACACGACGAAGAATGACAACAGGTAACGAGATACGCACACGCAACGTGTACATAATATACGCACACGCACACACGACGTATATAATATATATATATATATATATATATATAGTATATACATGCATCGGTGGCGACCACAAAAGGGTTACCGCGGTCGGTTGGCCGGGCGGGGGACGGGTGGAGTGTGGTAACATAGTGTACACATATTACACTACAGTGGTCGTCGGTGTGCGCATGAATTATGGTTTGTCTCGTGTTGTAGAGGCGTACAAAATATATTACACGACGAGGGTTCGGGCGGCGACAACCGTCGTACGCCGCGTGAACGTGTACGCGCCGACGTGCAGCGGAGAGGGATAAAATACAAAGGTTATATTATTATTATTATACACGAGTGTGTTTTACCCACCAGCCGGCAAAGTACGCACCGCGTGCGCGCGCGTGTGTATACGCACACGCGATATTTTATTTATGTTTTCGATCCGCCATACGGGTCGGGGGGGGGGACCCGATGGACCGAACTGTTCTATTTCACATACTCGCGTGTGTGTGTGTTTGACCATCTGGTCCGGGTACAGACTTTACAGCTTCGGGTCTTTCGCCGCGGTACAATAATACCGCGCGCGGTAACCCGAGAACGTGTATACGGGGCATTATAAAACACGGAATTAAATTCGCATTTCCATCCGCGCGCCTGTACATATGGGTAAGTCTTAGTGTAGAACTCCGAGACCGATTGTGTAAGAATGGTTTTTTCGATCGGCTCATTTTTAATTAATATTTTATTTATCGTCGATCACATCTCCTCCGGAGTCGTTAACGTACCCGCGCCCATTCTTCTCCGATACCCCCCCTCTCGTTTCTCTTTTGTTCGACGCACACCCCCTGCCGCCGCCGCCGCCGTCTTCGAAATATAATGGGTACCAAACCGCTCGCCCGTCCTCTTATTACCTAGATTCGGTTTCGATTAGACTTACTCGTAACGATTTTCGAGGTCGTCACGATTTATCAGTGCCACGCCAGAGTGCCGGTGGAGCCGATGGCCCGCGGGTCAGACTCGCGCGAAGAAGGCAGGTGGCGGCGGCGGTGGCGACGACGCGGTAAAACATCTGCCCGGGCGGTTTTAACGTGTGGTGGTGGCGGCGGCGGCGGCCAGTCGGTTTTCCGCCGCCGCTAGCCCGCGCGCGATAACGACTATGACACGACGAGCACCTGTTGAACGACGCACAGTACACGGCACCATGTCGTATACGTACACATTTCGGTATACCTCCGCGCTCGCGCCTTTTATCTCTCTTTTTAACAAAAACAACCCCCGTCGGTAATGAAATGACCAAAACGAATTGATAATTATTATCCACGTATATGTATTAGATACTGTTACCGCCTCCACCGCCCCCGGGTCGGTACTTTGTGTTTTGTTTCCGAGAAATTCGAACGCCATCATCAATCATCGCGGCCACGTAGGTATCATGCGCATCAGGGTTTATTTTACGACTTGAGCCGCAGGCGCAAAAAACAAAAAAAATATAATAATAATAACTACGGGCGAATTGAACGAATATAATTACAAACAGTCAGACATAACTATACGATATTTTAATGTTTTTTTTCTTCACGAAAGGTTATTTCGAACAATATTCTATAGGTATAATACCTGCATTTCAGAATATTTCCTTAAAAACGATACGATATTATCAGTGTAAAACCTTATGTAATGAAAATGTATAACATCAACAGAACTATTAAAGATATGATTTGACGAAGCATTTTGTTGTAAACGAAAATCGGCTGAGGAATTATGGTAATAAAATAAGGCCGGATGTATTTCGATAAAACATTGTAATACTTAAATTACAGTAGATGTTGACCTGATTTTAACCGTCATCGATCCATAACATTTTCGTTTGAAACTTGATGTCACTGAATTGATATTATTTAATATATAAATGTCTACTTATCGTAAACGAAATCATATTAAAGTAAAAAGTAAGAAACGCGCTGTTTAATATAAAATACATTTATTTTATTGACGACGATTTAATCATAATGCCTTGCATTTTATTTAAAATACTAAACTATAACTATTATACATTTAAATTTTAAACCTTAATATAGTATCCTAAACGATTTTTGTGTATTTAAATTTTGCTTTTAAAAAATGTAAATATAATTCAGAATACGCATTTAATATGAAGTATATGTACATTATGTATATGAATATTTAACTATAATGATAATAAGTACTATATATATATATATCTTTAGAGCGACTAATTTTAATTAAAAAATATAAATCAACGAGAAATATATAGTTTGAGTATTCTTTAAAGATTTAATCAATTTTAACGATAATGGTTTTTGGGCTATTGTAAAATCATTTCGACTGATATTCGAGATAATATTATAGGACATTGTTTAAATACCACCCCTCTCTTTTACAAAGCTTGTCATATAAAAAAGGGATGAATATTTAACTGCGAAAACAATAATAATGATAATCCTTTTAGGTTTCACAGTGGTCCAAAATTAAAACTTTCCAAACAACCCCTGCCGCCACAAATAAAATTTAACCACCAGAATTCATTTTTCGACATCTACTTCAGCCGTTCTGCGTGTTTTGAAGTTTTTTCTTTTCAACACAAATCAAAATTCCACCTTTTCGTTCAGGTCCCTCTCACCGGAATCTTAATTGCACCCTAAGGGTCGATGGGTGGATTTTTTTTGTGAGAGAAGAATGTGAAAAAAAAATTAATAACTCCAACATGACCCTCCCACTCTTGAGAAGGGGAGAAAAGAATCTCAAAAGTCATTCCCGCTATAATAATTACGAATAAAATATTGAACAACAAGCACACCCACAGAACCTTTATAAAAATTAAACGAGCACACATGGGGTAGGCTCTCGTGTTTCGCTATTAGTGTTTACTCACGTGGCAGATGTGTTTGATTTTGGTCTCATGCTTTGTCATATTAATAAAAAATATGCGAATCTGAGACGACCCTAAAGCCTATAGGGTTTTTAGTGATTCTACACAGTTTATTGTTATTTTTACCATTATCTTTTATAACAAAACCTTAATAAGTTATAATTGAATTCATTATGAATTTAAACAATTTAATTAATTATAAAATTAATTGAATAGCAATACAGTTTTGAATAATTGTGCATTTAATAATGTGTGATTTTAAGATTCACAATTATTGGATGAATAACGTTTTCAATTTTATTTTCATGCAGATAATTTAAATATTATACAGTTTTATTTAATTTAATATAAATTATAAAATTACGAATAATACTTTCGTAGTAACGAATTGATCGATTAAATGACTAATCACAAATTACACTTCACTCGTAGATTGTTTCATTTGAGTTTCATCAATCAAATTGTATGGGGGAGACACAAGATCTAATAGAATTCATCCAATCCTTTCTATTCACTGGTGTTATACGGATCACAATGTACTTAAAATTCATGTAATATATGAACTAATAATAATTATAACTATAACGATTATGACGATGTACATTTTTCTTTCGGCGAAAACATCTGCTATAACCGTGGCCTTCATGGTCTACCGGCCACTGTCCAAATTGGATGGTTTCATCAACACCTACCAAACTCGAGCGTGAACGTTGTTTAATAATATTCTATAAGGTAAGAAAAACTGCGCTTTCAAATTCATACACTACTTGGTCAAATTATTTATCATTTTTAAACGCCTTAATAGTTTTAACTACAACAATTGTATTGAACTTCTAAGTTACAATAATAGACCAAAATTATTTATCACCATTTTTCATTCAATAAACTCTAATGAATAATGAGTACAACAACATGATTATTCTAAAAAGTTTGTATGCCACCATCTCAATGTAGTAGATAGTTTTTATTGAAAAATCATGTTATGATGAGTATTTATAAACACGGGAATTTTTTTTTTTACATTGATAGATTTAAATATTGATTTAGAACAGACACGAAGAAAAATAATAGTCATAACGAGTGAGTCAGTGTATAATTTTTTCAGAGAATATATTTATACAACTTACAATTTCATTTTATCTAAAAAACACACTTCAAATTTGAACTTAAAGAACAATTATTCAGTATCGTTATCCTATGGACTGACCATAGTGATGCGATCATAATAAAGTAAGCTGAATTGTAGTTAAAAAGTGTTTAAGATAAATGAAATGAAAAAAATAAAAGTAACGATAAAATAAAACTCTTGGTCCAATGACTAGGCAAGCACAAAACAGAAGGAAACAAACGTTGCAAAATGTAAGAAACCAACAGCACCGTTATAGATTACAGCTTCAGTGAAAAATATATGATGGAAAAATGATGTGTGTTTAATAGATTTCCGTGGTTATTTTTGTGTGCTTTGAGGTTTATAAATATAGTAGTATGCTTACACGCACGTAGCAGTTATAAATCATATAGAAGTATTGTTATACGGGTTTTTAATTTTTATTTATAAAAAATCAAACACATCAGTATATGGGAAAATAATAGTTAATTGAATAAGTTGAATGTATCAAATTCAATTTAAAAATTATGAATGAACTAGTAGTTATAACTTTTATTTTCGTGTACGATTCCACGATTGCTTTCGACGTGTTAATCACGAATTTGGTTAAGAACGGTCAGCAGTCGAATATGGGTTTATAATGTTATGGCACAGTGAAATCGAGTTGGTTATTATATTGTTTTGAATTTGAAATGGACATCGAAATGTCTAGAAATGACTGTACGAACGTAGAATAAATTATGTTGATATATAGCTGTTCGAAAAGTGGTCAACTTATTTTTTGTCATTTTTATTTAGTTTTATTTACATTTCATTTATTTAAATTGTATTATGTACTGGTGAGTTTTGACGAATGGATATTGAACATAGCTATTACAGATAGTAAGTCGAGTTCGAAGCACGTGCCAAAACAAAACGCCATTAAGATTATCTGATTACAGTAAAAAAAAAAAAAATACTATTAATAAATTTAAACGGCGAGTTGAACCCTCTAGAGACAAATACATTAATGCTGGTTTGACATTGAAAGGAATCTTAAGACTTTTACAATGTTATCGATACTATTGTTTTTTAAATTATATTTGAAGCTAAAATTTACCCAGATCACGTTTTAATTAATATTGTAGTCGCTAATAAATAAGAATGATCCAGCGCATAATTTATTGCATTTATACTTTTTTATTACACTATGTCATTGATTACTGATGTTCAGTTTCTGATTTATGCCATTGAAATAAATACTCAAATAATCATAAACCAAAAAAACTTTTTTACATGATATAACTACGTATGTTATAATATATAATTAGGTTTTGTCTATGACATGCCATAATGATTGTCATTTGTGATAATTAAATAAAATGTTTACTTAAAAATTATTTAAATAACTACAATACACTGAGAAGGAAAAAAGATTGTGTTTGAGATCTAATGTTTATATCACGGGAACAATTTTTGGTTAAGGCCTAATAAATATTGCATGACGGAAACGCACATGCAGTAATTTAAGAAATATCTCTTGGGTAAACGGAGTTATATTTAAATTACCTTTCCAGTAATTAATATTTCAAAGGTTTTAACAAGATATAAAATCGAATATACGGTATACACTACTAGGGAATGAGAGAGGGTAAAAGAGAAGAAAAAGAGAGGTGGACAACGAAGAAAAGTTGAACATTTCTTGCCGACAACAAAACGGTAGCATAAAGCTTTTGAGAATGTTTGAAAAAGGTTGACAAACGGGTTATTATTTTACAGGCGCTTTGAATGAATATCTAACAACTTGATAATATTGTAGTCCAAGAAATAATTGGGAAAGTAATGAGACAAATAATATTAATTTTCTATTTATCTATTGTAGCCGATTTCATGTAATTATAATTATTATATATATATTATATTGTTGGGAGAACTCAACAACGAGAATATTATAAAGATAAAACATACATTTTGAATAGATATGTTTATTGTTTATTATTATTAGTCATTTTATAATTATCTATAAGCATAAAAATATTATGCTTGACGAGTTAAATAGTCTAATTCACCATGAAGATTCAGTCAAAATTTAAGGTTTGTTTATTTCCAATTTACGCTCGTTGATGTATGAATTATGCGTAATTATTGAATATAACATAATCCACGTATCTATGTAATATTATCACAATTTAACGTAGTTTAACTAGTTCAATTTTTGCAAAACCTATATAAAATAATATTATAAGCGAATTAAGTATTACAGCCGAGACCTCATTTAGTAGAAGCGATTTATTAAAAAAAAAAAAATGGTAATAATGGTATTGGCGTTTTTCGTTGCTCTCGATAGACCGGTTGTTCTCGCCGGAGGACTGCTGTGTGTGTACCACATACCAGACTCATGTTTGTCCCGAATTTGCATACTCACAACACCGGTTGCACAAGATTGTCAAATATATGTATGCATTTACCTGGAAAAATGAAAAAAAAAAACAAATAAATAATGTGGAAAGTTGAAAAAAAAAATCAGTTCTAAATTTTAGTAGTAACACTATAATGCGATTATACATTAACACCCTAAGATTGCGGCAATTTACTAAAATATTTTAATGTATATAATTTTAGTAGGTATTTTCGTCATAAAAGTAAAAATATCTAATTAATTTCAATTAATTCATATAATAAAGTATACAGGTATTTGGGGTATGTACAGTGACATACTAGAGTGATAAAAACAGGGTAGTAAGGTATTAGTAAAGACATATGTATGCGGAATAGCATTATGAATTTATTATTTAATACTTTAATAGTATTGTTTATTTGGCACACGGTCTTTCACAATCAGAATAATCGTTTACAGCTAATTAATTTAATCAACAAAAATATCAGGTAATTTCCAATAACAATTCATCTTCTTAACCTAACAGGTTTTTATTAATAATACCATGTTAAAAACTTTTCACTGAACGCTGTTTATTTATTGTGGGGCCAGCGTTGGGACTTCATTAAAGGTCATTGATTTATCAACAACTTGATTCACATATAATTTTCGAGTAGGAAGTGCAATAATAATGATAGTGAAGACGTTTCATACTCATACATATAAATACGTATGATACTATTTTAATATATGTAAATATTTAAATTGAAAAAATTCTAGATATTATAATTACATTATAATTAAATAGGTACTGTAAAAAATATAAAATATTACGATGCTAAAGTTATTTTTTTTCTAAGTATGATTATTATGCTTTAATTATTTGATAAATGATCATACATATTAACAACAAACAGTGTGATTAACAACGCTAAAATTAATTTTCGCACCAAATAATATCATATTATAAGAGATTGCAATTGCAAATGTGTTCATGGATAACTCAAATGAGTCGAATTTATCTAAGAACGTACAAAAATAATATTATTATGTATGCACGTGAGGATAAAAGTTATTTTCATGGAGTCAAGTTTCAAACGATACAATTAACTATTTTGAATAAGCCCTGTATAATTCAAGTCTGATGACAAAACTCCCGACCATCATATTCAATAGATCTAACAGTAAAAAATTATCGAACCTTAAAAAATGACATGCTGCACGCGAACTGTAGCATTGCGTGTAGTAATAATACATTGAAATCTGTTTAAATCCATCAGGGGGTGAGGAGGGGTACGCGAAATCTGTGGCCAGATGTGCCGCCAAAGGGTGATACGGATACACGCTTCCCACGACACGCATCAAAAAGCATGCAGGGTTGGCGGTCTAATGACGAGCACTTGTTAAAAAATGAACAAGTGCAAAAGGGACACGCGCTTACTGTGCGATGGCGTGTCTGTGGGGACTTTGAAAATTTTCACACATGTTCCCAAGAATGGTTGTATTTGAGAACATGGTACTAAGTTCGAAACAGAAAAGTACTCATTCTCACGTTCTATTATCATTATTGGTTCGCACGGCGATGGTAATAATTACTAACCAGAAAGAAAAAGAAACATATTATGTATATACGATATAATATACATGGAGACGTGCATACATACAAACAACATACATACATGCATACATACATACATACATACATACATACATACTGATATAATTCTGAGGTTAAAAACCTGTAGACTGGATTTCATATTATGGTCAAGTAGAATAGACAAACACTGAGTACTCGTATGTAGCTGTCGTCATTTATGGATATCATCGACCAGCCACAACAATGATAAACTGTCCTACTACCCTTGTATGCGTTAAATGGAATAATATTCGACGGGGGTAAGATCGTCCCTTTTGAATACCCAGAGAGTATCGACACCCTGACCAAGCTACATCTTTATTCGATTATTGGTTTGGTGAAAAGCGTGTTCTAAGCGCTGTAATCCATTTATAGGGATAGCTCCCCTTTTCTTGTTCTCTCCGGAGGGATTTGAATTTTTCCCACAGATTTTCTCTAAGCTCACCCCCTACTGCCAACGACAGACGCCCTGTATATTAATATGTTTTATAGGTTTTTTGTTGTTGTTGTATGTTAACATATTCCTATGACGTGGTAGTTGCACAGCGGATAGACTTTCGATACGTTCGATTTGCTCATTGATTTAATAAATATATTATGTTTGTGGAATTTGATTCAAAGAACAAAGTTGAGATATCATTGAAATCATATAAAAAGAGTTATTCATGATGTTTAAAAATTTAAGTATATCATTATCTGATTGTATTTAAATGATAATACACATCATACTCGTATGATTTATAATAATAATAAGAACGTTTTTTCTAATGCCATCAGAGTTAGATAAGGTACCGGCCCACCGAGTTCTAGGAATTTGGTCAGCATAAAACCAATTGAAATAGGTTAAACGGTTTAGTTCAGTACTCGATAAGCCGAATGTGGTCTCCAAACTGCCGTGTTGAACTGGATAATTTGCTTGTTTTATTGATGCCTGGGTGTAATGTGTTATGTAGTTATCAAAATGTACTGAATATTCATAAGAGTTATTATATTTGTTTTCAGTTCTACATTCATTATTAATAAAAATACTTGTTCAACAGATGAAAAAATACTAGTTATCACAACATTTTCGCGAAGACCCAATCTGAGATACAAAGAATACCATAAGGTTTCCACACTTTTTATTATTTTAACTTTATTTAACATCCGATAACCTAACACTAGTATTTTAAACAAATAAAATCTCAAAAGTGTCGTCGTAAAACAACAATTTGTCTAGCTTAAGTGCTGACACGCGGACATGTCTCGGCGGGTTGACAGCTGGTCTTCGAAATTCCTTGTGTACCTACTTACTTCTTTAAACGGGCTCGCTCTCTGCACACACACACACACACACACACACACACACACACACACACACACACACACACACACACACACACACACACACACACACACCCCCATGAAAAACCCACTTTAATTATTTGTTTCGTCTATGTTCCTCTTTTGGGTAGCATTCACTAGTCTTTTTATACTTGTAATTCGAACAGAATACATAATTAGACAAACATAATATCATTGGCTACACCATACACTGACCCCTTCATACGGTGGTATTCACCTTATTTACAATTTTTTCTTTAGTTTGTCAGTTATTTGCGTGGGACGTATACGTAGGATGCATTTAGTTGTCATGCAGATTTGAATGCGACAGGTGAATTAATGCCCCACTTAACAGCGCGTGAACATACAAAAACCAAGACTTACCGAAAACAATAGTTTGTTCGTCTTCGTTTTAGCACGACTCTTTTTAAAAGAACAATATTGCGCTTACGAATTTTTCTTTTATTTATAGTAAAAATATAATAAACTTAAAAAGTAAGTCTTGGCTCAGAGTACTTCAAAAACTGAATTAGTTTTTTATAGACTGATGTGGTAACTTAATTTGAAATAATTTTAACATATACCAATTTGATTTAAAATCGATCACTTCTATTTATGAAATCGAATATCTTTAATTTGGAACAACGAGGGTAATATTGCATACAATTCAAATAAATAATTATGAACTTAATGTTGTTTAAGAATAAAAATGTAATATATAATACAATTATTTTTAGTACTGTACCTTAGTACTTATGTTAAACTGTTTAAGGCGATATATCTTTGTTTCTCATCCTTTCGGTTTTATCTACGAGCCACCTTTTTTTTGTGTTGTGTGGAGAGAATGTGCGTAAATGGGTTAAATACCACGGTGGCATTCTACGTATCCTTGTCAATGTAGTGATTTATAAACGGACCCCTTCCGCAAAGGCCACATATTTGCCTCGATGTGCCCGTAAATCCGTCAAATTCAAAACGCAAACTTTTCTTTCTTTTGTCAGTAAAATAAGGATTCGTTTTGTTTTTGAGTCTTAAAGTGGTAAGATACGTTTTTATTACCAATAAGATTTATTCCATAACATTATTCTCTTTTCTTTTTGAAATTTTAAATTTCAATTGATACTTTATCTAACAATATAGTTAAATCCTTTTTTTTAATGCAACAGTTAAAAAAGAATATTAATAAATAAACATAAATAAACCAACAAAGCTTGACATTTATAAAAATAAATGATTAATGAAAATATGTATATTCTGGGCGTCAAAAGTTAATTTGATGAACGGTTAGTTGGCTGAAAAAACGAAATATAATAAATAAATCACGAAACGAAAAATATGCTGCCCTCAATCTCCGACCCTAACCAAAGATTTTTTGTAATTAAAAGAAAAAGGAATTTATTTTAATGAAGATAAACATTCACTTTTAATTCGGAAGGAAAACGGAATTTTAATGCCATTAAAACACCTGGTGCATTGTACATTCAACTATCTCTTATATATTCTTAAGGCGTTTAAATGTTTTTTTTTTTTATTTCTTCCACAAAAATCAGTGTTGCCCCCTTGATGAACTGTTAAAAAAGAACATCTTAATTTTTTAAGAAGGTTTTTAAAAATGAACATTTTTACAAGGTATACCCATTATGAGTTATAATTTCATTTTACTATTATAACTTAATTTTATGAAAAAATTACATTTAAAACTATATTTATATCTAGTAAATAATTTCACCGGCGTATTGCCTCTCCACTTTTGATGAAAAAATATACAAACATTATGACTAACCGTTACGAGATTAAACAATGCCCTTTCCTACCTTTATGGTTCGCTAGACGTATAGGATTACACATTCTTTATCGCAGGAACAAGATGTCATTATTTTTAGTAAGGGGAGAGGATTCAATAAGTTACAAAATAATAATAATAATAATAATAATGGTAATGGTTTTTTTTTCATACACAAATATTTCTATGAAACATATTGAAAGTTTACGGTTTGAAAAAATATGATATTTACTCGTATACATTTAAAAATAACGATAGATAAATTATACTTAAAATAAAAATTTTCGAAAATTCAAGGCACTTACTAAAAAGTATATAGGTACATATTAAAAATATACGCGGGTTATGATTTATTTCCAAGCATAACGACGAATTAGTGTAGACGTAATTTAATTTTAGTTTATTGAAAATAGTATTTTATTTTATACGTATATTAGCGAAATTAAATTACTTGTTTTAAACCATTAAACGTTGGTCGGTTGCAGGCCGTCATAGAAAACGGCGGACCGCATTCGAATAATAAAAGTAGCACAACCCCCGAGGCAGTGATATCGGTATGCGACGAACACACACGGTAGAGAGAATAATATTGGTTATTTTTTCACAATGAATATTTTTAACCGATTATAAAATATCATCAACATTTTCCCTTTTGAAAAATACCAATAAAAATACTTGACAAATTCACTTAAAAATTGCATGATGCAACAAAAGAAAGAACAGCCGTCCCGTTTGCATGGCACTCAAGCGCAATAAATCGATATATGCATGGAGGAGGATTTTGGGTTACAAGATGCACAGCATGTGGTAGTGTACGCCCAGGTATGAAATTCATTTAGATTTCAATAAAGGCTCTTCTGATATTTTACAGACGATTGAACACAGACATTCACCCGGTGAAATAACGTCTGTCGGCAGAAATTAATAGCAATTGACTACCAAACGTTATACCCCCTAAATTTATATTATATGTGCTATAAACTTTTTCCATATAAAAAAATATATTTTATTTTGTATAATATAATATGATCGTACTAATAATTTTATTTTTAGAGAAAAACGACTCCATCGTTTCCCACTAAAATAACTATAAAATATGATTTAGTGAAGCACAATGCACAAAAAGTATTTCACAGTATGGCTATATAGCTATATATTAAATTATAATTTCAATCAATTTATTTTAAAATTAATTTTATAATTCTACATAATATTATTCTTGAGATATAAATATACATTTTATTTATAAAATAGCTTTGTTAATATTTAAAGAAAGAGCAATATTAAGAAAGGAAGTCGAAATCTGCAAACCTAAACATGAAAATTATATATTATGTAATTGCACTTTTATTCTACTTCACGGTGTGCTTGAAAATCATCATGTTTCAAGTGAACTGTTTTAAAATATGTAATATAAGCGACATACGCATACCGCGCATTTTTTTTATACAAGAACAATGTACGGGAAAAATGAATGATCGGCTTGTAAACAATGAACACTTTTGTTTTACTACCCTAATTTTGTTTTTTCATGAAAAATACCGTTATAAAAATAAAAATAAAAGCGGGACCGTTTACTAACTCTAATTCGGTTTGAAAGATTTCAATTTCCGATAAAGAATAGAAGAAATTGAAAATCCTAGTAGCCACCCCGAAAATACGTGTTTAAAAAAAAAATAAAAAATAATCGCGTTGAAAATATTATGTATAAATGCATCTGCCCTGTTGTTGTACAACAATTAGGAGGGCATGTAACCTACCCACTATGTCCGATGCACGCTGCGCACGGTCAGCATTATGATATTCGACAAGTATAGACTATTGTTGTTATGAGGCGAATAAGAAAATTACTCGGGTCAACATTGTGTAAAGAAGTGGGGAGATGTATTTTCGTCGTCTTCTTTTCAAGTGTATAAGAGTATGAACAGGAGCGGGGGGATACAGCCAAATGGACACACAAAGAAATCAAATTTCCACACCCCACATGCATTATGTCGAGATCGATTTTCGGGGGTTTACACTTCAATGACTACGCCGGCTATTGAACATACATAGTTATTATTGTTATTATTATGGAAAATAAAATATTCCGAAATTCGGTACGCACCACTTGAGAAGAGCCTACAATACGTCAGTTTAATGACAGCTGAGACAGAGGGAGGTTCGTCCGCAGCTGTTAGTTGCTGGAGGTGGCGGGTGTGATATTTTTCGAAAATCAGTATTTTGGAATAAAAACTAACGTGGTATGAGAGCTCAAGGACTACCTATATTCGTTTGAAAACTGATAAAGTTAGAAAGCGATCAACAATTTCACAGGTTTGGTCGACATCAAAGAAAATGTTCTAGTTGCAATAACTTCTCCAGCATACGATTTTTATTTGTTCAGCGACCTGTGGATAAGTATATAGTACCTATATACTGATCTTATATATTCGTGACGATACACAAAACACAATAAAGGTGGGAATGCTTGAACAATGAGTGAAGACAAAAATGCAAATCAATTAGATGACACGCGTCAAAAACTACGAAACGAAATACACTAAGGGCTTCGGAAGTCGTAACACGTTACCCACGAAGTATAAGTTTATATACTTAGGCATAGAGATATTTCAGCGAGTGCAAGGAATTTAATTCACGAAACCCTAGAGACGCGGTGCTCTAAATACACAAAAACACCAATGTACTATGGAATTCATAATGTAATAATAAATTCATATAAATTTTTCCCCGATGAATAACTTTTACGACGAAAACATTGAAAAAAATAAACCAGTTTCTTCTACATGTAAGTTTTACAAGAATACACGGTAGATTTAAATGAAATGCGCGTGAATACGATATTGTTGGGCGCGCGCCACACACACACACACATTTGCGATATTTTATCACCGTTCGACGAGGGAAGGAGTCTGCGTAGGTGTTATTTCGTTTAGAACGCAATCGTCATGAACCTTTCCCGTCTCGGTACGATCTATTGTTAGAAAACAATTGACAGTTTCCTCACACGTGAATATAATAATATAATATGTAACATGCATAAATGTGCATGTTCATGATACGACAGCGGCGGAGCAAACAAGGCGCGGTCGACACACTCTGGCACAAGACAGGCGCGCCCCGAAGCTGATCTGAACTCTTGACCGGGCGCAGTAGCGCGAAAACTGGTTCATGACCACGATTTCGTTTCGCGGTGCAAGCGAGCGTATATTTACGCGCGTGCGCACCCGTCGTTTAAGTCACCTTAATCATTTACTGTTGCGGAAGGCGATAAAAATATTGGCGACTGCAGTTCAATAATTAGTGTTCCAATACACCGTTTTTTGATTTTTTTTTTTTATATCAGCTAAATCGCCATGAGGAAATGCAAAAATTAACAAAATATAATTCGTTGACAAGAACATTTTTTAAGTCAACCATAATTACATACCTAACAACATTAAACTGTAGGTACTAAAAATGTATCCAAATGAATTTGTACTAACATTTGTTTGAATATTGATACTAATATCTCAAGGCACTACGCATTAGGCGTTACAGAAATAGCATTTGCTTTTAATACATTCAATTTATGTTATTACCTACCAGATATTCTAAATCAAATACCTATTATGATTGTCAGTCAATTTTGATCCCCTTGGCCCTTAAAAGAAATTTACTTTTTTAGGTATTTACTTTAAAATCATTTAGAATATTTTATGATATTATTGTAAATAATTAAATAATAAATATAAAATATTCAATTAATAAGTGACGTGAAAAGGAATAATTTTAAAACTTTAATACATTGATTGAAATCGCATTTCGTTTTAAAAAATGTAATGCAAGTATTGATTAATATTATTTTCCTGAAACATTCGAAATCATCATTGCTCTAAGTCAGCAAGAGTGGATTTCCCTGTTGGTGTGCAGAGGTTGTGGTACGTACAAAACAATTGCTCAACACCGTTGGTTGAAACTCCCTTGGGCAACTATAATCCTTGGACCGGCGCCCGATAAATATTATCATACGTGCGCGCGACCATTTATATAACAATATTATTTTATGCGAGTACGTTGGGTGTGTGTATGTATGAAATATATATATACGTATGAAACTAGAGCAGTTTTTTCCTTTCTCTCTCTCTCTCTCTCTCTCTCTCTCTCTCTCTTTCTCTTTCTCTCTCTATTTCAATTGCTAAACTCCATTTGGTGTCGTTCCAAAAAGCATATATACATATGTATAAAATTATACATAAAAATCCGACGATAATTGGACCAATACACTTTGCGTTTTTTGCATGGTGATAATGGTCCCCGGGTACATATAACATGACCAAGTGGTGTTAATCACGTCCGATGTCCCCCAACTACGTAAGTGTATATGTATATAAACTCCGTGTATATTATATTTTCACAAGTGCAGATTTCTCTTCCACACGAATGAACAGTGGTTGGGACAAAGTATAAAATTAATTTGCATAAATGAACTGCGAGCTGTTACAATTACAATTAACTTCCATGTGCCAATTTAATATAAGCATGCAGTGATATTGTTTACATTTTGATATTTCAGGGACATAATTATTCGTAGTTTACAACAAACTACACTATGTAAATATAATAATATGCATCGATTAATGTTGAAATTAAAATATGTAATAAACGAATACATATTTGATTTATCGAGGTCACTATATATAATCATGTGCTACAGTACACTCAGTATATACTCAGTAGTATTAAAAAAAAAAAATAAAAAAAATAACAAAAACAAATAATTTAGTAAAATTAAAATGTTCTGTACCAAATATGGATCAATCGTAACATTATTTTTTATGTAGGTAAAAAAATATAATAAATTAATCGAAAAGATAAATGCAACTATAAAACGTAAGAATAGTATTTTCAATGTATAAAATTACAACTTAAACCATTTTTTTTAAATACTTCTAAATGAACAACAGACAGAAGAGTTCGAAAAAAGTTTTTCGAAGTCTATTGGAACCCTGTAAACCTTAACTTTAAAACGATTTCTTAATATAGATACAAATAAAAATAATTTACGAACAATCTTAAAACAAAGCGATGATGATGTGAATACTTGTTTTTTATCATCTGTTTGATTTAAATTCATCTTAAGGAGGAGAAGAAAAATTATAAAACAGAAAGATGAAACAATTTAGACGATGGCTTCATTATTCCTTGTCAAAAGCTTCGCCTCATCTTTTCGGCATAAACTTTTAGCGCATTTAAGTTTTCCCTCTCTTTTGTCGCGGCAGAACTCGCGACAGTCATTACATATCCACCCCACTCTCAATCCCTGTGATTGTCTCCGGAAATATTTCCAAGGATTTTATTTCCCTTCTAAACACAACGAACTTATTATTTGCACTCAACGTGGCTATATACAAATAAATAACTGTACACAGTATGCAGGTGGTAGTGTTGGTTTTTCCATACCAGAGAAAAAACAATTCTAAAAATGTATCCAATTTTGAAACTTCCCCATTTAGTTTGAATTGTGACTAAAGAGTTACAATATTATTATTGAATTTGCATGTAGTTGCACGGTGAAAAAGTATTCGAGCATTAAATAATTATATAGTTTTTCGTATGTTACAATTTTGAGAAAAAAAAGTGTAAAATATGTTTTTATTTTTATTAATATCTTCATATACCCAATAGAATATAAAAAAATAATGATAAATGCAAAAAAGAATCAGGTAGAAAACTTACATGGAAATAATTTAAGTCAGGTATAAAGTGATTCATAATTAAAAATGACCATGGTTGATTATAGTATAAGCATTTGTACTATTTGTTGCTGTTTTTTTTCTGACCAAGATTTCTTCATACAGCCTGCATGTTAAATTCAATACCAGTAATATATTCTTCTTACGCAGGGATATGTGCGCTTGTTTATAACCCGCATCCATCTCCCATGATGTATAATAATATACAAGTGCATGTAAAGGGGAAATGTCTTTTGTTTTATACCTCGGTAATCTTGTTTGATATTCCTAGTTGGATTTCTCAGGTTAGCTTCGACCAAGAATGATTTAAGTTAATATCACACTATTATCATAAAGGTCATTTCCAGACCAAGTATTTACATTTCACTCATTTATTTAAGAATTTTTCCCGAGCCCATTAATCTTATACTGTACTATCTATATAGGAAAATATTTAAAAAAATATATGACTACAAGAAAAAAAAAGTTTTCAACTGTGCATTTTACTACAAAATTTTTACACAAAATACTACAAAATGTATAACAAGATATTAGAATTTAATATATCTACTTTATTTAAACAACTAAAAAAAGAAAAAAATTTTGTTGGTAAAACATTATAAAACATAAGGTTTTTTTTATAATTTGAACTCAGTACAAACAAGTGGCCCCGGTGATTTTAGAGTAGCTTGTAACTCAATAATGCCAAAATCTGATAGCGATACTGCTATGTTGGTGTCGTATATTATATTAAGAGAGAAACGTTGACACCCAATATCGTGAGACAATATTGCTCAGAGCGCCCGTATAAAATATTATGATCGATTGGATTACAGTATTCAACAAGTATGAGGAAGGGGTACCTTCAGTTTTTTCGAGTTAATTACAGAGTTGGTAAGATTATTGCATATGGTCTTGTTGGATGATTAAGACGGGTAAGAAAACTATGAGAAAAATACAACAAAATTTCTTCTTTTAATTATGATTTTCTGCAGTGTGTAATCTATTTTAATTGCACTAAATTTTGAGATGTCAAGAATAATTTCAGAAATTTAAATTTGAGTTATCGACTAAAAATATTCTTATCACCTTGATTTTAATATATTTTATTATCACTGAATATTATTATATAATACATTAACATCAATTCTCCTTATAGTTACTTCAATTATTTGTTTTATTCATATTTTGATCTAAGTATGTTTTCAACTGAGTAAGTAAATTAGTGATTTAGTACATTTATATAAAAAACTAGAAATATTTAGGCTGTTCATTTATAACTAATTGTACAATACTATGTATTCATTAGAAAATTCAAGTCATTGTACTCACGTGCTGTAGAAAATATTAGTCAAAATAAATTTATGAAACATACCTGCAAAAAAAAAAAAAAAAAAATTAGTTAATTTGTATTATAATAAACGTAGATGATTTAAATGTCACACTACAGAGAAGATTCAGCTTAATTGAATTATTCCAATTAATTATTTTTTTTGTCACTGTGGTTTACAAACGACGTAATTTAAAAAATGAACTTAAAAATCTCTTGAGTGAAGCACATTTTAATGGTTGTCATGAATACAGCAGTCCTGATGTATAAAATTTCTCTGTTTCGATACAAAGAAGAAAAATTTTGTTTTTACTTTAATGATGTACATAACCATTGAAATGCGTGTGTATGTGTGTGAGTTGTATATATTTTTTATATCATACTTTCAATTAAATGCGATGAACTTTTTTTTCTTAAATAGTTAATTGTTACGGATATTTTTAGAGAAAAGTACAAGTTCATGTGTGTTCAAATTAATTAATAATACGACTAGATGTTGAAAAAACTAGCCAAAGTAGTTATGAAATGGGTCGCCCAGTTCACAAGCAAAACTTTCTCTTCTCCACTAGTACGGGATAATACGCATGCTTGGGGTACTCATATATGTTAACACACATATACGTACACACACTCGCGCACAAAATGTCGTGTAAATCCGTAGAAATTCGTGATATCGAAAACTCTAGTTGACATTAGGAAATTGAAAGTGACGCACGCATGCACTTCACTACTAAGGACATACACGGAGACACGAGTCAACAATATTATTGTAGATAATGCAATGATATTTATGTAAAGAACTAATTTAATAAATCTATGTTCGTTTTTCCTTTGTAGAATAAGTAGGTGCAAACAATTTGAATGAAATAATCCTTAATCAATACATAGAAATATCCTAACGAGGGAGTTAATTTCAAATATTGTTAAAATAATATAAAGTTTCAGTTCATGATGCATTTTTGGATAGGCCCAGCAGGAAATGTTCCTAATAACACGTAGGAAGTTAATTACTCTTTTTATAGACTTATAATTTAATTTTTTTAGAAAAGATCAGCTAAATACCAATACTTTTATAGAAATACGTTTAAAGAATGCAAAATTAATTAGTATTTTGAGACGGGATTTTTATGTTTTTGTACGTTTGTGTTAATTTGACAAAGAGAACTTAAAATAAATGTTTTATTCATTGATTAAAATTCACTCAGTGTAAAATTAACATTACTATAGTTCAATTATTACAATACTCAGTACGGAATGTAAGACTAATAAAAAAAATGCGAAATTCCCAAATGAAAAAAATTGAGGAAATTATGCAATTTATACTTAATAATATTTATTACCATATTTAATACATTTTTTCTAGTGCATCATTGAACTAGTTCAGAGCTCAGTCGAAATAGCAGTTCGTGACTAATAAAATAACTACATTTTAAGTTTTGAACGAGTGTAATGGTCCATTTGAGAGTATCTTATTACGTATAATATATATAAACGAAAATATTATTTTTCAAATTAAGAATAAAAAAAAAAAAAAAAAAAAAACATAAAACGTATAAAGAACAAACAATTTGAATTAAAAATATATTATGCAAAAACGGTATTAATACAATGCTAGAATACATTTTATGTCAAATAATTACTTTAGTGTAGTCCACGAATTCTAGTTTTATTCAATAACGTTCTGTTATTATACGAATAGTGTTTGATGTGGAAAATAGGTAGGTATACTAATTCATTGGTACACCTCATAAATTCAGCATATTATGTTTTAGTAGTCTTTTGAGTTTAAACACATTTCAAAGGAACAATTGTGGCCATTTTGTAAATTTGATTTGGCATTGTGGTTGTAAATTGTCTGATATAACAATTGATATATTTGAAGTTGTGAAACTATAATCTATTTTCCACCGAGAAGTTTAACTTCATAATAATAATAATTTCAATTGATTTCATGGTACTAAACATTAAAGGATCTCAAACTAGAAAAATAAAAAATAAATTTTTTACACTTAAAATTGTATGTGTGTGTGTGTGTGTTTAACAATTTCGATTTTGAGTCCGTAAATATTGAAAAATTTTGCTTAAAGAAATATTTTTGGGAACCAAAAACTTCAATAATTTACTTCATAATTTACAAGCTTAAGATACACACACACGAACATTATGTAGTTTGCACATAATAAATTTAAATTTGGCCATTGGTGACCCAAATAAATAATATTTCAATGATCAATTAGCTTTTTTTCGTCGGGATAGGGAGTGAATATAGGGTTAGTAACAAATAGGATAGCGTGACGGTAAATAATAATTGTAACGAGAGAGAACGAGGTTTGGATTCGATTTTTTTAGTGTTATATGTATGTAGTTATATTTTTATTAGTAAGGCGATTACAAGAAAAAACATTAAAACAATTAGCTACCTATATAAAAAGCTGTACACACACACATATAAAATCTTTTAAAAGTCGATCATTCTGCACGGAACCACTAAAAATGGTCAAGACCTCGCATGACTAGTCCTCGGTTTTTCATTTTTATTTTTCTAACCCACTAATAATAATTATCTGAATTTTAATGAAGTTCCATTTTTTTAATCGCTAAATAACTTCTACAACAACTACCACTACATAATCAGTCTGACAAACCGTACGCCCATTTTTTCTGGATCAGATAAAAAGTACCTATATAGGTACTACAGCGTGGATTTGTGTGGTAATAACTATGTACAGAGGAAGTATAAATATTGTAATTTTTTGTTATCGACACATATAGAAATAAATCGTATCGTGTACGAAGTAGGTACCCAAGTTTGACGTTTCCACATATAGTTGCCGGCCGTCATTGGGAATAAAACCAGTATGTTTATAAAGCCACGCGACAAAAAACTTCGATTTCTATCCCGCCAGCGTCTAGTACAGTGTTTTAGACGACTTTTCACAAACTACAGTACATCCAGCCTAAGATAATCTCTATAATTTTTTAAGTTCTTCGATCACAAACACATGTATGTATATATATATTGTTTCCGATCAAGTTTTATTTTTCCCGAGGATATTATGACAGTTATTTTTCATATTTGTTTCACGTTATTCTCAAGAGATAACCAATTCGACACGACGATAAACAATTCTTATATATGCAAATAAACGAAGAAAAATACACAATTGAATTATTTGCCAAGGACGTGGGACTAGTAAAAATGTAAAAGAACAATTTACAACACGTGTCTTCAACAAGCTGAATTCTCTACGTTATTGTCTTCTCTACATATTAATATTATTCATTTCCATATTCAAAGAGAACAATATGAGAATATTGGTCAGGCATTATTTCACGCGTTTACCAAAACGTTTTTGGAATTTCGGACACCTATCATAGTAAAACTACTTAGTTTTACACAACTTTAATCGAAACAAAATTATTTAACAATCTTAAAAAGTTATGAGCGTGAATTAATTCAAAACCTACATAACGTCACCAAATAGGTATCTTTGTAAGAATAATGAATTATGTGTGCCAAAGCTCTGTGACACGCAGAAAATAACCCGATTTACACGGTTTAAGAGGACAAAAATTACTTGTAGTACCCAAACATTCCGAAGTAATTGAATACCTCAAGTGATCTGTACGTGCACATAGACATATAAACTATAATGGACAGTGTAGGCCGACGGAACAATTTGTTTTATAAATTGGCTCCGATCTTTATAACGCGATAATAACGCGTACAGTGTTTGGAAAAAAGAGATGAATCTATTGTTGATGTAGTATAAAAAATGAACGCTTTGGAATAATAATGAATAAAAAAAAAAAGAATATAAACATAAACAAAATAAATCCAATTGAACGAGTAAGTCCGTGAGCAAATACAATTCGTCTCGGTTATAACGTGCCCGCGTGTCTATTCTCTCGTTGTTTTTTTCTCTCTTGTACTATGTTTAGCTCTTAGTCGATCTACATTTTTATAAGCTTCATATACTCTGTGAACAAAACGTGTGAAGACGATGTTATTTTATTCGTCACTATTTTTTACTCTTTACACTGATACATGTTTTCACGTTCCCCCGGGAAAATTAATCGCCATTTGAGGTTATTGATTCTTGAAGCGGACGTGATCTAATTGAAAAGAAGGTACCAAGGAAAAACCAAAACAGTTTTCCATTTTCAGTTGGCTAATGTATTATGTAAATTGCTTCACACTATGTTCTATGAGAAAAATGTATGCACGTATGCTCGTATGAACGTAAACGTGGATACATTTTATAGATGAAAAATTATTACTGAGGCACTCACACAGTACAAAATACATTTACAGCTGTTCTAAAATAGCTCGTTAAAATAACCGATAAATAAATTAATGAAATTTTGAAAAACAATAATGCTACTCGTAATTTAATTTATCGGTACCATACTTTTACATGAGCACGTTCACCAACATCGATTTTGTAAAAGCAACGGCATAGAATTATTTGAAATTTGGAGGTGTACCAATTTAGTTCGAATTCAAAATAACGCGAGTCTTACACAGGATGATCGTATAATAATTAAGTATTTTTTTTTAATAACGATAAATTTATTATTACATAGTTTTAACACGGTATTTTTTAATTTCATGTCAATATCATTGTAGAAAAGATTTATTTTAAACCACAGATCGAGTTATGACCTTCCAGTTTTGTCTATCAGACTTGTTCATTGAAGCCTACCACAAGTATAATAGAAGAAATATTCATATTTATTTTCGCGAGGTTCTGATTACGAGTTGATATTAAATATAAATTTGCTAATGTACATCAAACCCTTTTATTACTTTCAATCAATTTTTTCCTGACATGAGACACTAATAATAACTTGTAGGCGTGCACATACCTTCAAACGACGCGCGGCTTGTTTGAATAACGTCAGAAACGTATAGAACACGCAAATACTTGACGGCGAATTGTGGTTTTCAGCCAACGTATGGCCGCTCCGTTTCCCGCGAGGAAAAAGTACAACGTATAATATATAGGGTAATATATCTATTTAGTATATCATGTGTTTATTATATATATATATATATATATATATATATATATATATATATATATATATATATATATAATATACATACAAATGCACGTAATGACAGCAACTCTCATTTGTATACTTTTTTTAAGGTTTTCTACACAGACGAAATCATTTACTGGTAAAAAGAACCTTCGATGATGGACAGACATTTATTATTATTGTATTATCGGATGCCTTCAGCCACCGCGTCATATTTTCTGCGATTCATGTTTTCCATATGAATAATATAAGTAAACCTATAATATAATAGTAATAACAACTACAACAGCAACAACAACAGTATGATTGTGCCAAGGAAAATACCGAAAAGGAAATATGCGCGGCGTGTGTCGTGTACTATAACACTATACACAGTTGACAGCGGGAGATCGTTTCCCGGTGACGACGACGACATAGCCTCTGATACACAACTACACTAGAAATACAGACTAGACTATTATTCTGCAACATTAAGCGTTGAATGTTTTGCGTGGAAAAAAAAACTACAATACTAAAGAGATAAATCTTTCTAAACTCTTAACACGAAAGAAATAGCTATGTCATAACGGATCAGTATGAAATATATTTAAATTATGTGGGTTACATTATATTAAATATAATATCCTGGGTATGAATAATATAATAATGCAGAAAAAAAACTTTTTACGCAATGTAACAAACCGAAACCGGTAGTTATACTTTATAGTATATACATACTATTTTTAGCATTTGTATATTTTTTGATAGGTTTGTTTCTTTAATCCATATTCTTAAAAAAAAAGCTCACTTGAAATAAGTAGCTATAATGTGAATCTATTCAAAATTCAAATCTTTAAAAATATTATCAAATACTTTTACATCAAATTCTTAACAATATAGCGCTCGAACGGAATGCATTTCTCCGCCATGTGTATGCAGCAACCGCCGTCGTATTAATTGTTTCCGATTAAAACAACTCTTAAGATTGTTTGAAATGTCCCGCAATCGAGAGCAAACATAGTAGATAAATGCAAATCCGCTGCTGTTGTGGCCCTCAAGCCAATCTTAGGGCCACGTGAATAATTAATTAAATTCCTATGCGTATACGCCGTATATTATATATATATTCTAACCAGCAGCCTGGAGACGTTTTATAATTATTACACACCGTATACGATGGCAGACACCAACCACTGGCACAATGACGGACCATAATTATTTTTTTTTCTTTTCCATCATAATCAGATAGCCAAGTCAAATCACATACAAACACCAGAGTCGTTATAATTATTATTATTTTACTCTTTTTTTCCCCTCGAGTGAAATTACCCGGGAGCCATACGGGGGCCTCCACCGTCCGTCCGCACATAAACACAACGAACGAGTCGCCGCCATAGCACAATTAAAACGCTTCTGGAGGCCATGCAGACGGAGTGGATGACCGCTCATATTGATATGCCCGTGTAGTTAATACTATACGTACTCGTGGCTTCTAGGTATAACGACGGAGGTAACCAGTTTTTCTACGTAACATGTGCACCTGTTTTCTGTTTTTTTTCTCTCCCCTTCTCTTCGACCGCTTTATCGTCTCGGTTTGGTTATTTCTTCTCCATTTCGATGTTACATATTATTATTAACGGACGATGGTAATCTTAAGTCTTGCTGGCCCATTAGTATCTTTTCCTCCTCTTCGTTTCACTCATCCACGCTCTCTCTCTCTCTATCTTCTTTTTTATCTCAATATAAAATTTAAAATCGGGTGTACCTACCAATCATTGACGGGTGATATAAAAAAAAAATATATATACATATGGATCGCCTTAAGCTCAAAATGCCAGATAAATGTTAAGTTTCCGAGGAATAGCCGCCAATTAATATAAGTACGCATATACGCGTATACACACACACACACACACACACTGATATATATATATATATATATATATATATACACACACGTAAATAGTATAGTATGGTGGCTGTTATAAATTATTCAACCTGCACGTACTCACGTTAAATTGAGTTGTATGTGTAAATTAATTTTCGATCAATTCGATGTGAGATGATAAAAATTATACGAACAAATAGGACACCACATTTTACATTGTTAATAAGTACTAATCTATCATTGAAACTTGTTAAGAATCACATGACGCGTTTTATGACAATCTGAGTAATTGATTTGAAATGAGCAAGTTACAATGGTTTTGAGATTTCTGGAAGGACTCCAAAATGCTCACGTGTTCGTTGAAAAATAATATCACAAAAAATATCACGAGAGAGAGAGTGAGTGAGCGGGATTGTGAATATGCGATACACCGATACATATACAAGCCGCAAACTCTCCAAAGTTCCAATACATACATAAAAACCGCATGGTTGGAACGGTGCCTACAATAAATATCAAACGAAACAGCTTCAGACGACTGCCGGAATCAGGAGATCGGGAAAAAGAGCAAGGATAGTGTTTAAAAGGCCGCATCTCGTTTGTATATTCTTATAAGCTCCATTAAGTTTACTTTTTTATTACATGCACTTGACTTCAGACACTAAGCAAATACCGAGGAAAAACATACATATTTTCACCCTTCATAAATCGACTCACGAGTTTAATAAAATTCGATGCTCTCACATTGCGAATAATATTTCGGAATTTTAATGTTGGTGTTTAAATAAATGAAATACGTGAAGCAATACAAACTTATATTGTTGTTTACTAAATTCAAAATATATTTTTAAAAAATAGAAAAAGTTAATCACATTACAAAAGTAATTTTATTGCTGTAGGTTTCTGACACTAGCCATTTCACTATAACCTATTAACGTGACATTTTTATTCAAAAATAATGAGTACTAAAATGATAATTAAAAGAAGCAATATATATTGTAGTAACTATATAAATAGTAATTACATGAGCATAAAAAAATAAATAAATAAAGCACGACAAAACGTTTTATGCACCTTTAAAGTATTTGGTTATTCAGGGAAAATTATTTCTACCTACAATATTGGGGTTATTTGCAACACACCAATGGTCTGCACGTACTCTCAACTAAATCTACTGTTTACAAAATGATGAGCTAGTGTAATAAGATTCTGTATAAATTTAGACCAAAAACATTCACCATTTATTTCGACTCCCCTTCTAGAACGAACCCTTAGGCATTCGTAAAATGAAGAAAGAATAGCGAGGGCTAAACATTTTTAGTACGTGATACGTATTATTCGCTAAAATTTAATGATATAATATGTGTTTACTGTAGTTTCATTCAACTAAATCGAATAAACCAATTTAAAAATAGACGACAGATCTATTTTTTTTTTCGTTCTCTCTTTAGATTATCTAGCTCTTTTTAATATATTTATTTACTTTTTTTTATTATTCCCGCACAAATTTACCGTCAATAATATTTATACCATGAAATTTCAACCGGAACATTACTAGGCTTGGGTTTCTTACTGACTATTGCCATTTACAATCACAACTATAGTGACCAATATTTTTTTTTTTATTTTACCTACTGACCGACAGGAAGAAAAATTAGAGCATACACTTTTTTTACATTTTATTTAAATAGCAAATCATTACTTATTAAACAACTATTTGAAAGAATATAAAACAACTGTCACAAAAAAGAAAATTATTACAACTGCGAACTATACTAATCTTAACAGTAAAACAACGATTTCAGTTTTTTTTACATGTTTACTTCCAATGGGCAATCAAAATAAATAACGGTTTAATTAGAATTAAACAATATATTTTGCTTTATTATGCTTTTTGATACATTTTCATTAAAAACTCAAAAAATAAAAAATTCTGATTGCTGCATATTTTATCTACATTTTATAAAATATTATTTAACTTGTAGTTATGAAAGTAATATATAATTAGCAGAGGAAGATAATTTTAAGAACGTTGACTGTTATTAAAAGATCGGAAAAATAAAAAAATATCAATATTTTTAAACTAAAAAATGATTTGGAATCGAAATAATTTTTTCAAATACAAAAGGTACTACAAAATTTCATGAGTTGAAAAATACACATTTAAATCATTTATATCATTATGTACTATTAATTATTACTATAATATTACACAGCGATGGGTATATGTAGTGAATATTGCAGTATAGGTACATCTTTACACACATATACTTCATAAGTTTTGGAAGATCTTGAAAACAGAAATTTTGGAATTATTCAATTACATATTTCATACTTGAAATAATCTATTCGATTTCAACCTTCTTGAGTATTTCCACAGATATTTTTGTTTTAAATAAATAGTTTTTCATGATCCGTTTCATATGTTTAATATTTTAATTTTTATATCAAAAATATACTGGACCTCACAAAGAGCACGTCATATAGAAGACTAAAAAAAAAAAAATATTTAAATATATTTTTGTAAAGATTCCCGTCACCTCTTATCGGTTAGCACTGTTATGTTTACTTTTGATAATTTTGTAAAATAAACAGAATGGCAAAAAAAGAAATTTTGGTACGGTCGATTACAATATTCCATTGTTTGTCACTTCAAGTATACTTTCAAACAAATTAGTTTTGAGAATTAATTAATTAGGGTACGCAAAAAAAAATAATAGTACTTAATTAAAATACAACCGGACCACTTTATATTTATCAAAAAGGTAATTCTTTAAATAATTTATTAATTTTAATCCTCTAATATAAATAAAAATTCTGTTCATTAACGATAAGGAATGACACAAACTTAATAACTTTCAATACCTAAAATTAAAACTGACACAACATATAGTGTAGCACTATATGAAAAAAAATTATGTAGATGAAACTGGTATCGAATTTAATCAGTGTCAATGGCAAAACGTATTTTACTTTGGACAATTTCCAAAATTATTTTGGTTTTTACCAAAAACCAACTACTTCAGTAGAAAATTTGCTCAGTCGTAAGAACAAACAATGATATAGATATCTAGTTTCAGTTATATTTTCTTGTAGACACATAAAAACGTAAAGTGAATGTTAGAAATAGTTATACGTGTATAATGACTGTATAATTTCTATAATCGACCATGCCTAATGTCCACGAATTATTATTTTCAGTCAAGGGTATATAGTACAATATAAATTGTAGTGGACAATTAAAATCGTTTTAAATGAAACAATTCGTCCAATAAATGGCATTCATGCAATAAATGTTACAATAACTTACATATTTTATAATGTAACGAGGTAAGCATACTTTTATTTTTATACAATTCATGACGGGTGAAGGCATATAACATGAAAACGATACTTTTCCATTTGTTGTATTATAGTTAAGAACAAGTAAATATTGTATAAAAGTTTTATTGAATACTCAATTAAATTTGTCTAACAAGTCATTAACAAATTAGACACCGTGTGATAGTACATTACATTAATTTGAAACGCTATGCTACACCGCTCTAGCCATGAACTTAAATAAAATACTTAGTCATCGAATATAGATTTGTATGAATAGAAATTAAACATTGAAGTTAATTTTAAAATAAATATAATTGTTTTTAAGAAAGTACAAAATGTACACCATAAGTTTTTTAAATTCATAAAACAAGGATTTTTCATCATAACGGGTATTTTAAATTAAATTAATATTAGTATTAATGAAAATATGTCTAAAATATTAATACGGATATACATCAAAATCATAGCATTAAGTATTTTTAATAATTTAGTTTTTAATAGTTAATCAATATTTTTCCTATTAATCCTATAACGCTTTTTAGACTATCGGACTCATTCTTATTTGTTTGAAATAATTTATTCCCGTGTTGTTTCCCTCCCTTTAGGGATCTTTTATAAGTATGAAGATATTTATTAAGTAGAAAACATAATTGTTGACGACACTATCATAGCCTATCGCAAAAGGCACCGCTTATCCCTTTAATATTGTACGCTCGTAAATAACAACGTCAATCGATATTATACCCCCCTTTTTTCACTCAACGGGTATGTCTATTGTTCTATGTGGGAAAAGAATCGTAAATATTCCTATTTCTCTCACGTCATCATAATTAAATTTTTGCATAATACATTCAAAATTAAAAGTTAAATAAAATATAATATTGTTTTAATACTCACATTCAGCGGAAATATATGTCTACTACCGGAAAAATCATGGTAGTTAACGTCATTAAAAAGTCATAGAATTAATGGTTAATATAATATAAATTACTTCCTGTAAACAGCTGATGGAGTGCAGCAGGGTAACAAATCAAATTTAATATTTAATTTTCAGGAAAAAAATGAATATTATTTCCAAATTATTTCTATTAAGGGAAACGATTTATCAACGGCTTAGCAATAAGTAATAACCTACGATCATAGATATTACATACTTGAATTCTTCTACAAAGGAATGTTATTCGTAGAATATTTAATAGATAAAACATTATAAATTACAAGATCGAACTTAAAAAAGAATGAATAAACCTACATGTTGAATAAGCTATTCAATTCAAGGAGAAATGTGTACTTATTTTTTAAGTATTTCACACGCATTTCGAATGTATTTCACACATAATAAACAAAATTTTAAATTATTATCATATTGCAACATATCTTGTTTCTAAAATATTAAATTAAAGTTTGATACATTCTTCAACTAATACACACTTATTTAGATGTTCGATTGATTTTCATAAATAAAGGTTCATACAAAACTCTCTCTGATATGACCACCACAAATCAAATTAGAGTGAAACCTAGCAATTTGCGTACTCACTCGTTTTGCCATTACAGCGCTAGTGACCAAATACCATATTCATACGTAATAGATAATAAAACACACTTCCAACAAAATAAACAATAGACAATTAGTTTACATATTATTTAATGTGCGATTAGCACGTGTTCTATAATTCTAAATGAAAAAAAAAAATTATATATGTATACGTGTATTTAAGTATCAATGTGAAGTTAATATATACCTAATCATCTAACACTCAATGTTACCGAGTGTCATATTTAATGCACTTATACATTAAGAAACCACTTGTAGGGTGTACACTGTACATCAATCTGTATTTAAGAACCACTATTGCTTTCACCTCGAAATGTATTTTTTTAAACTCCAAAACTTTCCAATTGATAACGCATATAGTCATGTAAAGAATAGAAAGTATACGTGCTTAACAATGGCAATTTGTTTATAAACATGTAAAAATGACGCGTGTTTAGATTTATCGGCACCAGAGAGCTGCTCGCCACACATTACGACCATTTATAACGGTATTTCGGGGCTCACAAATAATTATATGCGAACGTGACTCTTTTAGCATGTAATTTTGTAGCGAATCATTTTTTTTTCATCGTATGTACCTCCGTTTAGGTTCATTATTATTAGTAAATTTTATTCGAAAAACCTAACGTCTAATTTGATTGTTATTACAGAGGTGGTATGGTCCGCAACACGCACGATCGGTCATAATCCACGGCGTGTGTGGCTGTCTCGGCTACATCGTGGACTGTTGTTTTAGAAAAGACGGAACCGAAGTTTACAAGAACCATTTACGCATTTATGAATTAAAATTAGTGAAGATTACTAAAAGCCTCGAAAAGTTATTAAATTTCATTCTCATCAACACTTTTTTGTAATACTCTGTATAGTAACTAACAACAAGCAGCAGGAAGCGTGTAATTATTAATTAGCTATAACTGTTTTGAAAGCATAATACTAATAGGTATAAATATAAATAAAGCGATAAACTTGTGGTCGTATACGATTATACAATATATCAATGCATATGGGATAAAACTACCTCTTTAGCTAATTAACAGAAACATTTATTGTAAGCCCGAGTTTTTTGTACATATCCAATGCATTATGAATCTCAAGTCACTAAAGCGATATCTAATTCTTTATACCGATAAAATGGTATAGATTATTCTACGGTATAAGTTTAAAAATATTAAATTGCGTGAAATATTGTTAGTTATAATTTAAAATGATATTAAATGCGTAAAATTCTGAATTAAAATAATTGTTGAATACATATGTATAACAATATGAAAATAGCAAATGCATTTGACCAAAGCACTTGACTAAAATATAAAATCCGTAGGCAGAACCTCGATTGCGCCGCGCAGCCGGAACTACGTATGTTTTAAAAGTAACACATGACCGCGGGTCAAAGTCAATAGGAGAGGTCTCGGTGTAGCGGTTTGGTTAGCCCCAAGACATGATATTAAATGCGGACGACGCGAGCCGGCTACAGTGCTAACCCGTTCCACTGGTTTCTTTTTTCATTCTCTCACTCTCTTTCACCATGTCTCTTGCTTACTCCCGTCTGTCAGGAACGGCAGCAACCACTTCTGTTTTATAACCTCAAAACCGGGTATCGAATTTTTCCTCTCTTTCTATATACTTATATAGCATCAAGCGTTCGTCGCACACATGTCTGAAGAGAGATTAACACTGGCCGTAAACTTGGTCGTCACTATAGGTCAACAACCTGGGGTGTCCCCAGAATATTACAATAATTTTAATATTATTATATTAGTCTTGTGAATACGATGGCGTTTGTGGATAACATAACATTTGTATTCATATTGATAGTTACGATTAACATTTTGGAAGTAGCGATTTTTTTTAAGATAACAATATCAAATCACGATATACTTGTGGTTGCGACGAATCAACAAGTTACTGTTGAACAAATATTATAACTACACATTTGCATGACTGTTTTTTATTCTTAATTACTATATGAATATCACGATATCGCTCAGAGTTCATGGAATATCTCTATTAATAAAAGTTGATAGCGACCTTTTTAATGCACTTGTTTACTTCTTTTCTACCTCCTTGCCACGAAACAACTCTCTTGAAGTAATTTCTCAGGGGGCAGATCCGAGCTCTTTTTTTTTTGACAAAGCGCCGCTAACGACCGAAAGATTCAAACTAATAAATTACTAAGGGACTAAGTTATTACTATTTTTTAGCGTTCCTGTTTTTTATTTCATTTTATTTTTTTTATAAATTAATCCGTTACGTTCCCAAATCCCCGAGTTGAATGCTTATTAATGAACTGGATAAAAACACAACCAGGTTAAAGTGAGAAAAATGCTAAACCACAACACACACACACACACACACACACACACACACACACACACACACACACACACACACACACACACACATTTTTATGGTCATATCCTATATTTATAATTAATCGTATTCGAATGCAAAATATAAATTTAAAGCAGGCATATTAAAATAGTACAGCTATTTATACGTATACGGGGGTGTTTGATTGATTGAGATGGATACCAATACTGCCCTTGTCATTTATTGTAAAACATTAAAGTATCAAGAGCTCTGATTCGAGAAGTACCATATTTTATCACGAATAAAGAAACCAAAAATAAAAGCTGATATGGGTTCGACAATGATCTGCAGTGGAGATAATATTATGAGGATTAAATAATTATTATTTTAAACCAATTCCACACATTATAATTAATGATGTTGCAACTTGCAACCAATAAGAACATAGGTTTAGTTTACCCGCGCATTGGTTACGAGCGTTACGACTTTACGATACTGATTATATTGGATCGCTAGTCGCCTACTGAGGATACGACCGTCTGGGGTATTTTATTTTTTTTTTAATCAGACTTACTGTAGTGTTACATATAAACAATAGTGTGGGCTGTACAAAGGACGCATCTGGTTAGAACCGGTTTTAAACAGTACCTACCTTATACTTAAGTCTAAGTACACACGTGATTTTTTTTTTAATAAAAAACCATTGTTTCACTAACAAATGAAAAAAAGTCGAGGCAAAATCTTTGTGACCGCAAAGGGAATAGGGTGCTCCGAAGAAGTTGTATCAATAAATCGATAACCCGCTAACAATATCTGTCAACCCTATATATATATATATATATATATATATATTACACTATACATATACCATTGCAAGGTTCATGTTCCTACATACTTCGTTAATAATTACAACCATAAAGATTATACTTCTTGTATAATTTTCACATTAAATGGATGTAGGTTCTTACTGTCAATAGCAACATAAAATATTATATTGCTAAAGATAGGTTAAAAATATTGTTTTTTATCGTTTCGTAATTATTATGTACATCAAAAATATTGTTTTCGTCGTCAAATATAAAATTTTCAAAAAACATAAGTTAGGTTATAAGGTTATAGTTATCACATGTTATTGTAATATTATTTATTGCTCGGTAAAAATTTGAACGATACAGTTTTAACATAATCAAAACGTGTAATTTAGTTAAAGTCGTATTTCATCATTTGATTTCTTAAAAATTCTTGTTTTTCACATATTTCACGTCTTATTTTCTTCCTTTGACTACTGCTACGAAATTTTATGTAAGTGTCTTTTTGTACGTTTTTAAGTACATTAATAAATTTATAGATATTTGGATGAGCAGAATAAAATATACCGTTTAATTTTGAATGGAAAGCTTCACAGCTATTTGTTGTCCTTGTAATTGATCCCGAATACATTGCCCATAAAGAAGGAGGAAAGTCACAATCGGGGGTTATATATGTGTTTAAAATATAATCTGTAAATGTTTCTACTTTTTTATTCTGTGGTAAAATTGATACTATATCATCATATTTTTAAATAAAATAGAACAGCGCACAATTGTCAACGAAACGGAATCGAAAGACATACTAACCGATTTTTTTTCAGAAATACTCATATAGTCGTATTGATTATTGATTGAGATTATTAAAGGTATATTCTGATGTCAGATAATCGAGACACAATTAGAATAGTCGTATCGAAAACCCGGGATGCAATTCGTATAGTCGTATCGATTATTGATTGAGATTATCAAAGGTATATTCTGATGTCAGATAATCGAGACACAATTAGAATAGTCGTATCGAAAACCCGGGACGCAATTCGTATAGTCGTATCGAAAACCCGGGACGCAATTAGTATGTCACAAATCGCAATTTTTATATCGGGGACGCAATTCGTATGCAGCCTAATTTTCACATTAAATGGATGTAGGTTCTTAAAAATCATTTTTAGACCCTATTTATTTATTGCCAAGTATTCACATAAAAAAAAGACACAAATGAAAAAAAAATCATTCTCATTACAACTCATAATATTTGTAAAACTATTAGAAAAGTTTATTATAATGAAAAATAGATAAGTATTTAATCAAAATTAATTGTTGAAACATAATTGAAAATACCGGTAAAATTTCATCAAAAAAGTTACAATACTGAAATACGTTTTTATAGTTTTACCAAGACAATTCCCATCGAAATTTGAATTCAGTCTATACTTCTATTAATTAAATGTTAATGGATTTGAGTTTGAATAGTTTACCAACAGGAAATAGCTTAAATGATAGATTTACATTTCATACTAAATACTTAAAATAATGTTATAGAAAGTGTATTAGACAGTATTTTGTATATTCAGTACCTAGAATAAATGAATAATTTGAGAATAAATTTAGTTTTTATTGAAACGAGAATTCGACTATCATTATACATAGGTATCTAATGGTATAAACAAAATAATAAGTACTTTACAAGAACATAAATGTAATAAAACCGTATAGGTAATAAAAATAATCAACATACAAATTACGACTTTGTTTATTTTATTTTATGTTACAGTTTATAACTTTACCTCCCTTTTTTTTATTAATTTATGAAGTACCAACTAAATATATACATTGTACCTACGAGATAAAATCTATCATGTAATAAATTTGTGACTTGGCGCTTTATCATTTTCAAAAATAAGCATCTAAGGGGTTTATGAGGTATATTCGTAGTTAGATCTAGACATTTAAACAAATAAAGACAAAAATGACAAAAGTGATTTTTTATTTGGGCTACATAATATAGTATGATTCCAAAGAAAAAACGTGTCACGTGTAAAGCTTAAATATTTTACAACTCATTGTTATAATGTGATATGAAATAAGGAAAATCCTTTACATTTGTGTTCGTATTTACATCAGTCTAATGACAGCTGAAACCAGCGTCGAAATAGAATCGCTTTGAATAATAATATTTAATTTTACAGAAAAACGCCCGATAAAAACGGTCTTTTTTTCCAGCACCATGTGTATGCGGGTTGCATTAAACAGGGGTGGTCGTAGAAAATATCCCGGAGATCCGCTCCGGGGCCGACATTAAAAAGCAATCTGGCAGATGGCCGCCGTTTTTGTATATTCGCGCGATGTGTGCGCGTATGTATATGTGTCACACACGTATTATTGCGGCCCCGCAGGATTTGCAGCAACGACCCCGAGAGCCAAAACAGTTGAAATTGAATATTCTGAAAGGGCATGGTAAACGAGTAGATGGACAGACGGTGGTGGTGTACTAGAGGGGACGTGGGGAAAAATAATTTGAAAAACATCCGAAAATCCCGAGACGGATAAACTTGTCAACAAGATTTTCGTCCAGTTTCCGTAGTTTTTAATTATATTATATTAAATGGGTATTTTCGACTTCAACCAGTTTTACGCCCGAGCTATATATATATATATATATATATAAAAGGACCACGGCATTGGATAAACACTCTGTAGTACCATATTTCGTCATAATAAATTGCAATACCTTCGTATATTATAATGGGTATTTATAATAAATAAGTAATACGAAAATATTTTTGACATTTTTCACGGTCGATGGAAATTAAATGTTTTCTAGACCCGGTATACAGAATTTGACACTCACTTTGGTCATTCGCAATAATTCGAAACGGTGTTATACTAAAACGTAATGTCGCTTTGGCCGATGTGAAATGAGAAAAACGAGTTTTTGATCGAGTGTACCTACATTATACAATATTAATATTATTTTTGACATTTTGCCAGGTCTTCGGAGAAGCCTTTAGGATTATGAGTTTTGGAAATACCGAAAAAAATATGCATAATCCTCTGATTTTCGTACTATATATATATTTTACGACTACCCACGCGTGGTTTTATACGGTAAAAATTATACTGAACGACGGTCACGATATAATAAAATTGGTCTGCAAACAGTTTTTTTCTTTTTAATAAATAACCGGTTTTCTCGACGAAAAAACAACAAATTTTTTTATAAAGTAAAATTTCGTCACCGAGGGCTCTTGCATAACGTGCAAATCTCAATTATCACCCCTTTTGTGAGTTTTGATCACCTACTAGTAACTACTACTCGCCGCCGGTCCACCGCGCGTCGGTATTGTCGCCAGTCACGCATTGGGTCGGCTCGTGGCACGGACAAGACCATTATTTCCATTTTTTTTTCTCCTTCTTATTTCCATTCTTCGCTCTCCTATTATTATTATTATTAAATCCCCTCGCCTCCGATTCTTTAATCGTCGTGTACACACTCTTAACCGACTACGAGACGACGACGGTTAATGGACGCGAACCGATCGCCCGCCGCCGCCGCCGTTCAGGCGGTGGACCGCAGACGTACTGCCACCGTCCATTGTTTCTCGGTCACGACAAGTCGTGTGCCTTCACCGCTGCCGTGGCGCGTATACGCGCGCGCGCGCGCTCGCGTCTGACCGCCGCCGTCGCTTTCAAAATACCAACACACACCGCAGACGACGACCTAAGTAGTAGCGGCACTCGGCCGGTAGTGTTTTGTCGTCGCGGCCGCCGAGGGTCGGGCGATTGCACAACTTTGGCATTTCAGAAAAATCGTGCGCGCCCGCTTATCGTTCTCGTCGATAATAATCATATACTGTTATAAAATTATGTTATTACGATTATGATGTTGTGTTGTTGGAATAAATAAAATAGATTTTAAGAATAAACCTCGGAATTATACTTAATGATATACAACGCGGAAAAATGAAAAAACAACCGGTACGTTGTTTATTGAACGTTTGCTCGTCTTTTCCGATTAGAATAAAATAACAAACGACCGGCCGCAAATTAATGTCATTAGCAACGGAGGACATTAGCATTTACACAGGAATGGTCCCCGGCCGGAGTTATGAAAACTGTCTCGTGACCGGCGCCTAACCTATCCATCATACTGCTGCTGTGAGCTGCTGCAGCGGCCCACGTATTATAATACGTGCGTACGACGTCCGCCACACCAAACTGGTTCTCGATATCGAGTAAAACCAGTTTCTCGGCAACATTTATTACAATATATAAATATATTATAAGTTTTAAGAGAAAAAAAAGTATAAATATACCTACGACAAAGAAAGGAAAAAACTTAAAAAATATTATACCTATACTGCTACGCCCACGGCTTACACGCGTATACGGACGTGTTTCGGGATAAGATTTCATAGCAATAACGTTGTGTAGTTTAGTGTTATGGTCCGAAAATTTATTCAACGGTAATGAGATTCGACATTAGTGCCGACAGTATATTACGACGGGGGTTCTCTGCAGTGTATCTTGTGGATACACAGCAAGAGAGCCCGTTACAAGGCTGCGTGATTTATCGCCCGAGATATTGAATATTTACACTCATTCCAACAACCCCATCGACCCCGAACGGTAGCCAGGGAGGAATGATATTTAAATGTAATGTGCAACCGGTTTTTTTTTACCTTCAAATCACCGTCATAATTGTGTTCATCATAACGGCATCAATTACTAATAAGACATATTATCGCTAATGTATGGCATTTCAAAAGCTTTAAAAATACATAAAACCACACGACACGATTCAAAGGAAAATATGTTTATTGAGATTTGGCTAAAATATTACGTATGTGCAACACGTTCCGTATCCGTGAATTTCACATCATACGTGTGTTGTCTTGAAACGATTGAGAAATATATGAAAACATGATATACGTAAATCATCGCAAATAAAGGAGTTAATATGGCATTGCGGATTGACAAAAAACGCAATACCTACATAAAAATTTCTTTAAAACATTGTGCGAAAACGATTCAGGCCAATCGCTATTTTAGAGACATTATGGATCACAAAAATGTCATAATGTTCAAAAATAGTCGTTATATATTTGTTTCTTAGTTTATATTTTCAGTGTTTCGCGACAATAATCATAACACTTTCGCCACAAGCCATAACGATTTTATCCTATAGTGACAATTGACAATAGACAATAAACAATAATACGTAATCGACCATGGAATTAAAATTAACACGAATCATAGCAGTTTCAAGTAGAAAAATAAATAATTTTTAGTTCAGAGAAGCGAATTCCAGCGTTAAAAAAAAAGTCATAAACTATACCTATTACTACATAATGGATCATTCTTTTTTCGACGTACACTATTATAGTTAATTTTATGAATTTCTGCACTATTAAGTATAAGCTATAAAGAAGGGTTTTATTCAAGTTTTCACGCGGATTAATTTGAAGACTTGAGGAAGTTATTAATTTTTACTATACCTTGGCTAATGTAATGAACAAATAAATATAAACGAGCTTTTTAGACGACTATATTATATAGGTTGGGTATAATAGATCACCATATCGGAATACTTCGTAGCGGGTAGTAAACGGTCTATTTTCCCAAACCCTAGAGGTCGGGGAATTAGAGCGCCGCCGCCATGGGGGCCCAAGAACAATAACGAAACATTGTGCAACCAGCGAAAATATATAAACGGTTGTTAGGCCGTCATGTGGCGACAATAATTAAGACGCCTGAGAACAAAGTAATAAGAATGAAAAAAAATACAACTATGCTGACATTTGAAACATGATGAAGGAAAAGAATCGTTTGTTATGCAATAAACCAAAATAATCAAGACAGTATTGGATAGAAAGCATGAAAAAAAATCGTTACGACTACGATGTAACAAACGATATACTGTGAGCCATGTGTTCCAGTTATTTCAGATAAACCAAACAAATCAGATTATTTCATAAACAGAATTATAAACAATATAGAACGAACAATAAATTCACCTCATGTTTCTCAATATTCCAAGGAAGACAACTCATCCGAAATACCGGACGGAGAGAAAGTGTCCACCATCATCCAGACTCCACTGGACACGGATTAAGTGCTTTTTTCAATAAAAAAACAAGATGACTAAAACGAAACGAAGAAATAAAAAACCTATGTGTCACCATGCAATATTCCTCGAAGGTTACAACTACAAGAATACCGAGAAGAATACCTACATAAGTAATGGAAATTGTCACTTTAATGTATTCCGATTAGCTTAATATTCAGTAAAATTTTTAGGGAAATATGATGTTTGTATATTAAGTTAGTTTATTATAAAATATTAATAAATAAATAATGAAATATTACTATACCTTCGCAAAATTTATATTTTATGGTTTTTAAGCAGTAGGTCGACGCGTGATTATTCATCTCACCAAATATCAACATACTTAATTTTAAGTATACAATTGTTTTATGGAATTTAATCAAACCTGAGTAATTAAGATTCATCAAGAAATAATGTTAATGATAAAGTTATTTAGTTGTTTACCATATTGGTAAACTTTCTGTTTTAAAATCATAAATAAATTCATTATGGATATTAACGGATATTAATGACTAGAAACACACAAGTTTACCACATAACAACAACACAGCACTGTATATCGAATCTGTCTGATAGTCTGAATTTATTTACATCACACAATATCGTTCAATATTGATTGCTTGAAGTGAAAAAATAACGAGTTACAAATAGATTGAAAGAAAAATAATAATGATAATTTGATACCCTCCCTTTGAACACCGTAAAAATGTTATTTGATTCGACGGGCAAATAACCGTTTGGGATCACAGCACAGACCACCCCAGAGCTAAACAACATTTTTGCTAATTACACCGGGTGCTCGATGTTTTGAAGGAAAAAAAAACGTTTTTTAACTACCGGAACGTGACCTACGATTCAAGTTTGCTATTCAAGCATGAATACATCAAATCCTTTAGATGGTCACGCTGACGTCTTGGGTCAAGTCCAAACACACTGTGGATTTTATTATTGGACACATTACAGCGCGCGCGCACACACACATACACACACACACAATACGTAATTATTATTGTAAATCGTAAAATATATTACGTATTATTCTCGAAATTCGCTTCTCGGCATTGTACACGTGGTCCGTTGAATAATTGCACACAAACACATACGGGTCAAAAACCATGACGGTCATTTCAACGTACACACGCACACACGATATTACAGGCGAACAAAACGAGAAAAAAAAATAAGATCGAAATATTATTCCACACCCGAGACCCATTTCGCCGCCCTTCGACGGTTACAATACACACACACACACACGTAAGTGTACGCACGACACACAACACGTCCTTTTTAATGTTGCGCGTTCATAAGAATACAATACAACAGTACACATATACACACACATACACGTTTTACCTGTGCGTTTTCACCATCCCCAATATTGAAAAAACTGGAGGATATTTTCCCGTACAGTGGTTCTCAACAAAACGGTAATAGTTTAGGTACGCTATCGGTTTCATAGATCTGAGAGCGATAGACGCAGATTTGTCCAGCCGAGATCTTAACGGTGCGAAACACGTTGCATGAATAAAGTAAGAACTAATAATAGGCCGAAGAGTATTGAAAGAAAATAAAGAGGTACCTATGGAAAAAAAACGAAGGACGAGTAAAATGCGTACAATCGGTCGGAAACAGTTGTATTTACACGACAAGCGGAAAATCAGTTTCAAAACTCATTAAAAATTCAAGAATATAACAATATGCAGCATTTATAACGCTCAAATTCAAAATATCCGTCTAAAATATTTATACGCGACATATAACATCAGAATATTTATTTAAGATAGCTACAAAGTATTTTTTCGTAATAACGTGGTGACGTACGTATATGTAATCGAATTCGTACCCACCGAAAAGTTTTCTAAGGTGCACTTTTAGATGTATATACGTATATTATTTATTTTTATACTAATAAAATAAATGTATTGTTACAAAAAAATCGCTGTTTGTATGTTTGTTTCGAAAAAAAAGTAAACAACGAAAATCACTGAGACGTAAAGCAAATATTTCAAAAAACATTTAATTTATTGAATAACTATTTAAATAGTTTTTTATGACATTTTAGACGACATAATATATTATATTATACGAGTTTTATTACAGAAAATATTGAAACAATTAAAAAAAAAAAAAAATCAACGAAATGGGAAGTATAATACTATTATTTGAAATATTTGTAATCGGATAAAAAACGGTTATTGTATGTTAAACAAAATATACGTATCGGCGGTGGACATCACGAAGCGTATTTTTCAAATCCCTCTCTCTCTCTTTCACGGCTCGGCTCTAGCATCCGGATCCGTTTTTTCCCTCCGACGCTTCCGCGTCCTTATCCGTAAGAGCATCGCCGCATCGAGGGATACGCGGCAATATTTAATTCAGGTAAAAATTGTCCGCTCGAAAAAAAAATCCTCCCGTAAACAGAGGTAGAGGTAGTACCACGTACGCGGCCGCTCTATGCACTGTTTTTGCCTCATAAAACGGAATTTATCGCCGGTCGGGTGTATAATTTTCCCCGCCTCTAGTAACTGGATTTACCGAGCTTAAGGAGACTATCGCAATAAATTTGTAATACGCGCCCGAAGCGGCGGTCGCCGCGGACGACGCGACGACCGTCGGACGCGTTTCCGCGGGGTTCGCTACGTACGGCCATGGCTTGTTCGACAAACGACGGACGGAAGGACGAAAGCAAAAATATACGCGACACGAGAAACACCAACCTGATAAGTAGACGACGAAAAAGCACAGGATAATCCTCATGGTGGCTGCAGGCCGCTGGAAACGACGCATTGACTCGGATTTCGGGCCGATCACCACATCGCGTCGGAAGAAAAGAGAAAAACAATGAAATCTACCGCGCGAGTTCACAAATACACATGTATATTAACAGGCGATACACGATATCCGGCGAGTGTGTTAAAAAATATACATCGATAATTTCACAACCGATCGGCGAACACGGACGAACGACATAAACCGTTCGACGACACTAACGATAGTAATATTATTGTCGCGGTGATTTTAAATAAAAATAATAATAATAATAATAATGATAAAATATTAATTATTGATAGTTATTATGATATAAATAAAACTGTTTCGCACGGGAAAACCGAAATTTTCGTCCGGCGGCGGATCGTCGTTATTGCTCACGAGCACCCGTGCACGAGACGCGTACAAAAACCAAGGAGTCGCGGAGCGCACGCACAGAACACACAACGTACACGAGAAGCCACCGGCCGAATGCTGGGCTCGCCGACGCGCGCTACACGCGTACGTGGTGGGGCCGCCGCCGTCGGGAGCCGGTTTTTTCCGCGCTCGCCGCCGCCGCCGCCGTGGTCGCCGCGGCGCTCGACCGTACCGTGTCGACCTCTACCGGCCGACGTGATGGCGACGACCACGGTACCGTCCGAGGGTGAAGTTCACGTCGTGCGAGAACGTCAACAACGGTGTGTCAATACTCAACAATAACAATACGTCGATCGATCCGTACCTATGATTTATAATATTAATGTGGATACATAAACATAGATACGTCAGCTAAAATTAATTTTTTTGCGGTTTTTCATGATTTCCAGTCAAAGATAATTTAAAAAAAAAAAAAAAAATAGCTATATTCCCTATACAAAACACATAATAATTGATAAAAGAGATGGGAGCATTTGATAAATCGGAGGTCAGGTGACTAGTAACCGTGGTAATATTAGTCGTCTAATCTAAATCCTACTTTGGGTACAATACTAACTACCATGGTAGGTACTGATAGCATGATTCGTGGATTTTCAATTTTCATGTAATTTCTGTTATATAATCACGCGTACCATGCGTCGCGCAATTATTTATAATCATTAATCTCGTCATTAATCATCTAAACATATTTAAATTTGATTTTTGCCTTTAAGTTAATGCTGTTTTCCATACAATACAATTTAAAATTATTTTCGTCCTTGTCATCGATAAGTGAAAAAATATTGACACAAATTTTTATTAGATGTCACTAGTTCTTTTCGCGTAAGTAAGTATATTGTAATGTTGAGTATGATAAACGTTAATGTAACAAAGTATTGTTTGAATTCGTCACACTATATTTTGATGATTTGCCATATTTTTTATGTAAATTTATTTTAAAATAAACGAGATATTGTGTATGTAAATTTTATGTAAATTATATCAAAAATTTATTTCTATAATTTAGAAATCAGATTTTTCTTATGATAAAATTCAATTAAAATTGTGTTTTGATAAATAAAATACATAGATGATAATCTTATCAGTCCTGAAAAATGCGTCTCTATGCCTGTTATCTTTAAGTTACGTTGTTTTTTTAATTATACGTTTATTTAAATGGATTCAATGGAAAATCATGGCCCAGGAAATTAATTAATTAGTTATTAGGTTTTCAATAATTGATTATTTTAATCGTTCACACGTTATTCTGATTTGATTAATATTGTTATTTATCCGTTTATAGTTTAACCTTATGTATAACTTGCGTTTGTTTTAATATTTTGATAATATATCTCTCGTATGGAAAAAATAAAAATACTCTCTACCAATTTCAGTTTGAGTTCAAAGTAACGAGCGATGAATTAATAATCGACACGTAGGCATCTATAATGTAAATATGTATTCCATAGGAAAGTATTTATGGCCGATACAGTATACACCTAGGTAATTTTATAAAGTAACTTAGTTTTTGAATGAAAGGAAAAAAAAATTCAATATTTTAAAGACTATGGGAAATTAAACCTTGTTTTAAACGGGAGGTAACAACTACATACAGTACATTTATTTAAAAATGATAATCATTATGATTTTAATAAAAATAAATTATCGAGTTGGTATGTGTATAAATTGTGTACATATGTGAAACATTAGGAACTAACTATATTGGAGTAAATTTGCAAATTTATATGCCCATATATATTATATAGGTTTATATCTATTAATTTTAATGTCCAATATAGTGATATAGTTTAAACAATTTTTTAATTTCTGAATCTTTAATTTGAAAACTTACATAAATAATTTATTATAAACTAAAGATAGTAATCTATTATTTATTCGTTATTACTAAAATATTAAATTATGATTTTATTATGTTACCATTATTATGAATATATGAATATATTAAATTATTAAACACGATAAACAAAAAATACATAAAATTTCATTTTACTACATTTACTGCCAAAATTGTGTTATCTATTGAATGATGAATGAATAAATAAATTGATGTTTCGTAGTTAATGAAAAAAAAACCTATTGGTTTTATCTAAAAAAAATAAAATGACTATACTAAAAATGAACAGTTCTAAAAATAATCCAAATTGTTTAATACTTCTAAGTTGTAATATAAATAAAATAAGCCAATTTGTTAGTTAATTTAAATAATTTATTCTATAAGTAAAAAATAATCGCAATATTTCAGCCTAATTAATGTTTCTTAAATTTCTATTTTAATCAGTTATCATAGGTTACATCTTACATAGTTATTTAACATTAAAATGTTTATTTACTTAATATTAATAATAATAACATATAATTGTTTTAGAGAAAAAATGAATTGTAATATTGTTGTCCTTTTCAGTTATTATAAATAATATTTACAAATTGTAGTTCAACATTTTAGGTTCTGAGTGAAGCGAAGGATCTTATGATTTTACAATTACAATGGTGTTTATTTTTATTTTTATTTTCTTCTTCTTTTTTTCTGGAGACACTTTTTGCTCCACTTTTCTTTGTCCAAAAGTTACATTCAGCAACTCTATAGATGAGAAATTTCTCAATAGTTTTTCTAGTCAAGAGGAAAAATGTCTAAAATAGAGCAAACATAGCGAAATTCGCCATAAACGGCACTTTCATTAAACCGATTTTAGTAATTTTGTCATTATACGTATCACTACATGCTTTGAAAAAATTTCTAAAAAAATTTGACATTTTTCGGGCTAAAATTTGAACTTTGAAAATAAGTACCTTGTTTTTTTTTAAGTTTTAAATATTTGACTAAAACTTTTGAAAGTTTAATATGACTACTCATACACTTCTCTAACGATTCTGAAAAAAATTAAAAAATTGTGACTTAGATTTTTTTTTTATGCATTTTAGTTAATTATGATACGATTTTTACGTAATAATTACGAAAATCTTTCAAAAATTGATGAAGTATATGAATGGTATATTTTTAATGTTTGATTTAAACTTTTAAAAATTTAATATGACCTTACTCATACTGAAAAAATTTCAAAAATCATGACAAATGGTATTTTTTTATGAACGTTTTAGTAAATTATTATACGATTATTACGTAATAAACTACTTTACGTCAATTTTCAACTTAACAATTTATTTAAAGAAATCCAAATGGCATATTTTAATTCTGAAGCTTTGCTCGGAATCGTTTAACTAAAGAAATGATCTATCATTTCTTTAAAATTCAATACACCCATCCTCATTAACTTGTCCGAAGAACGAAGAATATCCCATGGGTCTAAGTACATACTTTTTATGTTTTTTTTAATTTTAATTTTATCAAGTGATAAAAAAAAATATATACATTGTACATATTATTCTTAAATGTATTTCATGCACATCATGGTTCATGAATAAATAATAATATGAATATTTATGTACTGAAACTAAAAACTACCTAAGATGAATTTCAAAATATTAATCGACAATTATTGAAATGTTATAAGACCTGCGTTTTTTTAGTGAAAAAAGTGTTCTCAATATTCGTAGATTTTTCATTTTTTCAATGAAACGGCACGTTGGTAAAATTTCATGTTATACTAATGTTATTATTACGTATTATAAATGCGTGATATTGCAACTTTCCGAAACTTGTTATCAAACAATCTGTCTCTAAAATCATATTCGTGAAACACGCAAAACATACAAATAATTACTGACGTTTATACCCTTTTTTTTTATTCAAGTTGGCTTGTTATAGTGTTTATTGAAAAAAAAAAATATTAATTTTTCTGAAATTCGAGTGGAATTGTGTTGAAAATTGAGAAACCAGAAAATATTCGGCAATGTTTTTATATATTTAAACAATAAAAAGCATAAACATATAATATTTTTAACAGTTGTTATTAATTATAAATATAGTTCTTGACTTTTAAGTTATTAATAAAAGCTGAATATTTTTCTAAAATTTATTTGGTAAATCTAAATAAGTTGTTTGAAAATATATTACTTTATTATTTTATTAAAAAAAATCAATAATAAAACAAAAATTCTAAAACATCTTATTTAAATTATGCGAATTATTGATTTTTTTTCAAAATTGAAAGTTATGTCATCAAGAATTATTTTATACCTCCATAAGTTTAATGATAGGCGTTATGAGGGTCCTTACTCCTTGGTGTCGGTGTAAACTATTTTACATCAGTTACGCGCATTTTCACTTTAACTATTCGCTTTACCTACGCCATTAATTTTGTTTTACATACAAATAGGTAACGACATGGCTAGCCACCTCATAAGTAGGGTAGAATGGCCACGATGAATTCTAATACCGTGTTTAAAGCTTATTCAATTTATACGCACGTACGTACATTTTACCTTATTCGCGTCATCGCTGTAGTTCACAGGTACAATAACGTCTGCTTAACAGAATTAAATTGAATGTCGGTACCTACCTGAGACCCCTTGCTAAATACGTTTGTTTTAAACTCGTTAAAATCGTACTTCAAATTTATCAAAAACAATGAATGACATACCACAAAATGTTACACGACTAAGTCAGATGTAAAATGTCTACAAATGAACCAATATATTATACTTCATATTTATATGTGTGTGGCAGGTATTATGTTGGTAGTATCAAACCACTTGAAAAAAGCGTACAGATGGTAAACGAGGTTAAGATATTTTAGCGTTTTAAAACTCAGAATAAACTGTGGAAACACGTTTCAACTGTTTGTATTCTATAAATTTATTGGCAGGTATGTTAAACCATACACATGGGTATATATTGACGACTATAGAGATACCTGAAAACGTGGATTTGTATTGTTGTCGAGATAGCCATTGTGGAAGCCGGAAGGTCCATTATGCTATGAAAGAGGTCAAAAAGTAGTATTGTTGGAAAATTTAATTTTAAATGTATCCGACATTTTAATCGAATAAAAGAAACTTGGCAATATTCCTAATGGTTAAGTGCGTTATAATATATTTAAAAAAAATATATATATATATATAATAATTTATTATTTCAAAAATATAAATTGTGTTGGATTGTAATAAAAATGATTAAAGATATTTTTAATAACAACAAGTACTTTAAGTCTGCCATAGAATTAATAAAGTGGAAAAAGTACTTACAGATATACATATTTTACTGTTGATACTGTATGTGAATGTACTAAATGCTTATATAAAGGTATGTGGGAAAATTTATATCATAATATCAGATGTTTAGTAAAAGTAATGATTTCGGTGATGTAGGTACTAATTATAAAATGTATGTAATTATTAACACTGATTTTTGGTACGCATAAAATATACTTTTAAATAACTGTAATCATAAACTATGTATACATACATCTTAGTTCTAAGTAAAATACGTGTAAAATACTTAAATATGTACAGTTTTTGAATGTAGACCATAAATAATAATACTCATAATAGTAACTTTAAATGTACAATTACTTAAGCAAGTTTAAATTGTGATTTTTTCAATTTAATACAGTTCCATTTTATTCATTTTCAGAAGTTAAGACAAACATTTATGACAATATATTTTGTAATTTAAAAAAAAGAATTAAAAATCAATACCTAACTATACGGAAAATCATAATACAAAATACGGAAGTTTTATAGTACAGGCATAGTTGACAGGCGGTAGTGAGTCGTGGATTAAGATATGGGCTCTGGAAAGTTAGCTATTTATTTTTTTTATATAATATGAAACTTTTAAGAGCAGTGGGCCCACAAAAAATCTTGCCACGGAGCCGGACGTGGCTCTCGAGTCTCGACGGCCCTGAGTGTGACAATTGACAATATTAAATAATCATAGGCTCTCTTTATTACAAGCGTGTTGTGAACGATTATGAAAAATGTATTGTTGCTAGGTATTTCATTTGAATACTTAGTGATGGTTTTCTGTTTAGATAGGTTATACCAATGCCCATGCGAGCCGTCACGTTTACCAGTGTTATAGTGTGAGCGTAAATATTTTCTCATGCTAAAATCATCATCGTCAGTATTGTCACGTTATAACCATCCGAGTAAATTGTTTTTTTTTCGTGCATCCATTATTAATTCATTTATCGGCTGACATTAAAAATGTGGGAATATTCTAAAATAATAATTTCATCGAATTAGCCCTGCTTACTAACTACGTATTTAGTCAAACATATAATTACTAGTTTAATGATAATTGCTAAAGACTGTTGGGGGTTTAAATGATTTTTAATATTTTTTTTTAATAATGAATAGATGTAGTACAAATAATATTTAGGTACTTACTTGGAATGTTTAAGGAACTATTAACCCAAGCTTGGTTGTCTAATGCCATGTATTCTAGATAGGTATTCAACTTAATTAAATATCACTTAATTATAATATCATGTACTGATGATTAATTAATTTGACGAATGGCTTTATGACTTATCTCACCCTTTAAATAGGTACACGACTATTCGGGAATTCGTTTCTACAACTTCGTCATCATATATAATATATATTCATATATTGTATGTATAACATATTATATTATAAGAGTATGATGAATCAGAAAAAAATGTTTTAGTTTAATGTTGACAACGTTAACTGTTTTACAATGTTACACCTTCATTAATGTAACCATGCATGTGTACTCCATATGCTTAATTTTATTAGATCTTTGATTTCTTTATTTTCCCTCTCTATAGTGGTAAAGACACATTAAGTAAAAATAATGGAATGTTTAAGATATTACAAATGTATATTTAGATATGTTTTTTGTATCTTGTTTGTACATAACGTAATATGTATAAGTATTTAGTATTTACTATGAAAGATAAAATGTCTATTATTTTTTTTATATTAATTTACTTTATGAATACATGATGTAGATTATTTTAATGAAGACTGAAATATAAAATAACAAGTTTTTATTGAATACAGTAATTTATTCAAAAAAACAAGTAGACATACGAGGTGAATCCGTGTAGATTAAAATATGGTTTAGTAATATTTTCACAAATGGCAAATAACACATTGGTACTTGTATCGCCAAAAGTAATTGATTAAAGATTTTTTTATTTTATAGTTAAATCTACATAGGTAAATTATACGTTGAAATTAAGTTGGATTAAAAATGGAATATTGTAATTTTTTTTCGTTCTTATTGCTTAATCCAAGATATTGTATAAGTGATTTAATTGAAGAGTGAAAAGCATGATGTTTTGTATGGTGATAAATAAATGGTTTTTAACATTTATAACGATATAAATAAAGAAGTATTTTTACATCTCAAACCAAAAAAAATTAATTCAAAATTTTAATAATCAAATTTTAAATTATATTTTGTCCTAGTCTTATTGAATTCTTTTTTAAAATTTATTTTGCTTTTATCACAAACATTACGGTAATTTTTTGCATTAATTTATTTAGTTTCCATCAAAAGTCGTATTCAACACTGGTGTACTTATCTATACTATGAAATGATAGCAACTTATACCTTTTTTTTTTTTACTATTCTAGGTGTTTATGGTGTTTATACTATTTAAATGCTCAGCCAATTGTACTTAATTTGTAAACAAGGGTTTAGATCTAATAGGTGATTCTTCCTGTTTTTTTTTTTTTTTTTGACAGCTACGCGACGTCTGATATGTTGGCTAGATATTCGAATGTATGCAGGGTTCGTTACATTCGAATGCACTCGGAAACCGACGAAAACTATGTAAAAAATTTAACCATTTATATATTCGCATGCGTGCGTAATGGACCCGTGCCAAACAGTCTCGTTATTGGGTCAAAGTTGCGTGAAAAAAAAAACAAGAGACGAAAATATACAAAAACAACAGTGTACAAAATCAATAATTTTTTTTTTGTAACTCGAGACCGGTTTTTGGCGAGCCATGTACAATATAAGCTGCTCGACGCACAACGCATCATAATACAATACTCGGTGGCTCGTCGGCTATAATGCGATGCTGCAGAAGCCACATGCACGCCGCAGGAGTGCAGGAATAGCAGCAGTCCGATCGACGATACAATTTCATATATACACGCTCAGAACTCAGAAGTTGTACATTATATCATAATACATACGTGTATGCATAAAAAAAACTCATGTCGTTCGGTCTGGTAACGCGAGCACGCCCGTAGTGGTTTGTAGAGACGTTTGTAGAATATTAATTATTGACGGAGGAAAGAAAATAAAGAAACGGCGGCGGTTACTATAATATTATTATTATTATTATTATCATCATCATTTTATTCTTCTTCTTCTTTCACTTCTTCATTCTTCTTGCACTGACCATATTCATGTTATTATGTATACACGTATATGATATATATATATATATATATATATATATATATATGACGTACAAGAGTTACTCAGTTCGGTGTATCGTGTAAACGCACGTTATATATACGGTTACTGCTGTACACACACACACACACACACACACACACACACACACACACACACACACATAGATATATTCATAGTATATGTAGAGACTAGAGGTGTGTGTATATATATGTATATGTATTTATGTATATATTGTATATAATGCTGAATGCTGATACCTGTTAACCCGCGTGCGTTGTAAACGACACGTGTTTCGGTCCGCGGCCGATTCCTACGGGCGTGGAATTGAAAGGTGCCCTCGGGACGTGTCGGACGAGTTAAGTGCACATGTACGACGCTGACGACGGCGAACCTATATGTACAGACTACGCTCGCGCGTATATTATCTACATATAGATACGTCATAGGTATCCATTATGTATATTATTAAATATTATATATACTACGGGCACTTCTACATATTATAATATGTATATACGTACGCGCAACACGAAAACGAAATCGAGTGGTGTGTGTTTTAATATCTCGAACTGCTCTGTACACGCATGCAACTAAACATTGTAATATTCCATATTATTATTATTGCTCGGACTCACAAACTATACGCATCATGGATATCCATAGATTTTATTATTGAGACTATGCCTCCGCGTATTTTTACATTACAGTTTACAATCACTTGCGTATTTAATAGGTACGTGCTAGTGTGCCACTATATATTATGTGGTGTTCGACGGGCGACGACGGTGTCTGGTGCGTGCGGATTACATGGAAAAATCGCGCTCTCGGCCACGCTATCATACATACAAAAAAAAAAAAAAAAAATAATAAATATTAATTATACACAAACATTTTTATATCCGATCGCCGCACGACGTCCTGTATATTACGTACGTTTGTGTACACGAATTCGGTCATGTGTCATGTACCCGGCGAACCTACACGTGCCAATATTCGTTTGGTATTTACAGAAAAAATACGTCTTATAAACTCTTCTACTATTATATTAAGCAATTCGGATCATGTATCATTTTTAACATTATATTTTACATAAATAATTATGTCAAATTTACAAAAGAATGAAAAGTGAAATATTCGGTCTTTTAAACAACATTATATTGTTATAAGCAATTGTTGAAAATATTTTGCCCATGAAAAACAAATCATTAAACTTTCTTTGAGGTATCGTTAATCATTTTACGTCATGAAATTTATTTTAACTTTAAAGTATAATATTATTGGATTAACTCAAGTTTATAACTATTTGGCAAGTTAATCATGATATTATAGTTTTTTGCAGCAGTATCGTTAATGTTTATTATTATTTAAGCGAAATTGTCAGTTTTTTAATTAAGCAATCTGCTGGAATTTCAATCAAAACTTAAAGGATTGATATTGGTTGACTTCCAAGAAATAAAATAAAAGCGAACGATAAATATAATTTTAACATCCTTTCCAATTTTTCAATATTGTTTTTTTTTTTTTTTTTTTTGTAACTGTTTTTAATCTTCATTTTTTGCACTTAAGGGAAACGTAGTTAATCTAAATTTTATTAGTATATAATATACAATATTATTGATGGTAAATTAATGATCAAGCATAATAATAACCTCTACATACGTTGTAATATTTGGCTAATCGAAGGAAATTTAAATATAATAGTACCTACTTTGATCTCTTATTATACTACATTGCATCGTCATTTATAAATACTCAATTCACAGATTTTTCACAGCAGTCAAACCATAAGTGATGACGTCTATACTTCCGTTTCTTCAGTTACATTCAGATAAAAATGAACGCTAATTTTGTATAAGTTTACTCTCTGACCCACTGACATATATGCGGGTCGTAACTCATCAAAGTTCCATAGTTTTCTGCTATTCTCAATAAATAGTTGAGTATTATAGTTGTTATTGAACTATACAGTTCACACGTATTGTATTTTTTCACGATCAAGTCTTATACATTATGTTTGTCAACTTAAAATTTATTTATAAATAATTCTTTATTATTTTAGATATTACAAAACATTGGAAGTAATTTTTGAGACGTTCATAAAATAAAATATACACACAATGTATACAAGTGTCGCGTATGTTACACTGAAATACATTATATTATACAATTTAATAATTTTGAAAAGTAAAAGTGGTTCCCGGCAATATTTGTTTTTTAATAGATCAAGTCTGGAGATTTTACTATTTGGTTTACATCATTTTATAAATCTTTGGATAATGTCCTGTGAATAATGTCCATGTATCATAGTAGGTACACTAAGCTATTTTATCCTACAGACATCCGTCGTCTCTGTCTCAACAGTAGCATTCGAAAAATCCGTAAGTCAACGAAATTAATCAGATTCAATGAAACATTCACTCACTGTAGCTCATCATTGTCAACACTGCACTTTAAACTGATGACGTGTCACAATTTACAGATAAAATAATTTTGGCTCAGTCATTGTCCACATCAGCTCCTCTGACCCTTTTAGAAATAATCCACGAATACATACAGAAGGAACGAAAGTGCAACGTACGATAATTAATAATTACAGTTTATAGTATTGTTTTAATATTTAAAACATAGTTTTATTTTGCTCTATATGAAAATACTGAAACTTCAAACTACTCTACAGTAAGACAATATTGTTTTGAAATGTTAGAAAAATAATATCTAAAAATCAAAAAACTGGACTACAAAAATATTTGGATTTATTTGAAGTACTTGTGAATTGAACACTAATAATATTAATTAAAACTTTATCTGTATGTATTAAAATATTTAAACAGTTTAGAGACTCCAAGAGATATTGCTATTTTGGTCATATTCTAATGAGATATTTAGACCTGGCTTGTATGAGAATCCAGTGTATTTTGATGCATTTGTAAATATGTGGACAAAAATCGAATTAAAATTTCGTATTGAATATAAATAATGTTGACTTTTATTTTTGAGAAATGTAAAGGCTAAATCAAACAGTTTTTTTTAGGTTAGTATACTTATAGGCAGTGCCGGCGCTATGATTTGCGAGGCCCAGTGCATATCACAAGCGTGAGGCCCTTAAGATTAAAAACAATTTTTTATCTAGAAAAACAATTTAAGGTAGTATAATTGCTGTAATCTAATTTTCTTATAAAACGCTTCATAAAAAAAAACCGTAAACCGTGGTTTCTTATGGTAATTTGTAATAATAATTTTAACAAATACTTCAATATTTCAAAAGTAAATAAAGAAAAAAATTGGATTAGTTTTTATAATTTTTGATAAAATCACAATAATTTTTTCAAAAATTAATTAAAAGACTTAAAGTTTTCACACATTAGAAAAAAAAAGATGCACATATTTAAAAAATTTAAGTTATTACACCAATTTCAATAATAACCATTAAAATTAAAAACATTTTTTTCGAGTTTTTTGACCCGCAAAGGTGTCTAAAATATTCTCCAAACTTAAGCTGTCCGCTATTTTATTTTCTATGGCAATTAACGATAAACCAGATAATTTATATTGTGATAAACTGTTTCTCAAATAATTTTGGATTAACTTTAATTTTGAAAAGCTTCGTTCAGCTCCGGCAGCAGCTACTGGAATTTCTAATAAAATTCTTAATGCAACTTCAACGTTTGAAAATGAACCAAATGATTTTTTCAACCTTAGTTTTTGAATAAATCAACCATTTCCTGTCAACTTTTTCACCATTACTCAGGGTTTTGTAATAATGTATGGTCGAAAATTTTCTTCCGCTTTTCTCTTGTAGAAGAAATTCAAAGTCTACATTTTCAATGGACCTCGTTCAACTTTTTTTATTTAAAATTATTTGTATTTAAAATATATTGGTCATACTTTGTGGCCAACATGCTGGATCATTTAAATCAACAATAGTTTGAACAATATCTTTTTCAGCTAACATAATAATATCATTATTAGAATCATCATTGAGCGTTGAGACTGTAGTATTATTTACACTGTTAATATATTTTTCTTGTGTATACTTTATATTTGATGTTGATAGTATAACAGATGAAGAACTAGAGCTAGTGGATATTTATGACTCTTCTATGTTATCTAAATTTTCAATTTTTGGAAAACTACCATCAGATTGACTTTCTTTAATCATACTATTATTAGTTGAAGTAGAAGGTAAATTCAAAAACTCGATTCGGCATTGTTTAAACTGACACAAGAATGTGACAAAAGATCAAGGTCTTTATTATTATCTTTACTATCAGCATTAGACTTCAAAATAAAACCAGAAAGCCCACGTTGTTACTTTAAACATTTTTCTTCTTTTTGTTTTTTTAATCTTTTTTGCGCTACTGTTTCAAACGTTCTCCCAATGTCTCTACTTTGGCCCATTTTCAGTTTTAACTAAAAATAAAAAGTTGTTTTTGTATGATCTATTTTCAAAGAATGAATAGTTTTCAATTCATATGTTTACATATATAATTATGACTAACAATTTTTTAAATTTTTTGAGCACTGTTAGACAATCGAATGAGTAAGATTATATTCAATTTTCAGAACATTTTACCGAAAATAAAAAATTTATTTGATAAAAACTCTCAAAAAACAAGATTTTTTCGATATTTATAATCTTCTATTTTAACCCAAAAACGATAAAAAAAATTTTGAATTTTTTGTAAAATGCATATTAGGGTATCGTTGATATGTTTTGAAACAATCAAGCTTCTAACTTAAGTACTTTAGAAGTTATGACTAAGTAACTAAAATTAATTTAATGAAAATGTCGTTTATTCGGTAAATATCGTTTTCAAATAGTAACAAATATTGTTGAATAATAAGCAAGTTTTTATAAACAGTAGACGACAAAATATTGCTGCAGAAAGTGAGAATAAACATTTTTTTTTTTAGATTTTAGACGCACAGGAATATGTAACAATAATAATAGTATAACAAATATCAGGTAAACTACGGGGGATTACTGATCAGTAGTTCATCTTTTTCTAATATATTTTATAAAACCGTTAGTGATATTGATGTAATAATGTTATACAAATTACCGTTTCTAAATACCGTTAATACGTCTTTATACTTATAATATACCCGTACCAGAGGTTTTGATAAATTATTTTTATTTTCACGGTGGATAATTTTCATTATTGTTGTTCAAAGCAGAATATATATATATATATAAATTAGTGCATCTATCATCGAATTTTGAATTTATTGAACAGTCCCGGTTTATGTTGCTTGCTTTTTTTCACTCGTATAAATTCGTATTACTAACTTAGAACATCAAAACTTAGTGGTGTAAGTATTTTCAAGAAGCTTTCAATACAAAGGGTAGTATTTACAAATTACAATTAAAATGAATTCTTGTATACATTGTGATAATTATAATATAAACATTATATTATTACATTAACAATATACTTAATATACGTAGATACACACACAAACACACACACACACACACACACACACACACACACACACACACACACACACACACACACACACACACACACACACACACACACACATACACACACACACATCGGTGTGTTTTTTTAATTAAGTTAGTCGTATAGATGACCGTATTTGATTCGTTTTACTTTGGGCTGGTCACGGAGAAGTTAAGTGTGGTGGGTATTAATGACGAGGGAGAGGATTAAAAATCGATTGCGGTATGACGCATTGCGATGTTGGTATATAGGTATAACTCACCCGATAATATCGTTCAACTTCAAATATGAGACCTTACGTGAGATGACGAGGATTGACCTAGCCGTCTGCCCGTTTGTAATAATACGTTAGCTCGTCGCATACGAGTCTACAAAAGTTATGTTCAGGTATAAACATTATATAAATATTATATTTCTTGGGTCTGAAGAAACTGTGTAGTATATTTCCAGACGATAAAATTATATTATATTGAATTGAAATGTAAAAATGCTAAATTTGTAATAGGTCGGTATCTACGGGGATGTACACACAACATTTTCGACGCAGAGTTTTTATATAGGTACGACGAAAAAAGAAAAAAGCAATCGATTTCAGAATATTCAACTGATTGTCGTCACTCGTCAGTGTGTCAAACTCTTGAAGAAATGCAACGTGTCAATTTTATGTAGGTTCACATAAAGGTGATATCAAATTACTGTTGAAATACGAATCGCTAACGTAATGTCGTTCAATGGAAGATGTGATGTATTCGCATTGCGAATATCACAATAACTTTTTTTTATATATATAAAAAATGTACAGAAAATATTAAAAAACTAGTAATTTTCCGACATTTTTCATAAAACATTATATGATTATTTCGAATTCCATTATAACTCGTTGTATTCTAATATTTACTAAAAGTATACAAATATAACAATACAAACAAATAACGCTTTGTTGTGTTTTGGACATGATTGACAAGTACAACGTATTTTAATGTACCGTATTTTAAGTATTATGTAAAATATTTATCGAACAATACAGTAATTTTAAAATATTCGTATACATGACAATGTTGATAGATGCTAAAATAATGTTCGGATTGTTTACCGCACGAGAGGAAGACATGATAAATTTCAAGTCGCAAAACATCGTAAGGACTTAAATTGCTACACATATATAGAATGACAAAGTATAATATTTTTCCTACTCGCCCCGTCATACTGGCAAAGCTCAAAAAGTCGCAAACACCGTTCGTCGATAAAAAGAAAAGCCGATTTATCACCTTTATGACGAGCGATTTTTTGCCCTTTTTCATCTCGGTTAACCACAAAGACGTCCTCGTTCTACGAATATATGAATATTATAGAAATAAACTATACAAATTGTGTCATACTTGCATCTATCCTACATGACGTGTATAATGTACGTGCATTTTATTTCATTTATGTATTGTTTTGTAATTATATTTGTGTTCTGAAAGATTCAAAATATAAATAATAATGAGTTATCACTATAATCATATGGAGGAAACAAAATATAACTGGATTAAGATTATAATAACTATAAATATCATAAGTCATAACAAATTTATTATGGCGTACAATTGTGTAATATATATTGTATATTATATGTGCAGTGTTATTATATATTAAGTATATTTTGACAACTAGTTTAAACAAGTAGGTGTTATCTTAATAGATACATTCATACATATTTTATTTATGTAACAGTGAACGAATTACATAATATGTATTATAATACTATTAAATATAAAAATAGTTTATATTTTATTGTTTTAATTTAATATAATATATTGTATTTATTTAAATTAGGTATATTGAATATTATTAATTATTTTCATAAAAAATATTGGTAAAATATCAATTATTATAAAAAGATACCATTCAAGTATTTATTTATTTTTTTGTTAATTTATATTTTATTTGTATACCTAATTGGATACATATGCAATTAAAACATTCTAATTAATTTATTTATAACTAAATTATTTTAATTTAAATTACATTTAAACTATGAATGACGAGAAAAAAACATTTTATGAAAACATTAAGTGTTAAATAGCATAGGTACATGATAAGTATCAAAAATTACATGAAATACCCATAAAAAATAATACTAGACGAAATGTTAAATTTATTATTGATTAATTAATGCGTACATTTTAGCAGTCACGTGTAATATTGAATCATACTAAATCTATTGTTTAATTGATATCAATCCACCAATTGATTAGCAATTTTTTTTATTTGTTCCGTTGTTCGCTTTCTTTTTAAATTATTACTCGTACGAATAACACCCCTGGTGTCCAATTATTTATTTTACGTTTTCTTGCATTGGTCTTCTTCTTTGATCTTTTTGTAAGATACTTCCATCAACAACATCTTGCATAATAAACTATCATGCCTTAATTACATGTAACTCATCTATTTAATTCGAATTTCACTAATTTTTTTCTATGTAGTATAATGGTCTATACCCTATCAGATACATTGAAAGTACTTCATTGGCCATTGGTACTTATTTTGATTTTTCATTCCAACTTATAAGTACAATTATTCTGTAAAATATTTTATACCATTATTCAGTGAAAATTATTCTAATCACATATTATTTGGGTTCAGTCAAAAATATGTAGCTTGATTTTAGTTCAAAAATAATAGAATACGTTTTTTTTTTTTTTTTAATTTTATTTAGCTTTTAGTATCAACTATTACAGCTCAACAATTATATTATTTATCACACAGTTAAAATAACAATAAAATATTATATCATAATATTGAGTATACCTATAGAATATAAGAAACAGAAAAAAAAACCAAAAATATAATAATAGTAATAAGATTAATGTAACGATAAGGACTTATAGATTACGTAAATAATATGTTTAATGCAATTGTTGGATATTGGTTGTGACAACTTATGAAGAATGCGCTGTGAGTTTGTTTATTAGCACGGTGATAAGGGAAAGCAGAGGGTTTAATAAGATTTTTATTTCTGTCAGAAATGTAGATATATCGTATCAGAAATAGTGTGTGTTGATTGCTCTGAAGTTTTGTTGGCATAAGTTGGAGTTGTTGCCATGATGACGACTACGAGCTTCTTGCCTAATAGAATACGTTATATCTTTATAAAAAGCGAAAAATGTATTTGTTCATTTTATGACATAAAATATTAATTAAAATATTAATTAAGTGAGATTCAATCACACGCAATAGAACTATTTCCATGATTATACATCTTTATCAATGATTATATGAAATATGGATGGGTACAGTTTAAAGAAATTGTTGACTGGATTATTGTAGTGGGTATTGGTACTGATAAAAATTATACGCGTGCGTATCTCTTTATAATTAATAATTATGAAAATATAATTTTAATTAAATATTAAAAATAAATAAATAATAAAACAAAAATTTTGAGGAAAATTAAAATCAATTATGATAATAAACATTAGTGTGTCATTCATTGCAAGAAATTTCATCAATTGGGTTGATATTATATTTAAATTTGTATTTCATTAAATTGTATTGGATATAGACTGTATAGCTCTTATGTAATTAATATCATTGCGATAATGATTAAAATATTTTAGTCAAAAATTGTATCTTAATAATTATGCTTTAATTGTTTTTAAAACGTTTTCGAAAATCATTAGTCAAAATTATTAACACATAACATATTTTGCAGTTAATAACTTCCACTTAAAATTATATGTTCAACACGATGAGTCATCGTATTCAAATTCAAACTAATAATACCTTTACGAATCGTTACTTGGAATAATAGATACTTCCTTTCATAAGTACAGCATTTAAAATGAACATATGCTTGAATTTTGTTATTTATAATGTACATTATTCATGTTAAAACTATTATCTATTGACAGTGATTTTTTGGGGTATTCTTGTTAAATATTTCTTTAATTCAATTTATTGGATCGCAAATATTTAATAAAATCTTGTAATTCATCAAAAACGTTTACTTCACTTTTTTGAAGTATAAGGAAAAAAATTGGACAGAATATTATTCAACTTTTAGTTGGCATATTCATCTCAGAATTTGACAGATGTCACAACTATTTTACTTTCAGCCTTTGTTCACAGAAAGAGTTTATTCCAAGCCGTACATAACACCATTCCTAGGTTTTATAAATTGTATACGTCGAATTGCTGTGGCCAGTTAATTCACTAATTATTGTAATTATGATAACTGCGCTATATTAATCTTGTTTAAAAATATTTTATTTTGTTTGATCTGTATAAGTTCCAACTTATGTGAACATTGTTATCTTATAAGATGTTTAAAACACTGATCGAAATAATGCACATTTTTGCACTTATAATCTCGAAATACTTCCATTGGCCTATTTATATTCTAGTTTTGTAATTTTCATTCCGAGCAATAGAAATGAAAAAATACACACAATTTTAGTTCGATAGATTTCGTACATATGTAAAAAATCTTAAAATCAATTATTACAAAATGGCAATTTTGCGATAAATTTTATTTTACTCCATCAAATAAAACAATTAAAACATTATAAAACAATCAACATTCGATTGTTTGTTGTATTTTACTAAAAACTTATAATTTTGAAACTTGGTTTGCGTATAATATGTATCTCATTTTCATGAATATGTAACTCTTATGCATTATTCGTATTTAAATGTTTTATTTTATTAACTTATCGAGTGTAAATTATCTGTGTTTATAAACCGTTGTAAGTATTCCCAATTGTCACTATAATTGTAAATACTGTCCATATATCTTTTTTTTCTTTTATTTTATTCATGATTTTGCTATAGGCTACAAATTCATTTCATGTTTTGGTTAAAGTCTCTTCAAGAATGTTTCCGAGTGAAAATCACTAAGCGGAATGAAAAAAATCGATATATACGTTCTTTTTGAAGTTATATTTTTATATTTTTCAGTATTGCAGATGTAAAAGGATTCGAGAGGATAACAATTTATAATATAATATCCAACCAAAGATATGCATTTTGGCAGGTTTATTTACACGATGATTATTCCATAACTTACGAATTTAAATTATTTTTCTTTAAATTACTAGCTCTGTAGATATTTCCTGTAAAACGGAGTTAAGTGAAACAATTTGAAATTTAAGCATTAAGTAAAACTTTTAATGTTTAGTATATAATTTAATTATAATAATACATTTATTTAACAACTACTTTACAACTGAACTCATGATACATGTAGCAATTTGAAAATAAATTTACAATTTGTAAAAACACGAAAACGCTTACATTTTGATTTGATTGATTTTTCGATAATGTATTTTTTTATGAACTAAAATCTCAAATATCGGATTCAATAGGTTTAGCTTTTATCTAATTTTTAAACATTGATTTCAATTTGGATAATATTAATTAGTTTAACGATGTATCTGTTTAGTTTTTTTTTTTTTTTTTAAATTTATTTTATAATAATTTTAGTGTTGCAACATCAATTAGTTTCGGTAAATTAGGTACTCAATTTTTCGTTGTTACTCGTTTCCACTAGTCAGAAAAAAAGTAACACTTTCTTCTGTTAAATCTTACTTTGATACAAACTTATAGATTTTGGATTTATTAACTATAAATATATTACCTTAAACCAACAAATACATTATTACTGAAAATTATAAGAAGATATAATTAAAAATAATAAAATACATGTTACACTCTTAAAAGTAATTTAAATAATTCAAATTAACTGTTTTTTCTTTACTAGAAAGAGCACATAATATGTTGATATGAAATGGGCATGTTAATTCAATTTGAACAAAATAAAACATGTTCAATTTATCTAGTTGTGTTGTAGTGTCTATAATTAGAATTTTAGATTTAGACCTTTACTTAACTGATCTTATGCTGTAATAATTAAAACCATGACAACATAGATAGGTATCATCACAGTTGTAATCATTTTTTTCAGTATACGCATCTCCTTCACTTCCAGCCTATGTCGTAGCTCTCCACTTTTGATTGGTTGATTTTTTTCCATGTTATCCCCATAGAACATCTGTGATTATCACTTACCTATTATTTTCTTGAATTGAACTATTTTGTTTTGTTTCATTATGATAATGTTAATAATTTAGAATAATTTGATTATAATTATTAGGTAATAGATATATTTTGACATCATTAATTTATTCTGTGACAAGAGTAACATTGATAACATTTTATATTTACGTGGCAAATGATAATGATAATGTCTATCAATAAGAAGTGGAGAACTACGATGTATGTGAAAAGAAGAAATATTAGAGTGGGGCGTGCGTATCAAAAATCTGTGATGATCTATTTTGTCATGATTAAAACACTATTGAAGGAATGTTATCTAAACAATCACGATATTTTTGTTATCTGAGCTATATGTTGACTATTGATTCACTTCACATTTTCAATCCCTTCAGTATACGGTTATACCTTCTTTAGAATCCATCACGTTAAATATTTCGTAATTTTATGTGTTCAAGATAAGAGGGCTTTTCAAGATTGAGAACGCTTATTTTTAAATTATGCTCAACGAGCAACATAAAACATCTGTGTATTCGATGAGTTCCGAATTTTGTGTCACTTTCTTGTCTGCCCAGATGATGCGGCATAGTTTGTCAATGCGTCGTTACGGTCTATTACGAAGTCAAATAAAAAATAAAATCAATAGCTATGAGGGAAATGGTCTTAAAGTAGCTAAAAGCTATAGCCTATTGGATGGCTCGTAAACAAATACAGGTAAGTGAATTCGTTTAACGACCATGTTTCGATTTATGGTTATATAGTCCTCAGGTATACATTACTGTAGAGTACTGTCGTAAATTCTATTAGCCCACTATATAATAATTACGTTCGTTGAAACAATTATTTAAAATTGAAATAACACAATAGGTTTATTAACAATGCTAAAATAATTAATATTTGACTAAATCTATCTCGTTTCATTTAATCTGTTTAATAAACTTTTGGCATAGTTACTATTTTCATCTTAGTTGGAGAAAAAATTTAAGTTACCACTTACACGAATAATATTGTTTCGTTCACTTGATATTGGAGTACCTAAGTTAATAACTGTCCTACTATTGTTGCTCAAAATTAGCGTATTTAGTATCCTTATTTTAAATTGAATTAAATATATATGTATATGATTTAAATAAAATTTATCGGTGATAATAATAAATAAAGAAAATGCTCATATTACCTCTATAAAAAAAAACTGTTTTCGATGTTTAATTTTAGCAGAAAATAAGTAAGTATACTAAATTAATTTTTCTTTTTAAGCTATAATGTTTGATTTGGTTATTGTAAAATCTTGAATAATATTAGTAATAATTATAGTTATACTTAGTTTTGCCTATTTTATCGTGTGTATACTATGCAGTATGATTTTCAAGCATGTTTAATCCCTTTTTTGATCGTTAAATAGTATGATTTTGAACTTTTTTATCACATCTACTTAAGATGTCCTGTGGAGATGAAATTTTTTTTTTAATGAAAATCAAATTTTTTACTACAGATTTTACTTCAGAAATTTTTTTGTAGTTTTGATTTATTGAAATCAAAATCCGAACAAGTATATTTTGAATAATTCTTATTTAAGTATTAAGGATAATAGTATGTATAATATGTAATAGGTACCTAACTTTGGGTATCTATATGTACCTAAGAAATTATTGTACTCGATACTTTTTTTTCGTTTAATTTACTTTTGTTAGTAACATTACAGAAAGGCGGTTACAATATTACATAATTACAAGATTGTTTAAACTAAGAGACTAGTAGAGTGTCATCCTTAATACTAAAATTGAAATAATTAAAAAAAATATCGGATAAAATTTTGATTTTAATAATTCGAAATTGACATATTTTATAGCAAGTCAAAAAAAAAAAAAAAATCAAAATCGATGCATTTTTAAGGTTCAAAAAGGGGGTGAGCATGCTTAAAAATCACCCTTTATATATCTATAAAAAATTCTTACTTCTTATGAATAGCCGACGTACAAACGAACAAATGCTTCATATTTTCAATAAATAAAAAGTAGCGAAAATCAGAGTACTTATAAATATAAATAAAATGTACAACCCGTGCATAATTTTTATTAATGTCTCAATAAAAAGTTACATAGTTAACGAGCTTAATTACGACGACGGTGATTTTCCGTAGTTTTTATAGTGTTGGGCTTCATAAAATAGTTTTGTATTTGTTGTTTTTTTCTATTATTATTATTATTATTATTATTATTTTTTTTTTTTGGTTTTTTTATACGACTACTGTGTAAATTATTAATCACTCGTATCATTTCTCTGTTCGCACTGCTCTCTTCACAGTTCACAGTATATGTTGGACTTTTTGTGTATGAAAAACAACCATTAACATTAAATATTGTTGTTAGTAGATTCCTTTTGTTTTTATGTCTAAAACTTCGTTTAGTGGTCACCAGAATATATTCAATTTTGAGAAATGATTCAACCAAGGGCGGATGATTCGATTGAAAATCTTTTTAGTGTGTTTCATTTGATTTAATATACCAATAATTATTATCATACTTACTTCCGAGTTGGCTATAAACATAACCCGATAATAAATACTGTGGTTAAATATAATTATTGAGCTTTAATGGTGGAATTATGGCAACACAATAATATATTTTGTTATTTTCTTTTCGACACATTGAACACGCAACGATGTTCGTACATTGTGAATTGATTCTGATAGTATGCCTATAAAGAAGCCAAAAAGGGTAAAATTTAAAATTGCAGCTATTTGAATCGACTATTAATATGACTACCTTTCGGATTATTTGTAACTCCTACATAATTTTTTTGCCGGATTGAAGTCAGATATGTTTGACGTGTATTGATGATTGATGGGATTTGAATTGTCGGAATAGTTACGTATTACGTTTGAAAATGATAACAATGTATACATTTTCTGTTTATTTTATTGTTAAAACTTCACAACCATTTCAAAGTACATGCTATATATACATGCTAAGCTATAGCATGTATTCCAATTGTAAGTTGTTTTCCGGTTTTCATAAACAACAGTTTTATGAAAACAACTTTTTACAACATATTATGAGTTTTGTATTACGTTACTTATTTATTATTAACAATGATTGCTATATTACTATGTTAAATATGTATTCTCCAGTATTTTACGTAATTAAAATTTTTAATCAATAAATTAAAAATCATACTCATACACATTATTATAAAATATTATTTTATGTTTTTGAATGGTGTATAATATTTTTTATTACAAGGTGTTCCTAATCAATTACCATATATTGATAATGATTTTCAATTAAAAAAATAATTAGTTTTAAAAAATTTACCGTTTAAAAATATTTATTTGAATACGAGGTAGTACAAAAAGCAGGTTCACATTTTTGATTTGGTAAGAAAATTGTAATAAAAACATGAAAAATAGTAAACAAAAATAAAATTGATCTGTTAAAAACATAATTAACCAATGTTTACGTCATGATTTGAACTTTCATCGTATTAACTTTTTTAAATATTGATTCTATGAAATTATTAGATATTTTTAAAGAAATTATGTGTTATAGAAATTTATTTTTAAACATAAATATTACATTTTAATAGTTAAGAATTTGATAACAGTGTATGGATTATTAAACAATAAACTATTACATTATTAATGACTATTTTACTGTCGTACAATTTTTAAAAGTATATTGTATGTGTAAGGTTTTTTTGTATATATTGAAATAAATTATGTTATAGAAAATAAATATTGGTCGATGAACTAGATTATTTTATTGATATTTATATTTGTGTGACACATGCAATACGTATATAAAATTGAATTTTATAAATAGGTTCTTTGTTCAACTTTCTACTTTGTTTCCTACATAATTTACCAGTATGGTGAAATAATATAATAACTTAAAAATAGTATTTTATAAATTTAATTAGCTTTTTAAGAAAATCAATTACTTACATTTTTATTGATTGAAAATGATTTGTTTAAGAATTAAGTTTTTAATAATTATTAAGGCGCATTACGTATTAGTATTTTTGTCCATAATAGTCTAAGTTATATTGTGTTTTTATTATACGTGATTTTATAAACATGTATTATTATGGTTGGAAGTATATCTAATGCCATGTTTAAAAAAATTGTTAAATGGCTCATGTCCTTAAAATTAAAAAAAAAATCAGTGATTTGCATAAATTTAAAATAATTTTATTATTAAAATTAAATATTTTATTAATATATCGGACATACTCAGCACCAGAGGCTTATATATGGGAGGGGTCTTGACTCTTGAGTTCAAAACTTCACTAGAATAAAAAAAAAGCGTTCATTATATATTATTTGCTTGGGTTTTTTTTAGATTATCATTTTTTCCAAAACATGTTTTTTTAAAACGATGGACATAATGAGATAAATTAAGTGTATTATGAATTATGATGAATATAGAAAATAATAATAGATTTTTCCTGATTTCATTATTGTCTGATAAGGTAGATATTTACATGTATGATTACCCAGTTATTTTTGACCGTCGTCAACTTGACGTGTTATTTTCGAGTTTATATCTCCATTTCAAATCATTTCGCAATATTGTCGTCGGTATTCTTTACATCAACTGACTGCATCACGCGGCACATAACAATAATAAATTGTTATCGTAAGTAAATATTACCCTGTATGAACCAATAATATTGCATTAGTAATGTATCAACAATTTTCACTTATGAATTAATATTAAGTGTATTTTAATCTACTTGTTTGTTTCAAAATTAAATGAATTTTTTTGCCACAAGAATTTTTAGTTTTTAACCCTATTCTCCAGAAAAATATTGAATATACTCCAATACTTTGAAACACGAGTATTTTTCGATCCTTGGTCAATACATTGGTAATGGGTGTATTAGAATATTTATGAAACGGTAATTAATTTCTAGGTAAACGATTCTGAAAAAATAATGAAGAAATACGTGTTTTTGAGATTTTTTCAGTATCTATTGTACATTTAGTTAATTATATGAGTGAAGTTACGTAAAAACGGTTTTTACATCAAATACTCATAATTTTATTAGATCAAAATTTTCAAAAAACCAGTTATATTTTAAAATTGAATATTTAACTCAAAAGAAGTATTTTGTAAAGTCTATAATTGATATTTTATGAAGAATTCAAGTTTTCATTTACATTACTTTTAGATGAATGACTAAATAATTTAAATCGATTGAATTTAAGTCTCATTGATGGCACATTTCACCATTTTTACTCAGTTTTTTGGTAGATTTTCTCAAATATTGTATTACATTTTGAGGATACAGAAAATTATTTCATTATGATGCCATTTATATGCAGGTTCTGATTTTTTAAGAGACCGAATTCGAAAATTATTTTTAGGTAAAGTCTACTTGTCCAAAAAGTGTCTAAAAATAAATAAATAAATAAATAATGAACACTATTGTAAAACCAATATCAATATGATTTATCCTATGATCTGATATATAAGATCTCATTAATTCCACTTAGCATCTAAAAGCGTTTAAATAATAAAAAAAAAGTCTGAAAATTTGAAAATATTTTATTCTGTATAATTAAATCATTAAATCGCAAGACGCTTGACGATAATGTCCGTGACTGAATACTAACGATACCTAACAGATAACATTAACCAAAGTTAACGTAACTATTCCTAATGAGTAATAGGTACCTTAATACCTACCCATAGGCCATAACATTGCCACGATATCAGTTGTATTAGTTTTATCAGGTTTCATAATCTCGCAAAGAAATTACTAAAAAAATATTACCTTCTTAATTGTTATCATTAAAGTATTTCCTGAAGTCTTAAAGTCTTGTAGAGAAAATTCCTTTAAAACCAGCTATTTTAACCATTCATTTAAAAAAAAATTCTGTATAATTTGTTATAGGTAAAACAGATATATGTAAAAACAAGGCTATGCATAGCCATGGAAAAAAAATTGAATACTCAAAAACTACTGACCGATTTTTACGCATTTTTTTTTTGCAAAATGGCCTACGTTGTCTGAATAAGTTTTAAAGTCAATTAAATCTTTCGATTACTCCACTACCACCCTCCAATATAGGTTTTTAGGTAATTTCGGTACGAAAATGTATTGTTGATTTGTGAGTTATCTTGAAAACAAATATGTAATTGAAATTAGTATTTAAGTGAATACTTGTAAAGCCGATGTTAGCTTTGAATATTGAAGTCTAAAGGTTTGGTAAGTCCATTTCAAAAGGCTCGAAGATATAGCGTCGTATAACTCATTATAAAATCTAGATTACACATACACATCGTCAATTTTTATTTTTACAGAGATAAATAAATACATACAGGCAGGGCAATACTATATAATATAATTTAACAATAACAAAGCGTTTAGCCGGGTCAGCTAGTGTATTATATAATAATATATGTTGTGTATGTATTTACATGTGTCATATTCATAAATAATATGAAATAGACGATTTATTTCAAAGTTGAAATGTAAAAAACAGAAAAATATTAAGTGAGTTAAATGTACCTCACCACAATAAGAATATCCCATATGAACCATGATATTTTGAATTCCTATTTTGTCCAATAAAATAAAATGAACTATTTCAGTTTTGATTGTTGATTATAATTGTATGCATATTTTCCCCTAGTATTTTAGAGTGATTAAATGAATGAGTGATTTAGTTTAATTATTTTATTTCATATTCAAATAGCTCATTCTGTGTCTTTAAAACGCATTATTCTTTTCATGATACCTACTTGTTTGACAAATCGAACGCTAAAACTAAAAAATTATGCTGTAATTAATTTTTGTATTTTTTGCACTTTTTTTTGTGTTTAAAGATTGAACAATTATATAAATAATTGTTTATGAGTGCAAAACGCAGGTATATAGATGTATATATTATGCTAGAATAATGATACAAATTATATTAAAAACATTCGACTAATTCTATAGTGCTTTTGTAATTATCGACATTGCTATTTTTTTTTTTTTTAGATTACATATATTTATTGGATATTATACTATATCTGACGTAAGATCGATGCTCGTTGGAACGTATAATTATTGGGTTTTCGTATACACAGTTTCTAAAACTCGTTTTCAGTCTAACGTGAAGCGATATATATTATCGAAAAATATACACGTATGTATATTGTACACTAGTATGTAAATATTATCTTGATTAAAAACTAAGCGTACGCACCAAAACTCTTTTACGCACAAACGTGTAATATGATGCGCTTTATGTGCTACATAATTATTTATTCCTTTGAACACGAATAGAGATAGATGTTCGTTGCATATTTTTATTTTTGGAAATCGTTGAAAATCGCAAAAACATATCACTATTAGCGTATAAACACAAAATTCACAACCGATAACTGATGTTTGTGAGTTTGTAGAAATGTATTATTTTTACATGCAATAATATTGCACTATACCATAACGTCGTATATTATATGTCATATTTGTGATAATATTTAAACGACTTTGTTGCGAATTCGTCATGCTTTTGTATGACCGAACATAATATACAAGCATGCAAAGATATCCGCGGCTTAACAGAATCATTTATTTTTTATGCTTTCATTCTTCATTCGTGTATTTCTTTTTGCCGGTGGTACGTTTCTATGCAGATGAACTTGGCAGGAAAACAGAAATCGATTAATAATTAAAGAATACAGTAATTAATTGTTATACTGATTACTGGCGCATGGACGCGCGAATCCCAAGAAAACGCTTATGCCGAAGATGTGGTTCTTACCGATTAATAAAATGCATATACTTAAATAATATTCGGTTTTCACACAGGCGATTTCACGCATACCTATATCGTATCTGCATATTGTGTGTGTGTGTGTGTGTGTGTGTATAATAATAACACCATAGAGTACTCAATTTTCCACGGTTTTGATGCGCGTAGCGGCGTATATGGTCGCTTGTAGGTTTTTTAGTGTTTGTAGTGTGACCAAAATTTCGATCGGGAGTTAATTTTTTGACGTGTGTTTGTTGTGCGTTCACGTTCCCGCGTTCACGCTGGTAGCAGGTGAATCTGCCCGGTGAAATTACAAACACGCGACCCTGTCCTTTCTTAAGGTTGTACAATAACGATATTATCACGGGGTTACGGGAACAATAAGCCAAGGCGTTTCGAGACAATAGGATTAGGCGGGATTTTTTCGCCACATATTTTCCTGCCTGATGTAAATATAATAATGTCGCACAGCTACCCGCCAGAAGAAAAAATAAAACTAAGAGAAACGAAAATAATATGCCACTGGCTCGCTTCTTCGCGCGCGATATAACTGTTCGTTCTTTGAATATTATTTATACTTGTACGCACGCGTATTTCTATTTATATGACTACTAATATTAATAGCACTTCTGACTTCACATGATAATACGTAGCACCACCATAATATTTACTAAATACCTCTGAAAGTGACTTCAGGGTTCAATTCAAAATCGTTGGCCGAAAACGTAGACTTTGCTGTTCTAGGAAATCGAAGCTCAATTATATACATTTTATCCGACTTTCATCTCATATATTTTCTGGATATTTGTAGACGATTAAATTATTTTAAATATCGATGACGTTAAGCTCAGAGCTTTCAACTTATAGTTACCGGGTAGTTGAAAAATTTTCTATGGATTCTACAGGTGGAAAATTGCATTGATGATCAAAATAGTAGGACTGTATTTAGTTTAGTATTCATTCTTGTCTCACGGTCATGATGTTCTCTAACTGTCGTCAATTTTAACTTTTCCGGCTTCTCGATGGAAATTTGTTAATTATATCATGGCAAACTATACAATATGACCGTCGAAACTAATTATTCGTACGCGAGTTAAGTGGATTAGATTAAAATTCAAGGCTTGACATTTAATCAGAGTTTCTGGGTAAGCAATGCTTACGTTTCTTGAGCATTAACGCCGGTCCACTGACTATTGCAGGTAAGGTACTATGGGTACACACTTGAGCTGTATGCGCCGTCATGTTAAATTATTATATTGTTATACGAAATTGTGAATGCGTTCGAGCGTGGGTGTGTGTGTGTGTGTGTGTGTGTGTGTGTGTGTGTGTGTGTGTGTGTTTGTGTGTGTGTGTGTTATTGTAGCGTCTCACTTCATCGGTGCAGGCGATAAAATGGCGTTTACATGTAGACGTTTACAACAAAAAAACACATTATACTTGATACGCGTCCTCTCGTTGTATTATATCGTTGTTATATTATTATTGTCATTATTATTACTGTCACGTCGTGCCGTATTATTATTATTATTATTATTATTGTATTCGACACGGACGCGTTACGCGTACGCGCTCTGCGACAATGGCGTGCGAATAAAAATCGCGAATAATAATCGTAACGTCGTCGTATGGAAATGTAAAATCATTAACGCTAAATATAATATTATTACGGAGCGCTCGCGAGATCCGAACGGCGGCGTGGCGGCGACGCGACGGGGAGCTATATTTCAATCGTCGTCGCCGTGTGCTGCTGGCGGCTATCGATACGCCCGCGCGCGCTCCAGGCTTCCGAGGAGGCGGCTGCGGCAGCCGGCCGGCCGCTGAACGACTGTTTTAGGTACTCTACGGCGGCGTGTGCACACGACGCGGGCTGGCGAGTCACGCGTGAAAACTTTCGATAGGTGACTGTCGGTCAACTATCTATCTCCACGCGCGTCGTTTACGTGACGCACATGTGCACTGTCCGAGGTCGCGAGGATCGGAGGTCAGGGGCATACCCGAGGGAGGGGGCTGTTCAACCCCTTTCAGGTAGTTTAACCAGGTTTGATAAAAAATTTTATCATTTCAAATTTGTTGTAAAATTCAAGCATGATATTATGGACGTTCTCTCCGGGTGTTATAGATATGTGAACCGTAAGTCCGTAACCGATCAATACTGCATCTATTACAAGATACGATTGACCATTGCCTTAAATACTCTTAAATCGGTAACATATATCTTATTTACGTTCCTTAGTCTAATCGGAATACGTTTTTACGAAATCTGTAATTATTAAAAATTATTATTGTTTCATTTTTAAATATTACATAGGTAGATACGCGTATTGTATGCCAATTAAGCAGGTACTGTCATATTCCAGAATCAGAGTGTCATAAAAAGTTTATAATGAATGAAGATCGAAAATCTGTAAAAATCACTTGATTTGATCGAATTCATTTCATTTGTAATGATTTCATCCAGATTTTATCCCGATTTTGGTGCAGCGATGCAAATTCGCATTTTACGAGTTAAGAATTCATTCAAAAAGAATGCATTTTTTCTCAGGAATACCTGTATAATAAATTACCATAGCATCGCTTTTTGTATAAAATATGGTTTAGTTTTTAATTTATATTTTATGCGGCGGAAGACAAAACAACGATCTAAAGGTAAAATCTAGGACCATTAGTATTGGAGACCATAGACATTTGCCTTTCGTGCCTAACAAGAAATATGCCTAGCTCTGCCCGGCTCGATTAATTATTATAGTTGCATGTGTAATTTTAATAATAATCATAGGCGAAACTAGACATTTGTGTGAGGTCAAGCCAAAATACTTAAAAATGTCCCCCTCTCCATTTCAAAAAAAAAAAAAATAAATCGACAATTCAAATTTTGATGCTTATGGCTGTGTTTTTTATATAAATATTTAATATATCTACATGTCTTTAATAAAAATAGTCACAATTTCACAATGTATTGGAACTTAGGTATTCGGGCAAAGAAAACCCATGATATAATTATTTGTTTCACAGAAACAATTGAGTCGTAATTTTTCAACTTTTAACTCTTGTAAAAAATAATTTATCAAAAAAAAGCTTTACAAAACTTAGAACATAGATAAGAAAATTCGCCTAGTCAAAAATCTGAAACTGGACATTTTTTACTGGATGAATAAATTATTTAAAATTTAATAACAATTTGATTGAAAAATCGCTATGTACCTACTGTGAAAATAATAATTCACGTTAAAATTCAAAAAAATATTTTTAAAAAATTCAAAAAAATTATGAAAAAATCTTAGCAGTTTTTGAGATTTTATCAGCATTGTTAGAAAACTACCTATACGAATAGGATAATGTTTAAAAAACACACACTCACAAATCATTGTGAAACCAACACAAATTTGAACAAAATCTAATTTATAATAAACAAAATATTTTGCGTTATAAACTAGAATTATCATTAATTTTAATTGCCTTATCTGTATTTTAGTTTTCTTTTAAATGTTATTGTTTTTTCAAATATGTCCGTCATCTGTATCATTTCCAGGGTATTGTCCGCATTAGGTCAGGCAACGGCCTGACTGGCCTGACCCGTAGTTTCGCCTATGATAATAATAGTAATATAACATAAGTATACAATCATATAAATCGTAATATTATACAGGTATATATAATTCGGTAGGCTTATAAGCCACGCAACGAGACCACGGATTCCGAATTGCCTGCGCACAAAGGCTGAGTTACACAGTCATAATATTTACGTATATTATACATTACTCATATGATGCAAATGTAATATAATATACGCACCGTGTAGGTACTGTACGACAATGGTTGCGACGCGTGTACACGGCGCATTTTCCGTTCGGCCGCCGGAAACATCGGCGCCGCAAAAAGGCGAAAACGTCGAAATTATACGAGTGCTTTGAACGTGGTCCACCAGAAATGATGAAAAAATAAAATAAAAATTTAATACAACTTTTGAACTATCTTTTCCCTACCTCCATTCCCATGTCTATCCTCCACGCACGTAGGGCAGTGTCGTGTGTACGGCGGTGACGTGGTGAGGTTTGATTTTATTTTTATTTTTAACGAGCCCTCGATATTTTGGCGGCTTGTCATTGATGTCTGTTGTTGTTATTTCTATCGAACAATCGACGAATCGCACGCGCAGATATTCATTTTACAGACGCACATTAATTTCGTTCGAATACGTCCAGTGTTCTTTTGTCGGTGTACTCTGGTGAACACACACACACACACACACACACACACACACACACACACACACACACACACACACACACACACACACACACACACACACACACACTATATATATATATATATATATATATATATATATATATACTTACTTGTTTTTAAAATATATGTTGTACCACGGGTGAGAATCGGGGGTTCTAGATGATTTATTCGCGAACTGAATTTCCGTTTTTATCGTTCATCGTCGCAGCGAAATTCAATTAAAAAATGTGTTTTCGCAAAAACAATTCTTCATAGACATGACATAGTTCGAAGAAAAATAGGGATAACCCTAATTCGTATATACATTTATGTAAATTATACACTTATTATACAATGTTTACACTAATATAAGTGTAATATATTATATATATATGTCAGGATATTACAATATATAAGTGATGATTAATAGATGGTTATGAATTATAATTAAATGGCGTCCGGCGTATTGTTCTGTTTAATATAGTATACGATGATATAATATACATTATGTAATAGTGTGAAGATGTTACATCCATTGTAAATTCATGTGGCGAGACTCATTAATTGTCAATATATTTCTCATTTTCATACTGCATCGTTATTTCCACTTATTTAGCGTACGTACCACCCAGAACTCAATTGTACTTGTGTATTTTAGTAAAATCTTTATCCAGTCTGTACCAGTGATGTATTTATAGTTTTTGCGGCTCAGGGCTAATGCCGCTAATAACCTAAACTAATCTGCCGCCCTCGTGTCTTCAATATGCAATATAATTAAAACATGAGTGTAAAATTAATAAAAAGTATTGTTTTATATAATATGTAGCATAAACAATAACCTACATTGGAAGAAAAACAATATTCATAAACATAATATCTATAAAATAACACAATAATAATAAAAAAAAAAAAAAAAATCCAAAATTGTTATGAGTCATAAATATATTCATGAAAAAATTTTATAAAACAGACATGGAACAATGAAGTCAAGAACTTAAAAATGTTTACGACGGGATTTTTTTGAGCGAATTCATTAATAATGACATCATAATCAATATCTCTACAAATGCCGTTCTCAATGGTGAAAATAGCCAAACTGTTTAAATGGTCCTCAGTTAATCCCGATCGCAAGTAATTTTTAATGCTTTTTAATATTAAAAAGGACCTTTCAGTCATAATCAATGATAATACCTACCTACTAACTGTGGATTATGTTGGTATACACTATACAGCGTTAATAAAACTTCTTTTATATTTATATTTTTGTATACGTTTTAAGTTAAAAAATAATGAAGTATTATTTCCGTTAGAAATATATAATTATGTTTGATAAAATAAAAAATGGTCTGTTAAAAAAAATTTCAAATAAAATAAATTAATTTTTAAAAAATCACATATTTGTTTGGGTTTTTGCCACCCTTCAAAATTTGACACCCAGGGCTATTGCCCTGGTTAGCCCTTGGGTAAATACGTCCCTGGTCTGCAGTATTCTTTCAAAATTTCTTCTTCGATGTTTTGTCAGCGCACTTTTACATTTGACATTGATTTCACCTGTATATGCGAAAAGACAAATTCTATATGAATGAACGAAATTAGCTATACTTTAGTGAAAACTCTTTTGGGTTTACTGCACGAGAGTGGTAGAAAATATTAAGGTGTAAAGAGATTTTATGACATTGTATACCAGAAAGTATTGGCTTTTGATTGATTTTTTGTCAAGCTTTAAAGTTGATTTTTGTCAGGTTTTCGTTGAAATTTGATTAGTATGTTTCTTATGATTTTACTTGGTGAATACTCTCGCTCTTTATATTAGTGAAAAAGCAGCATTGGGTAGTAAAAGTTTGTATAAAACTTTGTACGTATGGGATTTTTGAGGTGTAATGTTATTGGGTTTGTAGGACGAGATCAAATTAAAGTATGGTTGCCAGAAAGTTTATTACATTTCCTGTTTCCTAACACATATTAAACTGTAATTCACAAAAAAGTACCGAAGAGAAGTCAACAAGTTTTTATTTTATTATTAAATGGAAACTGCTGCATAATTTCACATTGAGTTAGCATAGTATTTTGTATTTACCTACTATTTTAGACTAAATTAAAAAAAAAAATTACAAAATAACTGTATAAGCCTGAGCTTATTTCTAAATTAAATAATCATGATATATTTTTCAAACTATGAATAATTCTTGCCTAGGTCATTTTAACACTAATATTATATCTTTAAAATTTAATCTTAATAAAGTTTAATATTCATAATAATAGATATTAAACATCTTATCGGAACATGATCTTGAATTTTAAGGTTATTGTTTTTTAAATCTTACTAGAATATAAATGCATTCTTTTATTGAAGCATACTTTTCATAAGCACCATTCCATTTTTGGTGTCGAATAGAAAAATCAATATGTTTAAGAGAAAAAAAAAAAAAAGTCAGTGAACTTTTATTATTTTGTTCGAGAGTATACGGTATACGGTAGAAGGTTTTTTTTTGTTTGGTGTTATCTAATGTTAAGAGCTAAATGAGTTTTTGAGTAATAAACTCCACTGAAAATATGACTGTTATATGCATTAAAAATGAAGGTAATATGTATTACTTGTCATAAACGCAGTGTAGTTGATTGAATGATTTCGTACATAATCGTGCACAGTAAAATATACTATTCTACATTTTCAACGCAACACATACACACACGATTCCCGACATCGTAATGAAGTGGAGTGAACATTTGTGGTTTATTCGAATGCATTTGTCAATTAAATGCTGCACATGCACAATTGTTTGAATACAGACGTATAATTTGAAATTGCGTATTTTGCCTTCAACCGTGTCGGCAACGATTATAGTATAATAACATGCATTGCATCAAAGGTAGGTAATTGATAACAATGTTGTAAAATACACCTTTTGCAAAGTTCGTCTAAATAATTTTTTTCAAAAGAATCTTTAACAGATGCACGAAGAAATTTTGACTCATATACAGGGTGTTTCACGATTTGTACAGTGTGATTCAACCCCGTATTATGCATACATATTATTGGAATCTTTTCTTGTGTACAATCTAAAACGCTAACAGTAGCCAGTAGGTATAACCTTTTGAATAATTATTTCACTATTTTTGTTTACGTGATTTTTATAAGTTATTTAGTATTCTTAAATGATAACTTTTATAACATATTATTTTACTAATACTTATGTGTTTTTATAAGCATTTTATAACCTTTCGGGTCGTAATAATGGTTTAAATATTAAGTACCACAATACAATAGGTCAGAAACTTTATCTGATTGATACCACCTAAGAGTGTTCATTATTCTATATCCTCAATAGTTTTTCCAAGCGCATAAGGTAAAACTATCGAAAAATTGAGCAAGTATTAACGGCCTCAAAGAAGATTTTCACTAAATCTATGTGTGGTAATTAAACCATGGATAAACAAAAAAAAAAAAATAATAAAAAATAAAAAAATATTGATACTAAAAACTTGAATTTTTTACCAAATGTCAAAAATTATACCCTAGTGCAGAATTGACAAATATACCAAAAATTTGGCTACTCTGAGAGAAAAATAAAAAATATCTCACTTTTTAAAAGTTTTTTATAATAGATTTTTTTTATAATCAAGCCGTTATACAATTATACATTTTAGATACAGTACATTTTTTTCGTCGTAAGATTCGTCTTATATTTTTTTATCTACGGTCTATGTTTTATAAAGATGTATTCTACGAAGTATTTTTTACACTCATTTAAAGTAGAAATTATTGCCCTGATAACTTTTTTTTTATGTAAAGTAGGTATAGAATTTATTTTGGTGTTTTCTTTATAAAATATTTAATTTTTGGCAATAAGATCCAAAATATAAACAATACAATAGATTTTTTGCATGCTGTTCTAGCGATATTTGTATTTTAATAACCAAGAATTTTTATAATTTTGTTATTTATGTGTCAGGTTTTAAGTGTTTAAACACAGAAGAATAAATAATTTTTACAAATATTATTGCATCAACATGGTTATAACATTATTATTACGGGACGATTTTCACTTGAGATCTGAAAATTGCATTAACAATTATTTATCATACGATTTTACACTATCTAAAAAGTAAATTATAATAGGTAATACGATTATAGACTTGGCTATAAGTTTTGTTCAGAATAGTTTTCTCACAACATTTAAAACTTTAAATAATATTATACAGTACTATAACCAATATCGTATCCTAATTAAGTCAGTAGTTATAAAGACTTATCTAAGGTGCTTTACGTCCACCATCACGGTTTTGTCCAAGGGCCGAAGAGTGAGCTTCAACCATCATTATACATTTATACGTATTACCGGATATTTTATTACTATTGGACCAATAGTTTAACGCATGAATGAGGATTTAAAGTTTAGAATAAACAATGGTGTAATACGTTTTTTTGAAATAAATATATTAAAACGCATGCATTATACAGGGTTAAATCGCATTGTGTAAATGTCCGCAGGACTCCATGTATGCTCGTGTAAGCTTTTACAGTCGGGTAGTTAGCTTTAACAATATAACGTGTATAGTGTATAATGTATGAATTCAACACACCAAGATATATAGTATTATTAACGTGTATATTTTCAATTTGCATGTCGAAAGTCAACGGCATTTTACTTTTATGCTCGCAGTCTTTTAATTTGTGCTCTAAAGGTCGGGTTAGGTAAATGCATTAATAAATAAGTATAATGTTTCCACCACACGACACGGCGGTGTCCTCATCGAGATCGCTAAGGCGATATAGAACACGGCTACCTATATTATATTTATGATTTATATTCTATATATATATATATATATATATATATATGTGTGTGTGTATTACGTATAGCCTTAAATGGGTGTCGTTTTTAACTCAGACCACCTTTATAACCTATCATGCATAAAACGGTATGAATGTTTCTTTTGCGCTCTATACGTGTGTTTAAGTAGGCCTATATAATACACCGCGGTAGTTGAAGAAATAGCGAAATTGTGCGTTACATTCATATTTTATATCTCAAAGCACACAGGCTTCACAGAACGCGGGAGCGTATTGAAAGGTCCATTACGAACCGTGTTTTTAGTCTTGATATTGGATATTGCTGACTTCTCGAGTGGACGGCGATATATATATATATATAGTGAGTTTAATGAGACAAGGGTCTTCTTCACCCATTTTAATTAAACTATTATATAAATTATATTTTAATTATAATAATTTTTACTTACTATTTTGTATTATTATTTATGCCAACATTTTTATAGATTTAGTTAGTACATAAATAGATAATTTATTAAAATGCCTTATATAAGTGATTTAATGGTATGTCTGTTTTATGTAATGCCATGAAAATTCTAACTAGTTCATAAGTATTTAATTATTTTATCAAACAAAACATGTATTTGTGATTTCGTAAATGTTGAAAAAAATAAATAAATATTCTTACTATTTTGTTTTTAAATACGTACACAATTTTCATGAACGTTAATTTTATATTAAAACGAATTCCGTACAAATTTTAATGTGTATTCCAATTATTTAATTATAATAAAAATTGTAAAAAGCAACACTTTTTACGTGCTGTAGGATTTATAAGGGTGGGGTCTAGTCCATACCGTCTAATTTTATTTTAAACTCTGTAATTATAAGACCTAGAGAATCTTTCAAACGTATATATTATGCGATACGCTTTGTTATGTTTTGTGGTTTGGTCGTGGGCATGGAAAATTCAAAAGCCGTATCTGCCGTCTGCGTTTTTTAAGTACCTATGAGGGAAATTTGAATAACTCATTTCCGTGCCGGTAAAAAAAACGAATTGATCAACGTCACACATTCACTTAAAGTAATTCGAAAATGACGCGCAGCAGTTACTTGGCTTTGTTATTTTGTTTTTGAACATATTACTACACTGGCGCGATTTTACAAAAACAATTTTAATTCGCGGCCAATTACGAAACAGCTCGTTTGTATTGCTATACGAGTGCTCAGATTTTGTCTGCAGAAATGTTTCAAAAACTATTTTGTCTTCCAAATGTATTTCTAAAATAATAGTTATTTTTAATAGCACTCAAAAGGGATAAAATAATATGTGCCCCATCGAATTCGGTGCCATTAATGAGTCTATGATATGTAAATGATCGTTTGTGTAGTACGAGTAGTTTGCACGTCCCGAATCCCGCGTGTAAATACCGGTTCATTTTTATTATACAAGCAGATGTAGAGCTTAAAATTCCATAAATACCTACTCGTGGCACGTGGTCCAGAATTATGATATTGTATATACATACTAGACCAGCATTCACTCCAGATGATATATTTATATGCATATTATGCTTTACGCAACTTTAAGTACAACGCGTATGGTTGTAAAAATTTATGCCAACGATTATTTAGATTTATCGCATTGCATATTACGCACGCGTTATAAATCTGGTTCGGTTTTTGAATTCTCGCTGCCAAACACGTGCAGTGTAACAATTATGTAATTGAATCGTGTTCACGAACGATTCACACATGCATAATATCTGACGGCAGTCGAGAGTCTTATTTTAGTTTAAAAGGATTGAGAGGATTTCGTTTTATTCTTGTGTCTTAATCGATAACGCTACCAACAGTAGACTGTATAATATGTACATCATAATTTAATCTAAATCCTTTGCAAAGTTTTATTAATCCATTTTAATTGTAAGAGTAGGCGGAAAGTTAAGTATAGTTCTAAACACACTAGCCATGCGACGTGATTACGGTTGAACGTATTACATTAATTCAATGCTGCAAATCGAATGCCAACCCAGCTTAGACGTGGTTCTTCTTGCGGCGATGGAAAAAAAAAATCCTAGCTCGAAATAATACAATAATATTGATTTCGCTATCCTACTTATCAGTGTGGACCGAAAGTTGGTGCGTTTATAGCAGGATTTACTCCTAAACTACCACACCGTCTGTCGGCACGTCAATTTTATTTTATATATTATAATAATAGCACTTATGTATGAAATGTATTTATGGGGCGCTGTTAAACGCGCGTTATTATTTAAAGTTAAGGGTTATTCGTTGCGTTCGTGACAAAACCATAATAAGTTGTGGCGATAACTCATGGTATCAACTCATAAAAATTATACACATAAAAAAAACGAAAAAAATCAAACTGTTGAAAAATTGAATACGATTTTTCAGGATGTCTTGTGTGCACTATACACTGCACTAGTCTAACGTAGCGTCTGCACAGCCGCAGGCCCGTCGCTAAAGCATAAGCAGGTTAGGCCATTGCCTAAGGGCGGAAACATTTTCAATGAAACTGGGGCGGCATTTTTTTATGATGGAATATTCGTTGTATTAAATTATTTTAATGGTTGGCAATCAATAATAAATCCGAAAGATGAATATCACATTTCAAAATAATACTATAGTGATATATAAGAGCAATTTGGGTAGTGGGTATCTATTATCCAGTTGAAACTTATCAAAAACCACCTCAGATCAACCATGAGCAGTGAAAGGTTAACCGGGTTAGCATTGTTATCCGTTGAGTCCGACTTGGCGCAAGAATTGGATTTAGAAGACATCGTTCAAGATTTTGCTTCTAAAAAAGCAAGGAAAGTTAATTTTTAGTTTAGTACACTTCTGTGGACTGCGTATTGTAAACATTATAACTGAAGTTGAAGTACATATTTATATTAACTATTTTATTAATATTATAACTTTATGAGATTATTATTTTTATCATTATAGATAGGTACCGATAAGATGTTTATTAATTTCTGGAAATAACAATATTGTATTAACTTTTTGAAATGTATTAAATATAACAATAATTTAAAATTAAATTTGTAAAATGTTATTGATTATATTAATAATGTGATAAAATTGTATACTGTAATATATTTAGCTTTTGATTGAAAGGGGCGGCATAACGTTTGCCGAAAGGCGGAAAATTTCTTGCGACGGGCCAGTGCACAGGCTGTAAACTGCGGAACCCATCTTGAAGCCGTGAACGTTTTATTCTGAAATAATAATTACATTTTTCATAACGATTCGAATAGGCTAGATACCCGTGACGCAGTTTATAAAACAAAAAAAAAAAAAAAAAAACGAAAAAGAAAAAAACCATTCGCGTTCAAGTACAAACATCCACGACGTGCTGCACCGATGCACAGTGCTGCAGTTCACGACCGTGTGTGTGAAGATGGTTATTAATATTCCGAAAATACGGGTTTCGCTCGTCTCGGGTCTTCTGCACTCCGTGTATTGGTAGGCACCACTCGTGTATATAATATGTTATGTTCGAAATGGCCACACGCGCGTATCACTACGTCGTCGTCCGGACCGAACACGCGCGGTAATAATATTATAATAACATAAGCGTTCGCGGCGTGTGTAACGCAATTAAATTCTCGAATACGCGTGCAACAGGACCGGCCCGGCACTCCCATGTTTTTTTTTCCGGTTCTAGAAACCAGACTCCTCCCGCAGACACCGAACTGGACTGCTCGGTGCCGTTGCTTCTGCTGCAGCCAAGACGACTCGACGGGTCGATAAATACGTTACGTCCGCCAGCTCGTATTATAATGTTATAGGCGAGAGCGCATATTATGGTTGTTATTAATTTTCTACGTCTCTGACCGATGGTTATCATATTTTATTTCGAATATTTTTTTTTTCGTACTGGCCGACGCGTACACGTGGCCGCGACTAACTCGTCGTTTTCCTCGCACCGCGGCATCCTTCGAACTTTTCCCCAGACCCACGTGGGTCTTAAGCCCGACGACGTCTCGTAACGTTGGGCACTCAGTGCCAATGGTGAGTTGAGGATTTTGCTGCCCCGGGTACTACACATTATTTATTATTATTATTATTATTTTTTTTTACAAAACCCGTCAAAACTTTTTTTTTGCCTGTCATACGTTTTGTATAAATGAAAACTTTAATTATAAATAGTTTTTACAAGTAGTTATCATGTGATTCGTTATTCATTTTTTTTTGCTATCCAGTTATAAAATAATATGTTATTTTAATTGTAACAAAAAAACCGATTTAAATACACGCCTTTTGTGACAATTTTTTAATTATGAAACGAATTTTCTTTTATCTTCTTAAGAGGCTACATGTGCCATGTGGTTTGCGGGACATACGTTGGACAACACTATTGTGTAATATACATTTATGAAATCGATTTAATGTTATCTCGTTACATTGTCAATATCGTACTCTCAGTAATACTAAACTGTGTTTCAATTCATATAAACAATGTTTGAATTTTGATTGAAACATTTTCTCATCTGAATGTTTTCATCAATACATTAATCTGTAAATTACAATATCATTGGTATTTAGCAACTAATTAATTATGCGACGTAACAGACTGTTGTTTTTCTTGGACAAATTATTAAATAAATAATTACATATTAAATAATTATAATTTTGTCATTGATAATTATTTCATAAAATATGAAATAGGTGTAAAATAATTGATTAGTTCACCTTGTAAAATACAATACCAAAGATAACATTTTTGAACTTTTTTTACACGTATGTTTTCATAGCCGGATTAAAGGGGGCGGAGGGGGCATCTGCCCCGGGCGCAAGATTTAAAGGCATAAAGTTTTGAAATAATGTAGGTACCATTAGCAGAGCAGGAGTCCTCACTAGGATTTCCGAGGTAGCCAAATAGTTCATATCAAATTTTCCTCAGGGCCGCAAGTACAAATTGTACAGTTTAGTCAGGGCCTAAACCTAAACGGTATGGGTTAATTACAAAATATATTTTTCTTATTGTTATAATACACTATGAAGTGGCGTTAAATAAATTACAAACAATATGATAATAACATAAGTTTATCATATAAAAAAATTAACTTTTTTGCATATAAAAAAATAGGGAAATGTCTTTTACTTAACTTCATGAATAGGCCTACTTGAATTTATTAATTCGTTGAAGTCGAAGGGCGAAATCTTCCACAACTCTCTAATATGGCATCTATGTTAGCAGGTTGGGAAAAACTGAAATTCTCAAAATGTTGTCAACGTTCTCACCTGTTAACCTGGATCCTGTACTTGTTTTTTATGAACTGCCGCTTACTGAATGTAGATTCACAGACATACGTAATTAACATTTAAAAAATACCAAATTATAGTAAAAAAATTTTATGTTTATGAAAAAATAGTTCTTAATTGTAGGTAGGTTTGCCCCGGGGCGCAAAATATCTTAATCCTGCCCTGTGTGTTTTGAATCATTGAAACAATTTTTGTTGATACTTCAACCATTCAATTTTTGTGTGCCTTAAAATTACTGCAAATTGTCTTTCTTGGCCCCTCTCTTGGCATGCCACTTCTCTGTACGGGATATGCGTGTACTCAAGGGTACCCATAGGACGTTCAATATCAGAATGGCCGTTGTTTTTTTCTTTTTTCACTCGGAGGGTCGATGATAATCCTGCGTAAGTGATCTAATTTTAGTACCGTTTGGAAAGTATGCACGCGCAAGACGGACATGCGAACTATAAAAAATAGCGCATTTATATGCAGTAGGTATATATACCTACGTTTTGAGTGAACGCATACATTTCGAGCAAACGCGCAAATCACGATTATTATCGCGCGGAATTGGAGTGTTATACTCTGGCGGTTTATCGCTTCGGGGTATTTTTATTTCTTACGGTAATAATATACTCGGATATAACAATTTATTGCTGCGAGGGAGAAGAGTTATTTTATTCGACAACGTTGAGTAGTGGAATGGTTTATAGGTAACTCGATCAATTGGATTGGTTTCTGTATAAAAGCAAAAGAGAATCAACATAAAAGATAATCGCGCACCTATTTTGCTATTTTGAAATTTATTTTGACGAGTGTAGACGGTGTTTACGGTACGGGTTTTTGTAGGTACCTTATAGTATAAATTATGATATTCGAAGTCTGTGATAATTAAACGTTAAATTAATTGATTTTGACGTATTTGACGTATAAAACACGCGCGTTACATAGCCGAACCAAAACAAGTCGGTTGTTTTGATAAAACTCAGTCTACTAGATCATGTAAAAAGTATATAAAAAAAAAAAAAAAATCAAATACACGAATAAACTAAAAAACATATTAGCTTTTATTGTTGTACATTATCTTGTCTACTTACTGTAGTTACAGACAGAAGTTTATGTAGAAAATATTATTTTGTCTAGTACATCGGGAGACGAATAAAAAGAAAAGCAAGACTCAACAATTATTTGCCTAATAAATAGCCGGAGAGTCAAGAGACCTACAGTAGCTACTGTTAAATTAGAATTGACCTCGCAGATAATTGGGTCTATTCCGGGGTCTTTCCTTAATCTCGTGTACACATATAGAGTTTTGGTAGTTGGCAGTATGGAGAATGAAAACTACACGTACAGTTGTTTTTTGCTACTGTATTACACTTAAGGAACAATTTAAACACTACAAATGTCTTTATTTACCCCCGTTGTGTCTGTTACTTCAGTCGCGTACGATTTCATTTGTTTGCGTTATAGTCGTAATTCATAATTAAATATTAAAAAAATAAAGTATTTAATAGTTCCCTAGATGATAAAATATTTATAATATAGTCCATACAATGTAATATTTCAGATTTTTCGTTTTTACGGTCTAGAAATAGACGTGCAACGGTCCTTTTAAAATATAAAACTCTAAAGTGACAATTAAGTAATTTTTTTTTCACACATTTTATTTGACTTTTTAGTCAAATTTAATTTGATTATGTAAACACATTTCGAGTACGAAGAAAACGTTTTGTTTTCTCACAACTTAGCATTTTTGAAATGCAAAATACCATTTTATGCTATACGATTTTTTTTACCGAGGACAAAAAAATAATGTTCAACTGCTGTGAGTTTGTTTAAGTTAAATAAATATCAACATAAAGAAGGTATAAAATTACGTATGTAATATTTAAAATTCAAAATCAATGTTTTAGAATGCGATCCGTTGCGATTTTTTTTTCTGGGAGTTTTTTCATACGCTGTATAAAAACACTATAATGTATTTATAAGTGTGTTATGGATAAATTATTGGTACGATATTTCACATATAAATTTTCAATTTATAGTTTGGTCATGAAATTCTCTTCCGGAAAGTTTCTGAAATTTAAATATTCTCAGGAACTGAGATACTTTTTAATGAAGTTCATAAGAAAAATGAACTGTTTGATATTAATAATTTGTCTTGTTTTCGAGTTTGGATTTAATAAGTAGGGATGAAAGGCGAAACGAAAAGCGAAACCTAAATCTATTCCATTTCTGTATTTCCATTTATTTTCAAAAATCTCAAAAACAAATTTTTATTAGTCTATTTGAAATTCGATAAAGTTAAAAAAAATACTTATACATTTTTGGAAAAAAAAATTTTTAGTTTTTTTGGAAATTTGTATTTTTTATTTTTATTATTGGATCAATAATTTGAGGGATATAAATGATTTCAGTTTAAAGTAGCGAAGTAGGGATTGTACATTTTTTCAGTTACTCTGAAATTTATATTCTTCTGCTACTCAATTCTGCAAATATAACCCTTAAAAGCTTATACTCTTAAACTATTGGTCTAATAGTAAACATTTAAAAATAAAAATGCCTAAAGAAAGTATTATATTTCATGTTATTATATAATGAGTAGATACTGTCATTTAAGAAAATTAAATACTTAAAATAATAATGATAATAATAATTTTTTCGTCAAAATTTAATCCTATTTGTCTATTTTAAATTGTACATGCGAATAAAATTCAAAAAGCCTTATGCAGAGCCAAAATACGTACATGTGCCCAGGCCCGTACTGACTGCTCTTATGGGCCTGCATGTACCTACCTTTTCTCTTCTGTTATTGTTCATGGAAACTCTTTGCAGTAGTTGTGTTTCAATTAGTGTTGTATTTAAGAATGTCATTCATTGTATTGACAAATGACTCTAAACAAAACTTGGAGTGTTTTTGGATTACTTTTAAATTGGGATTAAAAACTCTCAAAAATAATGTGTGAATAAAATAAATTTTAATTGAGTAAGTGTTTCTGTTTTAGCTTTTAAAATTATTCAATTTGAATTATTATTATTTAAATTACATTTTAATTCGTATTTTATATAATTAATCTTTAGTGTCTTTGTAGTTAACGACTTTCTATATAAGTATGTACGACATTGTCTTCTCTTTGTTTCATTAAATACTAATAAGAAATATTATTTTTGAGTGTCACTAAAAATATGTATGTTGAAAAATTAGAAATTAACATAATGTTTGAAGTTTAGCCATAGAGGAGACGCATAAGACCGCGTAAATAACGTACATGCCGTGGAATTGGTCGTTTTGGCGTATTTAATGAATATTTTTTTTTTTACATAATAGTTTTATTATTTTATTTAATATATATTCATTAGTACGAGTTTTCTTTGATATTTGGGTATTATTGTAAATAATAATATTACTATACATTATGAGTTATGACTAAGAAAAAAAGTCAATATTTATTTTTGAAAATTTGTCAAACAATGAATAAAAAAATCCGGACATACTTCGTACCATTTTAACTTGAACCTTGAAAATTGCATCAATTGTTTATCATACATTTTTTCATGTTTTTGAAAACTTATCTTGTTGACACTAAAATTATTATTTGAGTTCCACTCAGAATCGTTTTCCGAAAACAATAACATGTCATTGATTTTAAATTTAAAGTAATATAACCTATATTACATATACGTACCGTTTGCCTATCTTAAAAGAGGCTTATCTCAGGTTCTCTTTACTCAACAACATCTTGTTCGAGGAGCAAAGAATACCCCATGGCGAAGTACATACTTTTTAGGTAGTTTTTCAATATGTTTGGAAAAACTATCGAAAAAAGAGAAAAATGACCTCTTTAAAGTATACCAACTTGATGAAATTTTTACTTTATAAAGTTATAAGATGAAGCTTTTGGAACAAAACTATTACCCGAAAAAGTCATACATAGAAAAAAAAATCAATCATTGTAAAACCAATACATTCTTCGTTTCACTCAGAATCTAAAATGAGTTATTTTTAAAATTTGCTTCAAAATATTATGTCAATAATCTTTAAACTTTGCACATAGATTTATATACTTATTTCTATTCTACAAAATGTATTATATATATATAGATTCAAATTATTTACTATTGTATACCTTATGTTAATCTAGAACTTACGTAATTATGTTATTATTTCATTAGTTGGACGAAAAAGACAAATCTGTCTTATGACACGGAGTGCAACAATTCCAATAACTGCGATTTATTTGTCTCTTACAGATGTTTGTAAATATTGCTTAGCTATATGACAACAATGTTTGATTTTGATTTGACAAGATTTACAGAAAGGAAGGTATCTATTTTAATTTAAAATTTCGTTATGGAAAACGGGACCTGAACCGTCTAAGTTAATTTTATTACCTATGTATAAAGATTAAATTACTTAAGAATCGAAATGAAACAATTATTCACTAAAACAATCGTTGATATTTCCTCTAGTGTGGTGACTTTACCTATGAATATTATTTTAGTGGAACACAAGAACAATTTTTTAATATGGTTGAATAAAATGAAATATTATATTATCGTTTGGATGTTACGTACGCCACTAGCACTAAATTTTAGGGAGGGATATTTTTGTCTATGGTCCTATCTCAGTATTATGCCACAGGTAAAATGACGAGTCATCAACACAACATAACAATGAACTGTAGGTTTACTCTATATTTGAGCACCTACCAAGTTCCAGGCCCCTAGCAATAAGATAAATAATGAATAATACCTTATAGCCAATAGGTATATAGTATTATTAGGAACATACAATTTTTTACTCAGATGACTTAAAAAGTCAAATTTAAAGTATTAATTATCAAAAAAATTAATTGACAATAAAGACCAATATGTATTTTTTTTTTTTTTTGTATAGAGAATTAGAGACTAATAATTTATCTAGATAAATTTATCTAGATGGATGAAATTTTTATCTCAGATAATCTTTTAGATAAAATGAAATTATTTATCTAGATAAGATAAAAGATAACTAAATAATTATCTAGATAATTTATCTAGATAAGTCCCAACACTGGTTACGTCATAAGCTATTGTCGTGTATGTAACGTATATTATATATATATATATATATATATATATATATATATATATATATGTATACAAGCGTTGGAATATTTTAAAACAAGTTTTTGAAATTCTTTTTTATTTTTTTTAACTATTTCGATTATTTATAAAAGCTATATTATCCTTATAAATAATAGCTAATAATAGCCGAACTAATAAATAATTATATGAATACATTTTTTACATTCTGTAAAGACTTTGTTTTTCCTATTCTCTCTGCTAATATAATACATAAATATAATAATATATTATATTATATTGTCTTCATGTGAATTAAATTATGAGCGAGTAAGCATAATGAAAAGAATTTTTTTATTTTGATTATCTTTATTGTTATTATGTTTATATATAACAATATATAAAACAACTTAATTTAATTTGCATGGAAGAATTATTCATAGGTATAATATGTGTTAGTAATTTAGTGATATTTGTGGAGCTCACATACTGGAGCTTAAGAACATTTTATTTTTTCATGATTATTGAAATAGAAATTCAATAAAAAAATGTTTGCCAAACACATAAAATTTTATTGCATCACATTGGAAACCTTTATACACATACGTACAATGTATACGTTAGTGCACATAAATATGTTAATTCGTGCGCGTGTTTGTGTGTGTGTGTATGGTTTCTCTCATTTTAATCTCATATCAGTAGGTTTTATGAAAAGTGTGATCTGTTCTGTATTTATTTAAATTTGTGTGCACAGTGACAAATCAATTTACAATCTAACAAGAACAATAGTTTCGTGTTTTTTTCTACTATTTATACATTAAATATTATAGATTATTCATGACCTATGTCGGCACTCATGTAATTTCATGTGATCTATCATTATTATACGATTAAAATGTTTGAGAGAAGAAGGCATTTTAATGGAAATTAATATTTATTTTTTATATTTTAAAATTTGAGAGGATTTAAATGTATAATTTGTCCTGAAAATGCTTTACAAGGAATTATGGAAATGTTACTGGTATAAATTATCAATTTGTACACATACACAAACATGATATACAAAATTATAGAACAGGTGTTACTTTTTATTTATTTATTTATACATGGAGTATCTACATTATCTGGATCTAGGCGTAATGCATTTAAATTTAAATAAGAAATACGAAAGTATAAATAATACATATTATACTGTGAAGGTTTAAAGTCCAAAAACAAAAATGATAACTTAACTAAATAATACATTGTAAATTATTCCATTTTGCAAAAGTCTTAAAATAAAAATTCAAATGATTTGCTCAAAGCAATTAATAATATATATATATCAGAGATTTTTGAAAAATTTGAATTATTCTCCGGTTTGTGAATATTTTACATTTTTTATTATTTACGTTTCGTTTATCTGATTATATGGTTACTGTCAGAGACTTAACCTACACGTGACCCTTATGTTGTGGAAAGTTTTATCAAAAAACGTATAACAATGGAGGTTGAAACAACAAAAAAGGTAAACATATTTAATTGGATTGTTGTTGTACATATTATTCAGTATTTATAATATCGATAATCCCATGATATTAGAAGCGATAAAGTAATCAAACAATTTTACTTAGATTCGTCTATTCTATTGTTAATATAGGTAAGAAACCTACTACTTACTAGAGCAAATTTTTGAAAAAAATTTTAAAATTAGTTTTCATGAGTTTTTATTATAAAAAAACACTCTCAACCCTAAAAATTTTAGAAACATATTCTAGCTTTAGCTTTTGTAAATTTAATATCAAATTGAGTTAGAATTATTAAGAATACATATTGTTTACTTACTTATATTTTTTATATTAGTATTAATGTTTACCTCGTTCTATAATGTATACATTATTTTATACTTTGATACTTGAGAATCAGATACAAAACTGCAAAAGATATATAGATATTTATAATTTTCAAATGAATGTAAATAAATATAATATATATCGGTACTTTGCTATAAATGGAATAACTAATGGTTATATCATCAGTATTCTGTTGAAGTATTTTTTTCATTTCTCAATGATATGTTTTTATTTTAGCATATTTTAATATTTAACAAAAAAAAAAAAAAAAAAAAAAAAAAAAAAGAAGACTTATTAATTATAAATAAATGAAAATATCAATACACCAAAAATACTTATTTATTTATTTACGAATTGAAAAAATATATATTTTCAGAATATTTTTTTTGTGTATATTTGTTGTTGTTTTGATATTTTTAATAGATAATTTGAGTCAAATAATAGTTTTTATCCAGAAAATATATCGGAGTGATCAAATCGATCATAGTTTATCTCGTAAAATTTTAAAGATTGTGTAAAAATATTTATTAAGAATGTAAAATTTACTTTACCATTCTTATGTATTTATCTAAGAATAATCTTTTTTTACTATATTTTTATTGATAAACGTTTAGCTATTTCACACATCGTAAAACTGAATCGATCAACTACTTACTTGTTCTAATTTAAATTATAAATCTATTCCTAACGATAGGTCATTTTCTTTGTTAGTACTATTGAATACTATACGGCTCTTACAAAAAAAAAAAAAAAAAAAAAAAAATAGATAAATGTATTGATACATTTAAGCTTTTTAGATTTAATTAATGAAACATTCAAATAAATTAACTAAAATAATGGCTGTATCGGTTGGGCAAACAATCTAATCTTATTAAGTGTAAATGTACAAGGCACATAATTATAAAATGTAATTATGATAAATAAGAAACAAAAGACCCTGTCCTCTATTGTTCGAGTTTCTGTAGTCTCAAGATACAAAAATCGTTCTCCATAAGATTCATCTATTTTGTATTAGCGCCTAGTGGTTCATATATATATATATATATGTGTGTGAATAGGGTATGCGCCCACTCAAATATTGTATATACTCACACCAGTGGCGTATTTACGGGAGAGGGGGGTCCCCGGGTCTCGACCCCCCCAGAAGAAAACAAAATTAAATTTACGTCTGAAATGAAATGTACTATATAGTAACATAATAATTATATTTACAAGATTCCAGACTCAAATACAAAATATTTTATAAAATTGTATTTAGAAGTCATAAATGAATTATTAGGTAAGAATAGAGGAAGAGAATATTTTTTTACTACCTATATTATTATGTATTTATACATATATATATATATATATTTGTTTATTTATTTTTTTATATTTATATATACATATTTATATTATGTTATAACTCGTAATTCAGCGATAATGGTGAAGAGGGTTACTCAGAATATAAAAAATATTTTTTGGACCCCTCCCCAAGAAAAATTTGAAAATACGCCACTGACTCACACTGAATATTGTACACAACCAAACGTACGCACAGTATACGCAAATATTCTTTTTTTTAGTGTGTTATATTATAAAATATTGAACGTGGAAATCATTTGTTACGCGGCACTGCTTATATTTTTCGGGATATTTCACAAAGATAATTTTGACGTGTACGAATATTCGGGAGTACAAAGAAATCAACATGATACCTGTATACGTCTTGGTTTCTCCTCGCTTCGAGCAAAACGGCCGGCCCATGTACGGTCTGACATCCCCTTCTTGGATGTCATACTGTGCGTAGTGCCATATAAGTTAGGTACACAGCCGCTGCAGCAGGATACCTCTGCAACACACACAGTTGTTATTATTTTCAATACGCGATGTGATTACGGTCGACCGGCATGACTTTTTGTTCTTTCTCGGTTATATTCCTGTCTAGAGAGCGAACAGCAGTTGAAAAAAGTACGTTTATTCGTTTCTTCCTTTCTTTCTTCATTTCTTTCGTTTTTTTATACTCGTTTTTTTATTTTGCACAAACGGACTACGTTGCTATCTTATAACTAGACTCTACTCCAATTATTCCATAAACAGGATTACGGCGAAGCCGCAACCAGTTTCTATTGGTTCACAATTATCTCTTCATTTTATGGCTTTTGCACAAAACGACACGTTCTCCAGCTATAGTGTTCGTATGGACTCGGACTGACAACAGAATTTATATTTAAAATTTTTTTCCATGTATATATATATATTTTTTTTTTTTTTACCATACTCCATATACACAGCTATACCGTCCTTTTCTCTAGTTCCGATCTGGCAGACGTCAATTACAACCATCGGAGTTGTCAGCCAGAGACGCAATATATCGACTGTTGATTGATTTTATTCTTTCGTATTTTACTACTATGGCTAGCCTGATAAAATACGTCCTATTGTGCTTCTACAAAATCAACGCACGTACAATATTTTAACTATAGATTTTAACCATATATTTTGTTATGTATAGTGTCACTGCAGTGAATACAATTTTCGATGATATTAAACGTAAATAAAAACCCACGAGCGTATAAAATAGTAAGGTATAAAATATATAAAACAGTTATGTACGCATTTATGCATTTATTATGTACTTTATGTGAAGTTTAGTTTTGAATTGATTTTTATGCAAGGCTATATGTATTATTATAGTGTTATATTTACTATATTCAATGAATGAAAATCATAAATTATTTTTTGGTATCAGGAGTGCTTTTTTTTGGAAAACATCGATTTTCCAAGAACATTTATTATTAAAATATTGTTTTTGCATTTTATTTGCCAACTCAATACATTTTTAATAAATCTCTCATTGAATCCATCATTTTTTTGCAATGAATACTATTATTTTTTATTGTTTAAAGTTAATTCAAGAAATATGAAGTTAACTAATATTTTTAAGTAAAATAATAAAACAAATAGATTTATAAAGACTTACCTGGTATTGTTAAATTATATTAAAGATGTTTATCATATCGTGTACCTTCTTATTTATTGGAAAGTTGCAATTATGCTTGTTCAAGCCATTAAAGGACAAAAATGTTTAGTTATTTGAAATTGTAAAAACTATTTTACATAAATATATATATATTAGATATAAAAGTGAAATTTAATAAAGAAGTATTACTATAATAATCCAGTACGGTAAGGTTCATAGTAAAATTCATAGAAAATATTTAGGTAATCAAGTAGTATACTAACCTTTGACTTTATAAGATAAGAATTTATTATTGAAAAAAAATGTTTTTATTTTCAAGTACATTTTAAAATTAATTAAATTGAAAGTTCGAAATTGTGTGTTGTGTACCTATTATATGCATGTACATATGTGTGTGTGTGTATGTATATATATATATATATATATTTATATTTCTAAATAATTATGTTCTTTTTTCTAGAAAAAACAATGTATTTTACACAACAGATGATAAACTTAATAGAGTTTTATTAAAAGATGTAGCTACCGTGGAAGTACTTAAAAATGAAATATTTCATCACGTGCTGGCTTATATTTATTTATGGCGCAACTATATTGCAGATAAGTTAGGAATTATGGTTAAAAAATATATCGAATTATTATAGGAAAATAATCACGTGCACCGGGTAACTTTTTTGAAATAACGTGCGCTGAAAGTGTTTTTTTCATACACTTCTCGTGTGTTGTATAACAGAGTCTGTGTATCGAGATAATGAAATCGACATGATTACGGGGATTACTCGGTGGATTACTGAAAATATTTTTAAAACGTCCCATCTAAATTATAGTTTTATATGTTTTTAAGATCTTTTCCGGTTGTTTTATACAAGGATACTATATATTCTATGTGACTTTACGAGTCCGACGAAATCATGTTATGAAAGATCATCATTATGAAAAAAAAAAAACAATCAACAACTCATATCGTTCTGACGTAACGCTACAAGACGTATCATTAAAAATGTATTAATACTACGATGTTGTTCATTCGATATTTTGTTTCGCACCTCTGATACCTAACATTACAGTGAAAACTTCAATGCGGATTGTATGATGGAAACGCGACAACCGACGGCGTAACCACGGCCGGCCGTCGCAAGTGCGGTTAAGTGACGATCGCTTTGGTCGTAAAGATTAGTTCGTATTTACCCCATGAGCAATGTGATTGTTAACGAGTGGACTGTACGTTTTCAACAATGTTTTTTCTCTCGATTCGACGCTACACGGCTGATATCAAACACATCGATCGTAGTCACTAGTTGATATTGTAAAAAGTCGATAATAAATCGCAGTGTGTCTTTGTGTGTGTGTGTGTGTGTGTGTGTGTGTGTGTGTGTGTGTGTGTGTGTGTGTGCGAGCCCGCGCTACAATAGTTTATCATAAACGCCGTGTTGTATATAGAATGACGCTCGTAGGTGTACATACACACGCGGCAGTCATCTTAATATTCTTAACGACGCGCCAACTCTGCCGAGAACGATAGAAACCGAATCCAGTGCGGGACAATAATGATAATTAATCATAGGGTATAAATATTTTATACTCTGACGTGTGAAACGACAAACTAATTTCGTATCATTCACTATCGGTCCTACACACGCATTAATATTATCTGCGCGTGTGTGGTCACATCGTGTACGCGTATTGGTACATGCATACTATTGCATAATATATAGGTATAATATGCATTATTGTAGCTCGCGTGACTATGTTATGTTGACGCGACTGGCTGGCGCACCAATAACGAAAGGCAGAGAGAAGTTTGACAATATCGACGGTACACGGTAATGGTGACATGGCGTAATGAAATAACTCTGAAGGCATTTCGAAAATCGTCCTGATCGAACTTTACGGGATTTCAGTCGTTCACGTTTCATGGAGTATTTTTTTTTCAAAAACAATTATTTTCCTTGACACTCGGCGTATTATATTACAGCTGAAAACTTGCTCAAATGTTCTTCGGTATTAACGCCGAAATTCTCCGTAACTTTTCATCTTTGGACGGTACACCGCAACCGAAGATTGTCTGTGAATTTACTCGATTTGCATACATCTTAAAAGGGTCTGCTCGAATAGCATACTATTTTCAAAACTAAAGCTTAAGTTATGTAACATTGCCCTTTTCACTGGTTAACAGACTACCGTACAACAGTCGGTAATAACTGGCGCGGTTAAAAATAATACAAAATAAAATTTAAAAATAGAGTTGGAACTATATTTATGTTTACACATATCAGCTAATAAAAAAAAAATCAGTTTTTCGTTTAGGTATATTAAATATTTTGTATCTTATGAAATTGAAACCGGTGGTTTTTTAAAGATATTTTTGCTCAATCGTACCATCATTAGTTTTTTCTTTTTGATGTATTTCTCGATGTAGGTTGTTTAAATATGAACTTTTAAGTTTTTACACTCGTGTCAAATTAAAACTGATTTAAACATCAACTAACTGTAAACTATTACAGAATGGTGTATAAAATTGTACTATATTTTACTTTGAACGGAATGACACGAACATATTACGTACATTCTACGCATGGTAGTAAAAAATTGAAAATTCTGCTTAAAGTGATCGTTATGGTGGAAATAAATATTTGGGCGTATCGTTATAATATATATGATAAAAAAAAAAACTTCACAACATTCGTGTATTCGATTTTCATTGGGTCGTATTTTTAATTTACAAGGAATTTTAAAGCTTACAAAGACGCGGTTGGTGATTATTTGGACAAACTTAGTTTTAAACACTGCACGGGGTCGAATGGTAGCCGTATAAGAGGCTGCAAACGTGACGGGCAGTGGATTCTGTGCAGATACTTCAGAGTTTTCCGGGTCTCAGAAGTCGTCGCGTGACGACGAGTAAAAGTCGGTCGACGGGCAAACATTAAGATTTGACTATTATAAAAAAAAAAAGTGTATATCCAGATCACGAAAATAATCACCACACGTTTTTGCGCCATAATATAGTGTGTTTTTTGTATCGTATATGCCAACCATCGTAACACAATTTGCGTGCGACTTTACACGTCACACGTACACACCGCCTACCCGATAATTTCACGCGAACGTCATACCTGTAATTATTTTAATGAGTAGCGAAAATAACTTAAAAAAATAATTCGATTTTAATTCGTTTTCTGTAGAATACTTCATAGACGTACACACACGGCGTATAATTAACGCGATGATTTTGTTATATATACATAATACATAATATTATAATCGTGGTGTGTATATAATATATATATATATCTAGCTGTACACTGAAACACGCATTTAACCGCGTCGCATCACTGGAAACGTTAATAATAAATAATAATCACCGTGTTGGAAGACCGGTCGCCGTCGAAGAGTAAATAGCGCCGGTCGTCTTGGAAATTGATTTATCGCGTATGATGCAGACTGTTATTTTATGAAAATGGTTCGGCGAATAATTGTGACATCGTTTTGGCGAGTAAACGCGTGCGTATTGTCAATGACGTAGGTATAATATAAATATGTATACATACATATACATATACATATACGGTGTAAACCATCAATAATTAATTGTAATAGTCGCAACTATTACCGTTACCATGGTTCAGATACAAGTCAGGTGACCGTAAAATGTGTGAAATCAAATGAAACTGATAAATCTCACCGTACTATTATATACTATTATATACCTATAGTAGGTGCGTAATAATAATTCATTATATTAACACTGCAGGATAATAATATGGGTTTTCCATTGGTTGGTTCACCTACACTCTGCCTTGTAAATTTAAACCGTGGATTAAAGGCAAATTTGTATCATTTGGCGCTAAATCAGTTTTCGGAATGACTGTTAAATTACCTTTATGATCATCAATTATGATTTTTGCGGGAATTGTGTTAGATGTAAGATTTTTACTTATTGACTCAGGCCGTACACTACACCTTGCTTCGTATTTAAGTTTCGTTACGACATGATCAATGTTCCGATTTTCAATGTTGGTTATAATAATAAACCTTGTATGATAAAGATAAAGCTGCTCTCAGACTTCTACGTCTTTGAAGGACTCCGATGTCATATAATTATTGTTCAATAATATAACGTTTAACATGTAATTGTAAATTTTGCAATGTTGTGTATTATTATTAAAAAATCGTCTGCTTTCGGGCATTTGCCCCGCACGTGCCCTTCTAGTATTTTAATATCATTATTGTATGTAATTCGAGCCTGGTACAGTAGCATATACGTTCGCGGTGAAATATAACGAATATTCTGTTATTGTTGGTCGCGTTCGATTTTGTTTATCGGAAACGCGCGTCGAAGTTAACTGACGTGATCATTTTCTCGATTTTTGGACTAGAAGTTCCCCCGAACAGTTCGACACTCGAGGCGGTGCGTCACAACGGAGAAATATCATTGGATGTTCAATCTTCCTAAACGAACTGTATGTTGTAAGTACTTAGTTATTACGAAGCGGCCCTTGCGAACACGCAATAACGTCGCGAAGGCTTCGGGACGGAATATTACGTTCTACGAGCGTTTACGCGGCCGTGTGTATTGACGTATTGTAGTCTCGTAGGTTTACACACATGCACAATGCACTGTACACACAGACGTACGTATTTATATAGGTGTATTAAGTCGAAGTTGCTAAAAGCATTAGTAATCAAACTCGTGTAAAAGAAGCATACGCCGCCGTCGATAAACGAGTACGGTGGCTGCGATTATGTGTTACTTGAAATCAGGGTTAGAATTTAAACACCCTACCGTTGAAAATGATACCGGGACCGCCTAAATGCTCCGGAAAAAACCTTTCGACCGCAAACAATTTTTTCTTAAAAAATGTATAGTAATTTTTGTATTTTAATAATTTAAAATCATGCGAATTATTTTTGAGATTGAAAAAAAAATGTGACGATGAAAAAATTTAGCGATGAAGCGTTTGCGATGGTTTTTTAATTGTTGAACGAAGTCTTTATAGAGTTAAGCGTATTATTAATCATTATAAACGTATCAAAATTTATATCTCAGATTTCGTTGAATTTGTTTGAAAACACGAAACATTATTGAAAATTAAGAACGGAAGAAGAATATTGATATCGTGATTCTGAAAAATATTGAATGGAAATCGAAATTTCTCGTGACGATACATCCAGACGCCTAATTTAACTGCGGAAAAACTTATGAACCATATTATAAATATGCATCAAAATGAATAAAATGGCTTGAAAATGATAAAACGCGAAGTAAATTAAGTTTTCTTTTGAAGACGTTTCACGAATCGAATTAAGCACTCACAGGAAATAGGAATACGTTGTCGAAAAACACCCGAAAAGAAAGGAAAAAAAAAATTCTCTGCGCTTTGAAACCCGGGTCCTAATCATAAAATTATTATGTTATGAACTGCTGGTTACAACAGTCGGCGATTCGTTTTGCACGTCTCGTATTACTGCAGTAGCCCACGGCGGCGTCGGCCACTTCTCTAATCATGATGCGCGCATTGTTTATCTTTTGATTACCACGTCGAAGTATGGGTATATATATATATATATATATATATATATATATATATATATATATATATATATATAATATATGTATGTACACTTTAGTTGTATTATCGTTATGATCCACCGTGACGGTTATGTGTACAAGACGTTGTATTCATACACACACACACACACACACACACACACACACACACACACACACACACACACACACATATACACGTATACATCGATCGTTCGTCTTCTGCCGTCGTTATTTTATTCTCCACGTTATAAAAGCGCGATCATTATAAAACGCACGACGAAAAACTGCCGTTAACTCAAACGAAATTCATCCCATAATCAAAAACATACATTCCTTTTCCCTTGAAACCATCTCCGTTACACCCCGAAGCCGCTCTGACGTTCTACGAGTATATCGATCACTAGCCCAGGTTTCCACGCTGAAACCTTTACTAAATTGTTCTATGATATTACGTATATTGTGGTTTGTGCACACTTACGCGCCTATGCACGTGTACAATGTGCCAACCACTAATAGGCGCTAATAAATATTTTAGCTCGATGATCGTTGATTGAAAAGGGGGTTCTGGGATAGTATTTAAATACAAAATTTTTGAACGATTTTCAAATTTTCACTGTACACATCCACTATACAACATACACTTTTTAAACGGCGATTCGCACTTTTATGCCAGATTTGGATAAGCCGATTAGACCTATAAAATTTGGTTTTAAACCCAAAATGGACTGAATAACAGCCACTTAAAATTGTAACTTTGTTTTCTCAAAATATTGAATTTACCTGTATCATGTAATTCGTTCGTGTTTTTAAGTGATTTTATTTTTTCTAATCAATTTATATTATTCTAATGCAGACTATAGTTAATCAGTAAATGTTGAGTTTTGAACCAAGTTTCAATGGTCAAATTAAACTTTAAAAAAATCCGCTTATCCAAATCTGGCGTTGATAGTATTGAGTTACTGTTGGAAAAAAAGGCGAGACGTATTGTGCTAATTTGGGGAAAACATTTGAAAATCATTAAAACATGTGTACTTCTCAATAGTTCCGTTTATTTTCTGAAAATTTCTTTTTAATGCAACGTTATTTTATAGAAATAATCATCTGTGTTACTTCCTAAAAGTGTACACCCTGTATTCATCGTCGTATTATAGGAACGTATACATCGTGTCGCGACGACTGTAAAAGTCGTTTCGGTCGAGTTCGCGACGTCTCGGCGATCGGTCGTTTTATGCAAATAAAAAAGCATAGATTAGAAACGTCGTTAAACAACAACCCGAGGACCGGCTCGCCGACCCTATTGTGCGTTTCTGACGACGAAGCATCAGAACAGGTGTTTCGTCTAAAATTATGGACGCGCATAAAGCGGTACAAAACGATGTTCGAACGTCAGTGTGAAAACCGAACGCACTTACGTATATTTCGTGTAATTGTGTGTGTATGTAATACAATATTGCGTACACATGTTATTGTAATACAATGATAACGGTGTGTACGTTTGCAGTAATAAAACTGGCTGTGATGACTATACGTGATCGTAGTAGGTGTACAACGTTGACGTTTATTCCCGTGAGATTTTATTGCTGTTTTTAGTATATTTCATTTTGGTAGTAAAATATTGTAATTCAAAAATAAAATATCGATGCTGTTTATCGAAATAAAATGTCGTATACCGCGCGTAATATGCAACGCACTCGCCATTATTCCTTTTAATATAATGTTTTCCAAAGCAGTTTAATAAATTTTAGAATAACTTGACGTCGGTAAAAAGTGATTTTTTTCTTATTTTATTTTATTAACATCATCCGAGTCTAAAAATAAAGATAAAGACCAAATAATGATAATGATGATAATAAAAAATACATTTATGTATATAGTGGAATAATAACAGCCATTTTATCCGATTCTAATAAATTGCCAGAGGCAGTGAAAAATATTACATCGTATATACAACCGGTTGTCCGTATTCCCTTAAGAAGAGTCGTTTTGTTTTTTTTTTTTACTGTTCTACGCTAAACGAACACTTGCATGTATACTGCTGCAGAGACACCGAAAAGGGATGACTACCGCTTATATACAATGGACTGTATTATATTTCGTTATTCCTTTGTTTACTTTACATAAACTTAATCACATTACAACATTAGGTTTTATTCATTATTTGCATAATGACATGTATTATCTTTATGCATTAAGCCTGTATAGAATTCAAATTTAATATTAATGTCCTTATATTATGCTTAGTGTTCATTTTTTTTATACTCGAACATCAGTTTAATTTTTACAAAATTTCAATAATAATGTAAGAATTACGCTATATCATGGTTTTAATACGTCGTCAACAATAAGTATAAATTATTTATTATCTGCAAAATACAAGTTGGTTTTTGTTCTCAGGATTTATTATATTTTTTGTGAATATACATGTATAGGTGCCTTGTATTGTGCTACATCGTATGCATAATTTGTTCATTAAAGACCCATCACGATCATATTATCTCCTTCCATCCACTCTTCAACAAAAAAAAAATAAATAAATAAAAAAAATAAAAAAAATACTTAACACTGTGCACTTTGTTGTAAAAATTAAACGTGCATTTACAATCGAATTTTTTGTATATGTTCCCGTACTGAGCCAAAAAATTAATATTTAGCAAAAAAATTAGTAATGCAATGAGTGACACAGTTGACAGTTCTTATAAGATGACGATTTATTTTTGTAACCACGCGTATACTTCTACGCTAGAGTGATGGGTATAACAGTTTTACCATAGGATATTTGGTTATCTATGTTCAGTTCCATATTTTTCTCAAACGTGTTATGTTATATAATATACAAATACACACACACAAAAAAAAACATAAACATAAGTGCCTACTCTTTCAATTCTGCCACCATAAATGCAAACGTATACAACATTAATTAAATTCATTGTAGAATACATTTTTCTGTAATTTCCTGGAAATTGAAGTAAAATGAAACGTTCATTATAGTTGAAAAATTTTTGATTTAAAAAATATACAATCTACATTGTAAAATCGATAAAATTATTTAGTTGAAGAAAAAAAGTTAAAAACCTAATAAACGCAAATAGCGTCTGCTCTATTACAACCCTAATTTATGCCCTGATTTTATCTCGGAGCTTAACAGATTTCAAGAAAACTTTGTATGCTAATTTAACAATTACATACATTGTTATACGATTGTTTCGCATTTCATTACCGGCGTCCGTATTTACACCAACAAACGTTTTGATGTGGATAGATACTGAGAAATGACATTATTATTACATTATACCTAACGTCACTTTGAAGGGGTATCTACCTATCTCAATTTCATAATCTCGATTATTGTCCGTCGGTGAATAGAATAAAAAGCGCAAATACCATACACTCTGTTCAATTCATAATATGTACGGTGCATTTTCGTTACGAGGTCTATGTAATATTTTCTACTAAACATATAGTTTAATCGAGTGGAGAAAATTTAAATTAAAACTTGAACATTAGAAAGCTAGACATTGTTTTTGACAGATATCATTAGTATGATGATAGAATAATTTAATGTTGTCTCGTGTAGTCGTGTTTCGTCACAGGACACTATAGAGTTATACAACAACAAAAACAAATTCTATATAGACGTTTGAAATACTATGATAAACTTTTCAAAAAATACAACATTATACAGATGTTTTTTTTTTTTGGTTTTTTCTCTCGATCGGATAATATCAACACACAATAAATGTGTTTCTTAATTTTATTGTTGTTCGCGGTTTTGCGATGGACCATAAGACTTAATACTTCGTTTACTTTACGAAAGTGGAGTGACAAACAATTTTTATAGCATTATTACAACTGGCGTATACTAAATCCTCTTTACATTTTTCGACAGTATAATATTATGGTTATTTTTTTTTTTTACAGCCAGACGAGTACAACATTCTTTTGTCTTGTTTCTTAAATATATTTTTTCTAGTTTCAGAAAAAATATTGTATGAAAGTATAGATTGTGATTATATTTTTAGATTTTTTGAAAAAAAAAGTCATATAATTCGCAAATACATTTGAAAATTCAAACCTAAGGATAGAAAAAATGAAAATTATTTTAATACATTTTATCAATTAAAAAAAATAAAATAAAATTGGGCTACATTACAGATCAAACGAAAATATTTTTGTTATGATTGTATTCAAAAGATTATCTTTAAAAAGTTTAGTTTAATTTAAAACACTATATATTATATATAATATAATTATAAAAATATATAATATTATAAAACGCAATTGATTTTATTTTAATACCGATTATTAATAAATAAGTAGGTACATATAAACATGGCATTACTGAATTCATATGTTTGCCACATTTAATTATCGTAAAAACTTCTGTAAAATAAAATTATAAATTAATTTTACAACATAATAGTTATATTTTTCAGTTTAAAATAATGGTAGATGACGTAATACACATATGTATCGGTACGCCAAATAAAATATTCAAATGTTAAGAAAGAAAGAAAATGTCACTTTCATTTTCAAATTATTAATACCTATTGTACATTATCTTTTTACATTTTCACGTTCAAACGAAATTGAAACATTATACATGCTGCGATAGTGAAATACCTTCTGTGAACATTTATGAAAAAAAAGGTCCTTAAACTCTAGTATTATTTCAGTTTTCTCTAGAGAACTTGTTGTCATGATTAGATGCTATTTGAAAACTATTTGTATATTAGATGAAGTCCGTAGTGGTTGTTATTGCACGTAAAGAAATAACCGAAGCATACACATTTTTTTTTGTAGTATCGATTTACGATTAGTGGTCATTATCTTAGTATCATACATAAATACAAATCAACATTTTAAGTTAAAAGAATAATTTGAAAATCATAGGTATTTTTGAGTATTAAATTGACATTTTATATTTATAATTTTATTGTAATGTAGGCTGATGTTTAATGAACATTCTTATTAATTTGTCAAATAGATCTGACTCATTCTGCAAATACTATACAGGTATGTTTATAATGTTCTAAATTGAAAAAAAATGTCTAGGACGTCAATTTGTTACTTTTGTGTATACAAGAGTCATAAATAATAAATTGAAATAACCAATTATTTGTATATTCATGAAAATAACTAATTTCACCCAAAATTAAAACTTAAAACTGTTTAAATTTTGAACTCGTTTGGGATTTGGAACGGTCAAATAAAAGTTGAAAGGATAGAGTGTCGTTCGAGCCCACGCTTGCCAACCTTACCAACCTTAGTGACCTAATCGGGGCAGGGTGCATATTGCACGTGTATATAATATGCATATTGTTCATTGGAGTTTTTTCACGTTCAATCAATTGGATAACGCAGGTATATTATTTCAATTTTCTGGCTTCAAAACGTGTACGTGATGTCGTGCAGGATGACCGAGTGCATAATATTATACGAGTGAGTTATAGGGCCCCGTGATTTTTAATTATCATCTTAATACGAATACCGTGAGACACATTTTATATCAACCAATTATAAATCTATATTATGCCTATCACCAGTTATTTGGAAAACAATATCTAAATTCAGCCATAGTACAAACTACAAAGTAAATCGTTATCGATACAACGAAAGCGTAATATTTTGACGATATCCGTCAAGTAGGTCAATTCCTTTGCTGAGAGTAAATCGAGAAAAAAAATATTTTAATATAAAATTAATATGTTCTTACTTCAATTAAAAATGTATATATTGTTGTTGTATGTACCTAATTAGTTATTATTTTATTATTTGTAAATAATTTTGTGTTAAAAAAAAGAATAAGAATAACCTTATATTATTAAAGTGTTTAAAATCGACGAAAAACAGTATTTTTTTTAAAATCCTGATTTAAAAAAAAGCTACAATTTCACCCCTCTCTAAGAACCTAAAGGCTATTATCTATGTCCAGGGCCCCGCAATACCTAGCGCCGGCACTGTTTATAATATGTTGTAATGTTAATAATAAAGTATAACACTATCCGCCTTGTGCAGTGCAAAGCATTCGACAGATATATTATAAAACCGTTCGAACGCACGCGTTTACCATCACCGTTATACGTATGAAAAAATATTATTTAGTGAATTTCTATAGGAGGTACCTATAAATTATGGTTACGACGACGAATCCGTCGCGGACATGCGTTGTCGCCACCGGCAGTTGCACGTCTGTTTCTATTTAGGCGATCGGTCGCGGACACACACACTCACACACACACTCACTCACACACAAACTCACACACACACATGCACTACAGCGTTATTATTGATTTACTGACGTTAAGTGTTCATCACCTATGGGGATCCAAAAACAAATATTTCGAGAGCGAAGGTCGGTATAACATGTTGACGTGACCGCGCGCGCACAGCCACGTGACTGCACGGTAATAACGTCGTACTCATTATTATTATATTATGTTATTAACGTGGCGGCGACGATGGCGAGACAGCGCCGCGGGATCTCCGACGAGTCTCCCGGTGGGTAAAACTCTTGTATAATTTTATTGTTAAACACACAAATTAAACAGTTAAGTGATATATACGGCGACGCTGTTGCGGAAGGCAAGAATTGAAGACTTACCTTATTTTTATTCGAATATTTCCCATTATAGTTATGGACTACGAAAAAATGCACCATATTCAATATTCGTTACCCTTTGAATACTGTCGCATTTGTATTTATAAGTACTTAAATGTATTTACCCGAAAACATTTTCATTGCTATAATAAAGATGAATAAACGTAGAAAAAAAAAATAAAAATAAAAATGTTGTCGAGTATGTATTATCGGGTATGAGAAAAATGTGCGGGCCCCGCGCTGTTCGCTACTAGTAACGTTTTTGTACAAATCAGAAAAATACGTATACAAATTGTTTACTAACGGTATGTGCTGTATACGTTTATGACAAATAACAAAATATGAGCGTTGCGAAAAGTTTCCTAAGTCGACAGCGGTGTACAATCTTTCGAGAAAACTAACAACAGCATACAAATGCACACGACGGTTCGTCGACCATGGTACACGGTTCGTGAATTTTTTTCGTCTCATATATGTAATACTCGTTTACGATAGTATACCCGTATTATTAATTATTTAATCATAATTTATACGCACGACTGCTCTTTCAGTTTGAAATCCGTTTAGGTCATCTCGGGCCGTATTGACAGAAAAGAAAAATCAATTTTGGCGTTTTCTGAAGCGATTCCCTGTATCACCCATATACGATGTACTTATCGACACAACCACCCCTTCTTGTCCACCTCCTCCAGAGCTGTCGTACTTCTATATTTACTACTATGTACTTATTGAAGTGTATATACCTATAGTACACATGGCAGCCGAGGGAAAAGTAATCGTGTCGATACACGATAGTATCAATCACTCTTCGGAAAACTTATACGAAAACTCCTTCGAGTTCTACGACAGAACAGTACGCGTGGTAATGATGAGTTAAAACTAAACGTCTGACAAAATCGCTGGACAGTTATATTCACGGTGTACAACGGAGCGTTTTCTATAATGCCACGAGACATGGACGAGTCCGATCGAACGAATCTGAGCGCGTTTAATCGAGATCCATGCAAACGCCCACAGAAATCGTCAGAGACCCGTGTGTGATCTAGCTGTCCTTCCGATGCATCACCTCCGACCGCGATAGCTTTGATCTCAAGTGAGAGTGTGTCCACGATGGCGAGCCTCCTTTTTTACGTTATTTCACGTCTTTGTTATCTCCGTAAAGTTACCGAATCGCGTATAATAATATTTCAGCAGATTGAAAATAAATTTTTATTTAAATAAATAAAAACCAATCTTACGACGACCGCTTGTGATTGCGATTGTTCCAAAACCCGTGGAATCGTGACCGTTCTACAGAGAACACCATGTTACGAGTATACGATTTCAGTGCGTGAAACGAGAGATTGAGGGCATTGCCAACAGAAGACGAAAATGATAAACTCACTTCGCAAATACATTAAAAGCTTACCGGTTTTTCATAATGAGATTTATCTCGTCACGTGGCAAAAAAACGAAAAACGATTTGTTATTTTAAAAAGCATCATGTTTACATTTTAAATTTATCATTTCGCATAATGTACTTTCGCGCGGGAGAAATATTATAAAATGACTTCGTCCGCGTTTTGATTACTCGGTTTCAGGAAACGTTAAACCAACAGTCCACGTGGGTTTCATTTACAGTAGTTTAGAGCAAACACCGTGTGTCCATACACGGGATATCTCACATTTTGTTTGGTACACGTATAGCGTTCAATACAAAAATTGTAAAAAATACTCGTGCGTAGTGTTTACGTGAAATTTGAAATACTCTTTGTATTTTATGAATTTAAGGATACGTATATTGTATTTTCAAAGCCGTACTAAAACATTTTAGTTAAAAAAAATACAAAACAAAATATTTTAACGAACAACTTATAAATATTTGTTCACGTTGTTTATGATTCAGACACAATAAAAATAACATTTAATTTAAATATTTTACAAAATTAAAGAATTTACTATGTAAAATTACAAAAAAAAAAAAAAATACAATTCTCATTTATATTTATGATTTTCTATAAAAAAAAATATTGACCATCATTCACCATGTTGATGTTTTGTCCACAAAAAATAAACATTAAATACATGTGTATGAATATATATGTACATGTTTGAAAAATTAATTTTCTGTTAATATTATAGCTGTATAATGAATAGTATTAAATTTACATTTTCCAATAGTTTTCCGCTCTATTTATCAAAGTCTTCCAGTTACACTTTCCAGATCTCATAATTATTTTGATAATTATTTTTGTAATAGAATTGTGTTCTTTTAAGAATAGGTACCTATTAAAGATAACATTAACAGTTGAAACACAATACATAATGTTTTAACGGCTTTGGCTACTTTTCCGAAATTTTAAGAAACTGTTTAGAGATTGCCTAATTCTCTATTAAATGTTAATCGTACGATTTAGAAGTTTGATATTACTGTTTTTAGAATCATTAGTTTCAAATTTTTTTATGTCATGTACCTATTATGTGTCCGACGACTTCAAACATAATAATTAATCGTGATACGCCCGTACCTACCTCGAGTAAATAAATACTCATTGTACATCAAATATAGATAAGGTTTCAATATTTTTAGTATTACTCACACACTACTAATGTTGTAGTCCTAACTCGGTATGCGTGTGACGAGTGATTTTTGGTGGTACCTGTACTTTTATCAATTTGTCGAGACATAAACGTACTGCGTATACGACGAAACGTTATTAGACGAACAGTCTGTCAAGCAATGGCAAAAATGTAAAACGATTGAAAGTTATTGGTTTTATTATTATTATTATTATTAATGGATTTTGTAAAAAAAAAAAAAAAAAAACATTAATACTACAACGAGTACAACGTACAAATGTAAAGCGTACACACGATTTCTTATTTTTGTTTTTAGGTAGAGGATTAGGGAATTTTGCTTGGACAAAATGCTTCCGCCGATATTTAAATACAACCCGGGAGCTACCAACGTACGACGACAAACGCGTTTTGCGGTCCGTTTCGTCGACGAACGGTGGTCAGCGGATCCTTTCGCCCGTTTCGACTCACGGGATTCAAGCACAAGCGGCGCACAAGAGTGCGCTTAGATATAATTATCATAACACTATCGCGACCCGACTTGCTAAACCCTTTTTACACCGACGCCACCTCGGAAACCTCTGACTCCCGGCTGACCGTATTTGCGACGGTCGCCGCCGGCGTTCGTTTCCCTGGAGCACGTCGTGTTTCGTGTGTGCAGGACAGCACTGTGACCCGACCCGACCCGACCCGACTCGACGTGACCGGAGCGGTTATTTCGTTTTTATCATTTTATTTTTTTTCCCCCGCGTTTCCGAACGAATCGAGATTCGCGCTCGACGCCTCAACGAACGGCGTATAGGCTCGCGAAATTCTGCACACGAGCGAGCGCGAAAAATACGTCTAAATCGATTTCCTCTTAATATTATCGTATGATACGTCGCGCGGGAAATACACTTGGCCGATTATTTCGCGTACGCGATATGTCACGCGCCCGCGGTCAATGCGACGACGAACCCGTTTCAAAAGCCTATACGATAAAATAATAAATAATAAATTCAAATAATTACGAACGGACGAAAAAACGCACGTACCAACGCTTTGTCGTTGCAGAATATATTAGTATTACTAGCTGTTGTTAAATAATATTAACGGAATATTATTATACAGCCGTTATGTTTTATCGTTTTTGTGGTTTTAACGTCTCTAACTCATTTGTATTTATTTTTTTTTAACCGTCACACAAACAGCTAAGATATAACGTTGCACTTGGTACGCAGCTAATAACTACCACACGCACCTGTCTCCACTTCCGACGTCCAAGCCGAAGCAGGCGTATAATAATAACGGGTGGAATAAACAAATACCACTCTCTTAACGTTCGTTTTCGAGCTAAATGAATCGACCGCATCATATTATTAGTCAGTGAAAATTAATTTTACAATTTTAACATTACAGATGCTCGTGTGCTCAAAAATGTTTGGTGCTTAAACTCATCCGAACGTGGGGTGTGGTTTAGCTCAGTAAAAGTTTAGAAACATATATCACGTACTTGCTAAATTTCTTCCACTCTTTATTTCCATATTTTATGTCATGAAAATAGTATTTAATAAACTGGGCAGTTATAATTTTCATGGTGCATTTTCTACGAAAACAGTCGAGGCAATCACATACACCATTCTCTACCTGTTATCATACTGTATTTCATAATTGATTTGAGGGACCCTCTCGTAAAATTATACACTCATAATTCATATTCAAATAAATAAATAAATAAATGAATAAATAAATATATGTGTGTGTATATATATATATATATGTGTGTGTATGTGTGTTCATGCAATATTTTTTTAGAGAATTAAAAGTTCCTGGCGACATGAATTTTGTTTTCTTGGCTTTTTGCAAAAGATTATTGCTTGGAAATAATTAGATAATACTATATTTTGTCGACAGTTGATGAATGAATCCATATTTATAACGATTTGTATTTCCCGTTTTTTAGGAAACTCATCACTTACTACAAATGTATAAATATTGCGATCATCGTAATTTTTGTGTTGAAACTGTACGCTTGAGTTTTAAAAAACTATTTTGGTTACGACAGAAAGCAAATGTCAAACGAGAAATTTATTTCTAATCTGTGAGTGATAAAATAAATAGTAAATTATTTTCATTACTGTTTATTTTAAAGGGCCATGAAACAAAAACAAATCATTTTTTTTATAGCTTAATACAGTATTAGAAATGAAAACTACGTTTTTCGTCTTTTCAAAAAAATTATCCTATCACTCCTGTGATGACGTCACTGGTTCGCAAGGATTTGGGCCGCCGTATTATTTTACGTGGAAGATATTTACATGGCGTTTATAAACACTTACAACAACTATTAAGTTTAAATTATTGAAATATGTTAATGCAGTATTACAATGAGTATTTGAGTTTTACATTTTACATTTGGTATAGACAGAATAGTACAAATTTAAAATGGTGTACTATATTTTAAAAATTAAAATGTTTAAATTTGCATAACAATTAATTTATATTTTTAGAATCTTTTGCATTTTTTTTTCATTAAATCGTTGTAACTAGGTTTTGGTTGAGGAACTATATTGTTAGGTACTGTGGTAAATTGAATTTTTCTGATATTGTTGAATCATTTTCTTTCATGTGAACATGAACTTTTTGCATAATATTTTCACGCCACTCATCATTTTTATTTAATTTGTATTTTTTTTTTTATGTCGTATCTACTGGCTGATTTAGAAAATACTATTTTTTCTCCGACTTCCTTTTTATTTACGTTGTTATTGTGATCTAGTAAATTGTAATTTCAATTGAATTGTCTAACTGCAACGACGAATGACGGCTGAAGAATGACAAATGACAATTGATAATATATTAATATCTTGTAGATCCTAGTTTGTTATTCATGTTATGAAAATGGAATTATCTAATACGATGTAAATACATTTTAATGTCAATAATAATAAATGATAATGCTGTTATAATATCGTCACAGTTGAGTCTTTGAGGAGTGTATATTAAATTATTTATATAATAATGCATATAATAGAAGTAAAGTACGGATCTTTTCGTCGTAGTAAATATTAAAAAAATGGTGAAATTTATTGCAGTATTGATTTAAAAAATACCAAAAATTGTATACGTTTTAGTTACATTATGTACATATTTTTATTGATACGTAAAGTCGCAAACCTTGTTTAATTTATGGAATTTCATTAGATAGATTTATTGGAATTTCGAATAAGCAGAGAAACGACAATCATTCAATAAGGTACATTTTTTTATTTCCAATAATGTTTGAAAAATATATTATTGAGTTTTAAGATAAATATTGAAAATTCCAAAAACGTTATATTTTTTTATTTTATATTATTTAAAATGAAAAAACCTGATAAATATTGTCAGTGTTTTGGCAGTTAAGGGTTTTCTCTTTTAATATTAATTTGAATTACAGTTTATACATAGAATGTATACAGCCACTACATAGTTTGCCACCAACAAATTTATCAAAATACAAATGAAAGGTTTCTTCAGTCATCTATGCCAATCAAATGAAGCTCAAGTTCATAAACTGACGCATTTTTATGATGGTGATGATTGGCCCGCATTGAGATTTCTTTGAAAGAAAACAAAAAACTTTAAATCAATGTTACTGGTTAACATTATAATATCATACTATTAAACGCAAGAACGCTATTAACGTAACTATTTAATATATTGTGAATACATATTTCTTTATTTTGTAAATAGCATTTTTTAATTGTGAATATGTGTCCGGAAGTGAAATTGAAAAAAATTAATCTACACCAAAATTAACCAAAATACAATAAAAATCAATTGTCTACCCTCATATTGATTGCGATATGACTCATTATTGTCGATCAAAAGTCCATGAAGATTATAAAAATTGTATTTTATTCGTATTGAATTGCGAAAGGAGCTTATTTTCACACTTTATTATCGGAGTCCTACCACAATGAAAATAATAACGAATGAATAATAATTATGTAAATAAATTTAGGAAGTCATACACAATAATTTATTTACTTTTAATTTTGCGTGGATTCTATCATATCATCTATTGATTTTTAGCTTTATTACGATTTAATTTTGAATTTAAATTTTCACGGGATTGAAATAGGTAATAATTAAATTTTACATTGTTTCGGCGGTTCAATAATATTTTTCGAATAGATATATTTTTAAAATTTTCCAATTTAGTCTGATTACTTTACTCAATTTTGGTGGTTCTATCATCAGTTTTATCAACACTATGCGTATAGTACCTCTCATGATGTAGAATATACATATAACGGTTGAATGTAGACACCTACGTGACGTAAATGGTTCATGACAGGCATATCAAGAGCATTGTTGTTGAACGCATCGCGGAATTTTTACACAAAGTGACTTTATTGTCACGTTTAGCGCTGCCACCGAAATAGGTACAATACGCAAAACTGCATTAACATTATTTCGAACCGTATGACAGTACATAACATAGTCGTGTAGGTATGATATGGCGTTTCGGTGTATTATGACATAATATCATTCACGGGTAATTTTTTGAGATGTCGATAAAAAAGAAAAAAATGCCACTAAGATAATGGCGATAAAAGTTCTTCCTTCGTCCATTTGATTCTCGAGCAGGATAATGGCGATGAAAAGTTCGTCCCATCGTATCTTCAGTCATCGGTCGAAATAATAGTGAGAATGTATTTAGTTTTAAAGAAGCGATAAATCATTCCTTTAGCTAAACGATTCTGAGAAAAACATCAATGTATATCGTTTAAACATTATATCGTTTTTAATTTAAATCATATAACGGGACTTTTTTGGTAATAAAATTATCATAAAATGTGGAATACTTAATCTAATAGAAATTTTATTTTACCGAACGGTTTGAAACATATTTTTCCATTTACATCTCAATTTTCATAAAGACTAAGACATGTCAATTGTTTTTTATTTTTAAATTGCATTTAACAAAAACTTTTATGAATATGATTTTTTCAATTTTTATATTTAGCTCAAAACTTTTTTTGAAAATGTTTTCAATATTGCACAAATTTATTGATATTATATCTGGTGAAAATTTTAAGTTTCTAACAGTATAAGTTATGGAGTAACAACGAATTTTTCGACAGTTTTTCCTTGAATAACAGAGGGAAGTATACGAGTTACGATCATATAGTTGCTGTACGTAATTTTTAGCCAAAATATACTACTCGAAAATGTGTTTTCTGGAGAAAAATAGATAAACATCACTGTAAAATCAATAAACCCTTCACTTCACTCAGAATCGAATACTAAAAGTAGGCGCAGGATCGCTACAAGATCCACTGCAGTTCGACGCATTTGAGTTATTGCAGTACTCTACGCATCGGCTGTTGTTCTACCATTAAAAAGCAATGTTTGCAATATTGTAGTTTCACGAAAAACTCAATGGTTCGGAAACTTAACGCCTTTGGCCAATAATCGTATACTCATGTTTCAGAGCGTCCATCGTCAGAGCCAGAATTACGTACATATTGCGTACTACATATTTCACTCGTGTTGCGCGTTCAAATTGTTCAACGAATAACAAACATAATAACGTACATGGCTATGTATGTTTTTTCAAACGAATTACATTTTCTAGGTTTCGGTAGGTCAGTGGCAGCTCATGGGGTTCAAAGGTAGTTGGGCGCAAATATTTAACCTCTTCTCCCATTATTATGGCTTACTATTATAATTCATAATGATTTTAAATTTATCTTAATTCATTAATGTGATATATTGTGCGAGAAAAACGTTTGATGCATGATAACTTAAAAAATAAATAATTAACATGAAAAATATAAATTAATTAATGATCTGTATTAATGTTTTTGAATATCCGAAATCTATTGATTGACTTTTTTTTTAAATGAACGATGGAAAAAAAATGGCGTTAGTAATATTTTGACGAATATACCTATAAGGTTTTTAAAATTTAAGTCATAAACGATGAAATTCTACATCAATTTATTGTGCTCATCAAATCATTGATATAATGATTATTGAAGACGTTATTATCAATTATTATAATTTCGATAATTGTTTATCGTGGCCGCCATTTTTTAAATTAAGGCTTAAACGCCAAGTGATGTACGTAAGTGACGAAAAAATAAAAATTTATATAACTACCATTGTTGATAATATTCGTTTTTATTGGTTTTACATTGATGGTGATAAAAATTATAATTATATACGTACAAATTGATAATAAACTTTATCTAACACCGTTTATAATGTCTACACGAAATTGTTTGTTGTGATTAGTGAATAATAAACAAACTAAAAATATGCAAATTAGGTGTAGGTATGGATCAAATTTTTACAAATTTTCGTAATCATCAATCCAAATAAAAATGAAGCGTAAGCGCTAACAAATTCTCATAGAATAATTAAACCATATCTTTTTTTATAATACCATTTTTCAAGAAAACCTATGTATAATAATAATATAATAATTATTTTAAATAATTGTTATATAATCAAAAAAACTTAAAGAGTGCTTTTTAGGTTTTCTTAAAAAATAGTGAAATCGTATGCTTTTTTCCCTTTCTACCGTCGAAATACTTGAATTTTGTTACTTAAATCATTTATTTTAATTGAAATAATTGTTATTTGGCTAATCGTCTTCTTAAAATTTCGAGTATCAACAGCGCAATATATGATATTGAATATATTGATAATTTTTTATTATTATTAAATATATAACCTAACAATAAGACTGCCGATGACATTCCTAAATGAAAATCCGTCCGATGCTCATAGCCTTTAAATTTTTATGGCGCTCTTAAGTGAATACTTTAAAGTCAATAACAACTTTTTTATTTTATAGTTTCTAGTTCTAGTTTTGATAGTATAATACGAATAACGTAATACTATAATTCGATTTAATTAGTTTTTCATAAATTATTTCTCTTCATTTATTATTTTAGATGTAGGTACCTCGTATTATCACGAGCCGCTCCTGGTTGGTTATAACATAAGTTATTAAAATATCGTAATATATGTGGGTGCATTATGATGCGTTGCAGAAACATATTATTATTATTACTGCAGTGTCGACGTATATCTACGAACATTTTTAAACCATTATTATAAGTTAAGTTCAATAGTGGTGGAATACATTATTTTAAAGAAAATAAAGCTATTGTCGTAACGAGATATTGTGTTTGCGTTTGATGTACATAGTATATTTAAATGTAAATGCTCGGAATGGTTAAGACACATGCAGATTTAAATATGTCAACTTGGTTTTCTATATGCATGCAATACTCTTTAATTGCATTCTGTTTTATTATTATGTAGTTTTTACTGCTTTGATGACAGTGAAGATACGCACAAAAAGAACAAAAAGAAATTAAATATAAATTAACTAAACGTCCAAAAGTATATTTTCTTTTTATGCGACTCGCATGTTAGTTTTGAAGTTAAATGTGTTGCATTTCAAAATAATACTCGTACTATCGATCCAGTAATGAATGTCTTATTTGCTGTGAGTTGACTATGGACTATGACTATGCACGAGAGAAAAAATGAATTACAAAATTATGAGCTCAATGAATTTTAATCCAGTTAAAACTATTGTTCTCTTCATTTTGTTGTAAACCAGGTCATCATCTCCTTCCGTTTCAGTGCGATAATAATATACATTTAGCCAAATATTAAACGACGTTTACTTTTCTTTTAGAGTGTTAACAGTTTTATTGTTTACGTATTGTCGTAATTTCCAGCATAAAGGACAGTTAAGGGATTTGATTTTGATTACTCAAAACATTTCATGTACATGCTTTCTGAAAAGATATAATTTACACGAGTTGTTTTTTAAGTCATGTTTTCCTTCTCGATGTCTATTTCTATTGTGTTTTCGTGTAGATTATTTTCATAATAATATACATCGCTAAATCGTGGTCTTTTTGGAAAAATCTTGCAAGTGTATGCCTACATTATTTTTCCCGAAAAATTCGCCTCTTTTGTTATTTGATACAGCTTCGATATTTTATGTTCAAACCAAAATTACTAAAACGTATTAATTGCTATCTGTTATGCTGTTCATAATGGAAAGTCTTAAGAATTAACTTTTAGTATAAAAGTTTTGTAATTATTGGGTGTTGGTGATTCACTAATAGTGCGCATTTATTATCTTGTACGTAATTTAATTCAATTACACAATTTAACTAGGTATTGCATTATTTATATTTGATAATAGTTATAAATTGTATTTTTAACCATCTAAAAAATTGTTTATTACATGATAAAGCTGGTAAAATTCAATTTAAACTGAAAGTTTAAATAATGATTTTATAACTGAAGGACTTATTTAAAATTAAATATTTATGGTTTGATCTATGGTTAATTTTATAGCTGTAAGAAAAACTTATTTATTATTATGATCAATAAAAAGTTTTGGATGAATTATTTACAAGGAAAATTCGACGTTGGCTTCGTATACCTAATAGGAATTCAGCCTGCAATATGTATTCAAGTATTCAACCAATTTATGGAAAATAATAATCATAAAACATTAAAACTTATGTTAATGTATTCAAAAAACTTTAGAACTTATTATGTCAGAAGTGTAGGTAATTTATTTCTCTTGCAATTTGAACGTGGTAAGCAGATGATCTATAAATTAAAATTTTTACGATTGTAGGTATACAATATACATGGATAATTAAAGAGTGATTATTATTAGAATACATACTTGCCGCCCGTAGTTCGTAGTGTAAATATATATATATATATATATATATATAGAGAGAGAGAGAGAGAGAGAGAGAGAGATAAAGAAGTTGTAGATAATATAGATAAGCGAAATTCATCACCATTTTAATAAAATATTGAAATTATATATTTGATATTAAACTGTGTTATCCGCATAATACTAATAAATTAGTATTAATGCGTTTGGTATTTTGATGCCGTGCTATGGTTAAAAACATTTTACTACTCAAAAAAGAAGGTCGTCTAGACCGTAATTGTGTCCTAAAACGCCTTATACCGCGCTCTTCAATACTTGGCAAGATGAACAGTTACCCTAATCGTTTATTCCAAAGATGACTCAACCAGTTATACAATTATAATTATACGGTCTAAGTAGTTTTTAAATCATACTCTTATAAATTTGAATCAGTAAACATTTTTACTTTAAAAGTTTAAATGAACATTAAATATTGAACCCTGCAAAATCATACTCAATAGAGTAAACATAGAAAAAGTCGAATAAAAATTCACGAGTATTCTCTACATATTTGGTTTAAACACTGAATAATATTGTTCATGAAATAATAATTAAATATATTGAATAGTTGATACACTATACTTACTTTACCTGCAGTCATCTACATCATATATTTAATGTTAAATATTATCGAATGTATTTTAATAGTTTTAGTAATATCTACTGTATGGGTATGATAATATTTGAGTATAATAATAATTATCTTGCGAATAGTGTTCATTTGGTCGGTACCGAAAGTTATTTCGAGACAATTAGTATCTGACTATCAATCAGTTTAATTATTCTTTCCATGGATAACAATCTGATTTTTCTTTTTAGTTATCATCATAATGATTATAAAGTCTTTGATCATGTATTGGTCGTAGTGTTTGTTATACAACACATTGCATAAAACTGATAAAACATGATATACATTGTTATTACTCAGTAAATATGTCACTGGAGCTTACTAGATTTATATTTTTTTCAAAAGTTCAAACTAATTTCATGTGCACACTCTCGATTTCTGTCGACGTTTTAATAACATATGTCGCGTGCATGTCGACATTATTTTTTAAGATTACGTTTTGAAAATTCATCGGCGTCCGACGTTTTCTCCATAACTGCGGAACATTAAAATAACGTACCTATCTAAGTTACTCTCCGTTGAATTAGATTGACAGTATTGTCATCGGTCAACGGGTTTTCCGTCGACGAAGTATTACAGCCGCGTGGCAAGTCCATTTCCCGTCTCGTCTTTGCACCGGCGTACCAATATCGTTGCAGAATCAAAGACAATAGACATAATGTTCGATTGTAGGCACATACTATCTTAGACTTTTATCAGCACTGCCGTAAACAATTGAGATACAAGGTTTTCACAGGCCAGTATCTAATGTAAAACATTCCTAATATTATAGCATACGATTTTACGATTTTATACGTACATTAATTTTATATAAGTGGTAGCCGTATCTCTTTAAAATTGATTAAGATATTTCCTTTGGAGTAACAGTTAGACTTTGTTTTTTTTTCTTTTCGTCAACTTATTTTAAGAGTTTGAATTGAAATAAACAATTTACTTTATTGAAAGTTCTGCAATATTGATTTTCACAACTTATTCGTTTAGTTGAACTGTTACTGCGTCTTGAAAAATCACAATAAACATAGACGATTAAATTTTGAGAAGTTTCAGTGATAATTATTTTTATTATAATACCACTGTTTCGGATAGTACATTGTAGATACATTATGTTAATATGCTGATAATGCCTAGAAGTTTTTCGAGATTTCTTTATAATCTTATGTAAATGAATAGTCACATAATTCACATGAATATTGAATTTCATTTAATAGCTCGATACGAAACGGTAAAATTCTAGTGTAGATACATGTTCGTGTTTTTTTTTTTATTTATTAGCATATTTATATCGTGCGTGAATTATTAAGAAACCAGATAAAAAAACACTTGTAAGTTAGAATATATTATACAAAATTTTTCAATGCAAATAATTATTGTATAGACATACGTGTACATTTTATGATAAACTTACTATTTAACTAAATTCATGTAAGCCGTATTTTAAATTTTTATAGTTTTATGTAAATGAATATTCAATTTATATAAATTACATTATATGTATGTATATACATATATTAAATACATGTAGTAAATACATTTTTATATTATTATATATGAATAATTTCATACAGATACTAGAGTTAAACAAATTCTTACACTATTTAATTTGGAAGGATATTACGAGTATATTGGGAATCATTTAATACTTTTTCATCGATATTTACGATATTTAAAAAAAAAACATCCAAGGATTTTTAATGTAAATACAGTGAAATATTAAAAACGTAAAAATTAATGTAGCATTCATGAAAATTGAAAATATTACTTATTATAGTGCACATTTTAACCGATTTCCAGCCGATTGATAGGGTCTGTATGCAAAAGAAAAATGTAATTCAATTATCTGACAAGTGTAATCCAAAAATGAAAATGAGTTATGAAAACACACTATAAGCTAATGTAGCTTACTTATCGTCTTTTTCAGTATCTAAAGCAAAGTTGTTTGATTTGAATCGCACCAAAGACAACAAATTACACGAAACAAGAAATTATTAATAATTTGATGAAATACGAAACGTTTATAGTTTTTTCTTTCACATTCAGTCAATCAAAAAAAGGTTCGAAAAACGCGTCTGTAAAATATCGGTGAAACTGTACAGTAACCCTGTTTAAAGTTCCATCTTAGCTAAACATCTTACGTACGAGACTCGAGATGTATAAATTATTATTTGATATATATATATATATACTATTGACGAATGAAGAATTTTGTGTGTGGATTTTACGATACCTACTACACCAAAAGAATAAGGGAAAAGTTTCAACAATTCTCTTAAAATATAAATTAAAAAGTTACAGAATCACATATGACAACAAATTTCATTATCCAAAATAATGATTAAATTATTTTTTTCATCATATTAATGTGTAATATCGTCACTGTAAAATAGTATGCCCACATATTAAATCAAGAGCTATTGATCTCGTTTGAAATGTATGGATCCGATGAGTATCGCGTTATAACGAAAACTCAATAATTATAATTGAAAAATATATAAATATGTGTGCAACCATGTTATAAGCAAACATTTGGATGCCGTAACAAAACATAAACAAATCAAGAATTTTATTACTTGCAAAGCCCCAACTATTGATACAATTCCTCGCGTCGTCACTCAATCTAATGACGCAAATATTATTATTGGAAGGAATAAAGTGACCGTACCTAATAGCATTTAATGTTTTACGAGTTTCACGATTTTGCAACTACAAATTAAAAAATTTGCATAAGTAAAAAAATATAATTATTGACGTAACTTTTGTGACAACCACGTTTAATGGTGCACGGGCACGTAGCCAACAATTTTTTTTCTCGCGTAAAAGGGACCGTTTTTGCACGACCCTTGAGTGCTTTTGTCAAATCAAGGGAGCCGTGTCTCTCCTAAACCTATTTGCACGTATTCATATTGCATAATATGTATATATAGTTGTAGTCATGCGTATTAAAATTATAAATGCATGATATTATGTCACTATATCCGGAGTGTGTGACAACTGCAATGATTTAATATAAAATATATGTATTTGTATATTAAATAACTTTATTAGTTTACTCGGCTTAGCCCGAAAGGTTATAAATTAGTTTTTATAAATTTCCATTTTTATACCTACCTTTTTTTTTTTTTTGCTTAACATACGCCTCGGGCTACTAGGGTCATTAGCGTTCACTTATTTATATTAAAATATTTATATCTGTTTATATTTTGCTGTAAACTTTTGTAAAATTAAAAATATTTAATTTATAAAATAATTAATTTATAAAAAATAAAAATAAATAAATAATTTAGAATATTTTCGTAGTTAATTGATGAAATTTGTATTACCATTGCTGAGAAGATTTATAGCAGTCTTATTTTTTTTATTCATGTTAGGATATTTGTACTATTTTTTTGTTTCTATACTTTCATTTTAATTTCAAATCATAAAAACAAATGAATAAAATATAATTTGCTATACTTTGTGAGTTTTTGCACAGTGTGAAATGTGCACGAATGGTCAAAATAAGATTATTTTCGTCGGGACGAAAAGTTTTACATCATTACGGCGGCGGCCCAGAAGTAGATGAAAAACGGGCAATTCTATCGACTCGAGAGGCGTGCAGTATAAACCATAAAGCTATATATAGGTGTTTTATCACACTGATTTCATATGCATTGAACTAAATGCATTCGACAGTTTTCTTATCGTTTTCGTTTCTTAAACTCACTTTAAAGTTTGGTAAAGTTCTATACAACTAGATTATTCATCCGATGAAGTTCAATTTTAAATCACGTTTTGAAATGAAATCGAAAAATAATTAACGCAGTTATTTGCTTGACTTAACCTTATTGAACATATACATTAGATCAGTATATCCGTATAATGGAGCACGTCAACAGAAAAATGCACCGAGAACATCATACAAATTATCAGTTCGTGACTCCCGAAAGTTACCTGGCGATAATTCGGCTACGTTGATGGGAAAATACGATTTTTTCATATTTCTCAAAAAAAAGTTCTTCCAACGTCAGTATGTCAGATACAATATTATGATATAGTTTAATGTATTATACGTGCATGACATGTATTGCATGTATACACTACGCATATATTTAACACACACACCTTAATAAAACTATTTTATGCGTGAAACATTGAGTAATGTTCAAAATTTTAGATACTTTTCAATGTTATGATTTAGGTAATAATTTTAGTGTTATTGATGAATTAACAGTTTAATGATATGCACACACACACACACATTATGTTAAGTTATTAAAGTGAAAAATCTATTATCTGTGGTTTTAATGATGATTCGTTGAGTTTATCGGAGTCAATTTTAACACGTTTACTAACGAACAGCTAACATATAAGTTTATTTAAACGATTTTATGAAATAAAAAAATTGGATGTAGACTAAAATTTTCGCTAGTCTTTACCACAGAAAGTAAGAAAATAATAATTTTTTGGTTGCTGTTAAAGATTAAGACTAACCTGATGTTGGCACACTGAGCATAATAATTTTAGGGCAAATTAAATATGTGCATCTTTCTATTACAAATATCTAGTGCCCCCTGTCTAATTTATGATTTTTTTTTTTTAATTTCACTTTATGTTTATTTGCTACTGTTTAAATTCTAATAATGATTAGACATCATGAGAGATAAAATTGAATTAATTCATTAAACTAATTTTTTTCTTTTCCAAAAAGTCATTATGTTTGTAAAGAAAAATTCAAATCTTACAATCATTTAAAATGTATAACATTAAAATTGAATATCAAACCGTTATATTTATCTTCGTATCGATAATAATAACCAGTGATATAAAATAATAAGGTATTAACGTTATTTTCTTCGACATCCAGTATAAATGCTAATAATTATCCAGTATAAATTCTAACTTCAAGTCACTAATTTGTTTAACTTCACTAATAAAAAAAATGACCACAAGACAGCGAACCACATTCATATTTCTTCTCCGTAATTATGCCTTTACGTAGGATGGACCGTCGGAATATTTATCTCAAAATCGATTTCTATGCGAAATTCGATGTCAATGGGACAAATATTGAAAAATTAACATGAATCAAAGAAAGCATTTATTCTATTTTGGTATAAAGGTATTTATTATTCGTTATGTATTACATTATGACATCGAGTAATACGTCTAATAACCGAGAAGGAGGTAAGTTATGAATGTTTTTTGTTTGAGATAAAATCGGGTAAACAATGATTTGGTACAGACTCGCCCATAAATGTGAACATTTTCTTAGAAACCAGTAATACGCTAAACAATTGATATTTTATTGGTTCCGGGGTTTCACTAAGCCGAATACATCCCATTTCGTGAAAATGCACAAAGAAGCCGTGACGAGAACAATGAGAGGACGTTATATCCACATTTGTTATCTTTGTTTATCTAACTCCCAAAGACAGTAAACTGCATTAAAATGTGAACTGTGATATTTTGGTCAAAATTATTAGTTTTGATACCTACACATTACCAATTATTATGTATAGATAAAAAGTATTTCTTCAACAATCTTAAGCCTCTATTTTTTACATATGTATTTTCCTAGAAGTTGCTTTTGAAGTCTATTGAAGAAGGTGTTTACGGATCTTTAAAAACAGAAAAACTTAAAACGTTATAACTGAACTGCTAGAAAAAAATGTAAAACATACAGTACGTTATTGTCTCAGAAATATTTCCGTATTCACACATTTGGTAGTTGTTGCTATAACTCTGATTTTAATCTATATTCTGTTTCAAAAGAGAACACACCCCCTTTCGGCTTAGCGACTTTCAGCCGCTTCGAAGTTAATTGTTGCTCACACTCTCGTCGAAATGTCGCAGTCATTGGATTGCAGCGAGCAACGGTGCGTGCGTGATGGACAATGCTCGTTGGAACATAAGCACCGCCGAACGTAAACTGATCGCCGACCTTTTGAAGCTATGCCACAATTTCTATTTTGAGTGTAGACGTGAAGTTTTGTGAAATTGTGCGTTTCAGTTAGACGGAGACAGGTATCAAGTGATCTTGAAAAAAGCGCGTTGCTGTTGTAACTAGGGTTCTTAATTGAACATTTCACTCATCTTGAAATATTTCAATGAAATTATGAAATACAAATTTTTTTTTAAATACATGACATGATGTTGGTAAATAATAATATGATATGTATTAGTGAAATGTTATCAATCAGATTTTGGTAGGTGCGTTAGGCAAATGTTGCGAAAGGCACACGAAATGACTTCGAGAGCACGGACGAGTCGAAATTATACTGCACGTGAAAGAAGGTACTCGACAAGAGTAGAAATACGCGAAATGTTTATTAACAAAAAAAGAAAGAGTACATTTACATACACGAGGGTGACTAAATCGTAGGCGACTGGTGAGTGGTGCGTACCGAAGTCGGGAAGAGAGAGTAACAAATATTATTGTTAATATAAAATATAAAATGCGCCTGGATCGAACATAAAATCACGACATTTTATGATATTCTATCCAACGACGAGTTATCTAATAATATACAAATAACCGTAAAATACGTAAACAGTATTTAAATAATAATATATTATATAACACTGAAGCTTTGCTCAGAATCGTTTTTTACTAAAGAAATGAGTCATCATTTCTTTACAACTTAATACATTCATCACCAATATCTTGTCCGAGGACCGAAGGGACGAAGGACGAACTTGTACCACCATCATTTCACTTACCAGCTTTTTACGAATGCATCTGTATGTTATTAAAATACATATTTGTTTAATATTGAAAGTATTCAATTTTTTTGAAAATTGCACCTGTATGATTGTAAAATAATTACAACTTTTTTATAATTTATTTTATTTATTTATTAATTAAGTTATTATTATTCAGTAAATTGTATTCGTATTGTATTTTATAGAAAACTCAATCATAAAATGGATTAAGTATAGTAAAAATCATATTTATTTACGGTATACTTTTTATTAAGGGGGGGGGGTCGCGTACCTAATAAAGATTAAATTTATGGATCACCATAGCAAAAAGGTTGGGAAACGCTGGTGTGACTCGATCATTGAAGGGAGCGTAAGTTCCTTTGAGTTGTAAACTTGATTTCTTTTGTGCGATTGTGTCTACACATTCGATTCAATCGGTTTATCGGTCGAAAGACAATTATTTTTACCGAGGGGTCGGTCGCAGCGGTAGTGGACTGTTCTGTTCGCGGTAATCCGTGAAGGAAGCTCCTCGACGTCAAAGTATATGGGGGGTGGGAGGAGATCCGAGGACTATCGGTAATAATTATCGTTTGACAAATTAAAAAAAAAAAAAAAAAAAAACAAATTGAACAATGCCAAAGCGGCTATTTTTTTATTGGTAAGCAACAAAACAAAACGAATCAATACAAAAAATCGGCACCAAACGGGTGCCTCCGGTGTCGAGCGTTCGTGGCGTGGAGACGCCAAGACGGACGACGGACGACGCGTCACAGGCGAGCCGTGGCCATGGCGCACGGACCGTAGCGGCCGAACACGTCGACCGGCCGCACGGCCAGGCGCAACCGGCTGCGCGGCAGCAGCCCGTCGAGCGTCAAGTCGGCCGGCAGCCCCGAGACGCGCACGCGGCCGTCGATCAGCGCCCAGGGGGCATCGGGCGCGGCCTCCTCCTGGCGGGAGTACACCCGGTACCAATTGATCGGCGCCGCGTCCACCGGGACAGCACCGGCCGCCGCCGGGTCCGGTCCTAACAGCAAGCGAACCGACGTGTGGGTGGCCGGAACGACGCGGAAGTGCGGCGCGTCGGGCACGCGGGGCCGCTCCGAGTCCAGCGGGTGCCAGGGCTCGTTCGGAAAGCTCGGCGCAAACGGCCACGGCACCGTGGCAGCGGCCTCGGTCCGGGCCCTGGCCACCAGTATCGGCTCGCTCTTACAGCGCCTCTGCAGGCCGCCCCCGAACGGCGTCCGCTGCTGTGGTGGCTGCGGCGGCTGCGGCGGCTGCGGTGGCTGCGGCTGCGGCGGCGAAGGTGACCGACGACGGACGCGCTTGGCCACGCCCGCAGACTCCGCGTCACACGGCCGTTTGGCCGCGGCGACTCTTCGGCCCGTGTGCGACCGACGGAGCAGCTCGGCCGCTCCCCCGGACGGCTCCCGTGCCGCGCTCTCGGGCCGCGACCTCTCGGAGCCGGTGGCCGGTGACCTCCTGGTGCCGGTGGCCGGCCGCGGCGCCCTGGCTTTCCGGATCCGTTTAACGCGGCGACCGGCGGCGGCAGGAGCGACCGCAACAGGCTTCGGCGGACGTTCCGGGCGAGGGCGTAGCGTGGCCATCCTGGCTTTCCGTGCAGCTGTTGTCGCGTACGAGCGTACAGGAGAGAAACGCATTGTCGGTTAAATGTTTTGAACGTTCGGCGGTTTGTCGAGTATATATTAGTTATATATATTTAAATAAATAAATATTAGTGTTTTATGATTCGATAATCCCGTATGAATCGATTTTTATAAACATTGAAAACATTTCGACGATTTCTTCGCGGAAATTTAATTTTATATCATTTAATTTCATTCATATATTTATATGACTCCCTGCACCACCACGAGCTCGCTTGAATAAAGTTTTATTTTTTACATTATAGTACTTTTGAATTTGCGTTTTTTATAAAAACGAAATAAATTTTTGATACCAAAAAATTAAAAAAATTAAAACAAAAAACAAAAAAAATTCAAACGTACCTTGCTATATAATAGATTATTATTGATATTTTTCCGTACCTGATAATTTGCCACGTGTGACCGCCATCATGGTAATCAAGACTTGGGAAACTTGATGAATCGAGTTAACCAATGGAATTATACGAAAAACGTATAGGTACAATTTTTTTTTTTTTTATTATTTATCTTCGTTCCGGTGTGTCTAGCACGAACGTTGAAGACTCAATGATAGGCTGTTGTGATTTCCGCGAGCGGTTCGTTTACAAAAGCCGTGTTGCTATAGTGGTCGTCGGCCGCGTGTTTTCGAAACGAAACAATTTTCGACCGGCCGAGACATTGGCTCGTAATATCGTATCGTTCAAACGGCACGATTTCACCTCGTAAGTATGTGTTCGTTTTGAAAATTCGATCGGATTTTATTTATTCATGTTTTTCAGATTTTCGAGTGCCGTATTATAATATATTTTTTGGATACGAGACGGATTAAATGTTATGTAGAAGAAAATATACGCGCAGCGTTTAGGGGATACTATTCGTATAATCTTTCGAACGCATAGCAAAAGCTACGTGATACGACAAAAAAATATATCTATTTTATGAATATACTCAAATAATAATTATAATTGAACTCGTTATTATGTCGTACAATCGAATTTAAAACTACTTAATGTTTACTTAAAATACACACAAACAAATCGAATAGTCAAACGAAAACAGAGGTTTGACATTCGGTGGTCGAGATGGAAAATTTCAGACACAAACGGGAAACCGATTCGGTGACAACTGCAATCGGCCCATCGGGGTGTGGTCCAACGTGTCGCGAGCGGTCAACGCAGGACACGGTGCGATGTTATGAGGTGTACGAATGTTCTGAGGACTTGGTCACATATATAATAACTGAAGTAATGTGGTACAGAAATACAGAACGTATTACTTATAAGCGTGCGCAGGCTCTAGTTAGGCTTTCATTTTTTTTAAACCCCCCCCCCCCACTTCAAATACCCGGGTGTTGTGAGGGCCCTCACTAAAAAGATACATAAAATATATAAATATATATAAATAAAACTACACAAATAAGTTTGGGTGTATAATCTATACACGTTTAATGTTTATGGTATTACATTTGTCATGATTTAATGGAAATAATAATTAAACAATTCACTGCCAAAATATCAAGCAAATAATGGAATAAATACCACAAAATAATGTTATACCCACGGTGTGTATCTATTACAGAAAATACTTAACTAACTCCGCAGAGTGACATTTCTATATAATTATATTTCTGTACTAAGGCGGACCGATAGCCTACCGTCCGGAGTGTAATTACACGACGGCGTGCCTATCACGAGTGATGCGATTGATAAAATAAAATTCTAATTTTTTGAAAAAATGAGTTACCAACTTTTGACATCGTTAACAAGTTTTCAGTACGTAACCAAAAACAAACAAAAAAATAGTCTCAGATGTAGCTATAGCCCCATAAGCCACAACCGTGCGCACGTCCATGGTAGTACGACGATACGAACAATGTAAACGATACGTACGGAGTGATACATTTCGAGCACGTATACGGTCGTCTGGCTGAGAGACCTACCTGTTAAAAAAAAAATATTTTATTTGATTTATCAACTTAATCGTAAATCCGTTCGGGCGTATTGGCACACCTCGTAGCGGCCAGTAGACAGCGATCGGTGGCAGAGCGATTTAAGTCGATTTTTCAATATTTTTTTTCTTCCCCGATAAATAATAACTACCCAATAAATAATAAATAATAACGATTATTTAATCGTTATTATTCGATTATTATCGACTATGTTTTCCACCGCCTTGAGTAATGGTCGCGCTAGTTTCGGGTGTGCGTGTGTGTGTATGTATTTCACATTTAACACCTGTGCGGGATTAGTATAACGTTTCGTTAAATGTTACTTCCGTGTAAGACGACCAGTCGATATTAACATTTTTAACGGACAAGTCAATAATGTGTTTCAACTCGGAGAAGTTAATCAATTTTTTTTTTTCAATCAAGTTTACGGTTAATTCATGTTTTTGATACATTAATTTAGTTAAAAACTAAGTTTACGTATTTCCGAAACGTTAAAATCGTCTTATTTTTTCATTCTGTATAAAAAAAGTATGCGAAAAAAAAATCGAATTAGAAAAGTCTTTTATTTTCATTATTTTTTTTATATAACATTTTTTTACATAAAATCATCCTATAATAATACGATTCTTTTTTCAACGTGTTATATATTTTAATCAGAAAAATCGATATCGAAAATATTTTTTTAAATAAATAATGAAGCTATAAGATAAGATAACAATTTCATCGAATTACATGCACTATAAATATAATATTATATATTATATAATTATAAATGCGTTATTTTAATTAATAAATCCAAAATTTTACATGTCATGCATTTCAAAACAAGGGCGTATTTCTGGGGGGGGGGCGATGGGGCGATCGCCCCCCCCTGGACCTTTTCAATTTTTGTTTTTTACTTTTTTCACATTATCTGTCTTATATTATAATAATCATTAGAAAAAAATTACGAAATTATTTAAAGTCACAGATTATGATATGGGTGTGTAATATATTGAAAGAAGCACTCGGAATTTACCCAGCTCGTATCGTATCGATTTTATAACGATAGATACTTTTAGATACACGTTATCTGATACTGAACGTTCGATAATTTTTTTTTTTTTGTTAAACACGAAATAGTAATGATATTATTGTAGTACACGAATACGTCTTCACAGTTCACGTAGTACACTAGATGCGTGCAAAATAATTGATAGATTTGCTGAACACAAACGATCCAAAGAATTTGTTTTATAGAATAATAACTTTAATTAGTTTGTGCTTCATTTAAAAGAATTTTTATTTATTTTTAATCCTAAATATTATAGTTAAATTATTTTTGTTTATTTTTTATTCCTCAACATTACAAGTCTAAAAGTCGCCCCCCCCTGAAAATAGGATCAGGGACGCCCTTGGGTCAGCTTTCTCGTTTCCGGGTATCCCGACGTGTGAGGGGACCCACATGAAGCTTTATTTTTATTTTATACAACAAAATTTAGTTTCCTAGATTTTTGAGATAATTCGTCTACAACTTGCTAGTCAAAAAATCAAAATATTTCACAAATTACTATTTATCAGAGTCAAAGAGGCATAGAGCTAAAATAAATTTAGATTTAAATAAAAAATGTGTTCATCTCAAATCTTGGGGGGGGATCAAACCCAATGACCCCCTCCCGTAAATACGCCACTGACGTACATATTTGTATGTACATATTATAATTTATAAATTATTAAAGTATTTATTTATTCATATAAATATTCATATAAGTAAACAACAGAATCACACTTTTACACTAAAGTGACCATGTGTTTTTTTAATCAAAACGGGACAAAAAAAAAATCTTAATTATTTGTTACAAGCAAATATTTTTAATTTAATAATATTACTAGAAAATGTCTGTGGTACTTATAATGTTTTTGAAGGACAAAAAAATTAAATTAACTTATTACACTTACTAAGTAATTACCTTATTATAAACAAAATGTTTTCGTGTAATAATTATAAAATTAAATACTTGTATATTTTTCTAAAAATGATATTTCGTCAAAGAACATTTATTTTCATTACTTTTTTTGTCTGCTTTTTGAAAATGGGACATTTTATCGTCCCGAAGATTTCCCAGGGGACAACGGGACTGTCCCGTTCAAAACGGGACGTATGGTCACCTTATTTTACACTGTAAAACCGTATCACATATTATATAAGTACAATAAGTACATATATAATAATATATATATATATATATATCATATAGAGAAAAAATGTGTAATGTATAATATGAACATATAAAACATAAAATAAAATAGAAATAATTCTAGAATTATTTCTACTCTATGTATATATATATATATATATATATATATATATATATATATATATATATATATATATATATATATATATATATATATATATACATAGATTGTACCAACCAACTACTATTGGTTTTGTATATAACTATTATTATCTTATATTGTTTTCGACAATAGTCATTCTTCAATGAACATAAATGAAGTTGAGGTTTTTTACGTAAGATATAGATATTACATTAAACATAAAATTCAAATTTTTCATTTTTGCGCCCTCCCTAAATTGCGACCGGGGCGTAGGCACCGTCCCACCTTGCTACGGCCCTGAAGGCAAGGCCACACAAATCACGATCGTTTTAAATTGTTTTCGATTTTATTTCTTCCTCATTAAAACGTCCTAAATACTCGCGCCATTTTACTGTAGTGTACGTAAGCGTCGTAAGCTATGTAGAATTGATTATAGAATAGAATAGCCAATTCTACAATCAATGCTATGTAATATGTCCCAATTCTATTATTATTATTATTATTATTTAGTAACTACAATAAACATTCAAAAACCGTGGACGAAAGTATAATAAAATCGTTATTACTATATCAGGAAAAGCAACCGGCGTGTATGTGCGATTTTAAAAGTTTTTTTTTATCTACGCAAAATTTTGATAAGAGTTTTGAGGTTATTATTTTACAAATGTCAGTCCATACTTTAACGGTTACTTCGTGACTTCGTCGTGATTTGCAAATCACGATCAACGATTATTCCATAAGCAAATGCCGGATTCTACATTATATACAGTATTTGGTATGATATTCTATCCAACGACGAGTTTAGAGTAGGTACTTCGTATTTTGTTTTTATTTTTTTTTATTCATTCTGTCAATGCATTAAATTCATTTTGTTCCTTAATTGTTGCCGGATGAAAAAAACAGCACTGATTGACACTTTAAGATTATTTTCTTCGGGACGAAAAGTTTTACATCAGTACGGCGGCGGCCCAGAAGTAGATGAAAAACGGGCAATTCTATCGACTCGAGAGGCGTGCAGTATAAACCATAAAGCTATATATATTGGTGTTTTATCACACTGATTTCAAATGCATTGAACTAAATGCATTCGACAGTTTTCTTATCGTTTTCGTTTCTTAAACTCGCTTTAAAGTTTGGTAAAGTTCTATACAACTAGATTACTCATCCGATGAAGTTTAATTTTAAATCACGTTTTGAAATGAAATCGAAAAATAATTAACGCAGTTATTTGCTTGACTTAACCTTATTGTACCGACGTAATCATTTGTAATACAAGCTCTTATAATAGAAACTTGACTGAGTTATGTTTTTTAATGGCTGTTAAGTAATAACAGCGTAGCCAAAAGTGAATTTCCGCGAATTTAATATGTGAATAGGCTGATGACAAAGTTTTCACCGACTGTCAGCCATTTCTTGGCACTCCGTGTTTATTGTTACCGAATTAAAATTTTTAAGATATTTACAATATTTTTTTTTTATTCCTTAATATTTCTTCTTCTATTTCTTGATAGTTCTTATTTAAATAGTATAAACTAAGTGAAACGAAAAATGCATTGATGTTATAATGATGTAATTTTTTTTATGTCATCACCCCAAACGTCATCAACCCCTGAATTCTACCGAGTACCTAAAATAACTTTGAGGTCTTCTTTTAACTTAAGTCTTCTCTTAAAAAAACAAAAATATTTAAAAAATTATGATGTATGGATATATATTAATTTAATTTTTGTATTGAATATTAAAATACATACATTTCATACTAACACATTTATAATAACACGTGCCTTTTACTTAAAAAATTAAATCATTAATGACTAAATAAAACTAAATTTGTAACCATTTCTTCATCTGTGACAAATAGAATTAATAAATAATTTTATTCTACACAAAACCACGAAAATATTAAATATATTTTTTTTTTTTTTTTAAACGAAAAGTGATATGTTTTTTACAACATATTTTAGAAAATATTACATTTTATTTTAGTAATATCAGTTATAAGACGGGTTCCTTGTTTTGACACTTATAAATTTATAATTTAGAATCCAAATTACAAAACGCCACTCTCCCTCCTTTTATGAATTGCTACTCATTAAATATTTGTTATTAAAAAATCTATTGATCTCATATTTTTGGAGGTTAAAGGTCAGGTGCTAAGTTACGTATTTTGAAAAGAAAAGTTTTCGATTCAAGTAAAAATTAAGGAAATAAACAGTTTTTTTATATTTCCCAAAATTTGGTTTTTTGGAATTTTAACATCTTTCCAATCAGCCGTTCAATTGTATTATAATACACAGATAACTCGGCTTTTAATAATAGTTAATTTTCAATTTTAAAAGTATAAACTCGGCTTTCTTTATACAATTTTAAACAACGAAGTCTAAACGTCTTTATAAAGTGTTACTTTTTCCTGAACGTCAATTATGACCACATTTATGTCATTGCCCCTATATACTCAATAGTTTTCCTGACCATACTGAAAGACTTCCTGAAAATTGAGTAACGGTAAAATTAATTGTAGACGAGATTTTAGAAGAATTTATTTTTAAATTTAGACATTAATTAAAAAAAATAATGGTTCTAGAAAATCTTTATAAAATGTAAAAATCTTATATCTGGTAAAAATATATTTTTTCCATAATTAATTTTCTAGATCACGTATTTTATGACTAAATTTTCTTTTCACCCATTTTATCGTAAAATGTCAGAATTATTTTTTATTTTTATTTCTTGATATACAATTTTTTTTTTTATATCAGCTTAAAATTCCCAAATAAAATGGATTATTTTTACGAATGTTATTAAATCACCATGGATTTTTATTGTTATTATTTGAATAGAACTTGAAATTGCACATTGAAATTTCAATTATTATTTGAGTTTTGGTCGGAAACTTTTTTTCTCTGAAAAGAATGATTTATCATTGGGTTTGAATTCAAAATAATAACATACTTATACGAGTATACTTCATCGTTCGACAATCGTAATAATTATCCATTCAAAGTCATCTATATCCAACACCATTACATCTTGTCCGGGGGTTTAATGAACGAAAGACCAACTTCCATCACCGTAATATTTCTTACCTATTGTTTTTATATGATAGATACAAATATTGTTCATATACATAAGTTGAGGTTGTGTAGATAAATAGTAGTTGACGGATAACTTGAAAAAAAAAATCGACAACCCGTCGTAATATTATAATATTCTGACGACACTCTTGCTATACATAATATATATATCATTATAATGCCACAGCGGACTAAAACCCGAGGATAATTTAGATTTCTGTTTAATTCCTTCTGTCGAGTCAATTCATGCACAAAATAAATATGACGATTCATGATATTTCAATATTAATAGGCTCATGTGTACCTTTATTTTTTTTGTATGTGCTCTCCGTAGTCACCTGGGGGGAACTTTTCCTTCCGGTAATCCTACCCCCAATGTGTACCTACACGAACCGTTGTGCACGTAGTTCCTTTGTGCTATAATTATTATACTTTCGTCGTCGAGAAATACAGACGTCAGAACAACGCATAAAGCTAAATGAAAACCGCGCTTCCGGTTAATGACGATTCGATATTAATTTTAAGAATCCTAGTTCTTCGTCGGGTTTATAGTAATCGTAAAATTATTGTGTTTTACGGAAGTCGTCGGATACAATATGCCAACACCGATAAAAAATATATCTAATATAATAATGATTATATTGGTTTTTGCTGTATCTATCTGAAAACGTAGGTGATATCAATGCGCGAGGGTAGAACACGGCTTTACTCAGAGACAGTTCGGGCCAAGGACGTGTGAGTAACTTTCATCGATCATGTAAAATGAATTGTTTCAACCGTTCATTTATTTACGTCTGCAGGATATAGTTCCGCGGCCCTGTGTCGATGCTCCGAGCTGCGCGGCGCGTACGCGACAATAATCGATACCGGCTTAATATTATCATAATGAACAGAGCACTCATAAGTTAATGACCTTTTTATTTATTTTTGTTTTTTTTCTCGTACGTTTTTAGACGAATCTTTTCTAGTTAAATATGTATGAATCTAAATAATTAATTTTCATTCAGCGTTTGTTTGGCGTTATTCGACTTCTTAGCTCATAATATTTGTTCGAGAGCTATAGGTTCTTTTCGCTACTACCTGCCCGTCAAGTCTATCTTGAGCCCGGTAGACCGTTTCAATGTAAACTATTTGCAATGGTCAATAAAATCGTATTAGTAAAGAGAGGGGCTGCCAACTTAAAATTCAACTCAATTATTAACATTGGTTGTATATTTTTGAAACCCTCGCCTATTCAGACGTGTTATGTAACGCGAGCTCAAGACAAACTGTAACCCGTACAGTTATAACTTATTATCAGAGGCGTATTTAGACGTAGGCCCTAGGATATTTTTACTCCCCGCGCCGGTCAAATATTTTTACCGTGGGGGTAAAAATAATAGGAAGTATAAAAATCCTATGACACCGAGCCTAGAGGGGCGACATTTGGAGGGCGGCAAATTTTAACAATTTTTTTTTTTTAAACAAAATTACAAAAAGTATTTTTTATTTGACGAAATCTAATTTTCTGATTTTTTGAGTAGAAAAATTTGTATACAAAATTTGTATTTTGCTCGAAATTAAACAACTATCTACATACTATATGCATACGCAATAAGGTACGAACCAGTACGCACGAAGGTAGCGAAAAACGCACGCATTCAACGTGGGTTCGATTTCTCTTACTGTGGATTCAAATATGTTTTTTGAAAATTTTTAGGAGAGGTGGTGAGGGAGGGGTGGTGAATAGGAAAGTGTCTACAGGCGGAAAACCCCTAAATACGCTACTGCTTATAATAGCCGAGGAGAAAAACAATCAACAGTTCAATTTATATTAATTTTTACCTATGATTTTTCCAATTTATCATTCGTGTAAAAACAAAAAAAAGAAGAAAACTTGTGTTCTACGTGTGACTACGTCAGAAATAGTTAGTAAGTGGAGAGCGTTTACTAGAAAATATTTTTATAAAATATGTTGAGAAGTTAAAATACTACAATAGACAACGAAAATCGGTTATCACTTGGAAACTTGAATTTTTTAACATTTACTGGTATATTCACCATTATATAATGATTCGCTGTTATCGCAAAACAATAATAAAGTAAAATTACAATTTGTCTTATATAAATATATATATGAATCAAGGGGAGATGTGGATCCACAGCTTTCCGGCCCCTGAATACGCCAATGCTGGTTTAGGTCTATGAAATTATATTTTTATATTACCTAGTATTTCTCACTGTAATTTGAAAATGTACAAGTATATTCGATTTTAATATAAACAGTTCGAGTTATTTAAAACATTTTAGAACACACTTTAATGTTTAGCTCATCAACTTTCTTTATTAATGAATAGTCATATCCGGTACGATTCGAGTATGGGACCACGCAGTACTCGGCGTGTGTTGTTCGTAACCAGTGGCGCAACTACGGGGGTGCTAGGGGGTGCTTAAGCACCCCCAACTCTATTTTAAGCACCCCCAAGTCCAATGTCTATAATTTAAAATATCTATAGTTTTAAGTTTTAACAATGTTATTTTATTTTTTAAGATATCTGAACTGTGTAAAAAAAATGAAGAAATGAAAACAGCGTTCAACAGCGATCACGATTAATGATAGTGGTATCTTTAATCGTGACAGCGATTCGGGGATTGTAATAAATAATAACTAATAAGTGATAATACCGGGTTTTCCTCGTTCACCAGCTTGCTAGTTGTTTATTGTTTGTTTCAAATTTGAAAATGTTCGTTATTTAATTCAGTGCAGTTATTAAAATTTAAATTTGTTATATACCTAATAATAACAACAATATAACGGTTTACCTTTTTAGCACCCCCAAGATTTGAACTCTAGTTGCGCCACTGTTCGTAACCACGGTCTTAGGGGATCACGAGACTGAACGTTCATTGTGAGATCGTGTGACAATGTTATCTTGTCGCATTTCATTTATCTCGATTCATATAACGATCTAAAATTATTTGTATGAGGGTGCTCTGGAGCACTTTGGAGAACTGGCGTCGCGCCGTGGTCATGAGTGTTAAACGTGTAACGACAATACTACGTATACGAGCGATAGCGGATTTGCGCATATTGCGTTGTTGTTTATTAATCAATGCACGTGCCGATGAGCGCTCGAGGTATATTCACTTAACGTCCAAATCAAGTAAGTCTCAACGCGATCGAATTTGAGTTTTAAACGAAAAAAAAGGTCCGTAGGGATAACGTCAATGGAATTTCGTTCTCCGTCGTTTTATGCCTCGAGATACTGATTGTAGGCATATAGAATCTAAGAAAGTCGATTTTTACGATTGGCTTATGTGGTACATGGTAGAATTGTACCATATGATTTTAAATTTCAACCCATTCTATAAGAATCTGACCGATTCTTATAGAAATGTAAACATATGTAGACCTGTACATTGAGTAAGTTAATGCAAAATATTCAGTTTATAAAACCAATACATTTTAAAATAATTACGAAAATAAATATACTATTTTTCACAATAAGAGCTATTTTAGACGTGATTCTAGTTTAATACTTGAATAAAAGGTAATTCATTGAATCATTTGTTATTGAACTTATAATATTGATTAGAAAATAAATGACAGATCTCTTATTATAGTACACTTTTTACCAAATTTAAAATTTAATTTGATAAAAGACCCCTAAATACGAGATTTTTTCCAATATTTTATTTTTTTTTAAATTTAGGTCCAAATTTTTTTTCAAAAATTCTATCAAATCTGTATGTGTTTATAATTCATAATTGTTGAACATTTCCAATTTCTAGCATTAATTAACTTTAGAATTATGACTAATACAACAAAAATTAATTAGTTTATGGCAAACTTCACCGTCATACCTGTAGTGCCAATAGTTTTTCTTTGCACTTGGAATTACTATTGGGCATTATTAAAAATGATTATTCTTACTTTTAAAACACTTATCGCACATGGGCAGGTCAAAGATAATCATCAATTTGTTTTCACTCATTTTCGGTTGCTTTGACCGTTAGTTTGAAGAACAATATGATTCTTGCGCTATATTTTTCATTCTTCCGAACAATCGACACGGATTCGGTCACCCTCTATACGGTATCGAATTGTGGTGTGTGATGTGCGTAATATTGTCAATCGAACGCAAAAGCAACTCGGCAAGATTATAAATGATGAAAAGTTATGGTATTGTGGATGTGGATAAACCACCGGTGGTCAACGTGCGTGAAACAGAAAAAACATTAGGCTTAGCCTCACGTGTTAGAGATTAAGTCACGTTTTAACGATGGTCCTGACACAAATCGTAAATTATATTTTATTTAGACAGACTGCAACTTACTGTTTAGTTGTGCAACATTTATTGAAGATATAAATAATAATAAAATAAAACAATTAAATGAAAATTATACATTCGGCTCCAAACGCGAAATCGTAATGACTAATAAATTATTGCTACAAAAATAAACGTTGTGTACTGTGAGTGTTTGCAATTGTCGGTGGAAGAAACACAAAACTAGAACTTTACAAATAAAATGATTTTGGTGGCGGGCTAGCAAAGTACAGTTTCTGTTTAAAGTTGAATCTCAAGTCTCCGTGGATTCAACTTTCTATACTAGTGATTTTCAACTTTTCTCGAATTGTGACTCCCAATTTTTTTTTGTGTCTTTGCAATGCAATCCCGGAAAAAAAATGAAGAATTGAAAATAATATTTGATAGTTGAAATCATTTATGGACGTGTTATTGTACAAAATAATAATAATAATAATAATGTACCATTTTCAAAGATTTTATACTTATATTATTTAAAGATACATTTTTTATAAAAACTATTTTGTTCATGATTTTTGGTGACCCCGAAAATATCACTCGTGATCCCCTCGAGGTTTAAGACTCCTAGATTGAAAGCAACTGTATCGTTCATGAATGACTATTAAGATTTTTAATTTGAATACTAAAGCGATGTAACAAAATGTATTATGTATATTGAAAAAAACTATGCTAGTTTTACTCAGTAAAACACCATAGGGTAGTATGGAATAAAAAAATGTAAAATTAAAGAATTCTATTATACTTTTTATATTTTACACTTTTTAATTAAATGCCATCCCTTTTAAAGTTCATAGGTATTCTTGGCTTTAGCCAAGTAAGAAGGTTATTGACCTTAAGTACAAAACAAGACAATAACTTATAAACTATAATGTTATACTACCGTGTGTTAGTTTTTAGTAGTAGCTAAAATAGTTATTTTTATATAATTGAAAATTAAAATCGTTTATTATAAACCATATTATTAATATATTGAATTTTTCTAATTTATATTTGATTACATTATACTCTTCATATATGTTTACAAATTAGATAGAAAACAGAGATCGGATATTCAAATGAACATTATTGTCTTACTTTATAAAAATAATTTTCATTATAATTTAAACATAAACGTAATTATAGAAAATATTAAATTCTTATGCTTAGTAATTAGAATCAATTAATTTGGTTTGAAAACGATCAAACGAATATCAAAGTGTGGACTTTGTAGGTATTAGTATATTATATAGGTACCATATAATATAAGTATAATATATTGCTATCTATTTTATACTTGATACGATTGAGTAAAAATGTTAAAGATTTTTTTTTCCCTGAGTAGTACTTTACAATTATTAATCAAAACAGTTTTTTTCTCTTAGAAAACTAAAATCTAATAATTATAACTCCAGTGATAAATGGTGGTCTTCCCCCCCCCCTTCGACTGTTTAAAAAGACATCAGTTATTTGAATTAATTGTACAAACTACAAATTTAATAACAAAGAATCTGATTAAAAAATATTTTTTTATATTTATAAAGAAGGAAATGATACTATAACAAAGTACATAAAGTATGTAGTATAATGATAAACAGTTTTGTGATAAGGCGTATCGCACGCGGCCACAGCTGATATATATAATACCGATATAATATATATATCTGTGCGGCACGTGCATCGTTGATAATTGGTAAATCATAGATAACATCGGCAAGGCGGCGAACATTTTTGTCGCCGCCGGACCAGCTAAGCGCATGCGCAAATCAAACGATTTTACGTGTGTTTGTGTGTGTAATTTCGTGACTACTATAACCCCGAGGTAGGCGTCTGATTCGGCCGCCGCCGCCACTGCTGTACGAAAATAACAAGATAATATAATATTATATTATCATGGAATAATATAATAATATAGAACAATAACATGTATAACGCATGTTCAAATAAAATCAACATATTTAGAATTTATACCAGAAACTAATAATATATAATTATGTAATTAATGTATTATGTCTTTGAAAGAGCGTAGAAAAATGAAATAGCTCAACTGAACATAGTCATGTTTCAACAGAAAATAAAAATAAGGTCCTAAGTAAAATAATAAGATATAAATGTAGAACTTTCTTATATTTTTTGTGTATTAATTTATTAAGTATTTTATAAAATTAAATATCGATTACAATATCACGTTAGTTTTGATTCAGTGTTTTTTTATTTTGTTTTAAGTGTATGTCATTTTTAAACTGTCATTAATACTTTTATGTTACAACAATTTTTTTTTTTTTTTTAATGAGAAAAAAAATCTAATAATAATATAATTTTTTTTAAGACTTTATTAAAATTATTCATTCAATGTGATGACCTAGTTTTTTTCATAATATTTGTATGTTTTTCACGGATGCTGTGAAATTTAGTGATGTGAATAATTTATTAATTTAAAAACTTTATTATTTTTATTCTAACCCTCATTTATTCGTCATATATTAATTAATTTATCTCGTTTGAATTTTATACAATTTTAAACATTAAATCCAATGAGTAAAAATAACTTGTTTTTATATTGTTTATTTTGTCAAAGCTATTAAGAAAATGAGGTTATATTTATTCGTACTAATTGTAATTGTTAAAATCATTCTGTTATTTATGATTCATGTTGCAAATATTTTATTCCATAAAATTACGTTAAATTGCTTTACAAATAAGTAAAATCAAGTTAAATATATTTGTTTTTAGATAAATTATATATAAAGTTCATAGGTATATACCTCATCATTTTTTAGCCAATGGCTCAACCGTTTTGACTAAGACCAATTGAAAAATAATATTTAATAAAATAACTTTTCAGAGTTCACGGAGTTTGGTAATACAATAGATCAGTGGAAGGTTTGTGAACTGATTAGGTATCTAATATTCCAATTTTAAAATTATCTGATTCTTCGAATTTATCGCGCAAAGAAAAAAAGTGCACCAAACCAACTAAAAATAATATATATATATTGATATATATTGATATTATTTTGAATTATTCTCAATAATTTAAATGTACTGAGATTTTAAGAAAAACAAGTTGTCTCCGATTTTAAGGAAGGTACCTACTTAAAATCAGGTAGGATTGATTACAGCCAATTCTTTTGAAAATTTAACTTGAGTGATATTGATTTGTGGCGTGTGGTTTTTGTAGTTAAGGCGATGTTCAATGTCTGACCTTTGCAACTAAGAAAAATAAAGATTTTATACCTCGTATGTTATCCTAAGCTATGTCAATTGAAAATCTCTAATCCACAAATAAGAGTCTTTTGAAACTTTTTCGTAAGTATATTTTTCATTAAAATTTAGTGGATTAGAAGTATAAAATAAACATTTACCTCATAATAATAAAAATAGTAATAATAATAATAATAATAACAATAATAATAACAATAATAGTTATAACTATAATAATAATAATAATAACAATAATAATATAATAATTAATTACTACTATAGTTAGTTATAATATGAAACAATTTAGGATTATAGCAGTATAAAAGTAGTATAAATCAAAAATATGTCGGTGTAACAATAATTTAGTACCCACGAGTATTTTATGTTTCTTCTTTGTATTTCAGCGTTCAGCCCATGTATTTGATATTATTACTGTATCGAATGTCAAGGTAAGAAAGTACAAGGAAACCATAAGTTGAAAAAAATAGGGGACTGGTCAGCTAAGAAATTATTAAATGTAAAATTTTTTATAGTATTTTTCCATTCCAATTCGTAAGTAATTCAAGTTTTATGCACTAACTAAACATAACTATATTACAAATTATTTAGTATGACCATGAAATAATTTTTTTAATTGTTTCGATCGGTATAAATTGAAAATAAATAGTTCTAATGAAAAAAAAAAAAAATAATAAATAAATACAATGTTTTGATGAAAGAAAAAAAATATAATGTATACATATAAAATACGTCGATGAATGGATGGATGACCGATTAATTATAAATTACACAGGTTAAGGACAATTCATTATACGTTTTTATTAATTGAGTTAGTTTAATTTAAATATGTAGGGCGATACAAATTTTGAACAAAAAGTGTTATAAAGTTTGAAATAATCAAGACTATGAATTGATTGACATTTTACTAAAAGTATTTACTAACGGATGGTACGTTTGGAAAACGTCTATCTGTAAACATTGAATTGTTAGTTAAAATGAGGTTTAGCGATAGGTATTTCAAGTATCTGTGAATTGTAACATTGTCAGTCAGTATTTTGATGCTGATATTATAAATCATTAGCGATGTTTAATGCGTATTTATACAAATAAATGTTAACGAAACACAGCGCATAATATAACACACACACACACACACACACACACACACACACACACACACACACACACACACACACACACACACACACACACACACACACACACACACACACACGTAGTACGAAATGTAAACTCTAAATGAAGCGCTAAACCATTATACAGTGAAACCCCCCTTGACGGACACCTCCAAATAGCAGACGTTTTTATAGCGACGGGGACATTGTCACCTCTTTTATTTTTCTCTTTGAATAACGGACATATCTAAATAACGGGAAATATTTCGGTAACCGAGAGTGTCCGGTATTCAGAGGTTTCACTATATATATATATATATATATATATAAATATTTATTTATTTATTTATTTATTTTTATAACAGGTGTGTACTGTGCGTGGTGTATTTATTTGTGTCCTGACCGAAACCAGCGACCGTCCTATTATTATTATAGTTATTATTATATTGAAAAGAGAACTCGTACGTCGATTAGGACTTATCTGGGCCAGAGGTCAGACGCTTAGAAATGTAATACAAAACGGTCGATCATCGTCATGATACGTACGAGTATGTTCGCGCGCGCACATCTTTCAAGTGGTTGCCTAGTATAGGTTAAACGGACGAACGTTTTTGAACTCGACGCTGTTTGTAAAAAGGGCACGATTGACTCGGCCATTATCGCTGCAGCACACACGTCTGAGTGTACGGCCGAGTACAGCAGACCGTAGACAATCTTCGGTCGCGCGATCCACGTTTGAGAATAGGTTGGTGTATATTATGATCGGGTGTGTTTTTCGCTCGCGGTTCCCGAATTACTCGACGTCAAAGGTCATGAGTTAAAAACCGCGATTTTGTGAAGTCTGAAGTCAATTGACGACTGTCAAAATCACATGTTTCATTATTGCGTATTATATATTATATATCATGTATATCATCAAATATATTATATTATATCATTTTTGTTTTTAGGTAAAGACGTACGTATTCAGGTAATTTTCGTTTCAAGTAAGAAACGAAACATGCCCCCCTCCCACTATCCAAATTAAGTCAGCGAAATATTTATTAAAAAAAATAAAACACATGAAAAGGAAACCAATACATTCTTCATCACACTCGGGATGTAAGACATGTTAGATTTAAAACATACATGTATGGGTATACGTATGTCAATGCGTAATACATTTATTATAAATCATACAAAATACGTACAAAATTGTATTGTCACGAAATGATAAAACTGATGCATGATTATTACATTTGAACGGAGAAAATTGAAAATATTTACGCCGAGCTTTTTCGTTGGAAAATGCATTAGTGATGATATAATGTAATCTAATTTCTTTGTAAAATGTGACTCTAGGGTTGAAACAACCAAAGAGTTTTGCCTTTCGTCAGTAATTCTTGATAATACGAAATAAGACCTGATAATTCTTGAGATCGAATGAAATCTCTTTGCAAAATATTTAGAAATTGCGGAGAAATGAAAAATGCTCGACGCGATTTCTGCGTAATATGAATACTAATCCTGATGATTGTAATGCACTAACGGTTCAAACCACAATATTTTTCTACGTCTTGGTATTATCAACATATGTTTCGTGATAAATTATAATCGCAATAATATTATAGTAGTTATCATAATTATTTTTTATTTATCAGCCAAATACCATAGATTATAATGGTCTCAAAAATGTACCACCCAGGGTCCAAGCCATTGGAAGTAAATCAACTAAATCATAACGCAATAGGTACGAAATTATGTGACTAAGAGACTGTGTTATTGCCAATTGACGATCGTATCACCTAACTTACTTCGATAAATGCTATAGTTTTATTATTATCATACAATCTAAGACGATGAATATTATATCCAAATTACGTAGAATTTATAGTGTTTTGAAAAATTTGAACGCTCTTGAAACGTGAATAATGATTTTTGAGATCTTACAAGAATAGAAATGGTGTAATTTCACTTATTGTTTAGATCATGAACGTTAATTTTCTAGTATTAAACTTAAAAAAAAAAAATTATATTAAACTTTTGAGGAAGAAAATGTCTATATCGATGAACTTTATTTAATTCATTATTTTCTTCTCAGGGTTAAAACCCAAAATAATGTAGATAACTTAATCAAATTAAATTACCGTAAATTATTAGGTTTTGTAATTTTCATCGAGTAAATTGAAAAAACATATAGTAAGTTTGATTTTCGTACGAATCAAGGTCATGCAATTTTGCGCTATTCTTTTTACGTTCAACGGGTGATATAGTATTAAAAGCGTTACAAAACAACGCAGTAAATTAATGACAAACATTTAAAAAGATTGAGGAATCTCATACTCTGTTTTTGTGCGCAGTTTAGAAATTAATTGGGTCAATGTGAAAACGGTTTACTCACTCCATCTGTGTGAAAAATTTGTCCGTCTGGACACAATGAATTGGACACACGGGTTCTTGCATGTTCTTCACTAATGCACATTAGTAACCATTTTTGTCGGTGTTTGTACCAGTGGCGTGGCTATAAGTGGTGTATTTAGGATTTTGTAAAAAATGGGGATCAGTATGAAAACAAATGTCATTAAACGTACCTAGTAAACTTTTTAAACATTAATACCCAAACAATATCTATACAAAATTAAAACTACTGTAATCTTAATGGAATTTTTTAGCACGCAGCCATGCAAGAATTTGCTGGATCTTTCTACCAGGAAATTGTGTCCAATGTTTTAATAGCAAAGGCTTGGAAAATCATTCCCCACATCACATCACTATATCCACGGAGTAGCACACAACCGTTTTAGTTGTGCTTTGTTGCGCAAGTAACCAGATTTATCAATCTCTTGTAATAGAATGTACTTTATTTTTGGATTATGAAGAAGGGGAATTTCTATTTAATTATCCCCAAACAGATTTTCTTATTGGTTTAATTATACTACAGCGTTTCGTTCAGCTGAGTTGAGTCAAAAAACCAAAAAACAAATCATATTTTAGAATATTATCTGCCGTATTATTGAGATTTGAAACGTCTTACGTAATATAATTATTATATATATATATATATATATATATATATATATATATATATATATATATATATATATATATATATATATATATATATAAATATATATATTATTTTAGTTACTACATATCACATATTCATACCAGTCTACAATATCTTCAGCATTTTTGATGCAATATCACTTGTATGAACTATACGGGTTGCTAAATATTGTGTAATGATTATCATTTACCACGATTCACCAACTATTGCCTTAAAATAGCAACCAAACGTTTATTATTGAAAGCATGGTTATAGTCGGAAGTTTATTGACGATATAATATTTTACCATTAGAAAACGTTTTAAATCATGTGAGCCAGTAGCAGTTCAACGAACCACGGGCAGCAATTGTATTTTTAGGTCAATCGTATTAATTTGTAGTTATTTCGATAAATTTAGTCTCAATTTTCGTAGTATTACCACAAATATATAAAACAATTTTTATACATTAGTAAAAATAATAAAAAAAGAATAAGGAAGGGACCTGTCCCCCATATTATACTGTAAATTAACTAGGGGCTTTTAAAGATGTTAATCAAAAATATCTAATATTATGCGATCAATGTAAACGTAGCACTTTGTGTTTCTGTAAAAACGAAATTTCGATTTCATATTTGTATTGCTGACTCTAAGACTATTGTTAAAATGAAATCAAATCGATCACTTGTAAATTTCAGATTTGATTATCACTATTTTTATTTACTAATAACATGGTACAGTTAGTTAATCTATATTTAATTTTTAGTATGTATTTTAGATTATTTTATAACAGTTTTCAATATTATACAATAAATATAATTATTTAAATGTTTAGATAACATAATGTGAACTGAGAAACTGAAATAATAAATAGAATGGAGCATGTAAAATAGGAATTAATTCCGAAGAGTTGTTGATGTTGAACGATGTTAATAATATTACATCAAAACGTGTAGATGTAAAAAAACAAGGAAATATTTAATCAAAACATATGAATTATGTTTATAGATTATGAGTTTGTGATCATAAAATTGTGAAATAGATTTATATTATGGTTAGTGAAACACGAACGTTAAAAAAAGCGGATGAAAACATGAAATGGGAAATGTGGTGCTGGTGAAAATTAAATGGGCCGAAAGCAAGAAAAATAAATAAGTGTTAGATTTAGTGAAAAAAAAACATTGGATATCAGTTTATAAATAAGGCGGTGGCATGAGATAGGTCATTTGCTGAGACACAACGAAGAACTCCATAGTACTGTTCTAGAAGGAATTCCAGAAGGGTGACGTGTTAAAGTCAATCCGTATATAGTAGAATACTCAAGGATATAACATAAGCTAGGGAAATATTGATAAATTATTTCACTGTAAACTCGTCTATGGGTCGAAAGCTAAAAAAATAATATCATGCAGTAATTATACAATAATATTAATAACTTGCAAGTTACAGTTTGTAAGTATATAAAACAAACTGTAGGCAAAATGGTTAGGTTCACGTTAATCAAATACAGTTGTTCGTTGGAATGATATTCTTTTACAACGCTGTCGAAGAGAAAAATAATATTTTTTTCCCGATGCGTCAGGAATATTTATTCAATTTAAATTGCTCTACTTGTGCCATAAAACACATTCGTTTTGAATTATTTAAATTACTCATAAATAGTTTTTATTAGGGCTATAGAAATCATGATGTTCAAATATCAAAAAAGTACATCTGATTTGATATGATATAACTCAGTCGTCTCAATCGTATTCTGACGAATTTCCTGACTTCACAACGAATTATGTAAAACGGAAACGTTTTTAATCAAGTCGCTTTAAAAATCTGATCGTAATCGTGGGAAAATTATATTTTCTGTTTGACCGATGTAAGTTTTATAAGCCCGAAAATATTATAAACTAGTCGAAAAAAGGAGAAAATACAAACGAGGTTTTTAAATTTAAAAAACCACGATAGCAGTCGTGTTTTATTTCGTATAGTTTGTACATACTCATATCTAATACGCAATTTTTATGTATCAACTGTGCAAATTCATGGTAAGCGTTTGTTGACATAGTCTAAACAATCGTCGCGTTGAAGAAAAAAAAATAACAATGGCCTCGTGACTACTGATTTACTACTGATCTACTACCGATTTACGAATAACTGGAAACAAATAAGCCGTTTGATTAAATATTTTTCTTTAGGATTTTCACGGGAAATGACAGTGTACGGTATACATTTGACAATTCTATGAGAATATTGCTAACATATTGAATACACGTTTTTAAAAATATGGCATATGACGGGAATCACACTATCGATCAATAATTTTTAAAGGTCACATTAGGAATAGTGTTTGAGAGCCATCAAAATTAAAAATTCAGATTTCAAGATTTCACATATTAAAAACGGGAACTAATGAAAATATGATTTAAATCAATAATCTTGCAAAACAATAGAAACCAGAAATAAACCGAAAGAAATGCTTTAGAAAAAAAATGACCCATCTTGTTCACAACTAACTGTTTGAAATCATCGGGGTCTTGTAGCAAGTGAATGCTGTTTAAATCATCATCAAGAGGTAGTCGTCGGTTAGCCGGAGCTGATATTCATTCTCTGTATACAATATTTATCACTAAAAATACGGACTCGCAAGTGATCATGTGGAGTCAATAATGTCGAACAATTTGTCTTTGATTTACTGACTCGTGAACCTAGCACAATTTAAAATTTTGGATTGTAATCGTCTATCTACATTCCCTTCAATGCTTTAATATGATACTTGAACGACATATTTTTAAATAATTTTTTTACCAGTGTTATTTGCACCACATGAAGTGTTGAGTTATAAATCGAAATCGATTTATCAGAAGCATAATTATTTAATATGTATTCAGTATTGTACATTTTTTAATTAAACATGATTAACAATTATAAATATAACTATTAAAAATTAATTTTTTTTCGGAAAAATTGTATTTTTGATTGTAATAATGAATATAAATATTTAAATGATTTTAAGTCAAAATTGATGATGTTCACAAACATTTACTCGCTTTCTAATCTGAATTGTATCTTTAATATCGTCAGAAGTCAGATTCGCATCATCGCAAACATTATGATCCATTAAAACAGCCGAGTAATCTACAAAATACACAATATCAATACCTATTCCACAACGAACTACGTCTTTTTCGTCTGTTAATTGTGTTTTCGTCGGTTTCGTCAATCGTTAGGTATTGTTGTAGTATTTCACGTTCTCCAGTGATTTTTTTAAGTGTTTGGATATTAATTTTCATGAGGTCTGTGCAAGTTTCTATTAATTGTATGTAATTTGTTTCATATTTGGTACATACATATTTTAGAATCTAAAATAATATAAAATAATAATCTATTAAGCCTTAATAGGATAGTCAAAACAGTTTTTTTTTAAAGGCTTACTTTCCTTTACAACTCTAAAGTTATTTTACACTCGAAACAACTGTCAAAGAAAATGATCTAGCACTGGATTAAGGTTTGAAATACAATATGATTTAAATACCCTTTTTGTCGAATGTACCAACTTTCTCGTATACTTTCACAAGTACGTAAAACAGAAAAATGATTAAATATAAACACCTTTTATAATTAAAACCTTTTGAATTAAAGACAACAAAAAATATTATTAATACAAAAACAAAAGAATGACCGATAATTTCACTCGTAAATCGGGCAGCGTTCCGTCCTCCACAATGATGGCAGTAGTACGAACATTCATCACGTCTTGTGGGGGCGTTTTATTCTGTTGCAATATGTATGTATGTGTATGTGTGCGTTTGCTGACAATATATTAATTTTAGGTTTAATTAAGTGTTAGGTATCATTTATGTGATAATATCATGTGAATTTCAATCAGTGTAGTTTATCATAATTCGCATAATTTATATTTTTAATTCACTGTAATAATAATAATAATATCATCAATTATGAATCTATATAGTTTATTAAAACTGGTTCCGTACCGTTTTTGGTTAAATAAACTAAATTCAGCCGTGTCGCCTACATTATTATAAATAGGCAAATACATAATGTTTATTGTTGTCAGTGGATCCCTCTTTTCTAGTGGGTCCAGTGCTAATTTCCTATTAATCCTTGCATACACATAGGCCTGCAAACACGTTGTCTCGCTATGAGCACTTTCATCGTCGTTAAATGCTAAAAACGGAAAAAAGCAAACAATTAACAACTAACAATTAACGGTCCGGTTTTAATGATTACTAAAAATAAATGGTTCGTTTGCACACTCGTCGATATTATCGGAATAATGAAGTAAAATGTAGTTTTAATTCTTCGGATGTAACTAGTAGAAATATTTAATGTTTAAGTATTTTAAATTTTGAAAAATGAGTTACTTTCCCTACGACTTGCCAACTCTGATTGAATTGGTTGAATCAAGACCATGTCTTCTGGGATGAAACAATAAATAAGTTTTTGAAATAATGAATAAAAAGCATCTTCAACATATCTTGCTGTTGAAATAGGGCGCACTCAAAAATTCCTCTTGCGTTTTTTCGATAATAATTCACGTTTTTGTTTAACGTGTAATACCGCTAAGAGGGCGATTTTCTTTTTAGAATTCATTTTAAATTATTAAACACTAGAAACGGTAAGGAATTTCTGACAGATACAAGCCCAAAAACCGTGATAACATGATTTTTATTCTTTTATCGGACCGATAATTTTGACTAATATGCAAAATAGATCCGATATTATTATCGTTACCGATTATATCATCCGATATTATCGGACTGTGTGCAAACAGCCTTACGATTCTTTAATATCGTATAATACATGACCCGACAATCGTCTCCGGCGTCGTACGGTTTTTCTACACGCATAAACGCGCGCACGCACACACACACTCGGATGCAGACGCGTAACTCGAGAACAATTGTGCAAATCGTGACGCGTGCGCGTGTGTGTGTTTGCGTGGCCCAAACAGTCGTGATGATGTATACATGTGTGTGTGTGTGTGTGTGTGTGTATACATATGTATAAATATAACAAAAAAATAACGACGATCGCCTTCGGGCAGTTACGACAAAATTACCGACTTACGAATAACAACTGGAAACCAATGTAACACGTCGTGTAGCGTTTTCGGTTTAAACCTTTTGTCGGTACCGATGACTTTTGCGTACGCGTTGTTTGCGCTGGCGCTGGCCGGCCCGGCCACGGCACCGGCGGCGGCGTCGTCGGTCGAGGAGAAGTACGGCGACCTGGAACTGAGTTTCCGGAGGGAAAACGTGGACGACGCGACCGCGAGCTCCGTCGGCGATCGGTCGGCGCAGCTCGCGTACGTGACGGCCGTGCGGAACTCGTGCTTGTGGCCGGACGTACGGCGACGGTCGCGCACGGTCGCCGCCGCGCCGGACGACGCGTCGCGGACGCTGTCGTCTACGGAGGAGGAAGAGACGCTGGACGCGGCGCCGGCCGGGTTGTCGGACGCGGAGCTGACCGTGCTGTGGACCGCGTGCCACGACGGGCTCAAGTGCGTGGCGGTGGACCAGCTGCTGGCGCTCAGGCCGACGATGGTGACGCGGCGGCCGGGCGCCGGGCTCGCCGGCCACGTGCGCCGGGCCATCGTGGCCGTCACGCGGGTGGTGGCGCGGTACACGGACGAGAGCCACGGGAACGTGGAGTACGCGGAGGCGACCGAGTCGGACGACGTGGCCGCGGTCAGGCGGTCCATGACGGTCATCTTGAGGGACAACGCGAAGCTGTGCCGGACCCTCGAGAGGGGCGAGAGTCTGCGCGACCGGACCGAGTTTCCGCGCGTCGCGTACACCAAGTCCACGGGGTCGCCGTCGCAACCCGGCCGGACCACGAGGCCGCGCTTGACGTTCGCTCCGGGCGCGGGCGTCAGAGCCCTCGCGAGACGCGTCACCCGTTTCCCCGCCGCCGCGACTCGGGATCGCGGCACGGTCGACGCCGCTTTCCGGACCGGTGTCGGCGACAAAGACGTCGGAGACGACCTCGTGGGCAAGCCCGCTCGGGACGCACCGGAAGTCACGGACGACGACGCGGCAAAAGCCGCAACGGCCGGAAAGGCGTCCGGCGATCACGCGGACTTGCTGCACGTCATTGGCGTGGGCACCGGCGACCGGGACGCGGCGAAGGAAGGTCACGCCGAGGACGGCGTTCACGTCGACGGCGCCACGGCGATGTGCGTGAAGAACTCGGGGGCGCAGAACAAAGGCGTCGTCCACCGGTCGGATGGGATAGCGAACGAGTACGCCGGGCCGGGGCCACGGAACCACGTGGCCGACCGCGGGACGGCAGCCCGGACGGACGGACACGACGACCGGCAGTCCGTCGTGGACCTGGACAAAGAGTTGGCGACCATCCGCGAGGGTTTCGTCGGCTGACGGGGGACTCGGCGTTTCGGCGGGCGACGGCGCGGCCACGTGCGGTTTTCGAGAAAAATCCTTTCGTATTTAAATATTGTACAAAATATGTTTTGTCGTGTATTGGTGCCGTTCATTCGGTTTTAGCCATCGCTGTTTGTTGTATTGTTTTTGTTTCGCTAATAAATGATTTTAGACTACGCGTTATGAGTACTTATTATATGTGAATGATTCGCTATGAATGACGGTCGAAGTATTGTACTATTTCACTATGAATTTACATACGGTAATTTGTAAGAGCTAAAATGAGGCAGGTAATGGCAGGCCACATAATCAATACGTTTCAGTATTCGATATGTATTTTGAGAAATATCCTTCAAGGTAAAATTGAGCATCACTGTTTCAAGCTAAAACTAAAATCGAAAAACATTATGAAATATCAATATGGTATTGAACGAAAAAAAGATCTTGAACACTCGCGTGTTGGTAAAAAAATATACAACCATTCATCACACTTTGACTACATTTCTCATCAAATTAAAAATCAATAATAACCATCTGTATATTACTGGATACGGCATACGTCGTATATATCTAATACAATATTTAAGGGAATTTACATAACAACGATAATACTTTTTTTATTTCGTTTAATTATCATCGACCATCCTGAAAAATGTCAGATGGTCTTATCACTAATCTTAACAATTGTTTACTGATTATTGCTCTTATATTATAATCAAAATACATTCTTATGATTTTTTTTTTCGTATGTCATTGGAATATCCTTTAATAGAATAATTTTAGAATAGAGTCATAAAAACAAAAAAACCAAGAAAAACATTTTTTTTCACTGGATTAATTTTTATTAGTATAATAGGTTTATGCTCGATCTCTCAATAATTTATTTATTGAAATCAACTTAACAATTTATTCTTTCAATTAATCGATAGATAATATTGTCAAAAATCACTCTAGAACACATACCAACAATTACTCAGTGCTCGTGGAAATGAAAAAATTGATTTCAACAACAAATAATATTTTAATGTTTCTATGATAACGGATTGTATCAATATTGATATTAATTTCAACAACCACAGCAACGATGTATTATAGACTTGCGGATTTGTTATGTATCTAAGGATTTTAGGTATTAGAATTTAGATTGGAAGTACAAAATCCCTGCCCACGACTGGCCAAACTAATGGTAATTAATACTAATTATATATTTATTTACGTTTGATGCGTATTAATTGCTTTGTGGTGATTTGAATACATGCATATTACACGCGATTAATAATAATTATTTTTGTTTCGAACGCGAAAACGAACGTGTTCAAAAAACCATTATTCTCGACTGAAAAATAAAGGTTATCCGAGAACCGATAGTTCCTTATTTACTGTTCTATCATGCTATTTACCGTGACGATCATACCTACTTTATTTAATTAAACATATTTTCGTGGCCAGCAGTTACTAGCAATCGTTTCGAGTAGTACGTAAAAATAACAGTATGGGCCGCTCCGCGGCGTTATAAGTGCCCGTTTTTCCGAATAATTATTTTATGTTATCATTATAACATAAAATTAAAAAACATCTCATTTTTTTCCCTTTCCCCTGGTCGCAGAAACTCAGTACAAAACATTATTATCTCATCATGATTTATACTGCAGGTTGAAAATAACATATTCTTCTAACGTGCATCGCCATTAGAACATTCTCAACGAATAAAAATACAATGCTTTTAATTTTATTACGAACTGAACATTTAAACAATGTGAATTCAAAACGATTCGAGATTATAAGTAGTGTTGTTTTATTTCAGGTCCCGTTGCTATTTCAAACGATATCGTGACCTCTGTTCGATCACTTTGAGATGACCATTCACGCGCGTCACAGTCTCCGATAACATTTCGTACCTCGTGAGCTCACGCCCAATCCTTTTTTGACGTACGAAATAAATAACGCACTGTTTCATACCGATATCGTCAACGTCGAGATGCAGTGCGATCGACGAAGGTTTTTGTTTTCAGTTTAAATGAAACGAAAAACCATATTGTTTTAAAGAAGAGAGTTCGAAAAAACGTTTCGCCTCTGAAAACCCGAGTAGGCGTACGAAAACGCGAAAACATTTGTCGAAACGAAGAACCGCACGACGTAGCCGACGACATCTGTGCAAACCGACGGCGGTGCGTGTTCAGCTGCCGTGGCCTACGCTTGCCTCTCGATAAAAATCGACTCGTCGACTCCCGACGACCATTATCTTTTGAAAACGTAACCAGACACTAAAAAACTTCTTTTTCTTTTTTCCGTCCCGTTTTTTCTGCCGAGCACTTAGGGTCTCTCGTCTCGTTTGATATCGCTCCCGCGACATATCCGTGCCATCTCGTGAAATGCTGTTCTCGTACCCGGTCCTGTGGTACGCCCTGGCCGCGTCCGTGGCGCTCGGCCGTTCGTTCGAGGCGGCGCGCGTCACGTACGAGGAGTCGGAGCTGCAGGCGCAGGAGGATCGGACGTCCGAGGTGACGGCGACCGTCGCCGTGAACGACGGCTCGCGCGACGCCGACCTCAAGTTCGTGCTGGCGATACGGCGGTCCAGCATGTGGACGGACGTCAAACGGCGCACGGTGACCGTCAGCTCGGACCCGCGGCTCAACGAGCTGCTGAACGCCGACCCGGACGACCTGTCCGACGACGACCTGGCGCTGCTGCGGCGCGCGTGCCACGACGGGCTCAAGTGCGTGGCCGTGGACCAGCTGCTGGTGCTCCGGTCGGCCACGAAGACGCTGCCCGACGGGCTGGTGGCGGTGCGCCGGGTGATCGCCAAGATCACGCACGTGGTCACCAGGTACACCACCGAGTACTACGAAAACACGTACGAGTACGAGGAGGTGACCGAGGCGGACGACCCGACCGAGGTGGACGAGACGGTCACGGTGATCGTGGAGGACAACAAGGAGCTGTGCGGCGTCGAGGTGGGCGGCGAAGCGGCCGTAGTGCAGAACGAGACGCACCGCACGTCCGTCACCAGAGACTCGCAGACCGTGGTCGGAGGAGGCACCATCGGCAACTTGTTGGACAAAGACGACGACGCGGCCACCGAGACGACTCCTGTGGTCGCCAAGACGACTCCGGAGATCCCGTCGTACAAAAAAGACGACGAAGACGACGACTTGCGCGTCTCGTTGAGTGCCCGAGACCACGGCGCACCCGGGAGACGCGTGACTCGAGGCGACCATGTCGCCACCCCTCGAGGCGACCATGTCGCCACCCCTCGAGGCGACCATGTCGCCACCCCTCGAGGCGACCATGTCGCCGCCCCTCGAGGCGACCGTGTCGCGGCCCCTCGAGGCGACGAGTCGGACGCACGGATCGCGAACACCCCGTCCGCCCGGGTCCAGCCATACGACTCCGCGGCAGCATCCGTCTCCTCCGACGATGACGTGGTCAAGAACCACGGCCGACGTCCCAGACCCAGCGGAGACGACACCGACTCCGTGGTCCAGACCTCGGTGACGTTGGCCAACGACGCCGAGGACAACGACGGCGACAACGAGACGAAGGCCGACGTGGTCAGCGCGGGTGACGACAACGTGAACACTGTGAAAAAAGGCTACGTGGAGGACGGCATCATCAACAACGGTGACATGAAGCTGTACAACATCAACAAGGGCACCATCAACAAGGGCATCATCAACAGGAGCGGCGCGGATGATGGTATCATCAACGTGGGCACGCTCAACAACGGCCCGTCCAACTACGGCACGGTCAACAGTTACGTCAACGACGGCACCGCAGGGGACGACGCCAAGATGAGACGGTTCATGTCGGACGTGGACCAGATGTACTCGACCATCATGGAAAATTTCGCCAAACAGTGACCGGCAGGGTGGACGTGTTTTTTTCCGTTTTTCAAATATAATATAATATACGATAGTATGATATTTTTATACATAAGATTGTTCATATTACCCTGTTCATATTTTCACTCCTTCTCGTCCTCGATTCGTTTATTTTATTTTACGATTGTCCAATCGTTTGTTAGCGTTATTGTTTTATCTGTTTTTTTTACTTTGTAAGCGAACGCCACAATAAAAATGTTTGAAACTATGCATGTTTTGTCGGATTATTTATTCACACAACCCGTGATCACGAACGATTTTACCTGAACCAACTTTCCCCGTCCTATGAATGATCAAAACGTAGGTTCATAAACTCGCGATGAACCGAACGAGTTGCTATTGGGAAAATACCCAATAAAACCAGAGTGATGACATTGAGCAGTAATTATTATTGTATGGAAATCGTAATGATTTAAAGCAGTGTTTCCCAACTGGTGTTCCGTGGAACCTAAGGGTTCCGTGAGCCGACGCCAAGGGTTCCATGAAAACGTCGTGCCGGAAATATCCGACAACCCACTCATTTAAGTGTACAGAGCACATGTCAGCATTACTATTGTAGAACAAATATGGGGGTTCCACGAAAAGTTCAAGCTCCTGAAAAGATTCCGCGAGTAAGAGAAGTTTGGAATCACTGGTTTAGAGCATGGGTCGGCAATAGGCGGCCCGCGAAGAGGAAATAACTGGACCGCCGAAAATATTTTTCTTAGACGTCGGTTTTCCGCACATTTTAGATTTCTGTATAGAATTTAGATATTTGATCCGTTTGTTATGACGTAATTGGAGATTATATTAAGCTTTGATGTAATACGAAAATACATACATTGATTATTATCTAACTAATATTTAAGTTTTTTTTGGCCCTCGAAAATTTGTTTTCGAATTATCTGGACCGTCATATAAATCAATTGTCGACCCCGGGTTTAGAGTAAATTAATTTTTAATTAAATTGTGTTGTCCTTTGGGATTATTCATATCATCGCCGGGTTTACATAAAAGCAATTCGAATAAGCGTCAAACGTTATGCTCAAACTATTGGTTCGCATGTAAATCATACTCAGGTATAAACAGTTATCTTTCTGTTTCCCCATTGTAAGTAATGCAACTTAACATTTTACGATAGTTGGGTGCAAATTTTTGTACATTTGAATTCGTGTTCTTTAGTTGTAAATAATCAATTGATAGTCATAATATAGGTGGGTACAAATACTTTCAAACTCATTTCTCCAAACGATTTAGTAACTTTTTTTTTTTAAGATCAATTTAAAAACATTTGGGTTCACGATTTAAACCCTTAATTTAATTTCAGCAAGAATGTTTACGAAAAAATCAAAAATCTTAATTTACCTATGCTTTGTCTTTTACAAATTTTCAGAGGTCTATTATTAAATGAATTTGATCTAGGATCATCGTCTTTAAAACGTTATTGCCATTATAATGAAATTGATATAATGATTACCATAAAATAATTGTATTTTCTGAGGTGAGATTAGGGAGTCAGTAGTTGATCACTGTACAGTCTCTGTGTCTTATTCGCACACGCTGTGTTAATAATTTTTTTGTATCCATCACAAGAATACTCAGTACGATACATTTTACTGTAATCATGTAATAATTTACCATCAAAGATCCAATGATTTTTAGGCGTAAATTTTATTTAAATACCTACTAATGTTTTCTTTTCAAATGTAATGTATAAAAAATTATAACGTAAAAAAATTATACGCTTGAATTTGAGATTTACCACAAATTCTGGTAAGGTATACTTATTTAAATGAACACATTTTTGAACAGGTGTTGGTTTTGCAAATATTAAGTTTGACTAGAATTATGTATATGAATTTTCGCAACCAAAAATATGTGGTTATATTTTGTGTGAAAAATATAATTATTAAAAAAAAAAATTTGATTCAACTCTAGTATAAAATTATAAACTATGACTATAGTCTTACATACAATAAATATTATTTTCAATTTACGAAAAGTACAAAAATTCCTGAATGAAATATAATTTGCCGGACAATTAATCTTAATTTTCATATTTCATCGTTAATAAAATTTATATTTTGACACGTTGGCTTTTCTTACAATTACTCGTTTTATAAACTTGACTTTGCTTGTGATTTAAAAGGATTGAAAAAAATAGTATATCACTTTTTACGATCCAGTATGAGTTTCGTTCAATACTAAAATTGAGCTCTATTCTTAACAGCGGAGTCAAGTTTATTTGATAGATCAATGCATGCAATTATATGCATTTCCTATGGTTTTTAGTTACAACATATTACAACTAACTGAACTAGTTATACAAACTAGTTATACAAGTAGATGATTCTTTTTTTTTATTAGGAAATATATTGTGATCCTTTCTCCTTGCTTTGGTAACATAATGAAAAAAAATAAGGAACAAAGAAAGAGCGACGTACTCAGGAATGTATTTCGAACACTATTGTAAATAAAGTATTTTCAATAATTACGATTCAATGTTGTAACACCTAAAACACAGAACTCGTACTCGTGGTGTGTGAAATTGGGGTGCCGATGACGTCACGACGAAATGCTACCTTGTGGCCAGGCTCTGTTGCAAAACTCGAAGGAGCAGCTGGTTCGGAAATGTCCGTCGAGTCTGTCGGAAGTTTCTGTCGTACGCAACGGTTTAGCTACCATGTCATTATCGGTCGTTTTTGACCACCAAACGCATTGGCACTCGAGATAACGATGATAAATCGTCGTTAATATTGAGTGTTTATTTGTTTCGTAAAACAATACAAAAAATTCGTTTTTTTCGACTCATGAGTGTTTCTCAACAACTCATCCGATCGAAACCAAATTTTGCGTCTCTAGTTCAGGAATGCTCCCAGAAATCCGTCCGGTCATCCCGGATCACCATAAGTCATATCATGTGAAAAGTGTAGAACTGGAAATCGGTAGAAATCAATTTGTATCCACATCCAGGCATATTCAATAATAACATTATACAGAATAAAGAATACACTGAATAAAGCACCATCGCATATCTTAAATAGCAAATCCTATGAACAATATAAAAAAAAAAAAAATTTTTAAATTTTAGCTAAACCATAGCCCAAGTATCTGAGCCATAGTGTTTAGTGTACATATATGTAAAATATATGATTTGAATCTGATTAATTTTAATATGTAGATATTAATAGCAACCTATTAACTTATTCACTTATTTCTTTTTTAATTTTTAATTAATTTTAATTTTTGTATACTTTGTCTTTTAATGTTTCCATTTTTATTTTTATTTATTTTTTTTTAATGTTTATTATATTTTGTCTCTTAATGTTTCCACTTTTAATTTTTAATATTTATATTAATTTAATTACCTAGGTTATGACCCAGACGTTCTCACAGGTATTAGATAATAACAAAAAAAAAATAACTGATGTATGTTATCACGTCCGTTAGTGCATGATGTGACCTGTAGGCTACAATGTATTAAACGTGTTTATTTTATAGAATAATTGATAATTTACAAAATTTATCAAACCTCGATAGTTCTTTACATTGTGACCAACTTCAAAATATTTTTTCCGTTAGATACAAATAACCATAACAATAGAAAAAATAAATTAAAAATCAACAATTATGAAAATCGATTGATTACACAATTGCTTACACTAAATCATTATAATTAAGTTATATATTGACAGTGTAATGTATTTAAGGTAAAGTAAACACTCAATTATGTACTAAACTATATTATTTAGTAAAATATCTAGTTATGAAAACCATTCTAGAACATAAAGCGAGATTTATGTGATTTTAAATTAGTGTTGGAACTATCCGAATACTCGGATATTTTTAAATCCGGATAAAAATCAGTTCAAATATCCGTAATCCGATTATATTCGGGTATTCGTATACTATTCGGATATATTCGAATAATCGTACTATCCGGATATTATACTATTAGGATATATTCAGATATTTTACTATTCGGATCTATTCGGATACATTCGGATAATCGTACTATTGTGATATTGTACGATATTTGTAATAACAACAATATTACCAAAAAATCATGGTATGTTATAACAAAATAAATATTATAAATTTAATATTATATAATTAGGAGAAAACGTAAGACATTAAACAGATTTTATTTAAATAATTAATAACAAAAATAATAGGTACACAACTACAGTAGTACAATGAAAAATACGTATTTTTTCTTTTATCGAATTAAATTTGTCTTCATATGAGTTTTGGATACGGTTTTTAATATTTTTTCTGGATGGTATAATATATTGAGGTTCAATTACGTCTACAAATTATTTAAGTAGGTAGTAAAATTAAAAATGTTATTTAAAAACTGTAATGTAAAAGGTAATCGGTCAAAAAGTCCGGTAATAATAAATTATAAAATTTTATAATCCTGACAAAAAGTCCGACAGTTTTTTTTATTCACGCTGTATATAAGTAGTATATACACACATTGTACTTGAAATGAAACTAGATACAATTTTATTATTCTTACCATAATATTAATACATATTATTTTTATAGATTATTTAAGTTAACACCGTTATATAGTCCAGTGAAAATACTTAACCTATGGAGGACTTTTTACCAAATTTACAATTCTTAGTTTTGAATACTTAACATTTTATGAATTTTTGGTTTTTGATTAACAGCTAAATAAATAGATCTAAAAATAATCGATTTGGCCAAAAACTGGTTTTGCACGAAAATCACCGTTTTTTCCTCATTTTTTTTTGTTTTTGTTTTTCCCCCCGAATTTGAAAAGTTTTGGGAATTTTCACTTTTCATCTCTCTTAAGTACCTCCGATATCCGTTTTGCTACCGAGAACCACCCCTGAAGTTCAAAATCGAATCATTATTCCGACAAGTTATGGTGTACACAGACACACATCATAGTAAAATCAATACATTCCAAATTCTACGGATATTCGGATATTCGAATACAACGGATATTCGCATATCCGAATATTACGGATAATCGTGAATATTCGGATTTTGTAATTTTAATTATCCGGATATCATAATCCGGTTAACCGAATATTTAAAAAATCCGAATTTAAGTCCCACCACTATTTTAAATACATTGTTACCTATAGGCTACATGATGCATTGTAGGGATGATCAAATTCTGTTTTTTTTTTTTAACTCACCGGAGATTTCACATTCGTTTAACAATAATAAATGTTCTATTAAAAAATTTAAAAAATGCACTTTTATTTTTAATGGTTTATTTATTAATTAGTTTCCAAAAAAAATTATGAATTACAGTGAAACCTCTGAATACCGGACACTCTCGGTAGCCGAAATATTGTCCGTTATTTAGAGGTGTCCGCTATTCAGAGGGAAAAATAAAAGAGGAGAATATGTTCCTGTTCCCATAAAAATGTCCGTTAATTGGAGGTGTCCGCTATTCAGAGGTGTCCGTTAAGGGAGGTTTCACTGTATTTAATACTGTTATAATTGTATCATGATTATTGTCAGAAATTGTAATTGATGACGATTATGTTTTTAGTCTATTATAATTAGTGGAGTTATAAATAATGAAGCAATAATTATCAAAGATTAGATAAGTTGATAATAACTAAAATAAAATGGCTTGTAATTTTTTGGGAAACCAAAAAAAAATATATAAATATAATAATATTAAAAAAACCAAGTTAATAAAAATAAAAACTCGAACCGTCAAAATTGTAAGAAAAATAAACTTTATAAAATTGTTCTCTTAGAATTTTTCATACAAATTAAAATAAAAAGTTATTTTTTTAATGTTTTACTAAAAAATTGAAATTAACTATAAAGTAAATTATTTGTAGTCTTTTGCCCTGTGTGTTCTCTAAAATAATCAGAATTTGATTATGTCTATTACCACGGGAGATATCGCTCTTTGCTAATCTCGACGAAACACCCCGTAAATATATAATGTATATATATATATATATATATATATATATATAATTGTGTGTGTGTATATAGATATAATTATCCTGATTATTTTTATTATTACTGTACCGCAGCGGAAAACTTCCGCCCGAACCCTAAAACTTCCTCGCCGATCCCTTCGCAAAACCACGGCCGACCAACGTCTTCAGAACACTGCGCGACCACACGTAATGTGCATGCTGCCTGTTCCCTTTTAATCCGAGAGTTCGATATCGTTTAACTTTTCAGTCCGTCGTTTTAGTGCTATGTTGTTGTATGCTGTCATACGGTCTGATCGTGAAGACGATGGATTGGTAAAATACCCGGCCCGTCGTTGTGGCCGATTATGTTTATGAGTGTTTTTTTTTTTTTTTTTTTTTTAATACATACGCTACACAGCGTATGAAAATATTCTCTGAGTTCATTCGCTACCTCAAGTTTGTGAAAAATATAGAAAATCGATTTTCTGAAGGCTCTTAGAGGGTTATTCAGAGGAAATCAAATCGTTCACGGTGTCAAATTGTTAAGACATGATCAGTAATTTGATATTTTCTTTTAGACCACCTTATAACGGACAATAATACAGGTATAAAGTATATGTTATACAGTAATTTATGACTTATATCAATGCTACAAGTATATTATACTTAATTGTTGACGATAAATTATAGCTCTCATAAATCATATACATATTTTGTGCCTCAGTTTAATATTTGTTTGTAATCTTATCGAACAGAAAAACAATATGTTTTTTTTCGATGTGCGAGGTTATTACTCAGTATATTTACTCAGTTGGAGTGACACGGCAGTTTGTGCCAAAAAATAAATTCGTTGGGAATACTTTGAACTGCTTACGAACAGTGAAGCTATACAAATTTTAACATTACAATATAAAAAATTTACATTTCATTTTAAATAATTCATTTTAAAATTCACATCCTGCACTTAAATACACTTGAAAAAATGTGTATGAAAAAAACTAAAATATCGAATACACGTAGGCGTAAAAAACAAATTAGGCTCAAGACGTTGGTATGGTATGTTGTAGTGGGATAAATTCTCTATGTTCACCATAAAGTACGTTAAATGAAAACGTTTCGGAAGTATTTTTTGACAGTTAGTACTCTAAAACCCCGACCATCATTGAGGTAAAATGATATTTTTCCACGAGTCCACCTCAAAGTTTATAAATCCAAAACCGTTATAAATTAGCGAAAAAAATAGGCGGAGAACGAATACGAGGTCATTACGTTTTAGAGACTACAATTGCTGTCGCGTTCGAAGTTGTATAGTTAATGCAAACACAAATCAAATGCGCAATTTATGCTCAAGAACAACTGTTCAAATTTTTGTCGTGTGTATTTGCGTGGCCTAAATAATCGTCATGGTGCAGAAAGAAAAAAGGATAACTGTCGTCTTGTGATATCTACGACCAAAGGACTATCTTGTAAATAGTGAGAAATTAATACGTCGTATGATGAAATATTTCCTTTTCAATTTTTAGTAGAAATGATGATTTGTGAAACACTTTTTGCAATTCTATAATAATAACTAAAATGTCAATCGCATGTGCGTAAAAAGATCTATTTAAAGACATATCCATATGGTGTATGGCAGGGGCAGCCAATCAATGGTTTTGAGGGGCTACAATAGGGATCAGGAAACTTCTCACGAGCCGTCGAAATTCAAATTATATATTTCATGTATTATAAAATGGGAATTAATGAAAGCGTAATTTAAATTGATAATCTTGCGAAGCAATAAATACGAGGAACAAATTACAGAAAACGTATCACAAGTTTTTTGTATCAACCAATTGCTTGAAATGGGTATGCAATCGGTGTAGGTTATCTTCGTTATCTTCAAAAAGTGCTTGTTGTTGAGCCAGTATCTAAATTTGTTCTTGATAAAGTGTGAATCTTTGAAAAAGTGGACTCACCGGGTGATGACAACTCGGGCCATTAATAACCCATACAATTTCCGTGATCCACAAATAGTTAAAAACATGTAGGTATACACTCCGGTTTATTTTCAACCTTTGCGAATTGTTATTTGCACTTCCAACCAATAAGTTGTTATAAAATCATTTGGATGATGTATCAATAAAAATGGCCCAGGCATTTTCTTGTTTACCAGAAATATATTTTGTACAAGAGTACCTATAAGCTATACCGAGGCAAGCACTTGTTTATATTATATTGCAATCCCACCGTCTTATAGCACCACTTCTTACTTACTGAACTTCACTGTAAGTATATGACCGTTTAATAATAATACATCATTGCCCCTCATACTTTTGGTGACTTCTTTTGGAATGCTACAATACAGTATGTCCCAAAAGTCCCGTATCACCCTTAATATCTCCATGTAAAATCACTATATTTAAACGCGGTTTTTTTTATAGTACTAAGTATGACAATTCTGATTGAATGGCATCAAATTCAAATTTCTTTTTTTTAAATTCAAAAATTTTCAAAAAATTTTTTTTACGCATTTAAGAATTTAAAAATTTTAAGATAGCCATTTTGTTGAACATATTTTTTAAAACAGTTCAAAAAAAAAAAAATTCTTAAATTAAATAAAAATTGACCAAGTTAGAGCAAGTTAAGTTTTTGAATAATTGTAGTAAAAAAATACTTAAAAATAGGTAACCAGTTTCACTGTTCAGCAAACGATATAAACGGCTATTTTTATTTCTATTCAAATCAAAACTTTAATTAGGAAAAGTATTGTCGTGTGCTGAAATTAGATATTTCATTATTGAAATGTGAAACAATAATTGTTTTTTTTTACTACAATTATTCAAAAACTTAACTTGCTCTAACTTGGTCAATTTTTTTTTAATTTTAGAATTTTTTTTTTTTTGAACTCTTTTAAAAAATATTTTCAACAAAATGGCTATCTTAAAAATTTTAAATTCTTAAATGCGTAAAAAAAAATTTTTGAAAATGTTTGAATTTAAAAAAAAAAATGAATTTGATGCCATTCAATCAGAATTTTCATACTTAGTACTATAAAAAAAACCGCGATTAAATATAGTGATTTTACATGGAGATATTAAGGGTGATACGGGACTTATGGGACATACTGTATGTATCTTTTCCATTAGCACACCGAAGAGATGCGTGCGCACTCACGATAAGTATCGAACAAATGAATACGTAGTTTAGGTGAATTTTTGAACAAAGTACTATTCTCCGTAGTAATCAATAACGTTCGAAACTGAGTATTAGTTGATATAACATGAAATAAGCAAACCGTCGGCTTTGGAAAACATTGAACTAATCATGTTTGCAAACTAATTTACAAATAACTTTTAAAAGTGTGACGAAAATTACGCAATATGTTTATTTATCGGCCGTCTCGGACCTAACTCTTCTTTTACACTGTCATTTGTGGTCCAAATTAGGTCCGAAAATACGCCCGGTTCACAAGCATGTGTTGAGCCGAACATCGTTGAAATGTTCGCTATGAATACTTGTAACGTCTAAGACTAGAAATGGACGGAAACGAAGTTATTGCTCAAATAGCGAAACACTGTTTCTTCTTTCTTTTAATGTCTATGAACCACCGTTTTGGTGACCGTTGCCGGGGATAAAAGCCTGGGTAACGCTTTTCGGAGTTGTACATTTTATTGAAAACTTTCGTTCAGCGACTATGCTGATTAGCAATTAGATATATATGTAGATGGTAATTTGAAGGTTGATTTTTCTTTTTTCTCAATAGTTTTTCTTAACTCAAAGATACGATTTGCCGTAAAAGAGAAGTTTAAGAAATCAATTTTAGTTATTCAGTCTTAATTCCGAAAGTTATATCGCTAGAAAATCGAAATTGAATTAGATTTTTCAATTTTCAACATTTTATTCCATATGGCTGTTTTAAACTTTTGACGACGAGACTTGAAACCTTAATATTACATCATTCGTGCAATCGTCTAATGGTATATTAATAAAAACGGTATCTATGGGCGCCTAAGACTTCTGGCGCGGGAAACAAACGTCCTGCCCCGGTCTATACGGCAGACGATGTCAGGGGGGGGGGAAGTTTCAAGTAAATTACGAACAGTGGTCTGTAAGTCCGATCGATATTTCGGTACGCTTGACATTTCCCATCGGTTAGTTCGCAAGTAAACCCGTAAGTTCGAAAGCGATATGATGGCAAGCAAGAAAAAAATAAAAAAATAAAAAAAGACAAGTGGCATTCGGGGACTGCCGCGATAAAGCTATTGCATATTAAATAAATAAGAAGTCGATATAATTTTAAATTGTTTTATTATTCTAGTTATTCAGGAATTCGTATCATAGAAACTATAGGCCTACGATAACTAAAATATGAAACGTAAGTCTTTTTTTTTCTCATAAAATGAGTTGGTTTTGTCGGTATGACAATACGGTTCGCCGCGCGATAGACAGAGAAGGGGATCACGGGATTCCACAGGTAGTGCAGTCACGCTTGTTCGTCACGAACATTTTTTTTTCAGTCACTACGCCAGACCTGCGATAAAAGCTATGCAATAGCTTAAAAACCCGCGATTTGGGGTCGAAAATCGCAGCGGCGACCGAAGCGTGTTCGGCCGGGTTCACAGACGGTTTCGACGGCGGTTAGCAAACACAGACGAGTGTCGCACGAGTCTCGGCAGTACACACCTGTGCAAACGCGTGACGCGCGTGTCGTTCGCGGCGGTAAAGACGACACACGAGAATCGCCGCGTCGCACTAACGACTCACTCGCTGACTCACGAATACCGGACAGTCGTCGAAACACGTCGCACAAGAGGCGAACCAACCGCTCGGATTCGATCAGGTTTTTTTTTCCCCCCCCGATAGTTTTCGCTCCGGTCTCGACCACACGCGAAAAATGATCCTCGCTCACTCCTTGGCCGCGTTCGCCCTGTTGGCGTTGTCGTCGTCCACGGTCGTTTCTTACGACGAATCGGAACAGCAGTTCTGGAACGAAGAGACCGAGGCGACGGCCGTCGTCACGGTCGGCGGCGGCGGCGGCGGCAACGACCGGTCGGCGAACCTCGAGTACGTGACGGCCATCCGGAGCTCGAGCATGTGGGCGGACGTGAAGCGACGGTCGCTGACGGTGAGCACAGCGAACGCGCGCACCGCCGAGATCGTGAACGCCACGCCGGACAGCCTGTCCGACGACGACCTGTCGGCGCTGCGGCGCGCGTGCCACGACGGGCTCAAGTGCGTGGCCGTCGACCAGCTGCTGGTGCTCAGGTCGACGACGACGACGACGACGACGACGACGGTGAAGACCGCGGAGACCTACGGCGTCGCCACGCCCGTGCGTCGGGCCATCACCAAGATCACGCGGGTGCTGACGCACTACACGGACGAGTACCACGACGAGTCGGCGTACCAGTACGTGGAGGTAACCGAGTCCGACGACCCGTCCACGGTCAGCCGGTCGGTGACGGTCATTTTGGAGGACAACGGCGAGCTGTGCGGGCCTGTGAACACCTCTGGTCCGGAGACTTCCGTCGCGAAGACATCCGATGCGAAGACTCCCGGTTCGGAAACTTCCGTCACGAAGACTTCCGACGAGACGGTCACCGGTGACCAGACGCCCCCGTTCGTCAACAACGGCACGGTGAACTACGGCACGATCAACCACTACAACGTCAACAACGGGACTGTAAACGACGCCGAGATCAACACGCAAACGCCGCCTAAAGCGGTCGTCTTCAGCTCCGCCGGTCCACCGGGATCTGACGGAAAACCGGCCGGCCCTACGGACGGCCGAAAACGTCGTCGCCGCAAGGACACTGGTGGTGCCGCCGGACCCACAAAAGACGGTGCCCGACCCATCTCGGAGGGCGGCGGTGACCGGGCTGCGGCAAACGGCCCACGTCCCACGGACGGTGCGCGAAACGTCAAAACCGCCGGCGCCGAAGGGAAAAAACCCGTCACCGACCGCGCTTCCACCCCCGTCACGACGAACACGCGTGACTCCAAAGCCGGCAACGACGACGGCACCGACGGAATCGACAACAAAAAGAAGAACGACGATAACGTGACCCCGATCAACGGCGCCGGAAAGGGCGTCGGCGGCGGGAACGCCGGAAAGGGCGGTGGCAAGGAGGGCGGAAAGAAAAGGCACGACGAGTCCGTTGACCAAGCGATACAAAACGGTCACGACGACGCCGCCGCCTCCGAAGGTGTGGACGATGCAGAGATGGGCGGCGGAAACGAAGTGGGAGCGGACGTCGTGAGCGCGGGCTCGGGCAACGCGAACGCGGTGAGCAAAGGCTACGTGGAGGACGGCGTGCTCAACAACGGGCGGCTCGTGATGCGCGACGAGAACACGGGCGTGCGGAACAAGGGCGTCGTGAACCGGACGGGCGCCAAGGGCGGCATCATAAACGTGGGCACGGTGAACGACGGGCCGGCCAACTACGGGGCCGTGAACGGCGTCGCGGACCGCGGGACGGCGGCCGAGGGGATGGGCCGCGACGACCTGGCACGGTACGCGGCGTACGTCGACGCCATGTACACGTCGGTGCTGCGGGGTTTCGCCAAGTGACGCGGAGCCGACGTTGCCGGTTTTTCGCAAATATTTTTAGTGCCGTTTTCGTTTGCGGCATCGTTTCGGTCGGCGCCTCTGTCGGTGTCAGCGCCGATCGTTTTTTGATTTTTTCTCGGGTTTTATTATTATCACTATTATTGTTATCACTATTATTGTTATTATTATTATTATTATTATTATTATTATTATCATCATCACTGTCACTATGATTGTTTATGTTGTTATCGTTATTATAACCGTTATAATATGACTATTGTCGCTGTATTGTATGTATTGATATCGTCAAAATAAAAAAATTAAAACGTGATTTCCGACTCGACGTGTTTTGTTCTCGTTCCGAACTGTTCACGGAACGCCGTCGAAGGGTAAAATTGATTATTTTTTTTGCGAATAACAACTAGGGTTCTTAATTTGAAATATTTCAAAATTGAAAATTTCACTCATCTTGAAATATTTCAATGAAATTATGAAATATAGATTTTTTTTTAAATACATGACATGGTGTTGGTCAATAATAATATGATATGTATTACTGAAATGTTATCAATCAGATTCTATCATTCCTTGATTATGACTTACAGTTTGACCATAATATAAACCAGGCACGTAGCTAGAATTACACCATTGAGGTGGCCCAATTATGGCCATCGTTTTTCTTGGGTGGCCAACATTAACTCACAACCACCCCCCCCCCATCTGAAAATAATCCAACAAAAAGTAAGTGTATACTGAATACACTTTTATTTTTAGTTACCAATATCAATAGTCATTATGTGTCTTAATTCAATGAATTTGGCTGTCTGCGAGTGTCTACGATCTGTTTATATTCATATCAGTTATTATGAATTTATAATGTTTTGATATGTAATAATGTAATCTACGTAATAACAAATATCAGACAAACATTTTCCAATCATAAATGGAATGGATTGGATGGTTCGACATTATTTTTATATTGACTCAGTTGAAATTTGGACACATCAAAAATACAATTGGGGTGGCCAGTGAGGTGGCCAGTAAATATTTTTGGGTGGCCGGGCCACCCCAGGCCACCCCTTACCTACGTGCCTGATATAAACTAATAATTATTTTGTTACCTACGCACTGAATTTATAAAAATCTATGCTACACGGCTTATTGTGAAGGCTCCATGTTTTATACCAGATACCAAATAATAAAACATATAGAGTTTTATAAATTTTAGGTTGTAACCATGGTCTTACAAGATATCTTCTAAGACCGTGGTTGTAACTATTAATGATTTTTGGAGCTAGAAGAATATTTATTTTTTCTTGTGTTGTGTTGTAAATTGTAATTTGCAAAAGAAATCTTAAGTATCTAGTTACAAATTAGATACCTGTCTAATATTGTATTTTTCGTACTTATTTAGAGATAATATCATTTCATAAATAATTTTGAGAAAAAAAAAGTAAAATCTGTAATAGATAAATAATATTGTTTTGTAAAAAATAAATGTATAGATAACATTCACAAATGCAAGGGTTAAAAATGAATAGTAAGTATGTTTTATGTATAAGTATAACTGTATAAGTGTATATAATTTGGTTCAGGCTATATTTAGGTATCACCTTTATTTATACATTATAAATTTAGTAAAAAATTAAACACTATAGAACTAAAAGTAACGTAAAAAAACATAGGCATTGGGCACTTTGTGCTTAAAAATTATTTATGTTTTCAATGTTTTCATAGAATAGAATAGATATACTACCTAATTAAAACGTGTTTTCTCATCTTTATTACATAATATAGCTGAATAGCTCTAATATGTATTAATTGGAAAACAAAAACCTTTTTTTTATTTATTTTGGGAAAATTTTTATTTTTCGTGTAAATAAAATATTTTATGAAACTTTCATGAAATATTTCAAGAAAATAAATTTCATGAAATTTTAGAACCTTCATAACAACGCAAACGTTATTTTCGTCAAAACCGTAGCGTGATTTTCGGTATTGAAACGCATACGACTTCTGGACAAACGCGATCGGTATGCGCGAATAAAAAACGAATTCGCGACAACGTCGAAAATCGCGTTTTTCCACGGTTGCTCGGGATTCGTACCTACCGAGATGCGTGGAGACGGTCACGTTCGAGACTGCAGGTGACGTAGATTCTACTAGGGGTGACGGTATTTTTTTTTTTCACATCGATACTTCGGTATGATATTTTATATCGGTATGAGCCGACATGCTGAAAATATCGTTAAACCGATATATCGGTTAAAGTATTCCACTATAATCGATATTTAGGTATTTTCGATATATTCGATAGTTCAGTATTATATTTACGTCGATGATTAATAATCTTAATTAATGTCGAAATATAATGTGAACTATAAAGAATAAAATATAAATACCTAAACCACCCCCCGTCACGAGTAAGTTTACCCATGTATTGAATTACTATAGGCTCCTTAAAAAGTTTTATACAAAGAAAACGAATGATAAATGATGATCGTAAATCCCTAAACAGTGACACCCACCCCTTAAATTGAGTCAATTTTTTTTAGCAAACTAGGTCCTTTGCCACGCCACGGTCAGTGACGACTGACGGTCGGCGGCTGAATAAAACGTCCGATAATCTTAATACAAATTGTGTGACAACAAAAATTATGTTTTCAATTTCGATACGTACGAATGCGACAACGATAAGAACGAAACAATACGGCCATATCCTAGTACATATAAGTAAACACTATTTTTCTATAATCTGTAATGGTGTAATAGTGGCAGACGGCAGTAGTGGTGTTATGGGATTTATCTTTGGAAATTTGTACATATTAAAAACAGATTAACTGATTAATGAATTTCGGTTATTTCGATGATATCGATGTGTTCGATATTTTCGGTGTACCGTCTTTAAAAAAATCACGGTATACCGGTATACCGACCTCAATTCGGTGTACCGGTATTACCGTCACCCCTAGATTCTACGGTTAGAGAGTTTTTCGTTTATTATTATTGTTATTTTTTCTTTTATCAAATACGTTTAAAAGGCATCGTTACGGAGTTACGGGAAGATTACGACGACATTACGGGGTGACGGGAAAACGGAAAAAACAATAGACGATGTCGTCATTTAAGTCGCACAAAACCGGCATAGTATAAAACGATATTAGACGAAATAAATCGTAGGCGTACGTCGAGCATTTTGTTTTCGTATTTTTTATAGTTTGTACACGATTACTCCGCGGTTTGTCCCTACACGAAACGTAATGTCGACATTGGCCTGTGCAGACGTTTTAATTTCGTTTAATTTACGATAACGGTAACAATACACTAGACGCACTATTGTAACGCTACGCATTCGTTTCAATACACTATGTCGTCCATAGATCAATACTTTTTCTCATTCAATGTGTCAGAATTATTTATTTATTTATTCAAATAAGCGAACCCGTTATGATATTATCATAACTGTGAAGACGTTTGTTTGTAAACGATTTCTATTTAGCTAACGATTTGTTCGGGTGGAATAAACGGGCAACGAAAATAAACTATTTGACCTTGTTGACGTACGGAGATCATCTATAGTTCTAGCTGAATTCGAAAAACGACTGAATCAGTCGGCGATTTCGCTAACAACCGTAAATTGAGTATTAGATGTTTTTTTTCTCCAATAAGACCGTCATACGTTTAATAATTTGTGTGAAGATTGTATTTTTCTTTAAAAGATCACCGTACTTCAAATAAAGACTTAAAAAAATTCGACACCGTTTTGAATATTGACGACGAAATCATCTGATATTAATACTGTATTCAAAAAATTGTTCCAAATAATTTTTTATTACATATTATTGCGATGCGTTTATTTTGAATGTTTAGTCAAAAGCGAGAGAACGGTACACAATAGCACCTAATGACGACGAAGAATAATTTTTAATATTTAAATTATAAAAACTCGTCGCCAATGGCAATTGAATAAATTGTATTCATCAGTTATGATCTCAATTTCTATGATGAATCAAAATGGCGTTGGACCGAAGCAACTGATTTATTACTTTATTTTAACTTTTTAAAATCGCATACGAAGCTCTGAATATAGCGACTAGAAAATAATATTTGAATAAAACCAAAGATTTATGAAAACAACTTAAATCGCGAATTTTGTGAAAAATAAAATATTACGACACCATCTTCACATAAATTGTAGAAAATTAAAATGATAATAAATAATAATATACGATATAAAATTTTGTATTTTCAATCGTACTTTTAAATAATATTCTATAGATTGTTAAACTACAGTGAGAGACCATATTAGTGTTAAATATTTTTTCTCAGTTATTCTATTCTATATTTTTCACGTATAAAAACAAAATACACTCCACGTATTTTTTTACTAGATACGAATTTTAACGCAAGAGTTGATATTTAAAGCTTTAAACCCAGCACCTGTTGTGAAATATGTTCATCGAAACAAACATACAATAACACATTTTCGCTCTACTTTAAACATTCAGCGTATGATTTTTCACATTATACATAATGCACAGAAACAAGAGTAAATTGTTACTTATGGAAAATAAATCTTTAATAGTTTATAATAAAAATTATCGTAGGTAATATACTAGTTAAAGAAAGGTTAGTGGAACAAAAATACTTTAACGTTATTACCCTTAAATTTCAAGTCATTAATGATATTTTTCTATGATTTTACCAACATTTTTTTTTTTTTTTTTTATTAATAAACACAATAAATGATTGATTGATCATTTTAAACATAGGGTTCCAAACATAATGAAAATTTTAATTCAACACCTTTAAAATATTAATTAGTATGATTTTCATCGGACTAGTTAAATATAAAAGAATTTAAAAGTATGTTTTACATGTGAATGATGTTGAAGCATGGTGTGTGTAATATACGTATTCCGTTTGATGAAAGTTCATTACTATCATATCGTTTATTACGTGATGATAGAATTACTAATGAAATCATTCTAAAGTTTAAAATCTAAATGGTACAATATAAGTTAAAAGTTAGTTGATGATTTTCATAAGCTAACTACCGAATTGATTTAACCTAGTTTGATCATTTCTTCAGTCAAAACTAAAATTGCATAATAGTAGGTTCATTTCATTACATTTCTACCATTCAAATGCAAGAAACTAACATTCGAGAAAAATCGTTAACGACAGTGAAAATTAAGATAATCCAACGAATCACGCGTAAACTAAAAAATTTTATATTGATAATCGATATCCACTTATAAATTAAACGACTTATACAATTTCCAACACAAAATAATAACAGATAATTTATCAGTCATAAAATAGACTAAAATGCTTTCTATTATCTTACTTATAAACTTACAAAAACCTATTTTAAAATAAATTATAATATATCTCAACGGTTTATGATTATAATTCGTCTATGATCTATGATAAACTGTCTATGATTGCCGGCACTTTTTTGGGGGGGGGGGGGGAATCTTATTTTATTGCCATTTGTCGTAAGTATTCAACGTTACATAGGTTTCGTAGTTTTCGTAAATGTTGACCAACCCGTAGCAGAGCGTGTCTACCGACGTTGACGATGCCATCAGCAGTACCGATTCTGATGTATAATTTCATAGTTGCATTTTGCGAAGTATCGGAGCATAAGAAATTACCCGTTAAAAAAAAATATGTATACGGTTATATTTTGGTAAATCAGCTTAGAATCGTTTTTGAACACAATGATTTGCGTTTTTTAAATAAAAATACTCTACTATCTCGCGTTATGTTAAATGGTGTGTGTGTAGTGAGATATGTGTGCATAAATGGATAGTAATTGTTATTCAACATTTTTTGCCGGGTGTAATTTAGTGATCTTTCTTTAATCAAAATTAATTCGTAACACAATCGCCTGATAAACTTATCGGCAAAAAAAACAAAAAAACGCTAGTTTATCGTCTCTAAATGAAATCCACAACAGCCATTTCAACCATTAGTATTCGACGACTAGAAGTAAGGATTTTTCACCGATTTTACGTTGGTATCGGTTGAATTATTTACCTGCACTAGCCAACTTATTGCGTCCCACAAATAATAACATTAAATTATTGAAACGGAATAAATCGTCATTTAGATTGTGACTGTTTACACAAAACATATCTTCACCGTTGTAACACTGTACCGGGCTTGCTTGTTTGAGCAAATAAATAACGATCACAAATTATATTAGGACGCATTGATCCAAATGCCATCGTGTATTTCAACGTATGCACAATAAATAGACTCTGTCTCGTAGCCGTGTGGAACACCAATACCCTCGAACAATAGGTAACAAGTTGTCCGCGCGTTTAATTTATTTCACGCGCAAAACGATTTGGTTTTCGTTTAATTTACTTTCAACGTGTTTGTATGATATGTGCTATGTAGGTTGGATTGTAGATATTCGAGCACATTCGAACATTTGTTTTATGGCGAAAAGCATATTTTAGCAGTTTTCGTGAACAATGTAGAACAACAAAAAAAATATTTTGTATTGTATAATTTTACAATATATATCTATATATAATTTTAATAATATTATTTGACCAACTAATTCGTTTTTAAGTACAACTCTTAAAATGCGAGAACAAAGTTTCAAATGTAATACTTTTATGTAAACTGCTTAAATTAAATAAATAAATATATATGTATATATGTATTTTTTCATTAAATTTCTATTGTTGGTTATTCGATATTTTATTACTTAAAAAAGTACTCGGTTTTATACGGTGGAAACATTAATTATGAACTTTTAAGATGTTAAAAGTTTTGTTGTCTATACCTATGTTAATCTTTTCTCCGTTATTTTAATACTCAAGATGTACAAAATGTATATTTAACGTAAGCTTTAAAGTAATTAATATTCTTAATTATTATTAAGGAATTATTACGGAGTGCAATTTGTTTTTAAGTCAATGTGAAATATAATAACAGTTTGAATGAAAAACCACACTAAAAATTGAATTTTTTGTTGAAAAGAATATGCCAACACTTAGTAAGTTAGCGTTTCTACAATTATTTACACCCTTTATTATTCCGAAAAATTGAATTAAATTCAAAAGTCAACATTTAAGTCATTTTAAGGTTACTTGAGCATTACACATTATTTCACATTGTGAACTACTTGAGCAGTACTAACAGTTATAAAACTGAATATGAATTATATATATATATTAAATATATATTTTTTTTAAAACTTTAATTGATGTTCCTTTTGAATAAACACAAATTCACCATGTATACTAAAAATCAAGGTATTATCTATAATTATAATTATCCATGTTAAATATTTTAGCAGGATACGGGAAATGTAGTCAAGTTAACAGCTCTTTTAAAATCTAGTTGATCAATCACGAGGTCACCATACGGTGTTTAATTGAATTCTTAAAGTTTCGCTTAACTCTAATGTACCTACGTTAATGCGACCTGTCATTAAAATCCATAACTTAATTAATAAATTATACGTGAATCGATTAGGCTAACTCAAGCCTAAAAAATGATAATTCTCTCTCTCTCTCTCTCTCTCTCTCTCTCTCTCTGTATATACAGGATGTAACAGGTCTATTTGACAATGAAATAACTTTTTTATATTCATTTTTATTAACTCTTTTTTTTTTCAAATAAATACTGAGCCCTTACGCTACAATACTGTCGATTTCAAATATTTTTGTACTTTAGAAACTCAAATTTGAAAATTTCAAATTTAATTTTACCATTTAAAAAAAAAAACAGAATAGCCATTTCGTAGACCGAATTATACGTTTCTATTTTATTATGATTACGTAATTATTACTTGGACTCATAATAATAAATATCAATTAATGATAAAATATGTAAGTGATAACAAAAATCTTTATACAATATAATGTAATATCTAATATACAAGATAGACCATAATGTCAATTAAAACAGTGTGTTAAATGTATATCAAAAGGACAGCCTACTGTACACATCATCATAACTATTTAATGTTTTTAAACGATTTCCCCCGTATGTGAAATGAATAAATATCAAATTCAATTTATTATCTGCGACTAATTCGGGATTTAGTTGTATTTGTTAAGTACACTAATACAATGTGTACTACAAGTTTTAAAAAGTTTCAAGTATGCAAACAGTATAAAATGTTTGCCAACTGCTTTGATATTCTGCAATATGTATGAATAGCAATCCATCGTGTACATGGTACATCATATAAAACAAATATTTAACAAACTTGACTTCAAGATTAATAGGTCAAATTTAATCCTGATACTGTGCAGATTACGAAGTATATACTCGTATTATGCTGTACGTGAATCTTGAAGAAAACGCTCCAAATATCATTGTTTTAAAACTTATTTTTCTCACTTTGATCTTATTCAACAGCACAACATATTTATAAATATTCACATACTACCCTATTTAAAATCAGGCACGTGTTTTTATTTCATTCTGACGAAGAGTGTGAAGGTAATTACAAAATATTTGATTTTAAACATTTATTTGTTATTCGGGCCGTGCAACGCCATTTTAATTCACATAGCGACCTCGTTTACAAGGGGAGTTTAACGTTTTTATTTGAAGTAACTAAAGTGTACTGTCGAAAGTATTTGTCGTTTATTTATTTTCTTTATTGAAATTGTAAAATAATTCATATAATTCGTCTTGGGCCAACTGATTCAATCTCGAGAATTTCAGAAATTACTCTTGAAATTACTATTATTTTGCACGCGATACGTGAAGGACATAATACGATCGCCGCGCCGCGCCGCGCCGTGTGGTTATGAATTATAACGTTCCTATGGTAAACAGCCCGTGCTCTGTAACCACGGTGGTGTTTTATACTCACGGACTAGGTAATCGTATAAAAACGAAATGATGTTGTAATGACCGATATTTCATGTGATTTTATGAAAAACTAATTGTACTGTACTCTCAGCGTTTGCCGTTCGGAACAACAACTGACGAAACTTTTAACTCTCATGTATACTCAATATCTGTTTGAAATGAATTTACTTATTTTGAATATTTCGCACAAGCATGCATCTATATCGGTATGAAAAATATCGTACACCGTGTGTGTTCGTATACTTTTCGTGTGAATCAGTTACAAAACGTATGCATCGCGTACCGTATGAGATGATTCAAAAGGAAATAAAAAAAACAAGTGTAACCGAATCGACTTTTTCTATCATATTATTATTACTGTGTGAAAAAAAAAACTGTCAAAATCGGTATTTTTTTACCCGTACCAAATTCGAGGTTTTATCTTTTGGTGTTTCTTTCTTCGTCGTTCCGTCAAAACATTTTTACTTTTCCCGGGGGTATATTCGAATAAAAAAAAAAAAAAAAATGTACAGAACTTTTTATTTGTTCAATAATTCCATGCGCCCACGGGAACGTATTGGAATATTCCCGGACACTACCATGTCCCGAGTATGGTCTCAACGGTCTGCACGCAAACGAATACGAATGATTAGCATTGGGAAAATACACAAACCCTTATGACCCGAATCCATAAAAAAAAACACCGTCATAATTCATATTTTCAGAGATACCCGGTCCGAAATGTCGAATGACGTCCGAATTCCCATCGTCGACTCAACGCCGTACAATATACCTATACATTATTATCTATCGACGTTTATGCAAAGTGTGTTGGGTAAAAAAAAAAGAAAAACGACAACAAATTTTAAGTAAAAAGTTGAAATATGGAAAAATTGAACATTTTTTAATTGGTTATTATTAAATTGTTTTAAGGATTACAATTAATTTAAACATTATCAACATTATTTTTATATTAAATAAAATAGTTTTTTTTTTCTTCTTTTGAAACAATACGATCTATACATAGTTTGCACAATAAGTCATAAGTATGAAGATAACAATTTGGGGGTGAGTGATTGCGTAGTAGGAAGTCTCACATAAGAGATATCTATGACTTAAAATTTAAAATTTTAATTTAAATTTTCATTAAAATTTACATTAAATTTACATTAGTATTTACGTTGAATTTATAGTTTATATAGTTTTCAAATCACGGCACCAATTCCGTTTAAGTCTTCTCGTCGGCTTCCTGGGTAATGCTGGTAAGGCCAAATCCCTGATAAGCTGGTTGGGGTTGGATTGGAGTTTCGTGTGGAAGCATTTGTAATATAGAGTGACTGCAGTATTGTTGACAGAGCGGCTTTTGAGATAGGAGTTTGTAATATTATTAGAGACATACCAGGGTGCTCCTGTAATTAGGCGATAGCAGATATTTTGGTAGGCTTGTATAGTTCTCTTATTCAATTTTTTGGCAGAACCCCATATTACCACCCCGTATGCCCGTATGAGAGTTTTGTATCATAATATTTTAATGTTTAATGTTAGGTTTGAGCGCAGGAGTGGCCTTAGTAGGTGCAGTCTTGAATTCAAAAAATAGTTATTTCAAAAGCGGGTCTTTAAGAGAATTTTATCATATAATTAGGTAAAATGTAGTAACAATTAATTTTTTTGATCTTTACGATTGGAAATTATTTCAGAACATGCTTGGGTGTGTGTGTGTGTGTGTGTGTGTGTGCTCTCACGTGCGCCTTAATTAGCACCAACTTCATTAATTGATCATTCTATATTTAAATAATTGATGGCCTTATTCACCATTAGTTTAATTAACGTACATGGAATTTTTTTTTACATTACGATTTAAAGAAAAAATATATTTTTTATATTAATAAGTACCTAGGTTTTGCAAAAATGTATTGAATAAAGTCAAATATGTTTACAATATCTAATAAAAGCTGATTTAAAATTATTTTCCCATATTAAATTAATGATTTATACACTTATATATATATATTTCCCAATTAAATATCTTGATAAAAATACGTGTTTTTCATCGTTTGAGCATACATTTAACACTTGCAAAAGGTCGTTATTTTGTAATATAGGAAATATTACAAATGAGTATCAATATTTGATTATTGCTAAAAATATAAATAATTTTACTCTAAAGTGTGTATTCAACTTCTCACATATCAATCACACACTGGGTCTCCACACAAATGCTCTCTATGAGGTCCAGTAATATGTGCAAAGGTATGAATTATAAATGAAAAAAAACTATTGAACAGACGCATTGCAAGTAAATCAAACGAAATTCGTATCGTTTGTGTATAATTAATATGTTTATGTAACACTCTAGAGGTGAATTTGCCGTATTTATGATTTTTTCATGATTTTTTTGTAAAATGAGCTGGTGTCTAGCACTAATCAAATGAACAAAAAATGGCTCATATTATGAATTGGACAAACTGAGCTTGATACAATTGTTTCAGTCAGGGCCGTATTGCGGTTTGGTGGCGCCCCTGGCGAATCACTGCATTTGCGCCCCCCCACCCCAAATAAAAAATTTGCGGTAGTTTAAAATAACCATTTGAAATATATAAAACATGTAAAAATACATATAATATATCAAGTAATAACTAATAATCTATAGTAATTTATAATAATGTATTTATTTTACTTAAATATATAAACAATTGGTACATTATGAAAACAATTAATAGTAATTTTTTTCAAAAGGTATGTTTTACAATTGTGTTGAAGTTCAAATAACATTTTGTCCAATATCTGAATAATAGGAAACGTACATTTTGGGTACGTAAAGACCGTACAGTAATACGCAGTTAATAGTTTTGCTATAAATACATACATACCCAATCTATTTTATGAGAATATGATTCGCATATCGATATTTAATCATACGTATAAAATATAATACTCTGTCTAGCCTAAGAACGCATCGGGCGGCGGACGAAAACCGGTCGAAACACGCGCCTAAACATAAACATTTTTCATATAATAAAAATAGATCGAGGCTCTCCTATAGTAAGTCATTAAAATAAATAAATATTTTTCAAATATTACATGAAAAATATTACATAAGTAGTATTGAAATTTGCGCCCCTCTTAGAACTCTTAGAATCGCGCCCCTGGCCCATGCCCTCTTGCCCTGCTCTGAATACGGCCCTGGTTTCAGTTTTTGTGATTAGTTACAATGATTGTGGTATTTGAGTTGTTTTTAGTTTATACATTTTTTGAATATTGTGTTGTCCCCTAAACAGGTGTACATTTTAATTCATACATAAATCTAAATGGCCCGTGTTATTATTGAAAGAAGTGTTATTTACCATGAAGTATACCATTAACAGTAAATTAAATCAAAAAATATTTAGAAGAAAACGGGAAATGTTTAATGTACACGTATCGTATTCTATCGAAGAGTATTTTATCGATGTTGTATAGTATCTACCAAGAAATCACTTATATGGGTGTTTGGCTATTTGTTGCAAGCACGAGGACAATATTTTAGAGCGTTATAATTGTATATCGAAAAAAAAAAAACACCGAGTAACTTTTTATGACCTGTACCCTATAAAATTTTGAAAAGTAGATGCCGACACAACTATTTCATTCGGATGATTAGAGAGCCACCGGATAGAACAACCACGATTTTAATCGTCAAACTGCTAAACACGGCTAGGAACATTTCCAACGGATGCCCTAAGACAGATAATTGAATGTTTATGGAATCGTAAGAAAGTTAAATACAATATGAGATTACGTGTAGCTACTATCTTGAAACACAACTACAAGAATAATGGTGGTATAGCTGATTACTCCAACTAATGTTTTCGAAAGTTTTCTTCGAGACTTTAAAGAGAAAAAACACTTATTTATGAACAATTGTTCCATTTTGTAATACGGGCGACTGATAAGCTCGGAATTCCAGGAAAATCAATAGTAATTTTAGTTTTCTTTTGTAAATATAAAACTGTAAAAGTTATTTACATTTTGTAGAAGTAATTTTTAGCATACGAAATGATATACCAATTTATTACTATATGCTATTCCAATATTCAGTATAATTAACTGTTATTTTATTTTTATTTTATTTTTTTTAGTCATCAAGCGTTTATTTCTAAATGATTCCAAAACTGACGTAAGTTAAATGGAAAGAAGTATTCTGTATAAGACTGCAAAATATTACGAAGCTCAACAATATTTTTGAAACACGTTGCAATATTGACGAAATCTGTGTCGTGAAATAACGTATAAAATATCAGAATAAAATAAATTTCTAAGATTACTAGTTGCACAGATTCTGTGAATCGGGTGAATTCGTCAATACAGAATAAAACGTAACGCGATATGTGTTATGCATACGATACGCGTTAAACTTGTGGGCAACAGTCAGCTGTAGCTCATTCGAACAGTCGAATCTGTACCATAATATATTATATTTCGCATTTATACGAGGCACTGCGCAAAATGTATCACGCGTAGATACGCCATAGTATCGGTCGCATACGATTCGTTTTTCATTTAATATATTGATGAAAACACTTAATTCTCATCGCAATGGCCCACGTTTAAGACAGAATTGTTTCGACTCTGTACACGTATATGTAAAGCCATATAGCATGTCGTGGCTATAGCCGTTTGTAACAATTGGCGAATGCACCGGGATGAACACAGAAATTATGAACTGCACACGCATACGTCAAGAATACAATATTAAACACAGATGTAAAAATTACTCTTCTCTGGTCCCAAAAAGAAACTTCGATTCACGCAGGTCCAGAACATTTTTGAAGAATGTCTCTCTCAGTTGTAGAGATCACCGTGAGCGACGTGTCTAACATATAGTGTACATGAAAATCACAGTATATATGTATATATATATATAGTATATAGATTACCGATTAAGTCCGATAACCAAGTAAATATGGTCTCATCAGTCAATTCTTGGATTTAATAATAAATTGAAACTGAAAAGCATAATTTTATTTTATACTTAGGTGCGTTTATATTATTATTAATACTGTTATTTTAATTTTATGGCACTGAGAAGTATTTTGTGAGCACGTCATTCATTTGACAATAGTTTCTTACCCAGGTCAGTAAAACACTATAGTCTATAAAAATGATTTATTATAATTTACATAATCTTTCATGGGAAACGGGTAATCTACACACACCTCCTCTCGCGTACACACGCAGTTGCATTACGTTGGTAACCCTTCAGGGCGCCACTGATATTATACATAAATCCTTGCATTAACTTGTAAAACCAAGCTTTACCTAGCGAAATCGGGGTTTGTTAGTAGCATATATATAATGTATAAACTCTGATATACATAGTCACATCGATCACGCAACAGTTTTTTTTTTTTTTTTTTTTTTTTTTTTTTTATTATAATACAATAAGGTACTCCTAGCTTGCGCTATCTATACCTAGAGATGAAGTAAAATACATTTTGGCGTATTAAGTGCGATAAATAAATTACAATTTTACATTAGGTGATAACAGTGGTTATAGAGACTTAAGTTAGCTAGCGTCTTGAGGAACCAGGTCATGCGGTCGACCTCGTTTGAGACGGCGTTGTGGAGGTGGTCTGACGTTGATATGGAAGTGCATTGAGCCTGTTGACTTATGGATGGATTTGAAGAAGCTCACAGCCGTGAGCTTGATGTGGTCTTGAATAGTTGAAATTTTGAGGTCTTTGTGTATGTTTGAGTTCCTTACGAACCATGGAGCATTTGTTATCGTTCTTAAAACCTTGTTTTGAAATATTTGCAGTTTTTTAAGGTGAGTTTGTGCGCAATTACCCCAAATAGGGCAGGCGTAAGTGATTAATGGACGTAGTACTTGCTTATAAATAAGTAGGGAAAAGTTTTTTTGTAGGGAAGACTTTCTGTTTAATATAGGGAAGAGCATCCCTAAGCGTTGATGGGCTTGTTGAAGTTTGGATGATAGGTGTGGCCACCAAGTTAATCTTTTATCCAACGTTACACCAAGGTACTTGACAGTTGGCTTCCATGAGATTGGTTCGTGGTTAAACATTAGTGGTGGTGGAGTAGAATTACGGCGTAGACTGAATAATACACTTGCGCTTTTTGATGGATTAATTGTTATTTTCCATTTCTTGCACCAGACAGATAATGCGTTTAAGTGGTTTTGTAGGTGTACAGATATTGCTTCTGGGTTGCGAGATTCAGAGTATATAACAGTATCGTCCGCGAAGAGGGCTATGTTTGTGTGCGGTGATTGCGGTATGTCGGAAGTGTAGATGTTAAATAACGTTGGGCCGAGTATAGATCCTTGTGGGACGCCAGCTACGATTGGTTGGAAAGAAGAAAAGTTGTTATTTATTTTAACAGAAAATTGCCTGTTAGATAGAAACGAAGATAGGGAGTTGAGTAGATAATTTGGTGTGTTGATAATTTTGAGCTTGTACAACAACCCATCGTGCCAAACCTTATCAAAGGCTTTTGAAATGTCAATGAAAACAGCACCCGTGTGACAGTGTTTTTCGTATGAGTTGCATATATGTTCAGTAATGCGCATGAGTTGCTGTGTAGTAGAATGATGTGCTTTGAATCCAAATTGGAATTTTGGAATTGTGTCAGTACAGTTTAGATAATTTTGCAGTCTCGAGAGGATGACTTTTTCGAAAATCTTAGATAACGAAGTTAGTAGACTAATTGGTCTATAACTTTCGGGGTCTGTTTTGTCTTTCCCAGGTTTTTTTATGAGTATTATGATTGCTTTTTTCCAGTTTTCCGGGAAGTGACCAAGGCGAAGGAGCGAGTTGAATAAAGAAGTCATGAACATAATTGCCTTGTTAGGAAGTTTTTTGTACATAAGATTCGTGATGTTGTCGTGGCCAGGAGATTTTTTATTAGGTAGCCTTTTGATTATTGTTTTAATTTCACCCGGAGTAGCAAAATTGATTGAATTTTGTACCGAGAAGTTTGGTGATCTCAGAACATCTACAACCCTAAGATCATTAGAGTTGTGTGCGTATTGATTCAGGGAGAAAGTATTCGAAAGGTTTTCCGAAAAAAGTTTGCATTTATCCTCGTCAGAAATTATAAGACGAGTTGGAGTGCGAAGAGAAGGAATGCAATTTGTCTCTTGGTTTAAAAGATTTTTTGTGACTTTCCATAGGCTAGAGTCGTTTTGATGAATATTTGACAAGAACTTGCTATATGAATTTACGCGGAATTGTTGCAGGGCGGTTTGCACTTGTTTAGTAAGCGTGTTTAACGTTGTTTTGGCTGCTGGGTTTCTCTGGTTTTGCCAAGCGCGTCTGGCGATGTGTTTTTCTTGAATTAAAGTCAATATGAACAGTGGTAGTGTACCGTAATTCTTTTGAATTGTATTTTGAGGTGAAGTGACCGAGCACGCCCGTGCCGCGTTAGTAACGACTTCGGTGAAGTGTTCGGCAATTTTGTCTGCTGCTGAGACAGTAGTTATATTTTTTGGAATAATTAATTTATTATTTATATAGTCTGAGTAAGTGCACCAATTTGGTTTACCTTTGAAAAGTGAAACATTTGGGCGGTAAAATTGCAGTGGGGAATTTAAATGTATTATTACTGGATTGTGATCTGAATCGAGTTCAGAGAGGGATTCTTGTGCGACGTTAAATTGAATTGATTTGGTTACTAGAATGTCTAGTATGTCAGCGAGTCTATTCATATCCGAAGGAAAATAAGTTGGTGTGCTTGGTGCAGATACTATACATGCAGAGGTAGATATGTATTTTTGTAGTTTAATACCGTTTGGATTAGAGACACGGCAGCCCCAATTGATATGTTTTGAATTTAAATCACCGGCCATTATAATATTATTGTGTAGGTTCATTAAATTATCGTAATCGGCGATGTGCATTGTGCGGCTTGGTGGTTGATAAGCGCTGACGATTAGAATAGCTCGATTATTAAAATTAATTAGCACCGCGGTGGCTTCTAAGCTATGAAGAACAGGAATTGGAAAATGTTGGTGTTTAATTTTGTTGCGTATCAGTATTGCTACGCCGCCCATAGAGCGTGCCGGTGCGTTACGATCCGCGCGGTACATTTTATAGCCGGGGAATTTAATTTTGTCCGTGAGAGATAAATGTGTTTCGGTTATGCAAGCTATGTCAACATTATGATGGTTAAGGAATGCCATTAAAGAGTTCCTTTTAGGTTTGATACCGTTAGCGTTCCAATTAAGTAAAATTGAGTTATGGGGAACCATGAGTGTTTTGATTTAGGCTATTTATGATGACTGGCAGATTTTCAATTATTTTCTGCATGAGTTGAGTTATGAAAGTGTTTATAAGTGGTAGGAGCGTTTTCATGAAGCCGTTGTCGCTATCTGTGTTGTTTGTAGAATTACTGTTGGAGTTATTTTTGCAAGCAGAGGCATACGTAAAGAGGTTATTAGTGTTATCTTTGTTATTATGAACGTGCTGATTAGCCGGTTTAGGTATTGCGTTACTATAATTATTGTTTTGGCAAGGATTAGCAACTGTTTTATTTTTGTTTTTTGTTATATCTTTATAAAATGTACAGCCTCTGTAACTAGCTGGATGGTCACCGTTACAATTGACGCACTTAGCGGGAGTTTCTAGAATTTTTTGACATTGAGTATAGTGATGATCACCCGCGCATTTAACGCATCTGGGCGGTAAATGACAAAATTTTTTAGTGTGCGAGAATCTTTGGCAGTGTGTACACTGGGGGATGCCAGTTGATGGTTTTCTTGGTTCTACGGAAACTACACAGTGTAATAATCTATTTAAAGAGTAAATGTTCGGAGACGATTTTTTGAGAAGAACGGCGACAATTGGGATAGGATTTTTATAACGGTTTTGGAGACGTGTTACGGTGTCTACATCGAAGTTAAGTTCTTTGAGCTCGTTGAAGATCATTTCCTCCGTTATCGGAATTGGGAGGTTCCTGATGACTACTGATAATTGTTTTTCAGTTTGGAATTGATAGGTATGATATTGAATTTCCGATTCGTTGAAACTTTTTGTAATCGATCTGTAATCTTCGATTGAGCTTAGGTTTAATTTTAATGAATTTTTAGTATGTGTGACAGAGAAATCGTCAATAGTTTGATTAGATAAAGAAGTGTGAAATGTTTCGTAATTTGAGATATTGTAGACGTAAATTGGCGGTATTTTGGGACTAACCTGGGCGTCTTGTGCGTTGTCGTTTGTGGAAATGCCGTCTTGATCAATTTCGTCATCGATGTTTTGAAGCGGAGTAAATTTGTTTTTACTTTGGAAGGGTGGAGTAAGTGGAGCTTCGTTCGTTCTCTTTCTTGGGACGTGTTGAAGAATGCGGGTTTGGGGAGACCCGCGACCCCTATTTGAAGGCATGTTAAACGGGTACGAAATATATATGTTACGGTAATCAGAGCGCGGAGGACAACCTGCTACGACGGCTACTGATAACCAACTATGACGCAACAGTTAAAATGGTGGTTTGTTGCAGTAAAAAATGCAGTACGCCGTTCTAGAAGTTTGTACAGTCAAATCGTTGTACGACGTTGCCGTCGAACGGACCTCTGCAGTAATATTTTTACTAACTATTAAAATTACTGACTGAAAATTATCAATCAATCAAATAAAAACGATAAAATATGCCGTAGACGAGACTATTTAATTGATTTCAGTTATTTTGTCGTAACTCTAAGAAAAATAGTATTGTAGAAGTTGAACATTTTCTTCGAATACACTACTTTTATACACTTTCGTCAAAGTGTTCAAAAAAATGTGACCATTTCATGCTAAATTTAGAGAATTGAAAATATTTTCTTTTTGAACGTTTTTTTTTTTATCTAATAACCATAATTAAAATTAAATAAAAAAAAAAAAAAAAAAAAATGTTCCTAATAAAGTAACTTCATATATTTTTCTAATAGTATAGAAAAAAAATTTCAAAACAATTTTTTCTTATAAGCATTTAAAGTTTAAATCGAGTCGATTATTTTTACAAATATTCAAACTTTAAATGTGCATGAAAAATAACTGGTATCAACAATCTTTATTGTAATATAAATAGAAAAATATGTTTCGAATCTTTGAGTAATTAAGGGAAAGAAAATTTCAGCCAAATTAAAAATTGTATATTTAATAACATTTGACTAAAAAAAGTAATGAACAATTGACAATAACCGATGCAATTTGTGAGTGGTAAATGTTACACTAAATCCCCACTTATTTTATTGATGAAATCAATTATAATTTCTTTAAACTTCAATGTTCACATCCACAAGAAATATTTTTCTCGAAGAGCTGAATGACGAAAGTGGAACTTTTTTTTACAAATGGTAAATAAAATAATATCAAATAGATTATGATATCGGGGTAGAGAGAGGATGATAATGGGGCTTGATTAGACGTCTTTCTTCGTACACTTAAACGAAAATTTGCATCCCGTAGTCAAAATACGGTTAGGCGGATGTGTAACAACGTCTAAAAAATGGAGGGAGGGAAAATAGTGTGGTTAATAATGTGTTCACGTTGTGGTGTAATGCGCACGCACCCTGTTATTGTTTATTATTATTATCCTCTCGAAGTAACCCTGCACCATTACGCGGAGGATATACACGCGTGACGCACGTATACTATCCATCATGCACGCCGTCAGACGCGCATGCAAATTGATATACATATCCGCGTATATATTTGTATGTGTGTGTGTGTGTGTGTGTGTGTGTGTGTGTGTGTGTGTGTGTATGTGTGTGTGTGTGTAACGTATATTATATACGACGGTGACGACGGGAAGAAAATAACCCGAACGTCGTCGTCGTAAGTTTCACAAAGTACAAAAGTTCCCTGCTATTATATAGACCACGCGCACGTCGGCAATGACACGGCGAGCACGGACTCTCGTAGTACACGTCGTAATGACATTATAATAATAATCATAATCATAATATGACTTTGTAACCCAATTCTCCGGGCGGTCGTTGCGCGCGCGTGTCATAGCTATAATAGTAATTGTCGCTATTTTAAATCGTCGCCGCTCGTGATCTGTTTTTTTTTCACGTTCACAGATTATTAGTATCGCTGTCACCCCGTGACCACTCACCTCGGAACAGTCTGGTCGGGGGTTTTTCGCGTGTTTAGCGAATCGTATTCGTTACTCGGAGGTGTGTGTGTGTGTGTGTGTGTGTGTGTGTGTGTCAGAGGCGGTTTGTCATTTTTCAGTTGGTGGTTCAAAAATTGGATAACACATTAATACCACCCACCCACCTACCTACCAAAAAGTCATACTACAAAAACTTACCTAATTTTTATTATTTTTTTGACGTTTATTAATTATAATAAAATTTGCTTAAAAATTGTATAATATATAGTATCATTGTACCGTAATGATATTACTGTAATATGTATATCTATATTCTATATTTTCGTCATAAAGCTGTTTATAAGTTAATCGTTTTCGTACTTAATGTATGCGATTTAGTGGTTGTATTTATTTGTTGCTAACTATGACTTGGATATCAAATACTATTTTTAAATTATCATCGGTTACCAAGATCAAGTACCCATATATTACAATATTAAATGACACCCATCCCACACTTTTTGGTAGTTTAGTGAACCACCAAATGCATGATCAAGCCGCCTCTGGTGTGTGTGTGTGTGTGTGTGTGTGTGTGTGTGTGTGTGTGTGTGTGTATGTGTGTGTGTATGTGTGTGAGTGTGTGCACGAGTGGTCAACCTGACGTGACGGAGCAGAGAGACGTCATCAAATACGTCCAAAGACACACACACACACACACACACACACACACACACACACACACACACACACACACACACACACACACACACACACACACACACACACACACACACACACTCGCACACGCACTCGTGTCATCACGTCTGTCCGAACGATGACTACTGTGACAGCGACTAATCGCATTAATATAATATGCCAGGTCTGCTGCAACTGTATAGTATCGCCGCCGCTAATTGCCGGCGCAGTCACGAACGGGTCGCCGAGAATGGCGGCCGGCTGCGGTGGAGACGAACGGTGCTCGCACGCGATCAGCGCAAGCGGACACGACAATAATTATTTCTTGGACACGGAATTAAAACAATTGCATTTAAGCGCGTGCACCGCGTACCGTATATGTCGACAATGACGACGACGACGAGGACGACGAGGACGACGACCCAAAGGCCTACGGCCTAATCGTCCGACGTCATTTACAAAATGTATTACGTCGTATGCGCATTATTATATTATATACACCGGGCCGGACTAGACGACTGCGTGTCAGTAATAATACGACACCGGTATAGGTAATAATATCACAGCGAAAACGGCCGGCGTAGTACAGAGTACACGGCATTACAAGTGTGTGCGCGCGCGCGTATAAAATAACGACCGACATGCCGCGGTTTAATGACGATAATAATATAATAATACGCGTATACGCGATGACGTTAAAGCGCTTCTTTTTTCCATTTTTTTTTCCTCCTCGTTTTCATCCTGGGCTTAATGAAACGAGTAATAAATAATAATAATAATAATAATATACGTCATACACGCACACTGCACACACACACACGTCATCCACGCGTGTTAAATCCCCGACGACCCCCACTGCTTTAGCTTCGAGCACAGCACATAAAGCTCGTTGAACAAACTCAAGCCACCCACCATCATTCCCGTTTCTTCTTCTTCCGCTACCTCAGAGGCGTGGCGTGGGTCTTGAGAAAATGTGAGCAGAAAAGTTGCGATATTAAAAACATATAATTGAGTATGTTCCATAATGTATTTAATTATACTGAAAAGGAAATTAAAAAATAAAAATATCGGTTGTCCAATACTAAAATACAGGAACTACCATTTTCATCAAAACCGTCTTATTCGTTGGTATTTTTAAACGCTGAATAAAACCATTTTCTTTTCTTTGAGTTCGTATTATTATTTAATGATTGACTAACGTGTAACTGTACAAGTTTATAATAAGGCAGTGGTCTATGCGTTTTTAGTTAAACGGGATCTCCTGTAAAATTGTCTGAATTATAGCTACTGTATATTTGGACAGCCTATATATTTGAGTCAAATAGTGCACAATGAGAGCCTTCCCCCACCCTTTGACATTAAACCTACATTTTATCTATGGGCTCACAAAAGCAATTTTGTTTACGTGTTACACGAACGGTTAAATAAAAACAAAATAGTGAAAAAAGGCAGTCCACTGTCAGACGGTAGTGACAATGTAAAGGCCGACGGGTGACAACCACAACATTTCCGTCCGGCCGTTTCTGCTGAGACTGCTATGTTGATCAACGTATTATTATCATTATTATTATTATTAAATAATTAAATTATTATTATTATTATTAAAAGTCAATAAAACAATCAAAAGAAATAATTTGAATTATAATAGTAATTGCGATTACTTTTCGTTTTTCCTTGTTCAAAATGTACGTGTGCATTTGCTTTTGTTTTCGACACAAATTCAAGATGTCCGACCGGCAAATTTATCATCATCTACGCTCCCGGCGTTCGACCGTGGTCCCGGAATAGTCAGTATGTTGTTATACGAACCTTCGGAACTTTGTACCTATACGAAAAACTCACGGGTGTGTCGAGTTGAGAGTGCAACCGCTTCCACGAATATTATAATAAGTTTAAATCATAAAAAAAAAAACATTTTGAAGTTTTAAATCTGCTGTCAAAAAATCCTATGCGTATTTATCACTTCTTGTACTATTAAAAGCTAGAAAAATAAAACGATCATGTTTTTTTCTTTTGCCGCTTTAATGAAAAGATGGTCACCGGATAGGAAATAAATAAAAAAGAGGTAATTCTTCGATTTTATTGACTGCCAAATGTAACACCATTCCTGCTATAGGGTTATTCTGCCTACGTCGTCGCCGCACCTACACAATAAAACTTATGGAATATCGCATGGAAAGATGTACACGACTCGTATAAAATGCATCAACATACTTTTTTACTTGTTGTTGATATTTTTATTATTATTTATGACTATTAATTATTATTATCTTAGTCTAAATCTTGATATACAAGAGCGATTCATCAAAGGTTGGTTTCGGAATTTTTAGTCCCTGAACACTGGAAACTTTCATTCAAAATTAGTGTGACCGTTTTCTCATTCCGACCTCTATACTGTGGTATCACCCGTATCGGATGATACGCGGTAAACCAAACTGTTTACCTTACCCCCGTACACTCTAGGTTAATGACTGTCTCTAGAATAATTCTGATTAGCACTGTTAACCTTTGAGGTACGACGGTGTGCGTTTTTGTCGTTCTCCGTTCGTTTCTTAAATTGGAATGACTATTAGGACGCCACAACCGGAGCACTATTCGGTTATTAAAAACCTCATTGACTATTAAGGTGTGTGGGTCTGAGCACTGTTCCAATATTAAGGGTAAGAACGAAGAAAGACTTTGAAATAATACTCGGGTTTTTAGGTCGGAAACACCTTTATTATATATTAAAACACAAGTAAAATATTTAACTAATAAAATTCGATTAAAATGGCCCGTACTATGATTGACGTTTCTCACGTGCAACCAGAGTACATACGTCCTCGCCGATTCACTCAGCGACAACGGGACTTTCCGTGCCTGCCTGTACGGCGGTGTTATATCGTAATTTAATCGCTGTCTCAGCACATATGCTTCACTGACCTAAGTAATATTTTGATGACTATCTACTATATACGACAATACGTGTATTATGCTGTTGAATGAATATACAACTCTCATTTCTCCGTGAACCATGCGTTCCGATGGTTGTTAAAGTAGGGCCTAAAATTGTGAACACTCAAACACTATGTTTGTACCCTGAGTTTGTAGTTTAATTTTTTTTAGATTTGTGTGTGTGTGTGTGTGTATGCTTAACGTTTATGTAAAAATTGTGAATAGTAACTTATCTCTTCTTGAATAAAGAAAAATCAGACCAATCAAAGCTTTAAAATTACAATGATCTAAAAAAAAGACTATATTTCAAGTTAAATTTTTGAATTTAATAACCTATTTTCTTATTTTTTTACTCTATCGATAAAGATTTAAGTTAATTCTGTATATTAAGACAACATTTTTATTTTTATCGTTGATTGAGAAAATAAAGTTATTGTTATTTTACAACTTAAGTTGTAAAATAAAACTGTTTGCTTCGCTACAAAACGTTTGGAATCAACCTTTATTTCATTTAATTTTACCGTAATTACACACTGCTACTTTTCTGAAAACACATCAGCATATTTAACTGACAGATTTAAAGATAAGACGGGGGTTTCAGTGTCTCCGACGTGAAAAATGAAAAGCGTGTACCATGGAACGGGATACATAGTTTCAGGCTTCCCCGGGTCAACGAGTGTTTTAAATTGGCCGACTGCCGCGGGAAAAGCGCACGTCTCGTCATCGTTAAACGCTGGCCGACGTGACGACGTCCGGCGTGCGGATATGCACAACACGCTGTGCGCACGATGATACGACAATAATATTATCGTTATTGTTACTACTACCTGGCGTAACGGTGTTTGAACATTTCTACATCACCGTAAACACCGCATGTTCGGTTTACGATGGTTGTTTTATGTACACACACACACACACACACACACACACACACACACACACACACACACACACACACACACACACACACACACACACACACACACACACACAAACACACACACATTCACGTGCGATGTATTTTGTTTTTTCTTTGTATCGTTGTTTACCACTTGAGCGTTTAATGAGTCACAAAAACGTGCATTTCAACGAGCCATTTTAATAATAAGACGAAAATATTAAATTAAAAACAATAAAAAAAAAAACCGCATGTTAACCACCGTTATGAGTAATTAATTCCGAGCACTCTTGTAATACTTGTAATAACTGTGCGATTCGTATGCAAAGTAAAGAAATACACAATGGCTGCACGGTGTACGATTCGTCGTTGAAGCGGCGAGCATCTGATTTTGCTTACAAGGAGTTTTCTTAAAAAAAAAGTGACTAGGTCATCACAAATATACCTCTCATTAAACATTTCCACCAACGACTCAGCTCGTGTCTATTGGTTGTTTGTAAAGTGTGCTCGATATAGAGATAGGTACAATTTGTCGTGTACACCTACGGAGTAAAAACCGCAGCAGAAACATTTTATATACCTCGAGACACCTAGAAAAAAAATTGATTGCTGCAGATAAATAACACACGTATAATTTAGAGAAACAAGCGATACTAAATAAACAAATAAATATTTATAAAGCGTACACTGTCGTCAGGAATACTCGCCGAGGATTTACGAACTGCAACTACCCCAAGATTATTACCATTCTTTTTTTCTTATTAATATTACAACTTAATGAAGTTTAATTAAAATTGATATACAATTTTGAAATAAATAACACTTGGATTTTTGTTTTTAATTTCATTTCAGTAACTATTGCATTTTAAACAAAGATGGTATCTTTTTAATTTGCAAAATAATACCATCATGTTTATGATAATGACAGTGAAAATTTCAATTCACAATCACTTTTTTCTCGTTTAAATTGGAGTTAAAATAAAAACTAAGTCAAAATATCATTAATATCAAAATTCTATATATAAAAAAAAAAATCAACACTTTGTATTCCCCAGGTATTTGAAAATTATATGAGAAAATAATTTCATTTAATTAAGAAATAATTAAAAATGTAGTTTCCACGTAACAAAATGATGATAAAAAAAAACACTGAATTTTAATTGCCTTTTCGTAAGATTGAGTCATTTCAAATATTCAATTCCACAAATTTCACCGTTTTTAACGCGTTAATAACAACATTTATTATTTTATAATATGATAAATATTAAAAATTTTCCTAGTGAATTCCGAAAATAAAACGATAAAAGAATGTGTTAAATCATAAAAAAATTGAACCCACACACACATGCGCACACATTTAAACGTATAATCGAGACATACATGAAAAAGTATCCTTTACGACATGCTAATGCAGTAATGCAAGTACGTTGCAGTTATCAAGTAGGAGTTTTATTTTTATAGTGAAAAATGATAAATGTGTGTGTGTGTGTATGTGTGTGTGTTTGTGTGTGTGTGTGTGTGTGTGTGTGTGTGTGTGTGTGTGTGTGTGTGTGTGTGTGTGTGTGTGTGTGTGTGTGTGTGTGTGTGTGTGTGTGTGTGTGTGTGTGTGTGTGTGTCTGTGTTTGTACAGACTATAATTCGTTCGTTTGAATTGAATGAATTTTGTATCATGTCTTGGACACACAAAGGCAGGTATAATCACTAACGAACGTTTTGATCAAAACATGATTTCATTGGACGTGTATACATAATAATATTATACTGTATGAACCTCGTTATTGCTCATCAGTCATCACGCTCGTTGCGGCTTTTTATTGTATCCATTCACAATGCACTAATTTACGAGATTTCGTGTAAAACCGCGTTTTAACACATTCGAGTATACATATAATCGTCGTCGTAATCGTAGTAAAATGTAACATTTTTTCGTTCCATACACATAATACACATGACTACGTCAAATGTTTATCCTTTCGGATTCTTCAATGTATCTATTATTTCCTATTTTAATCATTTTTTTTTTTTTTTTTACAATTAATGACCGCGTTCAACTTAAACGTGATTCACACGAAGACCGATTATTTTTAAATTGAACTAACAGTATTTTCCTCTCTTGTAACTACATTTTGTTCACGTCGTACAACGTATTTATTGCAGCGTTTTAGTCAGTTGTATATTTGTATCGAGGACATTTATATATATTTTGTATCTTTATATTTTTATAGCTCTATAAATTTTAGCACTGCAGTAACGGCTATGGCCATTATATTTTATGTGTACGTATTACATTAAAATTAGAAGATAGAAAAGAAAAAAATTAAATTTTTTAAAATTATTTCGGATAAAAGTCAATTTCACATTTTTAATTGAATTGCATCAATTTATATAGAATTGTTAATAATATGAGTGAAATAATAAATTATAAATGTAATTGTAAAGTCACTGGGTGTCTCTAATGTGAGGCTTCCTTCCATGTCATATATTCATTATCAGATTTCTAATTCTCTTATAATTATTACCTATTGCACATAATATGTATAAATTGTAATATTTTTAAAATTGTATTGAAAAAAAAAAATTTTAATTTGAAAAACTTAGTATTTTTGTTTTAATTGTTTTTGGTACCTATTTGTAAACCCAATAATTGTTTTAAAATTGTATTCAACGTCTATGTTTTTGTCAATCATTTTTATTTTTTAGACATTATATTATAATGTGATTCATCGTTAGTCTATCAATAGAATTAATATCTACAAACTCCGTCGGAAAAATTCTTTCTTTTCCTATTAAAACACAAATCCCCATTCGCTAGTCTTGTGTGACCTCTTCAGAGGCGGTTTAACCATGATTCTTCAATTTTAATATCAGGTTGTGTTACCCAGATCTCATAAATTTATTTCGATTTCAATTATGTTTAAGAAATATTGAATATAATACTTATGCTTACCACTAAATAAAATATTGTTTTTAATTTTTTCACTTTTATTATTCTTAAGGAATATTCAAATTTTACACATAATAATCGCAATAGTAGATCAAGCATAATCAGAATCATTTATCAAATGTTTTTAAAACAATACTATGCCACTGTCCTATGTTTTGAGGTACGCAAAACCAGATAAGTGCTCTACACTTGTTTTATGGCTTAATCGTGTCTGGACTCTGGATTTTACGTGTATCCTAAAAACAAAACTCGTACCTTTTAGACTAGCGAATAATAGGTATGATACTAACATACGTTATGTGTTTAGTAACATTTTGTAGGACTGTAATCCAACCCACTCATTTTAATCATTCTTCCTAAATGTGTTGTAGTTTTGGCCTACAATTTCAATGTAAATTTAACCCTCATGTAGGTACTTAGGTAGACCGATTTTAAAGAAAATTAGACAGCTGACAAGCAGGCCGAAATTGCCACAAAAGAAAACAACGGCAATGTACAAAGAATAGAAAAAATAACAAAGGAAAACATAAGAAACTTTTAAAATAATCACTATACCAATGAAATAGTTTAATATATTATAGAATTTATAAAATACCCATAGAATTATTTCACCAGCCAAATTTGTGGTGTTGAATAGAAACGGCTGTACATGATGGATCTCCATGAATTTCAGTAAACGACCTGTTAAAGCTGGACAATATTTCTGCTTTATAGATTCATCTTAACAAAAACTTTTTTTAGAGTTATCTTAAAAACATGATAAAATCATATAAAAAGATGTAGTTTTTAAATTAATATATCTTAATTTTTCACTTGAAAAAAATTATTTAAGATTAATTATTATGATAAATTAATTTATACATTTGTAGTGGTATACGATATACATAATTTTAATACATATATTAATACCAAAATGAATAATGACTAATACATAATTCTATTGATCAGCTATATTTGTGTAATATTTTAGATATTGCATTTAATATATGATATTTAAACTTGAAAAATGTTAAGGTTATATTGGTATTCAATTATTAGCGTGGTACTATAATGGTGTTTAATTTATTTCGAAAATACCATTCATGCGTTTACATAGATTAATATGGTAATGAATAATGATTAATAAATAAATACTTTGAAAAACGTTGGAATTACAATGGCAAAACGATTTAAAATATATGAAAATCTACCCATGGTTTATAAATATTTTTACTTGCACTTAGCATTATATATTATACTTAGAACTGTTGAATACGTTTTGAACATCAATATGAATTCTATAAAATGACTTATATTTTTTTCGTAATTTACAAAATATTATTGACTTGTACGTAGTTTTAAAATATTATTTTAGCTTTTAGGAAAATATTCAAAGTTATTTGATAAAAATAATTGTAGGGTGCAATGACTGGATTACTTCTATTTATTTTTAAACAATATAATACTTGAAAAAACAAAACTAAAATGCCTCAGTACTGATGTGCTGAAACATCTGGTAATAATGTCGAAACCATCGTACAATTCAAAAAATATTTAACTTGTAGTTCTCTATATTCGCTATTATGTAAATGTGGCGTGAACAATGATATCGTTTAGACGTGATTTTTGATAGTTGTAGTTTAATAATATATTATAAATAACTGATTTTTAAAGAATTTTTTGCACCGGCCATGAAAGAATCAAACGAGTTTCATACAATTTTTCACGCAGTCTGATTTCATATTGTATAATATTATGTATATATAAAAAAAAATAACGTCTCCGAACGCATCATAATTTTTAGAAGATAAAATCAAATGATCTGCCTATAAATTTTTCCTTTTCAATATAACGGCAAATTTCGAGTTGAATCAAGCATGTTTCGTATGTTTAAATTACTTTTTTTTATACATGATATTTAGTAGATACTAACAGATGGTGCAAACAAAAATTTATTGGATAAATCCTCTCAGAGACTAGTGACATAACTTCTAAAGTGAACGTCGGCACAGTGTAAAGTTACTGGAATTTATGAGTTTTGTTGCGCGTGTATGTGTTTTTTTCTTCTTGAAAACATGACTATATGTCTAATAATTCTGGTTCCTGCGTGGTTTCCAAAACAATAAAATACCTGTTTTGGTCGCGTTTCGAGAGGAAAACAAAATGGTCATATTTATTTTACAATGTTGTCATACAAAAAACCCAAGAGACAATCTAACAGGGAGTATTTTGAACTATTTGGTTACAATGTGATAAAATATTATCAAATTATCAATTATTGAGACCGTGACTCTCCCTTTCTGTTTTTATTTGGAAAATATAAAATTTACAAATCTACAATCCACATTATATACTATACTTAGTGTATATACTATATATTATGAATTTAAATAATTTGTATTTCATTATCGAAACAGTTTCATCTATTTAGTGAAACATAAAAATGTCATATTTATTAACAAGGAATTAAAATTAATTTTTTCAATGTTTCATTAAATTTAATTCAATCAGGTATGATCGGAATGGGATCTAAGAACTATTAACACATAGGGAAATTAGTTTTAAAATATGACAATTTTTGGTGACAAAATTTATATCTATTAGGTATTTAGATACGTTTTAATGTGTAATATGGGATTAACACTTACAGTACCTAGCAATCAAATACAAGACAAAATAAAGCATGGATAGCGTAAAATTGTTATTTTCATTATGTTATGGATTAATAAATATCTATACTAAACATTATAATACATATATGACTTATTAACGACATTTTAATATTTTTGACGTAGTTGTTGTTTTACTCTCACTGCTCTAATTAAATCATAACCTAGAGCAAACTATGCTCTAGTTTTTTGTACCTTCTCAGTATGCAATATTTTATAAATTACTATACTACACCATTACTTTTATATATTATAATAGTGATAACAATATAATATTGTTTACTGCGGTTGTGGTGTGAAGTATATTTGTGAATGATTTATTATATATAAAAATTCAGGCTCAAAAGAATTTAAATAATTTTATGCCGGGGCATGTACTTTTGCCTGCCCATAAATACGGTCCTGGCTGTGATAATATTATACGTTTTTAATTATTATTTATTTTAATTCAAGAACCGCTAATAAGTAAAAAAAAAAAAAAAAAAAAAAATGAGAGTACCGGTGATGTTGTCAGGGTAAAAATAAAAGTGGACTATTCAGGTATACGAAAAATTCTCGATTTTCTGCACTGTATAGCTGATATAATTGGTTTGTGGACAAGTATCTAAATTTAATGAATTTTGAGTATTTATTTTTACAACTCAAATTTTTTTTATGTAGGTACAAAAAAACTTTTGTGGTTTGTACATATTATAAAGAACATTAATTTTGTTTAATATTACCAATTTATCTTTTAATGCTTTATAAAATTTCAATAACAGTTCTAAATAGTAAAATTTACAAAATTGAATATATTTTTGTCCTAATGAGGGTTTTTTTTTTTTATCAAAAAGTCTACTTGGTCTTTTAATATTTCATCTTTTCTACACAGGTCAATAGCACACCTGTAATATCATGTATTTTCATTAAATAATATAATTTATTATATTAGCTTTTACACTTTTAATTAGTTAATACGCGTTCATATTATATTTAGTATTAAACTTAAGCAATTTTGAAAGTGATATTTTTAGAAGCTCCACTTCTATAATTAAACTAGGTATTATAAATATATATATATTTTCGTTTTGAATTAAATTATTGTTGATGTGAATAGTTTGGAATTTTTTATATTTAATTTACTCATACATATTTTGTTTTTGCTTTTGAGTGAAATTTGGTTTTAAAGGCTACAATATATTTTAAAGTATTTGCTAGTGCCCCAACATTATATTAATGATTTTTTCCATAAAAAAAAAAGGTACTACAAATGAATGTTATCAAATATTACATTTTTTTGAAACAAACTGGAAATTTAATATTGCGGTTCATTGATATATGTTATAAATTAGTTACTCTTAAAACTCTTTTTAATTAGGTTTTTATTTATTTAAAATTTTGTAAGATTAATCCTTCTTGTAAAGTCTTAAAAGATAAGTCCAAAGTAAAAAGCGTACAATGAAATTAATTAAGATAATTATACCATGTATTTACAAGAGTCATATGAAACTAAAATATTTAGAAAATATATCACTAAATTAGAAAATACGATTTCATTCTTACACTGATAATATTTTTTAAGACTTTTGTTGGTATATTTTAGTTGTTAGCTACATTGTATAAGAACGTATATGTTTTATGTTTGTATAAATATCTAATTATTAATTTAATAAATTATTTTCACCAACAACATTTTACACACTTGACAATTTATTTTATTTACTTATTAATCATGAGTCATTTTATTATGAATACTCAAATAATAAAAATAAGACCGATTGAATCCTTTAAAATCGAAGTAAATCTAAGTTATAACTTATGAATAATTATAAAATAATTAATGAACAACTAACTAAAAATATTTCTAAAAACATACACTATGTTAATAATTTTTCTTAGAGATTAAATTAAGTAGAATTATCAGTTTAATAACATAAACAATGAACAGATTGTAGCGTAGATATTATGAAATGTGATTATTAAGTCTCCAATCATATTCACAATTTTTAAGTTGAGTTCTGATCATTAAACAATTTTCGATTTACTGGGTAATGAAACATCATAATACACAAGACGTATTTTTGTCATGGGAAAATAATTATTAATATAAAATGTCAGCGTATTAAGTGGTTAAAAATCGACTAAACATTAAACGCAGGTTGTTTTTTACATGTAACTATGTATGAGTGTACCTCATAAGTGAAGTTCCGAATCTACTAGTGAATTTTTTCAACACCCCGGATTTTCTTAAATATCAATAAAATTATAATTATACATTATTATTTCGATATAATAGGATTAAAATTTCAATAGTTTAAACATTTTCATGGTCCAGCTTGAATATAATAAGCTACAGTTTCTTGAAATATTATCGCTGTCGACACACTGAAATCTATAACATAATGTCCGGCGATAAACCTTGAACTGAAAAAAAAGCATTTCACTTATGATGATAAATTCATCAAAATGGATTACAGTACGTAGTATTAATATAGTACGTAGGGTACTTCGATGTACGGAATGTTCTCTCCATGTGGTAGATGTGTTTTGTAAGTCAAATATTTGTGCATGTATATTTATCATCTGTATACCTACTTACCTGCGTACCAACTCGTGATTTGATTTATTAATTTTAAATCTTGAACATTAGTAATATAAGTACAACATGATAATTAATTTTGTTTTTATTGAAACTCATTTCGTTCGACTATAGGTACTCTATACGTTTTCGTTCGATCTGTTAATAATACATCATTCGATTATGGATGTATGATTATATATTTTATTGTATTTAAAAACACGAATAACATTAGAGTTATTGGTTTTATATACGCACGCGTGTTACAATGTATAATTTAATAGTTGATACGTTTACAATGTAATGAAAATACAACGAACCAAAGTACGTACGAGTATTGTATGTACTGACAAAGTAATAATAGTGCAGGTTGTAATACGATGATAATAAGTTTTTTTTTCGTCCTGCGACCAATGAGTGTAGTATACAGCCGTTTTTATAATATATATATATATATACAATATATATATTGCATATACGGCGTGGCTAGTAGACACAATTTTTGGTCCAAAACCATTGTTACTTGTCAGCGACGATGACGACCCATAGGACTGGTGGGTATCGATTGTTTCAATACACGTCACAATGGGCTCCGTGATTATGATTTATGAATACGAAAACTGTTTTACGGGCTCGTACAAAAGGCCTCTGTCAGGTGGCTAGCAAGATTTTATATATCCGTTTTGTTTTGGTTTTATTATTTTTTTTTTTTTTCGTGATTACCTACTCTTTTTAACCATACATATGACTACGTATACGAGTATATATATATGTATTATAAATTATACTCTTTACTACCCCCGCCCCGTTAGCAGGCCGACCAAGCCCTCGCGCGCGGTGTGTGTAGACACTAGACAACAATGACTGCGATTCGAATCTCTAGTGTGCGCGCACATCGCTGCATCACGGGGCCGTTTAAGTATGCGCCTCAGCTTGAGCCCCATTGTACGTCATCGGTGGTATTATTTTTCCCTCCAAAACGAATCATTATTATTGTTATCATACACTGCTCGGGCGAGATATTTATCGCGCAAATGAGAATATTTTCAGCTTCAAAAAATCATCGTGGTCGTCGGCGGCGCGGCGTGTCGATAAGTAGGTAGGAAGGTAGGTATTACATACATTATTATTATTATTATTATTATTATTAAACGTGTGGCGTTTTTCTTTTTTTTATTTTAAAAAAAAGATCGATAGGACCCAGCGGTAATTAACCGCGGCGATGACGCCGCGCCGAGATGAGCACAATGGCCCGGCGGCGGACAAACGACCGCGTATAATAACGGACGGCCCGTCGTCGTGTCTGCCTCCGAACTGTTATTATAGGCATAATAATAATAATAATAATAATTGTTGTTGTTGTTGTTATTATTATTAATAGCACGTCTATATCGTGTTCACGACGATTTGGCGGTGATCGGCCGTCGAGTGTTATACACGAATACGCGGTGGGGTGGTGAAATAAAAAATTGTCAGAGGCAAACATTTTTTCCAACACCCACCTCATCTACTGACGCCTTCCATAGTATACTTCTATTATGATCTATACATGAATATTTTTCTTTATTTTACTTTTCGAAAATTGTAAATACTTATAGGCAGACATATTTCCAAAGGGGAGGGTTGCCCGCGTAAACAATATGTTTAAATCATGTACTTAAATAAATAAAATAATTTTCAGATAATAAATTTATCACCACATTATACCAGTGTAAAATATTTTAGTCTCCCTCCTAAAAAAAAAAAAAAAAACAAATTTTTGCATATAATTTTCAACTTGAACAAAACATTTTATCACAATACAACTAGGTACCTAATACCGTCGAATGTTACTAAACTAGTTTTTAGGTCCTCTGAATTTCAATAATTGATAAAGGTCTTCATAGGTATAATTATTACTGCAATTTAAATTATCGTCAATTTCTGATACTGATACCGTTTCGACGTTACCGCTAGAACTGGCTATAAAAAAAATTCATAGAAATTACAGACGCAAACGGACGATAGATACGTTTATCACAACGCGCGTAGTCGTCGGCGAAACTCGAAAAATAGGTTTGTCGTGTGAGTATACGTGGACACGCTGGACGATAACGGTCGAGGAGGCTTGTATTTTCCCGCGGACAAACGCTACAGGTGTGTGCGAATGCGCGTGTGTGCGGTTGACCTCCCGAAAGACCGATGATATATGTGTTATATATGTATATATATATAAGTATTTACACAACACGTGTGATCAAGATTAAAAAATCATTTGCTACGCTCGATCTTTGCTCGCATGCCATGCCGTGGCCGTACGTACATCGTACTCGTATATATACATCACGTTAAAGCTCTAACTGTACACGTCGTATTATATACTTATATATTTCTCATAATAGTGTCTGTATACACACACACACACACACACACACACACACACACACACACACACACACACACACACACACACACACACACACACACACACACACACACACACACACACATACACACAAACTATATATATATATTCACAACACGCATGCGTACGCCCGTCGTATATAGCGTCATTTACTGGACGTACGAACGAGCATGAATAATATACGGACACGGCGGCTACCGTTACGAAGAAACTACAAATCTCTTTTTAGTAGTGCACCCGTCGAACACACGCGGTTGGACCGTGCGATTATCGAGATCACCACGGTGAATTCATTTTTTTTAAATTTTTTTTCGCCCTTCGAATCATTCGAATCGTTAAGTGCTCGAAAACTTTCACCTTTTTATCGAACTCACAGCTCACAGCTGCAACGATAATAATTATTTAGATGTCTGATACGGACGGTGTGTATGTGGGTATTTGATTTTCACGTACACCGTTATCGTGTTCGCGAGCACGTCGCAGCACGGATCGGATGTAATTTTCTTTCGAGAGAGCTGCTCGAAACCGCGCACATGAATTACTAGCAGCATCTCTCGAAAGAACCGTGCACGGTGACTCGGGATATTATTCATTCATTCCAAACGAGTCTAGGCGGTTCCATTCAAATGGACACGATATCTTTTGTTCTTTGAAATCGTTTATTCCTTTGCGCGAAACCGTAATTTTAGTCGAATGTATACACATTAGGCGTTTGACTTGGTAATAATTACCATAATTATAAGCGATAGGTATAAATGAAACGCTCCTTGAACAACGAATGAAAAAGTTTTTGAGCTTCTTTCAGGTCCTTAATTGGATCAATTTAACCCGTTTTAAACACTGAAGATAATGTGTGACTTCAAAGGTATTAGTAGATATAAAAATTAGAAAAAAGACCCACCTGTTCGTTCTTTAAACGCATTCATGGACCAAACGTGGTCTTGCGGTTCTTCGCGATTTCGGCTATAATCTTCGACAGTCAATCGACAGTAGTCAATTACACTCTCGCGATAATATCATTGCAGAAGCACTAACGCCGGTCGTTGAATCAGGTACTTCACGCATTTCAATAGTAAAATATGATAATTGATTGACTATAATTGACGTCTCATCTCTTTTGTGCAATAAACGGCTCGACATACTGCGGGATAATATAATTTCAACTCGAATCCATTAATCTGTCCCTCAGTAGACAACACTCTCCACAGAGTGCCGCGAAAATATTTACATGGCGTTCAAATGGTTTCCAATTCAAACGTGAGCTTTGTTCTGCCGAAGTATAAATGAATTTTATTGATGTGAAATGGTGAACGAACAGACGACAACGGTCCTGTCGTGTTTTAGTGACAGTGTAATGCGTATCAGTGTCACTTCTTTTTTTTTTTTTTTTATTAACATTGATTAGATATATACATATAATCTAACAATTTTTTTTGCAATAAGCATATGTGCGTATAAGTAATATGAGGCTGTGAAATACATGAAGTGAGTAGTTACCCAGCAGTAACACGTGACGGGATTTTCGCTAAGCTATATTAGTTGTATGTGTTGAATTTATTTATTTATTTTTTAAAATTTATTATTGATTCGGTTTGCCTGCAGTTTAGCTAATTAGGTCTCGACACCAGCGCCTTTTGAGTCTTCTTGGAGGGTTTCCAGGAATGTCTACCGAGTTAAGTGCTAGAATAAGTGGGTATACGGGTGGTTTATCAGACGAGAGCGAACGCGCTTGTAAGAGGATGAGGATACTTCGGCAACAGTCTGTAGTCCAAGATCGGAATGTAGAGTATAGTTGGAGACGTAGTAGGGTGCGTTGGTAGCAAATTATTCTTACACTTTTAAAGTGACCAAATATCAATAATAAATTATACAATTTAATTAATTTTTAGGTTCTTACCTGTTCAAATTTCAAATTTATAAGCGAATTTCTCAAAATAAACCGGAATAAAAATCGTTTTAATTTAAATATTCGGGGCTCAATTAATATCCATATCAAACAGCCCGGGACTCCATTTAAATTTAAATGTTTTTTTTTTTAGAACTCAGTTCGTATTTAATCATGAAAACGATGAAATATCGTTTTTGATATTTATGACCAATCATTATTGTATCACGTGCGGACGATCGCGACACACTATAATAACAACCCATCACCATTTAATCGTCGCATACACGTGTCGAGGGTGAGAAGGGGGTGATAACCGTAAACCTACTTTTGTCTCTTTGTCTGTACATGTACACAGTAACTACACCATCGAAGGAAACGTACTCAAATAGTAAACACGCGTAAAATAAAACGTGTGTGTATGTGTGTGAGTGTGTGTGTGTACAGTAAATACATATCTCGACGGATCGTACGTACCCGATAGTGTATTTGCGTCGGTACAAACAACAATAATTATTATATAATGCATTCCGTGTTTGGGGAACACACACATGGCGCGCGTTCGGGATATCGAGATGAATCGTGGGGCACTGTATTCGTTGCGGAGTCGTCCGGCTGCTGCTAATGGATTGTTTACCTGTAATTTTAAGCTTTTAACACTCGGCACTCGGGCGCGTGGTGACGGCGGCGGCACGGATCCGAGTAAACATCTGCCTCACTCGAGAGGCGGAGTGTCTATACGTGTGTGTGTGTATACATATTATATATAATATATATATTTATAAAAGGTATACGCGCATATCTTTTTGAAACCTGATTCGCCGTGAAACTAGTTTTTACGGCTCGACTCGAGAGGACGTTATTGTTATTTATTTATTTGAATTTTTTTTATTATTTCGTTTTTTTTTTCGTTCCTCTGACAACGGTACGACGACAATGGACCTTGTCGACAAATCTCTCGTGTAAAGACGATTTTTTCGCCGGGCCGTGAACATAAAACGTGACACTTTATTAAACACTCGATCGTCCACGATATACCAGTACACACCACGTGCGCGTGTTCGGCCGAAATCCCGTAGAAATCCAAGAATTACGTCACAACACACGTGAGCCGTCGCGTTACACCGTTACACGCATCACACCGCGTCATTGGCGACGCGACGACGGTCTTGTATTGCGTTATAATAATAATAATAATGCATCACCGACGACCAGGGACGCCCGCAGCAATGTAGCTCAGGGGGGCAAAAAATTGCAAGTACCTAAATACTTATGGGAAGATTTACCGCTACACTTTCATCTACTCATACTTAGTAATAGTATCGTTTATAATTTTTTTAAAATCAAAACTAATTAGAGTAAATATAAAATTACACTATTATTTCTAATATTTCTAAGAAAAAACATAATACAATTTAAACAAAAAACAACTTTATTTGATTTGAATTTACATATTACATAATTACATGTTGCATATTACATCATATTTATACATCATAAATTTGCATTTTATTCAAAACGTAATGACAATCTCCTTTTATTAGAAGCAAATAAATTAATTGAATTATCAATTTGTTGATTAAAAAAAACCCCATGATAGCTGAACACATTACCCAGAATACGATAAATGTAATAATAATAATAATGTCTGTCAAAAGGTTTCTATTTCCGTCGACGACAGACTGCTTATATATGACTTGTTAGATACAAGGATTGTCGCATAGTCGCTAAATACCTAAGACCAGCTTTATGTAAAAAAACTTCTAATTTTGTAACTGACACAAAAAATCTCAGTGGGGGCAAAGGCCCCCACTGCCCCCCCTTCCGGGCGTCCCTGCCGACGACTGCGATTCTTCCGTGTCGGAAAACGCGAGAGGAACTCGTCTAACCCTCACGATCGCCGACTATGGATGACCCGAGGTCAAAATTAACATGCTATAACGAGTTTTACCACCCAGATTTTAACCCTTTGGTTTGACATTCCGAGAGTAATAATAATAATGATAGTTATAATATCATTATTATTATTGTTATTATTATTATTATTATTATTATGGCTATGACATGGTGTTATATACGTGAGGCCGATACGTCTGGCGTCGAGTGAGGAATCATGCATTGTCATTATTGTCACGTGCACGCGTTCTAATATAAAACCGCGATCGCTTTATTTAATTTCGCGTACGAATTTTCATCACGTGTCTGCGCTACGTTTTACGAGACGCACGCATGTACGGCGCCGTACATTAACGCAATAATATTATGATACAGTGCGTGTACGCGTGATTAATTTTTTTGTAAATTCGAACGTTTCACACTTGACCGTCCGCGCGTTAATTTATTTAGGTGTGTATAAATTATTATGTAAAAACTTGTTGTCGTTTTCCGTTTCAGCTGTACCGTCGACAAACTTCCAACCCTGAAACTACGTTAAATAATTATTTTTTCCTCTTTTGCGAACGTTTGGCTTCTCTGTCTCGATCAAAACAGCCGCTATGTACACGTGCAGTTTAATTTTCCTAATTTAAATAATTTGGTAGGTACCCAATTATGTTATTGTGTACTTTTATATATGCATGAAAAAAAAAACCATTTATAATTGACAATCGTAATATTTTTTAATTGGGCGTAGCTATTGCTTAAATGTATAACGGTTAATTGTATATTTCTATTATATCTATATGTATACGTGATGCACATTAAACACATAATATAGTGTGTTATTACGTCAGATGTATACTCTATTTTTTCCTGTTTGTATTGAAAAACAAAGATTAGGAAACTTAATAAGAATCAGTATTTTATATTTTTGTATGCTCTATACGTTTTTAAACAATGTAATTATTTTATAATCTTTCTCATACAATTTTTAACTTAAGAAAACTATATTATGTGAAATTACAATGAGACCCGACATCCGCCTAGGAAAATTATGTTAAGTCTATTAAAGTTAAAAAAAGTTTTTCCAACCTAATATTATCTTCTACAAATAACACCTCTCTTCGCAACAGTATAATACAATTTCCAGTTGGCTGATTTCGCTTCTGTACAATTTGTTTTTATTTTTTTATTTTTTCTGTTAGATTTTTATCAATTGCTTCTGTATCAAGCCTTTTTTAGCTCCTTGACAATTTCATTGTTCAGAGAATGTGATAAATAAAAACATACTCTTGTGTTCGTAACTTACTTGTAGAAGGTATACTCTTGTCTTGTTTTGTGACTGTACAACTGTAAGACGCACGCACAATTAACAAAAACACCGAGTAACAGTGTACGGTGGCTCAAAATGATTAATGTACAACCAAACTGTAAAATAAAAACGTTCGATATCCAGCCAGTGATGTATTTGTTGTGTTCACAACATGGTTGTGCAGGGGTTCGGGTCAGGTTGTGTACGTCCGAGCTGACACTATACCCTCGTTATTGTTTCGATATAAAACAACGGATACAAACATCGTTTCGACACGTTCTCGTCCACTACACAGCATTGATTAATCATTATAACAAAAATAATAATTAGAGTAATGTATTGTATCGCGCGAGTTAGTGCCGTTCATTAAATGCCTACTTACAGTATCGGGGTGTCACGCGAAATCCTTCAAATAAGAGTGTTATTATTAAAATTTCACTTAAGGCGCGCGCGTGTTATCATCATCCGTGGCGTTGCGGCATCTCGAAACGTCCACACGCTCGGAAATAACTTTTGGAAAATGGGTTGTGGGCTCGTAAAAAATTGGCCACAGTCACACGTTGACCCGTGTCTATTTTTCATTGCAGCACGTGTTTGTATGAGTTTTTGAGTTCTCTCCGAGGTGATTTAATCGTCACCCAATTCTGTCACCGTCGGTCTTTCCGTGCGCACTCTATGAAGCACCGAATAAACACACACACACACACACACACACACACACACACACACACACACACACACACACACACACACACACACACACACACACACACACTCACACAAACAATTAGCCGTCACAGAAATATGGCCGTTCTGGGAGTGACGCGAACGCGTCCTGTAACACATAAATATATATATATATTACGCCGAGCAACTTTGTCAAGTTTTGCACTGATAACTATATACGACCATTATCTTTGAAATTGACTGATATTTTCCTTGGTGTACACCATCGTCGCCACCTGTGATCGACCGGTTCTGGGAATCGTAAGTCGTCGATCGCGCACTCCGTTTGCCGGAGAACTTTTCAGGCCACAGTTGAATGGGCTCCTGAAAACATGCCGAGAATAGGTATCACATTATTAGCTCCAATAAACTATTAGAAAAATATTGTTCGACGAAATGTTCTCATATTTCACAATGTCTGTCAGAAATGTGAATACAGCAAGCAAATGATTTCATGTCAGCGCGTAATATACTAAAAACCCAAATTAAGTAATTTGTTAGCTTGTCTATTGTAAGTACTAATTCAGTAATATTATAGATAAATTTCGTACCGTCAAAACTAATTAATTTATATGAACATTTTAATTTCCCGGCAATAGTTTTTATGAAAATTCTACTTATGATTTTTTAATCAATTACATTCAGTAACTATTTTTATTACTCTGTTTGTGCAAAGTAGTGTATTATTTTCAATACAGCTATTGCATTTCGTTTTCCAGAGTATGTGACATTGAAATGCGATTAATAGAATTAAAAATTAAATTGTTTTAACAACCATGAAACGAATGTTGAAGGAGCCAATTCAATTGCACAAAATTTAACTACCCGAGATTTGGAGCCAATTCAATAGTGTATTTAATATTTATTCGAACGTAATCAGATTTATATACTATATTTTATAATTTTGGTATACAGTTCGTTGATTTGTGTAATTTTATGTGGTTTCGAAGCGTAAATTTCGGTGAGTTCGAAAAACTTCGTTCGTCATATTGATCACAATCGATTGCGTACAACGTGGTTACAATATCAATACCTATAACCTATATATTATTATAAACAATATTGTGTGGATAGTGGATACGCTATTGCAGCGTAACCAATCGGTACGACGATATCATGTTTTACAGAGAATCCAAAGTATCGAATTTATACTTCACGTCATGCAATAATAATAATTTGGATGATTGCGCGTGGAATTCAGACATTTTGCGTTACAATAAGGATATTGATCAGTTCTTGTCTTTCTAAAAATATGTTGTTCAACCCATCTAAAATTCTTTTCAACTAAATTTTTCTGTTATTGTGTTAGTCGTTCTTCGCGATATTATTTTAACATGTATCCACGATTGTTGTATTAATACATATCTGATGATTTATCTACGTTGGAATAGTTAGACGACGACCATCGGCTGATTGCTTTGTTTGGAAATTTTCTTCACGTTAACAACGATTACGATCATTTTAATACATAATGTTCAAGGTTGAATGATAGCGTTTCATGTTTTTGATGAATTTTCTTTTTTAGATTATTTCGTAGAATACGATTGTCGCACAATAACACCTCGGACGTGAAATAGTTTAAATTATCACTTTTCGCCTACTTTATGAATATAACCGCCGACTGGAACGGTTTTACAACGATACGAATTTCAAATATTAGAGACTGTATATTGATGTATACTGATTCTGAATCGAAAAAAATTAAATATTTGATAAATGCCGGAGTACGGTTGTGCGTAACCTGAAGGTCGTGATCCCTAAAAAAGGAGTCGTGAAATTTTTAATGGGATTCGCCAATAATTGTTGAATATTATTATGTGTATGTTGTATGACTTATAAAAATTAATTTATACATCACGCGGAATTGTTTTGTACTGTTGCTTTACGTCGGAGATAGCATTACCGTTAAACAACGATCGTGTATTATTGTGATAACTGATAAGTTAACTGACTAGTTTTGTTAAATTTATTAAAGTTATTAAATACCTTGAAGTTTGGAATTGTATTTCACATATTATATGAGTTGTGTTTTATATTCTGGATTAATTAAATGAAATAAAGATATCAAATTGCCTTAAACTAACGATTTCATTAATATAAATATAAATATTATATATATATATATATATATATATATATATATATATATATATATATATATATATATATATATATATATACCCTCTTGTGATATTGATCATCGTCTCTTCGAAATAAATACGGGATTGGAGGTCATGGTTCATAAAAGGTCGTGCACCACTTTGACGTAGCAGCACGTATAATATTATCTGAGCACGGCAATGATAGAGTTAAAAATTAAAATACCGGCCGAGCGGTACCACCATGCACATAAGATCGATCGATCGCGAATTTCGGGACGCCTCGAAAACCAGTTATGACCGGAGGCCATTCATCTGCACTTACAATGAAATGACAATTGGCTACGATAAATATAATTAAAACATAAATCAAAAAACCAGAAACACGCTTTTAATTTAATACGGGGAATTTAAGTACCGCGTTTAAAATATGCTGTGTCCACCGAAACAACGGGCGCAAACTTGATATTTCTGCAGCGTTTGATGACATTAGAGTACCTTTCAGATGAGCAAAAACCGATTTTCAGAAATGTAATTAAGCGTGCCGTATACTAGATGAAACACAAGTAACGTGAGGGATTGGTTAAGTTCAACATATTTTCATTATTATTAGATACCTTAATTTATAATATTTGAGCATAGTCGAACACGTCATATTTTATTTTATTTCAGTATTGTTTTAAATCATTTGGATGAAACGATAGCAACAAAAACATTAAGATATGAAAAATATCAGAAAAAACTCATTTAGCGTTTATATTGAAATAACGTCGTGCAATACTTTGTAGAAACGGACCAATATTAAAAATAAAAGTTACCGCATACTAATATATGTATCTATCTATGCAGAGTAATGAATCGCAAAACAAAAAACTAGTGGAATCCGCCTTTGTATGTTAAGGAGAAATTATCAATTCTATCATTAAGTCAACAATTCTTTTCTTACATCATTTGAAATTATTATTCGAGATATCCAAACCCAACAAATAGCTCAATATCCTGTTTTTTGCATTCTGTGTTTTTACACGCTGAGCAGAGGAAATATTATTTTTGTGTGATTAGTCTTGCAATAAACTATTTTATTGATATATGTATACTAGCTTTCAAGTAAAGCAATTGCTAAATTCTGGAAATTGCATAAAGTTAGTTCAGAAAAATCATTTTTGGACATTTCTCTCACTTATATCAATTTCAATGAAATCTGATAATCGTACATAGCAAATTACTTAAGATATACATGTTAATTATTTAATTTCAAAAAATATGATTTAATAATTTAAAGATCATTTTTAAAAATATAATGTAGATAATTTCGGATAAGTGAAAATGCATACATGTGTACCTAGTTTAAATAACTGAGATGTATTAACTGTTGTAAATAAATCTAAGATTTGGTGAGTTCTTTTATTGTCGATCTGACTGTTAAAGTTAAATATAGTTAAGATAACTTTAAAACATAATTTAAATGATAAAATTTATGAAATGCTTGAAGTTAGTTTATTAAGATTGTATCTGTATAGGTACTCTTGTTTTATCTAACGTGTCCTGACTGACTGAATGACTTATAGACATACAGCCAAAACTAGCCGTACTGACTCATTTGGAAATTTGAAGAAATATTCATTATATGATTATAAGATTTTTTGAAACTCACATTTTAATGTATCAAAAATGAATAAAATATTTCGTTAATTTAATAATATTATTACATATTGACGGGTACAGTTTCTGCTGATTATTATTATGTACATAGAGACTGGCACACGGTGAACAATATTCAACTAGAGTATCTATGGTAAATTATTACACCGTTACCATCGCATCAGTACGGTTTATGTGTTCTATGGCCAAACAAATGTATATCACTTTTATACATCTTTACGTAATAAGTACATACTGTGTACATTCAATATTTCAATAGCATTACCTACCAGAATCGAATTGATTATTATCGATCACAAGCAGTTAAAATTATTAAGTAATTTATGGTATCTGATTTGAGTCTTCTAAACATTTCATCACGGCAAAGTAATCAAAAATGTAATACTACATAATTCGTATTTAAATTAAAAAATTAAAAATAATAAAATAAAACGTTCATGTGTCGGATTTTGAATAGATATCAATGAAAAAAGCTTGAACATATTTTCAAATTCACTTATTTATTATTAATCTTTTCACATTTAAACTCGAAATCGACGGGTGATTCAGCTAGTATTTTACCTATACTGAAAATTTCCCATCATCACGGAGTAGGTATTGAGTTTACGAAATTGAAAAATCTAATAGACGTATACTGGGCTATTATACGGCCGTATACCCTCTTATCATTATGGCATGTATTTTAGCGAGTAAACGCTGAAAAAAAAAACAAATAAATAATTGAGTTTACGTATGTCGTGGACCCTTCAATGCATCCGGTACCTTGGCACGTATTACGCGATTGATCGGCGATTGTCGGTCGAAAATTAAAAGGAATTAATACCAACGACAATATTATGGTGTTTATGCCGTGTACAATGTGTTTCGTAAACACCAGACTAGAATTATTCATTACCGTTGTCGACGCGTGAACCCGATCCGGACTATATAGTTTCCGTGCACCTTCTACGAACGAAACGCGTGACGATTCAACGTATTTCCATTATCAAAGCAAAAGGCGTGCACACGAGATAATAGGTATACGAGCTACTTTATGTACGCAGTCGGTCACCGGGGTTTTATATTATATTATACGTCGTCTATTCGTAGTTCTTTTGTGTGTGTATAATAACGCGATATCTAAGGGAACAACAACATGCGTACACAGGAGAGTAATAACAGGGTGCGCGCGCACGTCGAGGGGTCTCCTCTCGTTACTACAGACCACTTATTTTAATTCCGATAAGACCTACTCGACAGAGGAGGTACGATGTATAGTTAAAATACATACAGAGTGTTTCAGATCTATTATTTGACAAAAATGCAAATGACCATAACTCTATTCGTTGTTTTTAAATAAATGTTATAAGGGTTTTCTACAATTACACGGCAAAAAAATACTATACTTAAATATTTTTACCTATGCGATTTTTTAAAGTTTTTTTTGTTGTAATTTTCAATTATAATGGTCATTTATAACAATATAATATTATGAACACAATACATATTTTTTTATTGTCAATGTAGTATATTATACAGCAAAAGAGATATATGAGTTCAAAGTTTAATATAGTGGGATATTGACATTTTGACAGTACATTTTTGCAGAAACTCCGAATCCTTCTCTCTACTATTTTAAACTTCAAATGATTATATTTCCAAAACTATTGATTCGGTAATAATAATTTAAACATCGAAAATCCGTAAAAATATTTGTTTTATATTATTATGTAATTAATGATGATTACAATTTGATAAAACTAAAAGCTTAATAAACGATTGAGAAAGAATCATTTTTTCCCATAAAACGATAGTGTATTATCGTATCAATTGAAAAAAAAAAATTAAAAAGGTAACGAATTGAGAAAAAGTATTATTCTATTAAAAAATGCACAAACATTTCGTTAAATTATCTGAAACAGTCTGTATATGCAACATGAATGGTAAACACTGTAAGAACGCATAGTGTAATAAAACAATTTAAACAAAAAGGAGCGATAATTCTTGTACGACTAAGTTAAAATTCTGTTCTCGAAATTAATATCGTTGTTTTTACATCATTGCATTATAGTGTTATACACAATACATACTGATGGTTGGTATTATACGGTTATAAAACAGGCGTGTGATGTTTCAGATAAAATAATAAGTAGTACATTACTACAACATTTTGGTTCGACCTGCGTTCGCCTATCTGCAATGGTAGCGGACACGATTCGTTTTTATAGCAAACCGATTTTCATTCATCACGATTAGTGAAACCGTTATTATAGGGGTTTTGTAGTAAATTGTTATATTTGAGAAATTTTTAATTATATTGAGTGACGATATTACGTACGATTTATAATTATTTATTTTCCTTAACGGAAATAAGAGTAAACATCTAGTGTTACGAACTAAAAACAAAAACTATGAGTAATTGTTTTTACTATAACCAATAAATTCTAAATATTTAGGTGCACGTAATAAGTATTAACAATCATAAGCTATATAAATTATTGAGGAGAAAGGTTTTTTTTAAATTTTATATTAATTAAGTTGAATAGTTGTCATAAAACAACGTTTAATTTAAAATTGTTATTTTCAGAAAAGAATTAATATACACAACGGATTCTTTACATTTTCAAGTTAAAAAAAAAGTGTTTGTAAAGGTTACTTATTAATACATTCATAGTTTTTTTTTTTTTATAGCTTTATAAATAAATAAATTGCGTGTAAAGGAATTTCTAATTAAATCAACATCATCGGATCGGCAGTATATCACGAATTCATTATGTACAAGTTTAATAATTTACCGTGTCTATTATATAATAGGCAATGTGTCTAAATTTATATTAATATGATGCTAAAGATACTTATCATTTTCTCCAACTGATACTTATTCATAAACTGACAATACTCAAGAGTATCAGAAAATTGTTTATTGCGATTCATTATATTCGACATACGGTATTAGTAGAGAAAGCCAATATATGGTATAGCCAATAAACGCCGTCATTTTTGCAGCGAAGTACTTTTATGGAATAAATATGACGTGCGTGCGTGTGTGTTGTGTGTGTGTGTGTGTGTGTGTGTGTGTGTGTGTGTGTGTGTGTGTGTGTGTGTGTATGTGTGTATTTGCGGGCGCCTATATATCTATGTCATAAAATATCGCGTGAATAAAATAAAATGTATGCAAATAAAAATAATAAAAGGTACCCTCTATACGTAATTATTAATGATTGTTATGCCCTGAATACATTACATTAAACTATGTTGACAAATAATTTAGTTTGGGTAGTGACGCGTTTTGATAAAAGCACAAAGTATTACGTAATCGTAGCGATTCTGGTTTTTGTGTTCAAGCTTATTCGCTACTGTTCTAAATCTATAGATTCATATCATTAGAATGTCGAAGTAACCAAAAAAGATGTAGATAATTTCAACTTACTTTTCAATTTTTTACTTTAAGTAAATAATGTATGCATTTGTAGATTTAAATTTTTTATCAAAAATTTAATATTATATATTGATGATATTTAATACTATTTTCATATTCTTAGAGAATATTCAAAGTTCGGAGTTGGTTGCGAGGTAGAGGAAAATGCACTTTTAGTGCAAGATTCACTGCATCTTCACTGTTAAAAACTTTAAATATTAATAATTCTTGGAATACAGATCGAAAAAGAAATATTTGATTCTATTCAAAAGATTTTATTTAAGAGTATTTAGTTGAAAAAAAAGAGTGATTGTTAAATCAAAAAATAAAAAGCATAATCTGAAATCATATAAATTTAATATAGTTTTTAAGAAACGATTTTTTTCCCGTCAAAGCGTAGTTTTATTTGCGTTTCAAATAGTAAGCGAAAAAAAAATTGTATAATTTATTTGTTCTACAATTAACTACGGGGGAGCGTATTTGACATATCGTATGGTAATTCGTTTTTAGGGGAAAATAGTTTGGGACTAGCTGCACACAGTACACGGTGCTGTCCGTTATAGAATCGCTCGTACGAAAAACTCGGTGTAAATGGAGAGATTGAAAAAAAAAACCAACTACAATAGAAACACCCGGTATTTCACCACATATTTATACAGTCCACCGTATGTTTAGGACCGTTCGGCGGCGATATTCGATATTTTTCCAGATACTCGGTGGTGGTCTCATACGTACGCATGCCGTTCACGATTGTCCCTCGACAGTACACTCTGCTCACGTAGAGCGTGCGCTTATTTACGCGTGCACACGTCGACGCACAATGCGCACACACACACACATACACACACACACACACACACACACACACACACACACATACGTATACGTAGTACGCGTTGACAGCTGACTGAGTACCTATGACGATATGATGATAATGTGGTCGGTCATCCACGTTCGTCGTCTTGGAACCGGTTGCGCGTGGCGGAGAATCTCGGCGATAAAACCAAAAACCACTGCAGCAGATGAAAAAAGAGAAGAAAAAAAATCCGAGGCACATAAGCTGGTACCCGGCCGAGTGGCGTATGGAATTATTATGATGTTGTGAAAGGAGACCCCGATGTAAATGTACCTGCCAATATCTATTACCGATAGGATTCACTAAACAAAAAAGGAAAACAAGAAAAGCACGTCGAAACAGTCGGCCACGTACCATCTGCTCCAGATCCCGTGGGCCGATCGAAAGATGTATCGAAATTCTCGGGTCACCCGGGTCTGGTCTGCAGTGTTGCGATCGATACGCGACGACAGGTCTTTGCGGGCCATTTTCGCAATCACGACAGTATAGCGACGACAACGTTCGCAGTACATACGCAATACGTACGTGGTACCAGGAACGGCGTGTTTAGTTGGGCTTCTTTTCGAAATAATTACCCTGTAACTTTAACAGGTAGTTCAATGGTACCGATTGTCCAAGTTTCAACTAGACGTTTGGTTATTATATGTCACTAGGTATCTATATATTATTTTAATAGTCAATCGTAGATCTGTATATGGTCAACAAGTGATAGCAATTGGAGTGATATTTATCGATTAAACAGCATTCCCCAAAAAATACACATGCGTACAAATTATTTCATAATGTGTCGAAACATATTAGTATTTTTTACGTCGGTTTACTTGTATATGATTTCTTATCTTCTTTAAAATAACACTGCGAATTCGTATTTTGTATTTGTGTATATTTTATTATTTTTTTGACAATAACTTATAAATACTCAAACGGGTTGTTTTATTTGGATAAAATTGGTACCCAAATCGTTATTTGTATTTGAAATGACTGACATGTGTTTTAAAGTGTGTACATATATACCATTTTTAGACACACTGCATGATTATTTCTGTTGGTATTTGGAAAGCAAAATCAGCTGCATCTCATTTCTGTATGTGTACATATGGGTGTTACCTGAACTATCAAACTCGAAGGGTGGTAAAATCATCTACAATATTTATGAATGCGATTTTCACTCCACACTAGTTTTAACATTTATTTTCAACGAGTTCTTTCAGTAAACTCTTTACGAATCTAAAAGAAAATCTTTAAAACAAGTATATAGTAAACTGGGTCTCAAAATATTTTAGGTAAAAATGATTGATACGTATGTAAACTCGGTCCAAGTAAAAAAATATATGCATTTTTGAGAACCATTTGGTTATTACCCATGGGAACACCACGAGGATAGTTTTCTCTGTAAAAGTACAATTGGCCCAAAAGCTTTTTAAAACGTTTACGGTAATACAGCGTCACTTTGATTCACCAGAAGTTAAAGTTCATCCGACTTTTGAGTATTTAAAATTATTTAATACTAACAGTGATTTCACACACTGCTTATAATATAACACATTTTATGCATTGAAATATCGTTTCAAACATTTTAATCGAAGTTGAAATAGTAAAACTTAATTCATATAACTTAATGATACAATGCGTTTGATAATTTAATTATTCTCATACTAAAATCGAATCGAGTTTATATAAATACAAACTATTAGATCTAGTAAAATTTCATTTTAGGCCATCATTTTAGTACAATTTGAAGCTGGGTCTATTGTCAACAAAATTTTATTTTTTCGATCGGCACAGAAGTTCTTTGTGCCACTCGTTTCTGCTTCCACAATGTGGCTTACGTAAAGGTTTTGCGTGCCGGTGTTATGTTGTCTGTCTGCAAACTCAGAGTTCCACGGGACGAAAATCTCGTCAGCTTTCAAAGTTTGATTTTACTCTTAAACTAAGCGACTGCTCGGGGGTATTCTGGTATATCATCACATTTCCATTGTGGCTTTAAGCTCTTAAAAACAAATCTATCCTTAAACACTGGTACTGCTCATGTATTTTGCTATCCTATTGCATGCAGGTGTGTCCGAACGCACGGCACGGTTCATCACGGTTGTGAAGCTCATCCCTGAAATCTTCATGGGCATGAACCAGTCTATAGTTGGCGTAAATAATAATTGGTATCCATGTCGAACGTCCGGGACGATCTTTTTTGTCCTACTGCATATTCCATTCCCATCTGTCCAGTCATATTATCTCGATTCCATTTTCGCACGAATCATCCGATGTGATGTCACTGACGTTGTATAAGATTTCGTTTTACTGAGTTTTGAACATTTAACCACCAATTCGCAGGTAAGTTTCCTCATCAGGGCGAAGGGGTCAAAAAAGTTTTACTCTTACCCGAGCCGTAATAAACACATTGTGATAAGTCAGCAACCATTGTGCCGTGCCTACATCCCTTGTCGTGGCCAGCCCGTGCCGATGAGGCGTTTTAAAAATCGATAAAACACACACACACACACACACACACACACACACACACACACACACACACACACACACACACAGGCATGCATGCACACACATCTGAATGGTAATGATATTGTTTTTATCGCATCGCGACGCCAGTACAGGTCAACAATGACCGTCCGTCGAGAGGATATACATAATATATGTATGTTTGCGCGTACCCGTATAATATCCGCCCGATAACAGCGACGGCCGCACGCGAACGCGTATTCAATACACTCGAGCCTGCGATTGTCACGACAGATTGAACGAGATTTCCATTACCGATAAGAACAAACCAATAAAATGTCTATCGGAAAGACGCTGCATGCGTGTGTGTGTGTGTGTGTGTGTGTGCGTACGCGAAAAAAAATTCGGTGAAATTAAATTCTATTAATGTGTAAACTTGTTATGTGCCGTTCGATTAACTCACAAGTAAACATAAGAGGAGGTTTAATTCCTCTTAATATTACATTTGTTTTTATTTTAAAATTGTAACATGTTTAATGTTTTAGCATTATTCATTTAAAATTCAGTTTGATTTTTGTGATGTGATCTCATATCTAAAAAAAACTGATTTCTACTAACGTATAAACTGAAAATACATTTGAAATATATTTTATGATAACATTTATAATTTATGAAATATTAATGATTTTCAATTATCCAGTCATTTTGATTTTTATTTAATATCGTTTAATATTTTTTATTTTTAAATCATAACGAATTACTTAGAGGAAAGTTAGGTTACTTACAAGTAATCATTTAGTGTAGGTACATGGTTAAAATATCATTTATATTTTCATTTATTTTAAATACAAAATGTTCCCTATGTTTAGATATGCTTAAATACAATAATTTACTTACTGATTAAAATAAACCTATTTTAAACATATCATTATACAATAACCTATTTGTGAAAATTCCTCCAAATAAACTATAAATCCAATAAATTATGATGGGAATAGGATTTTGTAAGTTAAGTAAGTATAAATAAAAGAAATTTATTTTGGCCGTTGAACACAGCTCAAAGAGATATCTATATACTCCTAAAATGACCCCTCCCCCGTTTTTCCCCTGTACAGTGTACACGTGTATAATACCGAAAGAGAATGCGTTTCGGTGAGTAAACAATATTCTAAGGGCATGTATCAGTATTCAGTTGAGCCTAGAATAAAATCGTCATTTAAGGTTATAGAGTACCAATTGTGCCATCAACTTGTACGGTTAGTATATCGAGTGTGCTCCAATCATATCGAATCTTTGCGCAAATAAAAGCTGAGAAGGATGCTGCTAACTTGCCCAGCCATCCTCAATCGCTACGCTAGTCCAATCATATCGATCCACTCTCTGCAATCTGTTCTGAAACACATTTAAGACACACGTGCATTTTCTAATATTTGTACTAAACTTATGTCGACAAGCATTTAATTTTACGTAAATGTTTTTTATAATTTTTATTTTTCTTTATGTTACCGTACGGTAATCTTACTCACTATTTATAATTTTATCTTTTAAATGTCATCCATATTGAATTAACTGTACGAATTGCGTTTGGTCAATTGAAACAATAGACCGTACACAGTGACCATCACACAGTTTACCATCGTTATTAATATTAATCGCAATAAGACATTTATTCTAATGCACCAAGTATTAGGTACCACATTACTCATTAATTATAACTTAATGCGGTTAGTGTATCGATATAAAAAAAAAAAAAAAGAAAATAAAAGAAAAATAAACGCAAAATGGGTCTATTTAATATAAAAATACCGTGCGAAATTCGCATATGAAAATGTAATTTTGAACGCGATTTATAATCTTTACCAGATTATTATTCGAGAAAATAAGAGTGCTCAATGCGAGCATGCCATCTTTCATTTTTGCCGCTTCCGCTGCCGATACACTTGAAACATACGCTTGTGAAGCCTCGAGGCGACGCTGAGTCACGCCGTACTACAAATTATTTATTGTACGACCGTCGCGTCCGCACCGAATTAGCTAATGAATCAATATTGCACATATAGATCAATGTGTAAAAATGCACATCAATATAGTGCAAATAGAAACGGTTCGTAAGATGAAAGAATAATGTTTTAATTGTCGATTAGTGCGACTGAGGAGGCGAGGCGTTAACACAGGGAAATCGTGGCTCCGTTTTACTAAGCACTCGAACATATTTTGTAGGATTTTCGGATTATTTCAAACGTGAGACATTTTCAAAGTTTTTCACCCGCGTTATATGTACTCTTGCGGAATGGTTTTCGATTTTGTGGACGATTCATTTTTGTGCAGTGACAAAAAATAAATCTGATGAGCACATTCTTTATAACGTAAGATTTTGCGAATTGTTTTTCGCGCAAGTTGATTCAAGAATTTATTCATTTTGATATTTTCACATCGTTTCATTATTTTTCCAGTTCAATTTTCGGGTATAAGTACCAAAATATTAGACGCTTTCTCTAAATGAATCATTTGTTATATTTGGTGAATAGTGTCGAATATTTTTCGGGGACCGTAACATTATAATGATAAAATATATGTTATGATGATTATTTATATCGTGTGTGTGTGTGTGTGTGTGTGTGTGTGTGTGTGTGTGTGTGTGTGTGTGTGTGTGTGTGTGTGTGTAGGGGTAGAGACGAAACCGTTCGAGTTAATTAATTTTATATTTTAGCGTAGTCAGACTCTTAATTCTACTTGTATTCGCGAAACTCACAATTCGAATGCTATAATGTTCATATCATATTACATTTTAATAATTCTTAAACAACATGTATTTATTTATAAATTGAATAGAGGTTAGATGTACATTACCTTTATATATTACTATTAACTAAATAAAGTGTAATGTGAACGGTAAGAAAACTTTTTTTTATGTACTCAAGACTGCTATATGTGAGCAAGCAAATATGTTTTTATAATATTTTTAAAATTTCAAAATTTAAATTATAAGAAAGTATAACTGAATACAAAGTAAACTGTATTAAAGAAACAAAAGTTTCAATACTGTTCTACTGAAATGTATACATACAATTGTAAATAATTTTTTTCTTTTCAATAAATTATATTAAAATTACAAAGTCTGAAAATTAAAATTGACCAGGTAAATGAAAATAATATACAGAATTCATTGGATTACTTATGTATTTATGTTTTAAAATGTATGACGTTTGACGAATTTACAAATTTAATAATACATGCTTATTCAAATTATACTCACGCTAAAGTAATTTATTAAACGCACGGGAGCATATTCTACGAAAATGTAAAACATAAAAAATAACTTCGTGCGCCCACTGTTTTTAAACTTGAATATGTTTATTCATCTTGTGTAAACCACCTAATCGTTAAAAGAACACTGTTTTGAAAAATTGTACAAAAAAAAAAAATATATATATATATATATATATATATATATATATATTATTAATGTGTACCTATGGAAATTGCTTTCGAAAAACGTAAATTAATATAAATTAACTTTTGTTTGCGAAACAGATTTAATTACATTTAGTACGACTACACGGACGGTAGTAGGCATGATAAACGTGGAGGTATATATTGGATTCATTTTAAAACAGCACTAGGCACTTCCTTTAGATTTAAAGTACGCTAAATTCCGAGAAAATCGGTATATATAGGCGCAATGGTTAGGTTTTCATTATTCAAGCGATATACAGGAAATTGAAAATAGCCGCGTGACGCTTTACTGCATAATAGCCTATCTTATGTATTCACTACATTTAAGTTGCTCGTTTTGAATAAAATGTTCAGTCTTTTTAGGCAGGTACGGACACACACATAACACACACACACACACACACACACACACACACACACACACACACACACACACACACACACACACACACACACACACACACACACACACACACACACACACATACATATATATACATGTATAATGTATATACTATAGGCGTACGTATATCTGTGTTAAACATAAATAATAAAAAAAAAAACAAAAAGAGAAAAGAAAACCGTAGAGCTCAACATTTTTACACGGCGTTCAATTAATGGTATTTTAAATAATATATATTGATGTATAAATGATAATTTTTTTTTGTATAATATCGTCATTATATTAGCATAGTAGTTGTCAGTCGGCTCGTTTCTTGTTTGTTTTTAATGTATGTGTATTTGTTTTTTTTATACATGCTTTTATCCGGTATCGAAAATTTCTCCCGGATTATTTACAAAAAAAAAAAAAAAAAACCAAATAAATAAATAAATAAATAAATAAATAAACAAATAAAAAAATATATATATTGAATAAAAATCAAAGATTCTATTTAATCGAGTTGTCGTTAATGCATATAATATACACATCGAAATCAAAATAATTTGTGTATTATAATAATAAAATACAGTTTAATGCCGCGTAAATTAGTGTTTGAAGCAAATACAATTTAAACGCAGACACTGTATCAGATCGATTTTTTGCGTTTACTTTAAGATAATATGCTATATAAGCTAACATACAATTTACTATCTCGTCGACTTATTTGTATTTTCATCAAATCCATTTTTTTTTCGAATTTACTCCATATTTATTATTATTATTATTATTATTGTTCCTTTGAGTATACTGATACTCGCACTTCGTGCTTGTAGTTTCTACTCGTGTTATCCCGACGCATTAAATAACGATTAGAAAAAAAACACTTTTTCGCGGTTTGCGTTTAAGACGCATCACTCTGACACTATTTCCAACATAAGAGTGAAGCGTGAGCTGTCAAAATGTGTGAGAAAAATAGAGGGTATAAATGTCTGGTTGTTCATAAAAGGAAGTTGTGGTTTGCAGGTGTGAAATTTGTTTACAATAATATTTAGTTCTGAGTCGTGTTAATTGTAGTACGTAAGTTATTTTTTTGGGTAAGTATCAGTCGAGTGAAACAATATTGTGGAACACTATAAACGTCATGCCGAAAACAACGAAAAAGTTTTATCGTAATGGTTTGAAAATCGTAGTCGTGGCGAATTGCAGTAGATGTTATTCATTTGAGAAAATTTATGGGAGAAAAAATACTTATTTAATCAGAATTATTCTATTAAATTGAATGTATGAAAATATACTGATAATGTACAAAAATTATCAATGAGAAAGTACCAATCAAGATTGTTTACAACTAATGTATAAATGAGGTATTTAAAAATAAAAACAAATAAAATTAGACAGAACTAATGTTGTTATAGAGCCGTTTTAGAAAAAATTGCCAACATATACATATTAAGTAGAGCAATTTTATTAATATTTATTAATTGTGTAAAAGAACATTTTTAATTAAACCAGCTAAATGAACTGTGAGTCATGAACTGTATCCTTATACACCTATTAAAAATAGCATACTCTTATTTCAATTTTATTTTATATTTTACCCAATTGATGTATAAAACGCACTCATATGAAAGCCATCCATTCCATCATATACATGTAAATATAGTAAATAATAATTTATCATGTGTTTAACGATGACACTGTTCATAGATTGATTAAAGTGACGTACTTTATAAATAAATGTATAAAGTTTTACCTAGACGCAACGGATTTCGGTTTACAACGAACGGAATGCATCGCACAAAATGGGATGAAACCCCGCGATGAAACAATCCAGTCGTTTTTATTATCAGTTGCGACTTTTTTGACGGCACCGCGACAGTATTTTACAAAAAGAATTATAAAATCCCATTGAACTTTCTGATTTCTGAGCGAGAGGGGCGTCTGAAGAGATTATTCTCATGAATCCGGGTCAGATTAGGGATCCAAGAACGATTTGCTCGTGCAATTGTCTCCGTCGTTTGGCGCCAGATACACATGACGAACAGTCGAGTCTCACTCTCAGCTCGGTAATAATTTTGAACCGTGTTTACATTTAATAAAATAAAGGAACGTGCAGCAGCGCAGGCAGGGCCGGCGTTAGGTTTTGCGAGGCCTTGGGCAGAATACTTCTGCGAGGCTCTAAATATAATATGTCAAAAATAAAAAACCTATAACTTTAAAAATTCCGTGAACCTTAAAATTGAACACTACTCTCCTCTAAATAAAAATATTAAATAAACCATTAGTGTGAATACCTTACATTTTTAAAATTATTTATTTAAATACATAATATATGGTTAATGATTGTTTACAACATAATGTATTTATTGATAAAGTAAAATTATATTTTTGCTATTTAAATTGTATTGGTACCTACTTAATAAATAAATAATTTATCAGAAAAATATTTTATTAATTATAAATTAAATTAATTTATTAAAAGTCATAAATAATATGTCAACAACTCAATACGTGTTCAAAATATTTTTATCAACATTTTTAATCATTACTACAACAAAATAAAAAAAATAAATACATATTGCTTAAAAATTAAGGTCGTATACTTAAAGATCACTAAAATTTAATTTTTCTTGACTTTTTGACCGCAAAATGTTCAATGATGTTTTCATAATTTAAATTTTCTGGCTCTTCTTTTTCTATAGCTAATAAAGCCAAGCCAGAAAGACGCTCTTAACACATGGAACTTCTCAAATACGTTTTTATAAGTTTTAACATCGAAAAACTGCGTTCTGCACTTGCTGAAGTTATTGGAATAGTTAACATTATTCTAAGAGCCACGGCTGATTTGGAAAAAGCTCGATTGCTTTTTTTTTTATAGAATTAAGTACTTCAATAGGAGTTACTGTTTTCTCGACAATATTTTTACAAATCAATAGTTCTTCAAATAAATCAAACGCACAAATATCTTTTTCATCTCCTGATTGTAGACATATTGCCAAGTCCATACAATTTGCTTTCAGTTGTTCTTGTGGCTTCAGATTAAGTTCCCCAATCCGAAATAAAAAACCAAACATTTCATTAAATTTCGAAGTTTGTTCAAACCGTCGAGTAATTGATCCAATAGCACCATCCATCAACACTAAAAACTAAGAGTATCTAAAATCCTCTTCAGGATCTTGTAATATAAGTTATCACTGCCTTCGTAATCGAACATTGTTTTGCATGTTTTTAGACACGAACAATTATTTAATTTATGATTGTATACAATATAATATAAAATGGGTATTATGAATTTAAGGACGTTGTATGCTTGTATAGTGTATATAGAATACAAATATGTTTACATTTTTGTTAATATAAATTTATAAGGCACGAGGCCTCCCTGAGCGCGAGGCCCTGGGCGTGGGCCCTACTCGCCCGGCCCTAAATCCGGCCCTGGTAATAAGTGTATAATGATGTGATAATTGCTATTATTTCATCAATTTTTAACTCTTTTGTAAATTAGATCAAAACAGATTACTTATATTTGAAAGAAAAATATTAAGAAGAATAATCTTTGGACCCTGTATAGACGATACCACAGGGGAATGGAGAATTCGAAAAACCGAGGAACTTAAACAGTTGTACCGAATGCCTGATATAATTAGAGAAATTAAAAAAAGGAGACTCCGATGGGCAGGACATGCATGGAGAAAAGGAGGAACTCTAATACGAATGGTTCAATGTGGGACTCCCCAAGGAAAGAGACACTTAGGACGACCCCGACTAAGATGGGAAGACCAATTCAGGAAGGACGTACAAACAATAAATCCAAGGGCCGAATGGAATATCATAGCGATGGATAGAGTGAAATGGCAAGATGTATGTTTGAATGTATGATCTTTACACGTTGACGGCCACGGTATAATTGAGAGTGATCTTTAGGTAAACCGTCCAAAAAAAAATCTACGAATTTTAAAATATGAATACATTTTTTATCAATAATAGTTACATTTTGAAATTTCGAAATTTCGATACTTTTTTAAAGATTTTTTTTGTTATGTCAACTATAGTTGACATGGGTTTTTTCAAACCAAGAGTTCACGAAAAAACCATATGTCAATAATTATAGTTGTCATTGTTTTCATCCACTTTTGCATACAACTTTTATTTGTTTTATAATATAAAGCAATTGTGAAATAAAACTTTTTCTATTTTCGAAAAAAAAAAACGATTGAATTACTTAGAAAATTTATATTCCGTAATATTGTATTATTGTTATCATGATGTAGTGTAATCAATTATACATTATCAAGTTCTGAAGTCAAAATTGATTCATATTCACACATGATTGTTCTGACATCAATTAAAATAAAAAAAAATCATTGAAAACAATGTGCCTACGATAAACACTGATTATAACACTATCTAGCGGCTCAATTTTAAAACCAACTATATCAATAGATAGATAAAGACGAGTTTAAAAAAACCATGTTATCCTAATGTCGATTGTAAAAAAAAAAAATCCGTCTCAAATAATTTCATTTAAAAATAATACACCACTTGTAAACTTAAGTTGACATGTGGCCGTGAACGTGTTAATGGTCGATTACAAAGAAGAAGAAGAAGACATATTGTATAATTGTATATTGTAATATTATGATATATTATATTGTGTTATTATATTTTTCACGGGTCCTCCTCGAGTCTGCTGACCGGCAGACGACGGCCTCGGACGAGGCAGCCGCGGGCCCGGCGCTGTTCGTCCAGGGCCCGGTTCAGCGCGTCCGTCCGGTCGAAACACACGTTGCCCACGAGACCGGCGGGGCCGGCGCCCTTGGCCGCGGGGACGATGCGGGCCCACAGCACGGTGCCGAAACGGCCGAACGCGGCGTGCAAGTCGTTCACATTAAACGACGCGTCGAGGCCGTCGACGCGCAGCCGGGCGGCCGGCCTGCCTTCATCGGCTTCGGACGAGCCTTTTAAAAACGCCTCCACGCGGCTCTGGTACGCGCTGTATTCCTGGCGCTCGTACCGGCCTCGGTGTGGCCTGTTGCCGACGAAGGGCGGCCTGGCGAACGCGTTGGTGACGTGGGATGGCCCCGAGGGCCTGACGTCCGCACCGGAAGGCCCCGCGTTCGCGGTGGTACCGGATGGCCCCGGGGGCCTGACGCCCGCGCCGATAGGCCTCGCGTTCACGGCGGTACCGGAAGGCCCCGGGGGCTTGACACCCGCACTGGAAGGCCTCGCGTTCGCGGCGGTACCGGATGGCCTAGGGGGCTTGACGGCAGTGGTAACGGCGACGCCTTCGTCCGCGATGAGCTCCCTGTCTGCCGGCGGAAAACATACGAAATAACACGTCGATAGAAATTTAACACGACGAAACTTATTTTTTGATCCTCGTCGGTTAATAAGTGGGAGGGAATGGGAGGGAATGGACTTGTTAGGATTCGGAGTGCGATAAGGAATATTCCATTTAGAACCCTTTGAATTCCCGGTGGAAATTTTGATTTTAAATACCTCCTGAAAGGGCTAAGAGCGTGAAAATACATGCAGTTAACACTAATAAATGGTCGAAACTCGAAATAATTTCCAAAAAATGAAATGGAAGAAATAAAAAATACGAAGTGAATATAGTGATTAGAATTTTGAACATAAAACTCGATAAGGCGATAAACGTAGTAGTCGGGACTTGTTGATACATAATATTTGTGTTGAAATGATGTACTTCTGATTACATTCATTATATTATTAAATATATATTATTGAAAGCAGCAAAATATAATAGTAAATATCATATTTAAGTGAGGTATATTCTATTTGTAATATTTAATATTCGATTGATTTCTGATTTACTTTAAATGTAATTTAAAAATTCCCACGTGTCTATGATTTAGATTTTTTTTCGGAAATCAGAAAACTTTTCAAAGATTGACTTGAACTTGTATTTCGAACATGTATATTTTTGAATGTTATATTAAAAGTCTAAAATATATGAACAATTTTCTCTTTTTTTTTTTTAACAATTTTTGTTTTGGTTTTTAGTTAAAATTTTATTTTTTGAAAATATTCTCCCCAATAAGCACTACATTTTACTACGACAAAAAAAAAAAATTCAAATTTATCAGTTATCACCATACGAGGAGTGAGTTTTTTTCGAAAAGCAAATTTAAGCGAAAAATACAGTAAAGCTCGCTTAAGACGCTCTCGCTTAAGACACTTTCCCGCATAAGACGCTGTTTTTAGTCGGTCCCTAGACATTTCCTATACTAGTCAATGTAAAAATCGTCTGTTAAGACACTCAGTTTTTCTCTGTCTAATCGGGTAAAACGCTCTTTTTTTCAGCAGATTACGATAAATTTTAGTAGTTTTGTGAAAATAAAAATAGAATTTTTAGTATTATACGTGTTCTTATCGTTTTATTTTATCACTATACCTATTTTATCATTACTTATTATAACACTTTCACTGTATTTCATCGTATTATGAGATTAAAAAAATAAACAATCAAAAATAGATAATTTTTTTAATAAACAATAATAAAATATGTATGTAATAATAATATTTTTTTAAATTAAATTCAGTAGCACAAAAATATAAGTATGTATGTATATTGTAATTATAATTAATTTATAAGTGTATTTCTCATTAAATTATGTTTAATAATAAAAAAATAAACTCGATATTTCAACCACATCATTTTGTTTCATTCCCGCATAAGACGCTTTCCCGCTTAAGACGTTCTAGAAAGCTGGTCCCTTAAAGAGCGTCTTAAGCGAGTTTTACTGTATATTATAACAAAATATATAAAATATATATAAAATAAATAATCATTTACGACCAATATAAATGCACCAGTGACGGTGTGTTTAAAAAGTGTCTGGATTTCGAAAACCGTCATATAAACACGAGCAGCTGAGTTTTCGTAAAACCCCGTAAGATTGTGGGTCGTCATTTTTTCAACCCCCTCCCCCTTTTGAGTGGGCACGTGTTTTCAGGTGGCTACGAGAACTGCAGTAGTACGATAAGCGTTTACATACCACGCGGAGACGGCCGTGTGTGCGCCGGAGCCTGCGCTCGTGCCGGCGAGGGGTCGACGGCCACCTCGGGCGTGGTCCTCACCGTGGTACTGGTGATTTCCAGCGGCTCGCGGCGGTCGCGGGGACGACGTACCCGGAACGTCTGGACAAAATCCGTCGGCGCCGCGGCCGCGACCTCCGCGTCCGGCGGCGACGTCCACGCCGCGCGCACGAAGATCTCGTACCGAAGGCAGTCGCCGTGGCCGCCGCAGTCGCCGTGGCCGCCGCAGTCGCCGTGGCCGCCGCAGTCGCCGTGGCCGCCGCAGTCGCCGTGGCCGCAACTGCACCCGTCGGCGCGCGCGTCCACCGACCACACGGACACCAGGCGACCGGCCCCGCCGCCGTGCTCTCGGCAGAAACGCCGGAGAGCGTCCACCGCGGCCGCGCGACCGACGGCCGGGCCGACCTCGCGCGCGTCCATCGAGTGGAAGCGCGCGCGCTCCGCGAACATGTCGGTCACCGAGGCGGCTCTCCTGGTGACGTTTAGGCGTCCGTAAAACAGCCGCGCCAACTCCGTGCCGATCTTCTGGACGGCCGTGTATTCGTCTTCGGCCGACGACAGAGGCACCGTCGTGGTCATGGCGGCGAAACGTGAAAATCAAAAAAACGAAAAAACAAAAAAACGAAAAAACAGAGTACAAAACTCGCGAGAAAAATAGAAAATTCCAAAGATCACGCGCGTATCGTGAACGCGAATCACGCACAGAAAACAAAATCGAGTTCGTGTACGAAAAACTGTGAAATATATATGATACCGGAGAATCATAAACGAATCGGCAGTGCGAAAAGCTTCTTTCGCGAAGTCAACGGATTGAATGATAACCTACCGGGCGCCGCGACACGTCCGTGCTACGACGACGCGGTAACCAAGCGACTTTCGACGAGTCCGCCGAAACGCGTTTCAGCCGTTATCTTTTTTTGTAATCTTTTTTTGTCAGTTCCCGCTTTCACGTGAGTTTTTAGCCACCAGGGTTGGCGTGAAAAAGCCCAACGTGAAAAAACCCAGGCTGCTTTCCTGGGTTTTAAACCCACACAGTGTTTAAAAAAACCCATTGAAAAAACCCAGCTTTATCATGGGTAAATTCCACTTTTAATTTTTGTTTTTTTTTTTGTTTTTTGAGTTTTAGAAATTTGCCTTACTTTTTTTCAAAGTATACCTATAGCGATTAGTAGTTTTGTTTGTTAGTTGACTACATGTAGGTAAAAAAAAAAAAAAGTTTCAGACGGGTCCAGATAAAACCGCCCACTTACACAAAACCAATTGAACATCAACGGGTTTTTGAGTTTTTGGGGTTTGTGGGGTTTTTTGGGGATTTTGCCAACCCTGTTAGCCACGATTTGTTATAAAGTCGTTTGCTAACGATAACAGTGTTATACTGTTATCGTTAGCAAACATTTTTGAACGTTTTTAGGCGAACGCACGCGTACGCATCACTTCTTTTATGTATGCGATGCTTTTCGAGCTATGCGTTCCAGTAAAAACAACTACCGGCGAGTAGCTCATCGAAACGCTATAACACGGGTCGCAATAAACAAGTAACAACTACAGTAATTTAGGATATTTATATTTTATATAAATGAATTTGTATATTTTATATAAATATATAATATAATTTATAAGTTATAACCTAATGGTTAATACAGAATATTGATGATTAAACAGGAATAATTTAATAATTTATAGTATTTTCAGAATAACTATATATATATATATATTTTTTTCATATATTTTTAGCCCAGGATTGTATTTTACGTACGAATTATGCCTGAGACAATGAGAATAAAAATGAAACGATTTCAAACAAATATAGCTAATTTTCACAAAAAAATGTATCTTTTAAATTTATCTAGATAAATGAAATTTTTATCCCAAATAAATACTTAGATAACTCAAATTTATTTATCTAGATAAGATAAAAAATAAAAAATAATAATTATCTAAATAATTTATCTAGATATGTCCTAACACTGAACGTAAATATACACACCGCGTGCGTATGTTCGCACGTGTTCGAAGGTTGTGTACGTTAAACGTGCATACTTCACGAAACGGTTTAAATTTCAAAAATCAAATGACACCACTACATAGACATAAATTAAATGAGAAAAATACGTTGCTTTTTAAATGATTGTAATAATAAATTGTGTGCCCACCAAAATATTATATTTTCTCAGTACAGGACGAAATGCACGTGGTGCCTCGTGTGTGTGTGTGTGTGTGTGTGTGTGTGTGTGTGTGTGTGTGTGTGTGTGTGTGTGTGTGTGTGTGTGGACATAGTAATTACCGAAAACATAAAACACGTAATTATAAATAATACTAAGCGGCGTGGTGACTTAACAAATCATCAACCTCTCCGTAGTGTTAATAGAGGGACACGCGATGCGTAGTGAATACTAAATGTTGGTTTATTACTGACGGATAATGCAATTCAACACTACACAACATATTTGAAAAGAATATAACTCAAAAATCCAAAGGAATGCTTTCTTGCGTAAAATTTCGAATTTTTTTTCCGATTTCACGATGTAATAAGCAGGGCCGGCGTTAGGTTTTGCGAGGCCCTGGGCAGAATACTTCTGCGAGGCTCTAAATATAATATGTCAAAAATAAAAAACCTATAACTTTAAAAATTCCGTGAACCTTAAAATTGAACACTACTCTCCTCTAAATAAAAATATTAAATAAACCATTAGTGTGAATACCTTACATTTTTAAAATTATTTATTTAAATACATAATATATGACCCCTGTGAAGTTAGCCCCCCCACCACCTCAGAATCGATCCGGACAAATTGTAAGTTGAAGCCCTTTATTTGTAAGTAATTGTAAGTTCACTCTCGCAATTTGTAAGTTGATCGTTTTGGATATATGGGGGCCCCTAGATATTTGCCTTCAGCCCCCCCACCACCTCCAAATCGATCCGGACAAATTGTAAGTTGAAGCCCTTTATTTGTAAGTAATTGTAAGTTCATTCTCGCAATTTGTAAGTTGACCGTTCATCGAGGGGGGCTTTTGAAATTTGGGCGGCAGCCCCCCCACCACCTCAGAATCGATTCGGACAAATTGTAAGTTGAAGCCCTTTATTTGTAAGTAATTGTAAGTTCACTCTCGCAATTTGTAAGTTGACCATTCATCGAGGGGGGGCTTTTGAAATTTGGGCGGCAGCCCCCCCACCACCCCAGAATCGATCCGGACAAATTGTAAGTTAAAGCCCTTTATTTGTAAGTAATTGTAAGTTTATTCTCGCAATTTGTAAGTTGATCGTTTTGGATATATGGGGGCCCCTAGATATTCGTCTTCAGCCCCCCCACCACCTCCAAATCGATCCGGACAAATTGTAAGTTAAAGCCCTTTATTTGTAAGTACTTGTAAGTTCACTCCTGAAATTTGTAATTAATATCTAACACTAACCATTCATATAGTCGAACTAATTAGCCAGTAGGTGTGCTAAATCAGTCAGTAACTTTAAAGTAATGGATCCATACTCATATATAATTAATTGTTTATATTTAAACAAATATAATAATACACATATGAATATAATAACAAATAAAATAATAAACTTCAAGTTTCATTAAAATTAGAGGTGTTAATAGAAAGTGTTTTCTAGTCATATTGTGACAAAATAATTATTTAAAACTTTTAGCAGAATATATTATACCTAGTAATAATGAAATATATCAATCAAATTTACCAACTACTTCATTATGCGGAAATTTTTATTAGTAATAATGATGCGAAGTTTTTCAGTTGATATTGAATTATAGAATTATTATGTATACATTTATACATACATTTCAGTATAGGACGTATTAATATGTCAACTGTTTTCTAAATATTATTTATTCTCAGATAAACAATAAGAAGAGTTTTATGTATAATAATGCATCAAAAATGAAACGTTAGACTCTGTATACTGATCCACTTACGCCTCATTTTTCTTTTCGAGATATATTGGTACCCGACTATCAATCCTGCAGCGGCTATCGACTTTTTTTTTCTCGAAGGCATATTATTATGTTTATTCATTATTGTAAAATACTATATAATACTAATAATTATAATACAAATTTTCAATATAATAATTGGTATAATATTATGTTATATCAATTCTATACTTATTTAAAATGCATGATTATAAAATAACATTTTATTAACACATAGATTTTTCTGACACATTAAATGAGTGATAACAACAATAATAACTGATAAACCAGCTGTAGTTCGTTGTATAAATCCGCAGATCTTTCAGAACGTCTTGAAAGACCATAGGACTCGATTCTCGGCATAAAAATCAACGGATTTCCTCCACTAACCAGCGGACATGGTCTGCCGGTGGATTCGATCCTCGAAAAATAGCGGACTTTTATTTTCACGTTAGTGGACACATCAAAGGACCTAGTCCGACGGACCAAATCCGTCGAGGACCTAAGGATTTAGTCCGTCAGACCAAATCCGTCATGAAATCCGCTCGTGTATGGGTACCTATTCATTTTATATTTAATATTCAAAATTTTAAAATTTGCATTCAAATTGTATTTATGTTGCATACATTTTCAGCAATGCTTAAATTATTTTTCCATATAATATACTTATTCCGTGTTCATTAATTTAAACATATCAGATAACAAAATAATAAATATAATACAATTCATATCAAAAACTTCTTATTGTATTATAACTTATTATAACTTTCTTATCTAAAACTCTTCTTATTGTCTATCTGAGAATAAATAATATTTAGAAAACAGTTGACATATTAATACCTATACTGAAATGTATGTATAAATGTATACATAATAATTCTATAATTCAATATCAACTGAAAAACTTCGCATCATTATTACTAATAAAAATTTCCGCATAATGAAGTAGTTGGTAAATTTGATTGATATATTTCATTATTACTAGGTATAATATATTCTGCTAAAAGTTTTAAATAATTATTTTGTCACAATATGACTAGAAAACACTTTCTATTAACACCTCTAATTTTAATGAAACTTGAAGTTTATTATTTTATTTGTTATTATATTCATATGTGTATTATTATATTTGTTTAAATATAATCAATTAATTATATATGAGTATGGATCCATTACTTTAAAGTTACTGACTGATTTAGCACACCTACTGGCTAATTAGTTCGACTATATGAATGGTTAGTGTTAGATATTAATTACAAATTTCAGGAGTGAACTTACAAGTACTTTAAAATAAAGGAATTCAACTTACAATTTGTCCGGATCGATTTGGAGGTGGTGGGGGGGCTGAAGACGAATATCTAGGGGCCCCCATATATCCAAAACGATCAACTTACAAATTGCGAGAATAAACTTACAATTACTTACAAATAAAGGGCTTTAACTTACAATTTTTCCGGATCGATTCTGGGGTGGTGGGGGGGCTGCCGCCCAAATTTCAAAAGCCCCCCCTCGATGAATGGTCAACTTACAAATTGCGAGAGTGAACTTACAATTACTTACAAATAAAGGGCTTCAACTTACAATTTGTCCGAATCGATTCTGAGGTGGTGGGGGGGCTGCCGCCAAAATTTCAAAAGCCCCCCCTCGATGAACGGTCAACTTACAAATTGCGAGAATGAACTTACAATTACTTACAAATAAAGGGCTTCAACTTACAATTTGTCCGGATCGATTTGGAGGTGGTGGGGGGGCTGAAGGCAAATATCTAGGGGCCCCCATATATCCAAAACGATCAACTTACAAATTGCGAGAGTGAACTTACAATTACTTACAAATAAAGGGCTTCAACTTACAATTTGTCCGGATCGATTCTGAGGTGGTGGGGGGCTAACTTCACAGGGGTTAATATATGGTTAATGATTGTTTACAACATTTAATGTATTTATTGATAAAGTAAAATTATATTTTTGCTATTTAAATTGTATTGGTACCTACTTAATAAATAAATAATTTATCAGAAAAATATTTTATTAATTATAAATTAAATAAAATTATTAAAAGTCATAAATAATATGTCAACAACTCAATACGTGTTCAAAATATTTTTATCAACATTTTTGATCATTACTACGACAAAATAAAAAAAATAAATACATATTGCTTAAAAATTAAGGTCGTATACTTAAAGATCACTAAAATTTAATTTTTCTTGACTTTTTGACCGCAAAATGTTCAATGATGTTTTCATAATTTAAATTTTCTGACTCTTCTTTTTCTATAGCTAATAAAGCCAAGCCAGAAAGACGCTCTTGACACATGGAACTTCTCAAATACGTTTTTATAAGTTTTAACTTCGAAAAACTGCGTTCTGCACTTGCAGAAGTTATTGGAATAGTTAACATTATTCTAAGAGCCACGGCTGATTTGGAAAAAGCTCGATTGCTTTTTTTTTATAGAATTAAGTACTTCAAAAGGAGTTACTGTTTTCTCGACAATATTTTTACAAATCAATAGTTTTTCAAATAAATCAAACGCACAAATATCTTTTTCATCTCCTGATTGTAGACATATTGCCAAGTCCATACAATTTGCTTTCAGTTGTTCTTGTGGCTTCAGATTAAGTTCCCCAATCCGAAATAAAAAACCAAACATTTCATTAAATTTCGAAGTTTGTTCAAACCGTCGAGTAATTGATCCAATAGCACCATCCACCAACACTAAAAACTAAGAGTATCTAAAATCCTCTTCAGGATCTTGTAATATAAGTTATCACTGCCTTTGTAATCGAACATTGTTTTGCATGTTTTTAGACACGAACAATTATTTAATTTATGATTGTATACAATACAATATAAAATGGGTATTATAAATTTAAGGACGTTGTATGCTTGTATAATGTATATAGAATACAAATATGTTTACATTTTTGTTAATATAAATTTATAAGGCGCGAGGCCTCCCCGAGCGCGAGGCCCTGGGCGTGGGCCCTACTCGCCCGGCCCTAAATCCGGCCCTGAGCGCAGGGTTCGTGTCAACAATGGCGATTTAAACGAGTACAGCGGAATGTACGAGTACGTACCAAGAATCAACGATCGACGTCTGTGTGTTCACGTGTCTATAAAAACTCACTTTTTACATAAAGCTCACCGATTTAACGGTCTAGTTATTTTTAATGACATATGCATGCACCTAGTAGGAAATTCTAGTTTCATGTTTGTTTTTAACGAATACTTTTATAAGAGCGCACTATGGAATCTTGGCCGGAACATATGAGACCTTGTACAGTTTTTGTTAAATACAGTTTGTTCTTTATAAACTTTGTATGATTTATTAATGATCAATTGAATGAAACGGTCGGAGCACCGACTCGACTTTATTTCTATTCCAGAGTTTCAAAACGTCATACATATTTTAGACTTATTCGTAGTTGTTTTTTATGCAACAGTCTGCTTATGTTTTAATAGATCGACAAACGCCATACACTTTAAAAAAAAAAGAAAAAGTACTTAAATGTTCAGTGTTCAGTCGTAGGAAGTCCTATTTGGTAAAATGAAATTAAAAAAAATAAGTACCTAGAATAAAAAATAGTCTTTCAACTACATAATATATCTTATTTTATTCATCTCCATTCTCCACTCAGAATAGTAATGTTTACATACTTTATTATTTTAAAATTGAAAATACGAAAAATATCTTTTTTTCATTAATTTACCAAAGAAAATTCAATTTATTAACGTTTTGCACAAAGTTAATTTCATTATATTATATTATATGTCGAGAAACGGCAGAGTAGTTCGTGTATAAATACACGGGACCTCGGTGCGTATCAAGAGAATATACGTATACTGTGTTTAGTGGCGTCACAGTGGAATCATTAAGAAAATAACAAAACTTGTGATATAATCAAATGTTTTATAGGAAATTATCGTACGACAATAGTTTACGTTTAACAGAACCATAAGCAATTCGTTTTTTCAATATACCGTAGTGACGTTGCAAATTTGTACGATGCAATTTTCTTGCATTGATGCACACTGAAAATGCACATTACCTACGTGTATAATATGCATGGAGATAACGATTCTCTCATAAGAAACCCATGGATAGAATTCTAGGTGAGAATTCGTTTTGGAATTCGATGAAATAATGAAAAAATAATAATATCTTACAAATTATTTTTTTGTTTTCGAGAAAAACCATTTAGTTGTTAGTGTATTATAATAATGTTAACATTGTATCGTTTTACACATTTGTCGGATAACACAACGATCATTTTAACGATTCTTCTGGATGTTGGACGTTTCGTCAAAATGTCCAGTAGAAAAACGAATTGCTCGTCCGAAAATGCTGATCGAATAAATTTGTTCACGGATATGCGAGTATCCCATAGAATTTATGTCTATACGACTATTTGTAGCAAAATGACGATTCGATTATTTCTCGCTGCGTACTACATGTTTACATCACGCGTGTATCGTGTTGAATAATTGATTGTAGAATTTAAATTACGATATAATAACGTGTGATTATAATCGTAAAGAAATGCGTGACGGCGTAGTATTCGATCCGTTATTGTAATATAATATGCATGATTTTCGTCGAAAAATAATTTCATAATTCGCGTATACAATACGAAAAAGCCACGATATGAAAACAGAACGGCATTTACTTCTGTAAACAACAGCGTTATTTGTTTATCGTATTATTCGAGTATTGTTTTTTTCGCCATATTAACTCATTGTAACAACATTATTTTATAATCTTTATATCAATAATCATTAATGTATTACAAATGGAAATTTTAGGTTTTTTCGCTATTATTGTCGTTGTTATTTATCGTATCGTTTTCCCTCGGGTAAAAACGTTAATGCGTCAATGGAAAATATTACAATTGCAAAGCCTAGTGGTAAATGGCATTGGAATTAAAATTAAAACGATTACTATAAAACTTTCCTTTAGCTTCACGTCAACTTTTGCAAGTCGTGAGAGCATTCAATATGCAAAAAAAAAAAAAAATGCGTCACCGCGACCTCAGCGAATTTAGTTTCCTTGACGTTTCTTATTATTCGCAGTGATGTCGAAATTTCGTTAGTATTCATAAACATATATACATTCGCGTGCGCACACAACACACACACACACACACACACACACACACACACACACACACACACACACACACACACACACACACACACACACAAACACACACACACACACACACAGAAACACGCCACCGAAATTCTTACGTCTCGTGTAAAAGAACATACACACTCACACATGTTCTCGCGATTTCCGTGTAATTTCACTGAAGCGTGTGTGTTTCCTCTCGATAAAAGACATTAACAAACACCGGTGGCTATACATACGAGAGGAGTTTCGAAAATCTAATCTTTACCTTCCACCGTTTCTTATATTTTTATTTTTCATCGTCGCACGCTTTTTTCTATTTTCTGTTTTATTTTATCTCGGGTCCCATAAAAAAGTGTTTGTACAGAGATAATGGGCTGCCGCGTTATTAAACGAGCATAGCTTATATAACTACACACCTGTGAGCAATCATCCGCTGGAAACTGGTTGCGCGATACGGCCGTCGTCGCTGCACGCGATGATTATGACGGGTGCTTATAAGGGTACACATAATAAAAAAAAAAAAAAAAAAAAAAAAAAAAAATCAGTTTCCGGACAAATGACGACGCTCCAGTGGCGCTCTGAGTGCGGACTCACGTTTTTCACGATACGCCTATTACAAATGCACAGTCGTCACAAAGGTGCCGTTGATTTTTTTTCACTTTCTTTTGAATATAAATTTGCACGAAACCCATCTCTGAAATCTAAGTTGTATAAAAAGTGTGAATAAAAACTTTCGTAAACCTTTTTTTTTTTTTTCATAGTTATTACTTAAAAAGAGAGAACTTTGATGTTTCTTAAGCAAACTTGAAAAATAATCATAATCTTCTTTTCATCGCCACCATTAACTTTTAATGACTTAATGTAATTCATTATTCTTTATCACGTATACATAAATAAATAAATAAATAAATATATATATATATATGTGTGTGTGTGTGTGTGTGTGTGTGTGTGTGTGTGTGTGTATAACAATATGTGTATAGTGTATATATATTGTGATTTGAAAATTGATTAAATATGCTCGCTGTATGTGTGCATACATAATATACGAAATATTATATGGATTAAAAAAAAAAAAAAAAGCCCCAGTTCTATAGCCGTCATCATACATAATCACGTTAAACATACACACAGTATCATTTAAAAAGAAATTGGTTAGCTTCGCTGAAGTGATTTTAATATAAATTCATATATACTGAGCAGAATCAATCAAAAATAATTTCATTTTAAACCTAGGAGAATTTTACGTTAATTGTCTTGATTAGTAAACAAATAGTTAATATACAATGTGAGTTAAACATAAATACTTCAAATATCATTGAAATTAATTTTTTTTTTTTTAGACGTATTAATATAATATACGAATGCTAGTGGTAGATATAGAAACCTTTTTTTGAGAAAATATGTTTTATTTTTCTTGTAATCAAATTTTAATATACGTTATACATATTATATTACGATACGTTTATACATATTTTAAATTTTATTAAAATTATTTTGTTAAACGATGATATTGTAAATTAAAATATAAACGATTAGATAATCGATGGAATTTAATATTCAGTTGATGGAAAAAACTAATATTTTTTTTTTTTTAAATGCAAATATTTAAATATTCACCTTGTTTATTAATACTTAATTGATACCAATACACGATTGCATAATACTTTTAATAAATTTTGGTATTGAAGTGTATGTGTAATATAGATATTTTAATATTCAGTTGGTAATAATCTATCTATATAAATAAAAATCAATTGCCTCATGTATGTAAAAGCATCACTTGAGAACGGTTTGACCGATTTGGGTGATTTTTTTTTTTTTTTCGTAATTGTCAAGACAAGGTTTGAATGAAAGAAAATCATTCTATAGTCTACCGGATAAGTCTAATATTTTTTATAGTTTTGTTTCTATTATTGTTACGGATTAAACATGAAATTTCGAAAAATACTTGAAATACGAAGTAGACATTTGGAATGTAGATAGCTCATAAATAGAAATCGTCAGCTAAGCATGCATTTATAAAAATCCAACCTCTAAAAGGATAACAGGAATTAAAATGAAAAACGTCATATTTGGTCAGGTTTTTTAAAAAAACATAGCGTGATTACTCTGTAATACAAATAATGAAATACCTATTACCTAATTTTCTATAATTCAACCACTGAATGGGTTAAAAGGAGGAGAAGAATATAAATGGCTAATGTTTTTTCTCGGATTGATTTTTCGTAAGAGGTTAAAATGACAGAAGCGTTATAGTTGGTAGGATTCTCGTGAATCATTTTCGAACCATTACTATTTTGAAATAAATCATTAAGCTTCGCGGAACCCTGAAGTGATCTTCGTGGAACCCCAGGGTTCCGCGGAACACAGTTTAAGAAACGCTGTGACAGACAAAGAATTAACATGGAGCCTAAACTTCAATACGTATAGACTTGAAATTTGATAAGACTTTCGTTTCATAATGTAAGAACACTCTAAGAAAAATTTTTGGAAATTTTGATTTTAAATATGAAAAAATAATTTTTGTAAAAACAAATTCATTTAATTTGATGATAATGTAATACCATTGATACAACACGAATAAATAATAATGTTTTCAGGAAGCAATATTAGAAACAATAAAATTACTTAATTTAGGTAGGTATTTAAAATTGATGTACTTAAAATAAGTGTATGACCCAAAACGGACGAATTGACGAAAAAAAAAAAAAATTAAATTAATTTAAACTTGTACACAAACATCATTTATAACAGGCATTTTTCAGTTTGATACAAGTGAGTTTTCGGCACCTATATGACTATTTTAATATTTATTTGAAATCAATAGATATTTTTTCATTAAATCCATTTTCCGCGAAAATCATTAATGCTTAATTTAGCGAAATGATATTTGATGTATGTATTCACTTCACAGTGTAAATTTAATTGCCATACAATTTTATGAAAAATAAATTGTTAATCCTGTACCAATAACTATAATAGTTTTCAATTAGTAGAAAAAAAAGATAATGTTTGAGGGCAATGCCCGTAAATCCTCTAAATATGTGCCTATGCTGATCACGCTATTGAATTTTTTTCATGATTTTATTACGCACGGGCGAAAACGGATAATTTACTTAGCACTTAAATAAAAATAAAATTTGATTCAAGTTCTAACCATGTAATCAAAACTAAAAGCTGTAGAAAAAATATTTGAATTTGATTTTTATAGATCTTAAAATTAGTTTTTAAATTTTAATTACTTAGTACGGGTGGTTTTGAATTATTTAAGACATTGCACGAGTTATTATGATCTAATTTCTAATTGCTATATTGTAACAATTTAAAGAATAGAAAAATTATGAAAAGTATGAACTGATAGGTACGTTTAATAATAATAATAACATAAAAACCTAATTTCGTTTTGTTTACTGTATTACAACCACTAATTTTATTTATACCTACAATATCGTACTTATTTCAATTTATTCAAATAATATTGTTATTTACATAAGTAGTATAATTTATAAATTAATGTATATATATGTTTATAAATATGTATGTATATATACTATATATGTAATATCATAGTGCTTTATTAAAGTTTAAAACTATTTTTATGGATTGTATTCTGACAATCGCATTTTAAAACGATTTATTGCGATTTCGCGTTTATTTTTACATTGACTGGTTTACTACGGGACGTGTAATGTAATTTCACGGTGTCATGGTTAACATAAATAGAGTTTATTGCTTATATTAATGCATGATATGTTAATACTTAATAGGATTTTGTTGAAACATATTGGTGGTCAACGATTATTTTCTGGAACACTGCGCTATGAATGCGCCAAAATAATCATATTTGAGGTTTTCAATTGCGCAAGTTTCTATGGATTTTTCACTTTTTGAACACTTGGCAGCAACAAGCCACCTTAACGCGATTCTACCTTGAAATCGGAATAACAAGTGCTTTTGTGTTATGTCACGACATTGTTGTGTAAATAATATATCGTGTTCTCGGTCGAGACAACGTTCGAATAGATAATTTCGGTTGGCAACGTCATATACGTCAATCCGATACGGGAACTTGTCCAAAATTCCGAACGATAAGAGCGTAATTTTCAATAATTTCACAGTGAGAATCGTTTTTCGGCCTCTAACGTGGTACTATTGTGTAAATAGCGTAAATCAATGTTATATAAATTGTAACGTAATTGAAACATGTGAGCGTTGACATTATAAACAGGTATTATGTTAATGGTAAATGACATATTTATGTTAGGTATATAACACTTTTTTTTTTTTTTTGAAATAACACCATATAAACAAAAATCACCCAAGGTTCGTATTCATATGTTTAAAACGATTTATTTAATTTTCAAGAGAAAAAATTCTTTTTTTTTTCTTTTTTTTTTTAATGGACAAACATAACAATGATTAATGACTATTCAAATAATGATATCACATATTAATTTGTTTCAAGCTGCAAATAAATAAACGTTAACGGGGAGCGCTCGAGACATAAATTAAGTTTTAAACGCACTTTTTGTACATTTTTAAGGCTCGAGACGTTTGTATATATACATTATAGATAGTCGGATGTTATTGCGCTGATGTTTTGATGCATATTGCTTTTAATTAAGTCGCTCGTATTTTGTGTTTGGATATTCGGACTGTTATCGCTGCTTTATCATGTGTATTTATTACGCTACGGAAAATTATGTTTTAATACACTGCACGGAGATTATTATTAATGGAAGATTCCAGAAGAGTTATAACGTAAATCTTGACGGCGAAACGACTGTCAATGCGGCGTGTGTTCGTCGGGTACGCGGATATCATGCGGTACTTAATCAAATGTAAAATGTGTATACGGCACTCGGGTTTTCTTTGATTATGCTGTCGTGCGGTGGTTGAACGGCATTGAGTGTCTTCGGTTAAATTCGCGGAATCGCGAAATGGAATACTCGTCATACGTTCGACGCGCGAAATAATAATGCGTTTCACATTGCCTGCGCTTCCAGATTTTTGTTTAATATCACAATATTAAACGTGACGAGTGACAAGTACGTTTTTATTTTGATTCAAATACTAGCGAATTATGGGATGAAAAAAATGTATATTTATATAGCACGATTGAAAAAAATGTCAAATCAAGTCCGGGCATGTATGGAATTTCATGTACCTAGACTATGAGTATCGGACGCGATTAAACTAGTCAAATATCACTTAAATTTTCTTGTCTCCCGAAACAAACAAATATGTGTATAAAAAAAAGAGAAAACTTTTTAATTGAAAATGATAACATTAGGAAAAAGTTGGAAACGTCTGAACACGGTCACCGTCAAGTATATGATCACGCTGAAAAAGAGTATTTTCGGTGTGTTTTTTTGTTTTTTTTATTAATTAAAGGCTTCAAATACAGAGATTTATTAGCCTACGATGGTTTACAATGGTTCTTATCTTATATATTGGTTGAGAGGTTCGCCATCTTGATGAAGTTTACTATGGTTTTTTCTTGTCCGGGTCCGAGTGCGTCTTTGAGCGAGGAGGTGTTTATGTTTGCTTTTGATCTGGCGTTATGGTAAGTGGGGCATTCTAGGAATATATGGTTAACTGTGAGTTCGCAGTTGCATGTTTCGCACCTGGGTATGGGCTCTCTACGCATAAGATAAGAGTGGGTGATTATTGTATGTCCAATGCGTACTCTGGCGATCATGGTCTCTTCATGTCTTTTAAGCTTGACTGGAGGGTCCGGCCATGTTTTGGTTAATGGTTTTATTTGTCTGGGTTTTAGTGTTTTTTTTTTTTTTATTATTTTTTTTTTTTTTGTAACGAAACGTTTGCATTCCTAATATTCAAATCGTTCATCACGTATATAATATTATGTAGGTACCTGTCTATATCTACGTTTGAGAACGTCGGAAAACAATATCTCGGCTGTAGGGATAAATCAAAAGGGCAGTGTCAAGGAATCACATCTCGTTCCAAATACACTTTCTTCGACTTTTCCATATGTTATAACTAGATTTTATTTCATATCTACAATTATCTTTCGTATACGATAAAATCAATTTATCTGTATACAATCAATATTCTTCATGGATGGCGTACAATAAATTTACAACAGCTAGTCGACGATAGAAGATAGGAATGATATACTGTGGATTTCATAACTTCAAAAACAGATCATTTCGTACGGTACAGATATGTAATTATTGATCAATACGACCCAATGCACTCGGATTTACCATTTATGTACGATATCCATATACAGGGTCGGGCCGACATATTGTAACGCTTCTGGCACAATTAAAATGTATGCCTCCCCTCCACCAGAAAAATTATATTTCTTTGAAATATGTTCAAGATTTATTCTAAATTCTTAGTCAGTCATTTATCATAATTTATTATTTATCATTCATCGCAATCACAAAGAATGCAATAGCAAAATATCAGGAATACAAACTTCAACATAGATCAACTTTGACAAAACAAGGTATTTTAAAAGTTATGTTTTTCACCCGAAAATTTACGTATTTTTTCTAAACTTTCGTAAAATATGTATCGATATACCATAAATATTTGATGGAAATTTCGTGTTTCTATCAATAATAATTTTTTAGTCATAACTAAATAACTAAAATCGATTCAGTGAAAGTGTCGTTTCCGGCAAATTTTACCATTTTTACTCTGTTTCTTGACAGTTTTTTCCACACCTGGAAAAACTATTGAAGAAAAAGCATAATTACCGCTTCAAAGTAGCATCTTGATAAAATTTATGATCTATAAAATGACTGAACGAAACTTTTAAAGCATTATTAATACCTGAAGAAGTGTTTATAGAAACAAAATGAAAAAAATAATCATCATTGAAAAACCAATAGATGTTTCGCTTCACTCAGAACCTAAAAAAATACGCTGTTAATATTTAACCTGCATGTTTTGTTTAATTGTATGGTTTTTATCAAGTCTGTTTCAAACTTTTCTTGTTTTTAAAGACAAAATTCTTTTTTATCAAACGATTCATAACACCTTAATATATTTGTATATAATGTTTCATAATGATTGGGTGAACCATTTTTTTTTTTAAATATACATTTTAAGTTGAAAAGTGACATACAATAATTAGTCGATTCCGTACAAATTTCATAGTAATTTACTTACACATTTCGAAAAAAAAAATTCTGGTGCACTATTTTTGAATTCTTTCAATATCGTTTGTTAAGTGTGTAAGTATTATAATATTAAATTTCCAAATCTTTTTGTCAAATATTAAAAATGTTGTTAAAAAACCATTTTTTTATTATGACTCTGGATGTAGTGAAACTTTTTTGATTGATTTCCAGTATACAATTTAATCCCCCCCCTCATTATTTCTACCCAAGATTCATCTCTGCAAGTACCTATCTCTTATTATAAATGTTAAATGAAAAGATTGAAAATAAATAAATAAAAGACAGCATTTTACGATTTTCGTGATGAGAACAAATTACTAAGTCCTACATACTTCAAACTTAAAAGCTTACTTTTAGAAAATTCCTCTTCCTTGCTGGATTATTAAAAAATATTTACCTTGATCTGTTAAATTTGTGTATCGCGTGGATATATTGGGTAGATAAACCCGTTCACGCAGTCAATTAATCGAATGTCGACAGTCAATTACAAAATAAACAGAATTGTCTAGACGGAATTAATAGATAATATGATTCATTCAAATTTACAATATAGGTACGTCGTACGTGTATAGTCTGTTTATTTAAATTAGGCTCTAAAAATATTATTTTGTCTATTATTTAACTGATAAAACGTTAAATATGCGTACTTACTATTTTTATATTTGTCAGCCACCAGAAAAGCGTTGATATCTTTTCAGCTTATGATACATGTAGAAATATGGTCTTTAAACTTATGACTATACATTTTTAAAATTCATAATTTACGATATCATTCAGTATCGGTCATCATCGATAGCCAATCGATATAATTAATTTTAATAGTAAATTTAGCGTTTATCATCAAAATATAAATGTCAAAATTTATAAAAAGTTATTAACCTGTTTACATCAAATAACATATTTTACAATAATAAGATATTTTGGCTTTTATTTTCAAACTCTTAATAATTGATAACTACATCATCCAATTTTGCGCCCTCATTTTCGCTCTACTTTTTGCACCCCTAGCCGTTGCCCACCACGCCAGGCCCTCGGCCGGCTCTGTTCATATATGTTTTGTTTGCTGATAAAATAGTAAAATTATCGATGCCAATTCCACGGTTCCTTGGATCCGCTTGTCTGCGTCGACGGGACGTACTTTTTACACTAGGTCGATCGGTGGCACTTAAGGTCTGTCGAACAGTGATACGATATTGCGTATGCAAATCGTTTCTCGGAGTAACACACAGTAACTGCGTTCGACGTTATTATTACCTATTTTAAAATATCAGTGTTATCCATACGTTATCGCGTGATATTATCGTACGAGTATTATATTCTGAAAAATAAACTCGTACGCGCAGACTCTGGCGGCCATATTATTATTATTATTATTATTTTTATTATTATTATCATTATTATGGCGTTGGTCGGGTTAACGTCCGTTGACTACCAGTGTCTACTATTATACCCGTACTTCGTGTTAATACAATGAACGGATAAAAAAAAATATATATAAATAATACTGTGTAACTATATCTGGCCGACGGCAACGCGCGACAATATTATTTATCGCGTAAAACTGGTTTTCAGCGTTCGCGTGCGCAAGTAGACGCAGAAATTGCACATGATTGGCACACGTCGGTAGACACTTTTTTATTCGTCATTTTTGTTATATAATTATTACCTTCTGCTCCCGACTCGAAACGGAATATTCTCGTTAATTATGGTCGTGGAGAACCGTTTTGACTTCGATTTGATATACGTAATATCAACGATTTTAAAATCATCGTTCCCTCGATCGCGCCTCTTTACCGCGCTTTACGAAAGTTATTACTAGGGTTCGGAAGTTATTTCATTTGCAAATTTTTCCCTATTGTTTGGATTTGTTGCCAAGTACGTTTTAAATTTGTTTCTCAAGAGCACGAATTAAAATCTAAAAGTTTTTAATGCAATTTTTTGCAATTTTGGGCATTTTTAAATTTAATTGCAATTTTATTGATTTTTCTCATTTATAGTACGATTTTATATACCTATTTGACAATTATTAGGAATAATGCGAGTTTGAGAACATGAAGAAATCGTTTATCGTGCAGTACAATCATTTTTAAGGTATGCAATTTTTTACTGTAAAAAATAAAAAATTGTTTTTAAATTTTGATAAAATTGCTTGCAGGTTCATAAAAATCCGGCCAAAGTTTCGTCCAGTTTAACCTAACCATCCAGTTTTATTTTATATTTAATATTTTTTCAATTACATTTTTAATTTTAATTTTTAATATTTTAAAAATTGTATTTATAATTATTGTACCTAATGTCATTTTCTAATTAAATAAATAAGGCATTATCACTACTTATACCATTAGTATTTTTTTAAACTTAAAAGTCAATATAAAAATATTTTAAGTGCAATTTTTAAACGCAATTTCGGGTATTTTTTAGTGCAATAATGTAATCAATTTTTAAAGATTTTTAGTGCAATAACTTCCGAGCCCTAGTTATTACGATATTCGTATGACGACGTATCGTCATAATAGACAATAATATACTTGTGCCGTCAAACCGTGCGTTGGTTTTGACGACCGTTTCGTCGGGATTCGCGTACGGTTTTGCAACTTCATGCTTTTGTATTTAAATAAACGTCGGCGTTGCGTCAAAGGCTAACGAGTGACGAGTAACGTACTTTAATGTAGACGTCGTATTGTTGTACACCACGCGCAGATACGTACTGTTTGCTCGATGTATGATATTATGCTGATATGTCATACGAACACGATATAGTATATCCGTATATATGTCATTAAATTGATAATCTATGTATTTATAGGCATATGTTTGCGCATTTGGTGCAGCGTATTTATTTTGATTTGACAAATGCAAATATTTACAAATATTTTGATGATAAAATATCGTAGGTACGTTAAATAGTCATTTATTTATTACGATTTTTCTAACTTTATGAGGATGTGTATATTCGTTCATAGAATGATTTGTTCAATATTTATAAACGATGAACGTTTATTTGAATTAAAAGCACATTTTTCTTAAAATAAGATTATAAAACGGATATTTTGAATTTTCCATAAAGTTATAAAATTCAATTAAAAAATTAAATTTTTTTTATTATTATAGTCATAGTGCAGCAATATAGTTAAAAAAAAAAAAAAAAAAAAAATTAAATTAAAAATATTGAACAGAACAAAAGTTTCGGCATTTATCAAATCATCCTGCAAGACACACTGTATATATATATATTATACATATTCATAAATTTTTCTTGATAAACTATTCATAGTTGTTAAAATAATGAAGAATTATATCAGCTGTATATAATGTATATACTATTATATCCTCAGTTATAATATAATAATTATAGTTTTAATGATAATTGAATTATGATAGCCGAGTATATAATAAATTGCGTTATGAAAACAGCTTTTACGAACACCCTTATTAGAAAACGTTTTCGTACTATACCACGCCGTCGCCGATTTAACTCTTGATAATAATTATTATTGCCTTTTGAGTATAACAAAAATTAGACTTTCAGATAGAAAATTAAAATATTTCATATTAATTCACATAGATAACCGAGAGGATATTAGCATAATGAATAATAGTATAGTAACAGAAATAATAGTAATAATGATATACGCATTAAATCAAGTTTCTAAAACTTTAACCATGCCCAAAACGTAATTAGGATTTGGCACTGTGAAATCACAATAAATTATAATGCGTAATATTTGGCCGTATTATTTGCGTCACGTCACATTGTGAGGTGAAAATGTTAACGCACGGCCACCCGTCCGAGCATACACACGCGCGTATTTCACTATTATACGCATGTATTATGTTATGTTAATATACATATAAATAATAATATTATAGAATATAGATACGTGTTTATCCCGGTTTACCGGTGTAAATTATCGAGCTATTAACGGAAATCAATATTGACGATATTTACGAGGGGGTCAGTTATTGCGCGCGCATAACGCCTCCGTGATACGGGGTGGATATATCCATATACATTTTTCTTTTGCATGGGTAAATATGTTATATTACAATTTATAATGTATATATAGGTATGGCATTATTGAGTGTGTGTGTGTGTGTGTGTGTGTGTGTGTGTGTGTGTGTGTGTGTGTGTGTGTGTGTGTGTGTACTACCAATCATATACATACCATAATATGTATGTATGAATGTTTGTGTTAGTTACTGTAAAACGATGATATTTTTTAGGCGATCGGTAAAAAAAAACCAAGAATCAGTGACAAAGATATAACGTTATAACTTATAAAAAATGATATTAAAAATGTATATTTTACCGTAAAAAATGATAAATAGGTATTGTTTTGATACAAAAATCAATTTATTAAAATTATTATATTAAATTATCAAAATTATTTTTATTTTACTAAATAAAATTATACATTAAAATTACTACTTTTCGTAAAATTTCTTGTTTTTAAACTACTCTGTAACAAAAACAAAACATTTTAATTTAATAAAATTGAACATTTTTACGTAGATAATAATTTTTTAGAGATTTTTTTTCACCTTCGAATTTGTTACATTGTACAATCAAATTTTTCTTAATATTTTCAAATAAAAATGAACGGCGATTATCTGATAGCAGTGTTTTATAGATCGAAAAACTCTCTACCTCCACAGATGTGATATGGGCGTATTTAAAATACGTGATATCGTCGATGTTCATATCATCTGGTAAACCATTTAGATCATTGTCTTCTCCGTCTAATATTTTTGAAATTGTTTGCATTGTATTGTAACCTGTATTTTGTTCGAAAACTGCGTTAAATTTATTTTGAATTTGACGACCAATATTATTGGGAGCTTGTTGAATATTAATTTTTTCAGCTTCTATAGTTTTTATAGAATCTGCTAAACTAATTTTAGATGACTCAAGTTTAGCTATTGAATCTGGTAAAGTTCCGAAATTTGATTTTATGCAAATTAAATTTGACTGTAACTCTGAATCGGATAGTAAATCTATCACGCATTCAATTGATAGTTGATACTGCGTCGTTTTTAGTAGTATCTGCATACAGTTTATTAAATAATCGTAGATCGCGACACCGAAAAAAAGATAATGAACGTTGATAATCGTCAAGCTAATGGAAACTGCATGCGTTACAATAAAATGTAACTTACAACAAGATAAATGTAAAATATATGTAAAAAAAGTACTAAAATGAATAAAATGCACCAAAAATACAAAAAAATGACCGTAAAGCATAAAATGTCCGAAAAATGCAAAAAATGCAAAATAAAAATTGTACCATTAAATTCTATACTTCATGAATCAAATTTCTGTATAGACGAGCATTAAATGTGAGTATTAGAAAAAAAGATGAAAATGCATCAAGTTCCGGGCCCTACTTATAAGACATTAAATGGAGAAAAAATTACGATTTTAATAACTACCATAGTTTACTTTAGCCAGCGGGTATTTTAAGCTAATGTAATAATTTAAAAAAAATCTGCGTGCATTTCTGCTAGCACTTACTTTTCGATAGTTCAATCAGTGGTGACCGGTGAACACAACTATATATCCGACAATACGATCACTATTTGTGCTCTGAAAATTGTGTGCGTACGTGCACGTGCGTGTGTGTTTTTATGTCACGAAGACAAAATATGGTCACGATACGAATAGGTACACTGCTATACGACTCAGTGGTTTAGTCCGATTGAGTACTTCACACGGAATTCATAAAATGTGTGTTTATATTTTACTAACGCTCACTGTTAAGAAGTAGACATAAAATATTATGCGAGTTTTGTCTTCTATGTGTGAATTTATCTTTTTTAATCGGACGAATACCGTCTATATACCGGAAACGCGGTATACGAGTCGTATATATGTACAAAATTTAATATAAATGTTTACACAGTAGATTCTCGTTATGTCGAATCTCAAGGGGAACAGGAAAAAGTTCGAGATATCGAAAACTTTGAGATATTGAGTTTTATTAAAAAATTGTATGCAATTTAAATACATATATATATATGTATGGATATAAATATTACATAATACGAATGCTTAAAATCCATAATTTAAAAACTTAAAATACTGAAATAATTGAAATAACTGAATACATGATTGAACGAATAATTTTTTTTCAAAAAAAATCTGTCATTTAAGTTTGCTTATTATTACTTCTTTCTGCCACGACGTCTTCCATAACTGTAGTAGTCTCGACAAAATTCCTTAATATTTTTAAAGCATGTTTAGCTTGCTAAATTGTAACTTCAAAAGTGACTTCTTCCTCATTTTGTGGTTCATCTTCACTATCGCTGGTATTTTCGATGGTTTCTGATAAAATTTCGTTATCTGTCTATGTTCCACATACGTGTAAATTATAATCCTTTTCCACACAATGTGAATAAAATATTATAATATAATATTATTTGTGTTCTCGAGATAACGAAAAATTCGAGATAGCGACGTTCGACATATTAAGAATCTACTGTACCTGTATAATACGTACATAGCAGTCCTGCATGGCGTTTACGATACATGTGTATTATATTATTTGTATGTATGTATGTGTGTGTGTGTGTGTGTGTGTGTGTGTGTGTGTGTGTGTGTGTGTGTGTGTGTGTGTGTGTGTGTGTGTGTGTGTATGTTGTAACGCGTACGTACGGCGTAGGGCAATTCGCTCGTAAGAATTGGACTACGACGTGTCTTTTGATGTTATACTGATATTCTAATTTGCGTAAGTTATTATCGGAAAACAAAAATCTTCCTGTCTGGTCGAATGCGTGACATCGATATTCAAAAGGTAATGCGCGGAGTCGACGGACAAATTTTGGACTCAGCTAAGATGAACAACGTTTAATGCGCGAATCACTGTTAAATGTAAGAGACATCTATCGAATAATCTGTCCCAATGTAAAACACACAATTATATTAATGCGATTAATCGCTGTCGCAGTAATCATCATTTAGAAAGACGTGATGACACGAGTGCGTGTGTGTGTGTGTGTGTCTTTGGACGTATTTGATGACGTCTCTTTGCTCCGTCGCGTCAGGTTGACCACTCGCGCACGCGCACACACTCACCCACCCACACACACACACACACACACACACACACACACACACACACACACACACATACACACATTTATGTTATGCTGTAAATTTGCACAGACCTTTGGCGTGGTTTTGTGCGGAGGTGTGACGGTTGCAGCTGTGGTACCGCGAATAATATCGATCTCGGTCAGGTTACGCGGTTCTATTCACAGTGACAACGAGGCACAGGTAAAAAACAAAAAAATTCCAAGCGGAAACTCAAATAATACGGTATATTTTATCTTGTTATTGTTGTTATTAAAATATAAAAGAGAAAACTTTTTTCTCTCTCTCATTTTCTGTCCGGCACTCTATAGATTTCCCGCCGGCGATATACTTGGACGCCACACGGGACAGAGGGTGAAGATCTTGATAAACTTCACCCGGTTTCACTCGCCCGCGTGAATTAAAAAACTTGCGGTAGTGTGCTATAATATAACGTAATAAAATACCAAGAACCGTTATTATTAAACCATCTAGTAGTCCGTATATATACATAATATGTATATTGTATATTCATACAGATACACAAACACACACACACACACACACACACACACACACACACACACACACACACACACACACACACACACACACACACACACACACACACAAACACCACATACTCACACACAAATCCACGCATTCTTGTATACGTGAACATATTTCGTTGTATATGTTCTCACGTACGTGAGTGTGTTTGCCTGCATTGGTACGTATAAAAAGTAATAGGAGGATAAAAATGAAAACTGTGCACACCACGTCCATGTCTATCTATACATAGGAGACGGAATAATAATAATAATACTTATGAAAAAAAAAATTATATACATATCTTTATGTATATTTAAATATTTAAATATTTATTTATTTATATATGCCCTATAATATTATAAAACAGCCATCGTTTTTACTACGCATCGAACGTGTTGTTTTACGACTTGTCACGCGCAACGCGACTCTAATTTAATTTGGTATCAATAAACTTCGTTTGCATTCCCGAACGAATGAAATCGGTCCTGCACGATTAATGTTTATGGGCGAATTATTCAAATTTTATCAGAACAACCCGGCCCGGCGTCGGGTGAAAACCGAACAACACTGTCGACGCGCATAAAATACATTGTTTGTGTGACGCAATCGCCGCATGTCTAAGGACGAGAATCAGACAAAGTTATAGGTTTATTTGATTTGAAAACTGTTATTAAAATAATATTTTGATTCGGTTACAATAAATTATACACTATATACCGTATAAACCTTCGGACACGATGTTGCGGAATTTGGAATAAAACTTTTGTTGTGTTTGTCTTCAGATTCCATGCGACCTTCATTATTAGTATTTTTGTTTTCATTTTTTATTAGGTCTATGCTAAAATGACACAATAAATAAACATGAAGCTATTATATGATTAATAAATATATTTATATTACATTTTACTGTGAAATCAATATACTTTTAAAATGAATATTTGAGAATTTATTCAAAAACGCAGAAAACGGTTTTTTGTTCGTAATTTCAATTCCAATCTTTCTCAAATAAAAATCGTATACTTATGTTATAAAATTTAAATTTTATAAGACATCCCAGTTAATACAAGTTTATTATATAACATTTAGTTGTGTATACAATCGTAATAAGACATAAAAGAAGCTTTGAACTCGGAAAAGAATATGAAGTTGATTTTAATATTTAATTTTTATGTAAAAAAAAAAGCAATGAAAATTATGAAATGGAGTATATTCATCATACTTACCGATATTAAATTAAATTCAAGTTTTCGTCACAATGTACCTTCTATAATAACTGGAATACAACAATATTAAGTACCAATACATTTATTTGAATACATCTAAGTGTTGTGAATATTTCCTGTAGAATTATCTATTTCAATCAAGACCGAATTTGGGTTATTGCAACCTGCAAGGTCATATGAATTACAAACAAAATTATACGAAATAAATTGCACTAAGTCACCGAGGCATAAGATTGCCATTTTTATAACTCGAAGAAAAATTTATTGCTTTGTTCTGTCGGATTTTAAGCAATTATTAACTTTGCAATTTGCCGTCATGAAACTGCTGATGAGTGGAATTGTACGTACCCGTTACTTCATTTTATCACCAACGATTTTCAAAATAAGTTATAAAACAAAGATGTCTATATAGAGGGAGAAGGGCAGATGATATAAACGCGTTCAAACGTATTTTTTTTATATTAGTAGGCGGAATTAGATTTAAATGACACATAAACTAAACTGTAATTAGCTAGAAGTTAAAATTTAAATATTTTAGTGCAAACGCTCTTATTAAGCAAAATTAGGTTAGGGTGATGCAGGTTCAATTCCATAATAATATGCGCAGTTGAAAAAAACCTTAGAATAAGCCCTATGTGCGTGTATGTGTGTGTGTGTGTGTGTGTGTGTGTGTGTGTGTGTGTGTGTGTGTGTGTGTGTGTGTGTGTGTGTGTGTGTGTGTGTGTGTGTGTGTGTGTGTGTGTGTGTGTGTGTGTGTAGGTATTGTGTATTGTGAGAATAATATTATCAAAAACCCTATAATTTTACACCTTATGAGCTGATTCTCTGTGGACGTTCCCAATCGGTTTATGTATAAAATAAACACATCATAAATAATAATATTATACACATAATACACACACACACACACACACACACACACACACACACACACACACACACATACACACATTGATCCAACGTAAAAGTTGAAAGCACATTAAATCTTTTCTCAGAATTGTGACAACGAGAGCTTCTTTTTTTTCGGAAAAAGACGGAGTTGACCTTTTTTCTAGAACTAGGTATATCGACAAGGTGGATATATAGTGGTTTGGGCACTTCGTCTTAAAGTATAAAAAATATACGATAACTTTTGGTTAGAATCCTTTAAACAAAATAAAAAATAAAAAGTTATCAATAATAAAGATAAATGAATATATCAATAAAATAGAAAATGTATGTATATATATATAGGTGTATAAATTGAAGTAATGTGACTAGTTGATATATAATGTGTGTTAAACACAGATACACACACGCACACACACACACACACACACACACACACACACACACACACAAACACACACATATTTATGTGGTTTTATGTGCACAGCTCCCACTGTTTCCGGTCAATTTCAGTGCCATTGAAACTCGTGTGTGCAATATAAGATTTATTTTATGACACCGTCACCAAAACACTCGCCCATTGTCCAATCATGTCTTAAAAACAAACACTTTGTATCTGTTAAGAAAATCGTGGTTTTATTGCACTTGGACGAAAACATTTATTCAAAGAGGCTCATAACAATATGATATTCGTTTAAACTACGTACCTATAATTCTCGAAACACGCTAAATACCGCTCTTGAAACGAGCTCAGGACCATTTCAAATCGAGCGAGAAACGCAAAGTGTTTTCACAAAACACTCTAAAATAATATCAATAGGTAGGTAATGCAGTTTTTGATTATATGGAAATAATCACTCGGGAGTTCAGAAGAACCTAATGCCAATATTTCTCTATATTTAACATGTTTGTTTTATTCAGTATTTTCATTTTATTTTTGCAATGATTAATGTATTTTATTTTAAATCTCACAATTATTATTATTTTCATTGTATATATTTGGTTTGTTATATTATGTTTTGAGAATCTTTCGCATTCCAAAATATTATTTTAAAGCAATTCATAACAAAATAACATTTTATTTAAATCTGAAAAAGAAAGGTTTTTTTTTCAAACAAGATAACGTTCAACAAAATATGTTTTTGATATAATAATTTAAGGACAATGAATATTAAAATGAGTTTAGATTATAATCTTCATTTTAAACGTAATTGGATTTTGAGAACGTTAAAGATTCTTCTACTAATTTAAATTTTTTGTTTGCTTTATCATTACTGCAAATATACATGGAAACTTTACTGTGGTGTATGCAAAGAAATTTTTTATAGTAAAACTCATATTTTACTTCACTTTAAAGTAATTTTTAATTATATTTAATATAAAAATTATTTATTCAGATAAATACTTATAATTTTATAAATTGTTTTAATTTATTTTTACATTCAAGTATCAATTGTAATTTATAATCATAGTTTTAACTCAAAAACGTAGGTCAACTAATTAAAATCTAGCAAGCGCTTTTTTTATTTTTTGTTTTTCATAATGATTATACCGGTGTAACCACGAAAACTTACCTCGGTGATATTTTACTGTGTGTAATATCCACTAGTGAAATTTGACCGGTAGTAAATTGTACGGGGAGAGGGAATCCCTAGTGAAATTTCACCGGATGCAAAATATCACGAGATCAAAAATCACAGTTTCACCGGCATCGACTACTAATATCATATTTGATATTTAACGCTAAAATGTAATTGAAATTTAATAATTTAGTTGAAAACTCATTCAATATTTATCTCAGAGTTTTATCAATTGATGTAAGAGCACGAATCAATAAATGGATTTTATTCGACTGCATGTATACATGCAATAAGATCCCGGAAAGACGAGATGACATCGGATCATAATATTATTATGAACATGAATTGGTCGAGTACGACTCATAAAAAAGTCGTGAACTGCCATGAGTGTGCGTTAATTTTTATTTTCGTAAGAGGTTTTTCTCATAAGTATGATCGGGAACAATTTTCTTTCATCTCAATTTACACAGTAATGCGTTTCGACTGTTCTCAATACAAAATATTTCAACGAAAATAAACTCGACGTCTCGGTAATAGTGATAACGCAACTCCAGACTAATACGGTAAAATAAAAAAAGCTATAAGCCGAAAAAATACTCTTGACCCGTATTATCATTTATATCACCATAAAAAAATAAACATAATAATATAACGATATACTTTTCAATTACGTCATCAACTATTGGTTGTTCATAATTTGTATTGTTACTAAATTATCAAAACCAAAAAAATAAATAAATAAAAAAAATGGCGATGTCAATGATAAATAATACATAATTTGATTTAACATTATAATTTGTTCGGAATTAAATGTCTGTAAACGGTCGTTGTTATTTGGAACATTTCAATAATTTACTTTCGGGTCGTTATTTCGAATGTGACCGACATTTTATTTGACCATAGTTATGTCATACGTTCAGTTAGAATTTTATGTTCTTGCTGCGCTTTAATTAATTTCGGTGATAATATTAGTATAGAGTAACCATTGTATTGCTGTAGTTGGTTTTATAATATATCCGGAAATGGTATGTCGCGCGAATGTTACGCCCGAACTTCAACTAGGATTATTACTTTCGAAACGAATAACAAATGGACTTTTTCTTAAAACTTTAGCAGTTTAGTTTAAAGACATCAGTCATTGTTCAAAGTGGTTTCGAGGTTGGTATTATTAATGGAAACGTACTTACAGCAGACCGGATGAGTCTTTGTGGGAACTGGAATGAATAATTTTGCGTGTATTTCCACGTGTTGTAAACACAACCGAGCGAGTTTGACTTCTGATTAAACGCAGTGCATCATGTATTATCGTAAAAAACGTTTTTTTTACTTTCTTCGACAAGTTTTAGAATCCTTAACCCCCCTATCAAAAATATCAAGACATTTTACAAAAAATTAAAACCAAAAACTTCCACCAATGATTATAGTGTTGCTCCCTGTGTGCCCACTTATTCCACTTGTAACCAATGCTTGATTTGGAAAAAAAATAGAAGGGGGACTCAGCGGATGTATGATGAACGAGCGTTCCACACAGAATTAACGGTCACATTACCATGGGGGTAAAGCCCTCACACCCCTTTTTCAGCCACTCATAATCAAAAAAATAAATAAATAAAAATTTACTATACAAAAATATTTTAAAAGAAAAAACAATTGTTTATTAATTATTTTTTAAGACATTAAAATATGTTAAATTATTAATTAAACAAAAAAAAAAAAATTTAACTACATATTAAAAATACTTATGAAATAATCACAGATATATGCTATATGTATGTGGGCATAATATAATTTCTTAGCAATTTAACAATCAATTTTTTTTTTCATTGTCGATTCAAATGTACAAATATTATAGCTATAGGTTATAGGTATATTTTGCATAAGAAAAACTGATGATGAGAACAAATTCTCTATGGTAAATGTTGCGTTCCCAGCAATCCGTTTCAAATAAATAGAAAGGGTACGCTAAAAAAAAATGTAAAAAGAAGGGGGACTTCGTCCCCTCACGTCCCCCCTCAAATCAAGCAATGCTTATAACAAAATACTTGAAACAAATACCAATAGACTTTTGACGAAAAACCATAGAATAGAGAAATACGAGTAAAATACCGTAGCTATTATTAAAAGTATCAAATGTTTTAGATAGGTACTGATAAATATGTGATAAAATACACGTATTATAATATATAAGTGTGAAATTTAGATTAATTTCATCAGTGGATATTAAACCATTAGGTTTGGTGAATTTTTATTTTAAAAAGAGGTATGTAAATTTTAACAGTGAAGCGAGCCGCTTTGTATAAAAAGTAGGCAATGGTGGTATTTAGTGTTTTTTATGTGTTTAGAGACACGATTCAATTCTTCAACTTTTCCCCCAGAAAATGAATCGACGACGCAAACAATTTTATTTTTTGATACTCACATTTAAATACATGTAACTGAATACAAAGATGGGATCGACAACGGTATAATGTTTGACGCGTGTTGCCTGTAAAGCCACGCAAAATAATAGTGAGATAAAGCCGTTTTAGTGAACCGTGTATAAACCGTTTCCCAAGAAAAAAACATTTGATCTTAGAAAAAAAAAACCAAATGTGCAGAAAAAAATTGAAATACAGTAGAAGCCGCTTATTAGAAACACTTTGGGACCAAGGTGAAATGTGTCAATTAACCGATTGTTTCTAATAAGCGATTGGCTTGATTTGTGAAAAAAAAAAATGAATAATACGCGAAAAATATATGTATTTATGTATATTTCACTATGTATGTGTATTTTATAATTTAAAAAAGTGTGTTCAAACGTATATATTTTTCTATATTATTTAATTTGCGTCGAGTAACTCCATGACCATATTTTCATACGAGTAATGCTGTTCAAAACCTATTTCATTCGCACGATGCTGAACGACCCTTCTGAGGACATTTAGAGCTTCTACAATTGCCTAAAAGCTTCTAAAATGTGGCTTAATTTGTTTCAAATAACCGATGTGATGTTTCAATATTCCGATATATTTTCAATGTTCTAATACACGGCCGTTCCGTCCCGGGACATTTTGTTTCAATAACGCGATTGTATCACTTATCCGTGTTTCTAATAAGCGGCTTCTACTGTACTACCAATTGAGGTTTCACTGAACGACCACGCATAAAAATCTATGCGTTGTTATTACGTGCAGATATCCTAGTAAATCATTATACCGAAATTCCGAACCCCCAAAATATTGCCGCTCTAGGCCCGAGCCTACACGCCATGTGTTTAAATATTATGCTCTCGGGTGAAAGGAGTGATTATGTCGTCAAATACAAATCTCGTATGAGGCCCTTCTTACGGACTCGTCGACTTCATTCAAACCCCTAATTCCGTCAGCCGCGCATCAGGTTTTCTGGGCATTCGCCACGACGCGTCGGACGGATGATGGCGTGATCTTTAATCTTTAATTTGAAACGACGGATCTTTAATGCAGTGGTATCCCTCTAGCCTTCTGCATCCTCAAACCGTTGACCATTTGATGTGGTTCATCCGCCTTTTCGAGATAGTTTCCTACCTTGGGGGCAAGAGTTTGCCACTCTCTTCGCAGCTTATCCACCCCGAAGGACGGTGGTTTTGTAGAGGTGACTCCTTATACCGGGAGAAGTTCGGACCACTGGAATCCCCTGCCTGAGGGTTTCCGCCAGTGAAGCTCGGAGCCCCGGGTGCGCTAGACCCGTAGGGTGTGATATTGATCAAACCCTTCACCTGAGGGTTAATAATAAAGTAACTAATATAGGTAGATAATTATTTATTATCTTAAAAAAAAGAAATGACTTAGGTTAATAAGTAATTACATTAGTTATTACTAGAGTCCGGATTTTTATGCAATTTCATATTTGTAATGAGTGAATGCAGTTCGATGACAGTAAGAAATGTGGACGATTTGTGTAACAGATAATGTATAGAAACAAATTTATTTTGCATTTAAATGCATATTTCAAAGATGACGGCATATTTTAAAATGTTAGCATATTCAAGCATATTTGGTACTTATTAAAGTATTTAAGTTTATAAAACCGAGTTTTTTTTTTCAAATTTCTTTATTTTGTATTTTTATTCAAAAATATTAACCAAATAAATGGTACAAGAGGATTCAATATGATTTTGTATTTTATTTTTTACTATTCCTAATAAAAATATTTGTTTTATTTGTTGAATACATTTTTAAATATTTACTATTCCTCAACCAATATTGTAAGTTGATATCTGCAATCAAAAAATTAAGTTACCTATCTAATTTAGTTGAATTATTATTTTTGAAAGAAATTAAAAAAATAACAAAAACGTAATTAAGTGCATAAAAATTATGCAAATAAATGCATTTATGTTGGGCAAGAGTATATTTTTGCATATAATTAAAAAAAATAAGAGCATATCAAGTGCATATTTAAAAGTTTTTAGATGCATAAATGCATACTATATTAGGCTTTTTGAGTGCATACAAATCCGGACCCTAGTTATTACACATAAGTTATTATACCTACAACTAGGTAGGTCAGAGGTTCCCAAACTTTTCCTACTCGTGGCGCCCTTTTAGAACTGAAGTTTGCTCATGGCGCCCTTGATAAAATTTACGACCTTTTTTTTAAATAAAATAAATAAAATTACAAACATGTATAATTTTCAATAGATAACATGGAAATATTTATTTTATATTATTATACACTGAAATATTGAATTTTAATTTTATTAGGTAAAGTAAATTAGACATAGTTTATATGTAGAAAACAATTGAATTAGTGAGATGGATGAGCTTGGACATAACTGCATAGTTTTTCAAATCTTGGGATCAAACATGATACCGCTACTCTCATTTACTTCTCCACATTAATTTTTGACCGATATTTGCTTTTTAACACAGCGACCGCCGAAAACCCAGCTTCACATAAATATGAAGTAGCAAACGGAATTAAACACGTAGAGCTTTTTCACATATAAGGGGATATTCATTTTTTATTGAAATCCAAAATTTGGTGAATTCCATATTGGTAAATTTTGATTTCATAAAAAAAATTTTCGTAAAATATCGTTGTTTATTTTTAGACCAGATAACATAGTCGGCAGCGAGGCATAGCCGCGGCTCCCCTGACAACACGTAGCGGCGCACCAGGGCGCCGCGGCGCACAGTTTGGGAACCTCTGAGGTAGGTACTTAAATTGTTTTGTGTAGACTGTTGATATTACTTTGAAAAATTTTTAATACTCAGTATCGTCTTCTTCATCTTTGAGTGCCATATTCGTTAACAAACGTTGACAATCATGTTAGCAATTTGATCTTTATTAATGGCTGTTCTGAATAAAGATATTGTTGATGTATTGAACCGTTTTCGGAGGTTATCCAACCAAGAAATTTGAGGTCTTCCACGGCTCCTTTTTCCTACTATTTTACTATTTTCAAGTATCGTCTTAACGAATAATAAAAATAAAAATATGCGTCCCGTTTAATCGCGGGACGGCGGCGTGATGACGATACCGCACGATGATAATACCGTGCAGTAACGACGAGCATATGTAAACAGCTGTGTTCGTATATAGGAGAGTAATGAGCCCTCATCGTCGTCCCCGTACCTAAATCATAACCCGTCTTTGTCCGTTGTCGAGCGCCCGGGACCCGATGAATATTCCACCGGAAAATCGAGAATATCATCGCGACACCACGTCGTCAGAACGTGCGTACGTGTTTCTCGTACCGAACGAGGCGGTATACGCGATGTGACGTGGTGGGCTGTATGCGTATTGTGTCGTACCTATATACACTCGGGTATACGTGCGCCCGCCGTCTGCGTTTCTTTCGCTCCGGTCGCGCGGTCGTGGCACCCTCGTCTGGAAGAAAACAAAACGTAACGCAATTAAGGCGATGGGCCCGCGGTAGCCGGTCCCATAACTCGTATTATTTTTTGACTTACAAACGCCACGACACACACACACACACGTTTACACATCACCATGAAGTCGGATAATACGCACTCGAACCGTGAACGGTGCCCGTCGTCTGTTGTCACGACCGATTTACAGATTTAAACACACACACACACACACACACACACACACACACACACACACACACACACACACACACACACACACACATTGTGGGGACGAATTAGAATAATACAACCCAAACGACCCGTGTGAAGAAAAACTTAGACCATGAAGCGTGTGTGTTAGTGCGTATAATAGAAACGGATACGCGACGTCTGATGATTGTGTTTTATGCAGCGCGTAACTCCGCGAGAGCACTGCTCGTATATTATAATTTGAGGTGCATAGAACCATATATTAACATAATAACCCACAAAAGTGTATTTATGCTGTATGGGTAATATTACAAATTTGTCTATTTTTCATTAGATTTTTTATTCAATTCAATCTAAAAAAATAATAATAATAAAGACTCTTTAGTATGTATAAAATATAAATCAATAACTTTTAAACCATCTGTAAAACATAGACCTAAGACCATTTCAGCATAAAAAATAAGGTGCTAGTTGGGTATGCGCTCTACCGACAAGTTTCTGGTTCGGTATGCGCTCTACATTTTTTTTTTTTTTTACAATTTAATTATTTTCGGTATTATACACGTCGTTATACACGTTCTGAATGTCTTCTAGCATGGCGAGAAAAAGGTCCAGACTGTCTTGACGGTAAAGTTGCCAGCAATAGTAATCAAGATACGACTGTAAATGATTTAAAGAAACACCCAGCTCATTTTCTTTAATAATTTAATTTTTACGCCCAACCATGACCTCTCAATGTTTTGAGTATGGACTCCTGTATTTGCATCGACATATGCCATTTGGTGATTTACCGTCTTATATACAGTAGGTAATAGAATTTAAGGTAAAGACAATCATAAGGTAATAAAGTCGAAAGAAAAACCCAACATGTCATAATATATAAAAACGAGGCAGATAACGCATAGGCAGTCGTTGTCGTACGTAGAACGGCGAAACCGGTAGAGCGCATACCGAAACAGCACCAAAAAATATAATAGTAGTAGTATAAGCAGTAGAAGTATCAACATTCGAAGCAAAAACAAATAATATACACCAAACTTCCGGAATTTTTTTTTTCAGGTTGATTTTTATTGGTTTTGAAATAACATGTAATTTTAAAATGTTTTATCACATAAAACGGCATTAAATCATTTATGGGTTAGGCTGTGTTTGGTATATGTATTCCAATTATGTGGAAATTAATGTGTGTCAGCGGTGGTGCACAACGTGTGCGAGTGGTGATTTTTGTTTTCGGCTCGAATACGAAACGAACAAAAACCACACCGACAATGACGTGTGATAAAAAAAAAAACGAGGAATTTTGTGCCGGGCCTAACGAGTCGGAATGAGAATCGATTCGAACGTGTGCCGTGTTCTTTCCGTGCATTTTTATAGCTGCATTACAATAACGTGATATCGAACGCGCAGATAAATAACGTCGGAATAATGACGAAAACATGGAAATTAACACGGAGCACCGACACAAAGCGGGTCCGCAGTCGGGACGAGTTTTTGTTCACGACCGTGAACACATCAGACGACAAAATCATCGAACGTTCGGCGGAATGCCTGAACGCCTCAAACCGTAAATAATAATAATGGAAAATAAAAAATAAAAAAAAAGTTAATGAAAATCGTTCGAGATAGGATCTCGGTAATTGTTTAAAAAACGTCGTTAGCGTAACTATTTATAATACTATTTAAAAACCTTAAACGCTGTGTTTTTATCAAGTAAAATATGGTCAAACGTTTAACGGTGCCCATCTGATAAGATCCGACATCCGAGTGGTTTGACGGCGAGGAGAAGAGGATGGGAGGTTGGCAAATAAAACCAGAATATCTCTAGGTAAAATAGATAGAAAAAAAGCCGACACGAGCGAAAATTAATGACGACCGAATATATTTTAAAACAATTTATTATTTTGCAATTCAGTGGACGATAATTATCGACGGTGAAGACTAATAACGTTCGATTGCAATCATCGTCGTTTTTCAAACTGAATGGGCACGCCATATAATGGTACAAACGATGTACACGCGTGTTGTTTTATCGGACGCAACAGCGTTTACGTACGTACGCGCATAGGTACCTGTGCACACGCACGTGTGATTATTGTATATTTATAATGATTATTTTTTTTATTTTTTTTGTTTTTTTATGTCCGTTTTTCGATCATTGCCATTTATACACTCGTAAATGTCGGCCGTTTCGATCCTGGGTGGCGGTGGTGTATACGACTCAGAAGTGGGTCACGGTGGTGTATATATAGTTCGTCAATATTGATAATAGGATTACACGAAGAAAAAAAAGAACAGAGAAAAACATACATCATTGTGTTATTGTGGGCACATCAATCGTGTTTGTTTTGTCATTATAAATTGAAAAAAAATAATAGGTATACTATGTATTACAACATAATACAACTGACTAAAGCGTGTAAAGCGCGTCGCAAAAGAGACGCGATTGTGGTTTTTAAATTAGTCACAGAGAAAAAAATAATAATATAACCCAGTTGGCGGTAAGGAGATGATTTAAATTTAATCCTTACGTATTGTACGTAACACATATTACTTTATGCAGGCATTAAACGATTCGAGAAAAAGTCTGATAAAAATGTGTTTTGATGTGACTTCACTGAGTGTATGTGAGAGATGTAGAGCAAATTCGCTCACCTTTTGCGTTTTTATCTTGATTCTAGGACTACAGTTCGATTTTTAGTAAGTGTGTGTGTGTGTGTGTGTGTGTGTGTGTGTGTGTGTGTGTGTGTGTGTGTGTGTGTGTGTGTGTGTGTGTGTGTGTGTGTATACACACACGTTTGTTAACCGCATTATAATCCTCGAATATACCATCTCGAATGTCTTCACAGGACCAAAGTTTAGACGGAAAATTAAAAAACAAAATACGTTATTCACACGCGCGGCGATGATAGATTTCTTTGTAGAACTCGATTTAAACTTTGAGATGGGTTTAATATTTATTTATTTTTCTCTCTACTCCCTCTCGCACTGGCTACATCAGTGTTAGACTTTGTTGCCATGCGATTTTGAATAAAACACGCGTGTTCGGTCGAGGAGAGGCGGAGCATCGATCTATCCCCGGGAGTGCTGGGGACGTCGTTGAGTTCAGATGAAATTGAAATTAGTGGCGCTCCATAGCAGAAGTGCTTGCACCGGAGACGTGGGTGCAGCCGCACACCAAAACCGACGACGAAGACGAGTGTATAATATTAGCGGTATATACTTACGAATCATGTGAAATATTAGATTTCAGCTAGTCGTCTCCTTGTTCTTCTCTCGCCGTCGTCGATGAAAACGATACAAATGGCGTGACGGTGAGAAAATATATCGTACGACTTCCTTCTGACGTGTGAAAACTCCAGCGTCGAGACTTTTTCGTCGTGATCTCGTTAAACGGTGATCATAATATGATGACGATGATGATTATTATCCTCCCCGAACTGTTTCCACTCCAGGGGGTTTGTGCGGAACGCGGTCTCTGCTCGTGAAATGCAAAACTTATAAAAAATACTACCATGTTATGAAAACCGTAACGATGACAATTTCTAGACTGTGTGCAAAGTCGGTATCACTCGTTTTCCCGACCCTTGAAACTGCTAAAAAAAGTTTAAAGAAAGAAACAAAACAAACACGTACCTATAGCAATTGAAACGCACGGGTAGGTACACTTATTGAGGGTGTGACGTCACAAACGTATTCCGGGAGTAGGAATTTTCTCCGAGAATTTTCGCCGACTTTATTTTCTCACTAACTTGTTGACGCTCGTAATGAAATCACACATCAAAAAGTAGTATTTTTAAAACGACCGTTTTTTTTTTCTCACCACAACTGGTCCATGACCGAAAATAGTATTTTGGTTTCAAACTTACGCTACAGCCGGTACTGGGATAGATTCGTAGATAGAACATAATATTCACAGTGGACGAGGTCATCTCGATTAAAACTTTAGTCTGATAAAAAAAAAAATTAAAAAAAATTACTATTTTTTACTCATTTTACAAAGTGTTTACCGTAGGCACGTAACCTATAGCTAAACCATAGGCGCCCGAAGAGGGGGCAAGATGGGGCATTTGCCCTCCCCTGGAATTTTAAAAACCAAAAAATGAGCCATTAACATAAGGCAATATTTTAAATTGGAATTCATTACATGAAAAATTTAAAAGATAATGCATTTTATCATTACTTTTTACCTTAGTCGATTTAGTTATGTTACTAAAACTTTTTTCTACTCATCCGTTTGTGAACGGGATATTAAGTATTATTGAGATCTGTTTTATAAGACTAGAGATATTACATTATATGCGATTTTTGAGTTTTGGATATAAATGCCTTTAAAAAAATGAATTAACAGGTTGAGCGCCATGTGGGGTCGTTAGACCCAACGAAACAATTGTTATTACATCGTACACTAATTTGTATATGCTTGCTTAAAATTGTTTCAACAGTACTAAAAAAATGAAGACAAATACACATTTTTATCAGATTACAACTTATTTTTTATTTTAAATGTTAATTAATGTCAAATGAAAAAGTACAAGAAGGATCAATAAGCCCTACGTGGCGCTATAGACAATTGTTGGGTCAATACACCCTACAAAATACATTTTTCTATATGTATATTATATATTTTTTAAATAATTAATGATACTTTTTTAAATAGTTTATAAATATGATAATAATTATATAAAAAATATTTTAAGAAAAAAAATTACAATATATTCTTATGTTTATTTATGAAACAATCCTTACACATCTGCAACTTGCACCCATCACATTTCGTGTAAACTTTTCTTGTTTTGTTTTGCGCTTCCTTTCTCCCTAAGTTTTCTGATATCCGAGCATAGCATACTTTGCACATTCTTTTTGATTTTGTCGTAATTAATAAATGTTTTAAACCTGGTGAAATTGGTTGTGGTACACTTGGTTTGATTAGAAGTTGCTTAATTATGTCTTCTTTAAACATGTTAACTTGTATTGTTGAATTTCCAGTGACTGATTTGAACAGAGATAATGCATTTATCATAGAAGTTGATAAAAGTATGTCAAAGGCGACTTTTCTATACCACTTCACCGTTTTTTTTAAAGGCGTACTATATGATGACATTTGATCGGATCGATCAATATACGACTTCCCTGTATTATAATCTTCGACTGACAACGGTTTTTTTATCATTCGATTTCTTTTTTGTATTTCAATAAATTCGTCAGTATGTTTTGTAGAGATAATTAAAATATCACGTTTATCACGCCATTTCAAGACAACAATATTGTTGCTGCTTTGTTGCGCAATAAATTCACCTTTTTTTAATTTTTTACTAATCACTTCAGGAGGGTTATTTTTCCGGTTAGCCCTTAATGTACCAACTAAATGGGTATTTTTTTCATTTAAGTTTTCAGCCAATTTGACACTTGAATACCAATTATCTGTATATAATGTACGTCCAAAATTAAGATATGGGTCTAATAATTTCATTACGATTTTATAAGATACATCTGTTTCACGAACTTCTCCTTTTCCAGCGTATACATTATATTGTAATGTATAATAATCTTGAGAACAAAGTTTGAATATTTTTATCCCATATCTATGTTTTTTATTCTTTAAATATTGGCGAAAAATAAGCCTTCCTATAAAAGGAACAACACTTTCATCTATGCAGACTTTTTCTTCTGGGATGTACCACTTATTGAAATTGTGAACCAACAAATCTATTAGCATTTGAATTTTGTTTAGTCTACCATTCTGAGTATTTTCATTATTCCCACAGTGAAAAAATCCTAAAATTAATTCAAACCTGTTGCGACTCATAACTTCAGGTACTCTTGTAGAATAAAGAAAGTCTTTTCGCCAATAATGTCTCAAAGAGGGCATTTTCACCAACCCCATCCACAAAATAAGTCCTAAAAAATTCCGCATTTCAGTACGATCGACATCAGACCATTTTCGTAAACGAGAAAATTGAGAAAGTATTTTCGCATTCAGTGTTTGGTGGGCATAGCGATTAGTTTCTACAACCAAAAAATCTAACACCTCTTCATCAAAAAACAAGTGATAAAACTCCATGGGGGAACAGTCTGCCATTGTTTCGATCACATCAGAATTAATTCCTACTTCCAAATTTTCAGGATTATAAGCAATAGTATTTAAGTTACCAGTAACTGGACCCCAGGTAAGTCTAAGGTTAATTTCAGGTAAATCTTCATCACACTGTTCAGTTGACTGGTCATCGGTTTCTTCTAACTCATTTATATCATTATTTAGGTCTTTAGGTTCGAAATCAGGGTCAGCATCAGTATCATCATAAATCTAAATAATTTTATACGAATATTAAATTAAAAAGTTTTTACTTGCAAAACAAAATGATAGGTATAAAATGTTAATATGTATATTACCTCATCGCTAGTGTCTGATCCAAAATTATCTTCATCGCTGTTATTTAACCAATTAATAATATTTTCATCCATTTTTTTTAAAACAAGAGAAACACGTGAATGGCTGACTATTAAATATTACTATGGATTACTACAGACTACTAAATATGAAACATAACTTCAGACTATATTTAATATACGAGTTTAAATCGATAACATAACTAGTACGATTGAAATAAATCGATAACATATGAAAGAAAAGTAAACTATGAAAATAATGTAATAGGAATTTCCTGTGATAATCTATAAATATAAATTTAATTATTTCTCGTAAACGATTCAATATAATATCAAACCATTACAACACTTTGTTCTATAGGCCATGTAGGATTATAATCAGATAGAAATATGTAAAAAATTAAGGTTCGTGAGGCCCTACGTGGCGTTAAAAACATGTATTAACTGTAGGGTTTAAAAATCCTACGTGGCCTTAAAGACATATTATACCGTAGGGTCGACCAACCCCACATGGCGTAATATACAAAAGAACTTTTTACATCTTGGCGCTCAACCTGTTAATGACCCGAAAACTACAAAAAATTGATAAAATTTAAAAATTTAAAAAAATCAATATACAACTATTAATTTAATTTTTAATTTCCAAATTAGTATGACTTATAAATAAATTCTGGTAGTGTTTTATTTTAAAACTTTATGATCTAATGTTCTTATAGTGTAAAATTATAAGAATACAAATAAATTATGCTTAACAAATATTGTTGGTATTTCAATCTCAAGTCGTAATTTTTTTTTTGTAATGTTACTAAAATAGGTTAAAAATTTTTAAAACGCATTAGTAATTACCAAAAATGCATGAAAATATCTCAAAACAATATCCCGATAGCGATTTGTTTACTTGAAACAGTTGGGAACACATTTATATCTTGTAAAGTACCTTGTATTGGATCAAGCATTTAAAAAACAAACGCATTGAAATTCGAATCGCCTACCATAAATATTTTATGGTCAATACCACATCGCCTAGTAATGTATTGAATTTTGCCGCCTCCTAGAAAAAATTCTGCGGGCGCCTATGAGCTAAACCCTATCCGATCCTCTCCGCTTTTAATTTCAGTACCGCCAAACGATCTGGTCCGTTTTGAATTCGCCAGAGTTCTATAGAGAGAGAGGGAGAGGGGGGAGGCGAACGTCTTCCCTCGGCCCATTTCGGATCCTCGCCCGAGTTGGAGTATACACACAATATAATATACATGCCTTCCGTTCCGTGGCCGTAATAATGACTATTGTCACAGTCGTATCGACATGTCGACCGTTAATATATCACGTAACAATAATGGTACAACACAATAAACATACACACGCGATATTAATACCTAATATGTAGGTACATCGCACGAGCGTGTACGGCGGCTCCGCGACCGTGGCGACACGAGACTCGGTCAACGTTGTACGATGTTATTCACGGGATGCGATATATTATTATATTATAATATTGTAATGATATTATAAATAATGATGGGTATTCCGCGCGCGTCGCACCGACTGCACGCGCACGCGCATGAAATGTTATCACGCGTACGCGTAGAGGTAAGTTTGCGGGCTGCATCCGCATTGGTTCCCATACCTAAATATCGGCATCCGAATCGGTTCCCGAGATTTAATGTAGCATACATCCGAATTGGTTCCCGAGATTTTTAGTATCATACATCCGAATCGGTTCCCGATATTTTATGCATTCTTTTTTCGTAAAATACCTCCGACGATGGATTATGCCTATGGATTCTCCCGGCCATACAGTTTATCTAACAATAAAATTGAATTTTATTCTGCAAAACCAAACGTCTTTCAGATCATTGATGTTTTGAAAGTAATTCAAATTGAAGTGTGTGTAAAACTTTGAAGTACCGAAAAATTTCAGTACGAAAATTCAATTAAAAAACGAGCACACATCAAAACTGAGATGGCAAAATTTTAAAAATAATTAAATAACCAGAATTCAATACCTACTTAACTGATATTTTCTATAAATTTTTACCACAATAATAATAAATAAATAATAAAAAAGTCAAAATTATATAATTTAATAAACGTACGTGATCAAATACACTCTCCGTAAGAACTCGGGAACCGATTCGGACGTTTCGAAACCAATTCGGATTTGGCGAAGTTTGCGTACGGACCTGTGAGACTCGCGTCGATGCGGCCGTTCGTCACGAGGCTGTCCCGCGCGAATAACGCGAGGTGCACGAACAACAGGTAATTATTGCGTTCGTCTGCAGGCGGCTGCGACTACGTAGGGACCTACGCATCATGTGTTGAGATCCGGGTAGGGAGTTTGATGTCGCGGAAATGGTAAAAATACGTTTTTAAAAAATTGCTAAAATGTATTTTTAAAAATGCGTTCAAAAATGTGTTTCTAACAGATTAAAAAGTATATATCGACACCCCCTACGAAGAAGGACGTAACTCAATATTCACTACTTTTCAGGACAGTGTTAAAATGTTTTTGGAATTAAATTCTTATTCCCATGGTGATTGTTTTTAAACATTTTTTTTCTAGTTAGTTTTTATTTCTTTTGTAGCTTGCTGGAAATGTATTGTTTTTGTTTAATTACCTTTTGTTGACCTAAGTCTTTGAGTTACGTCTTTTTCTTTTTTTTTTTTTTGAGACTATGAAGACGTAACTCAAGTTAAGTCTTTTTTCATGGGAAATATTTCGTTTTAACGAGGACGTAAGTCAAGTTAAGTTTTTTTTCGTAGGAAATATTTAATTTTCATGAAGACGTATCTCGATTTAAATAATGATAAGTCGATTAATTTTAGGAAAGAACTATTTTAATGAAGACATAAAGTAGTATTTATAATTTTAGAACGATCATACCAACAATACTAGTAATATTTTCCTGAGTTACGTCTTTATTCGACGGAAATTGATATTTAAAATAGACGTAACTAAAGTTACGTTCTTTTTCGCTGATAAGTCAAATAATAGGAGTTTATATTTTATTATATTTATAACCTTTTTGGCAGAGTTGAGTTAATGCCGTTTTCGTCGGAGATAAAGAAAAAAACGGCTATCAGATTATGAAATTAACCGAAAAATGAAAAAATTGAGTTACGTCCTTCTTCGTAGGAGGTGTCGATATGTTGTGGTATCACCCGTATCAGATAATACGCGGTAAACCAACTGTATACCTTACCCTCGTACACTCTAGGTTTATGACTGTCTCTAGAATAAATTCAGATTAGCCCTGTTAACTTTTGAGGTACGATGGTGTGCGTTTTAGTCGTTCTCCGTTCGTTTCCTAAATTGGAATGACTATTAGGACGCCACAACCGGGTCTGAGCACTGTTCCAATATTAAAGGTAAGAACGAAGAAAGACTTTGAAATAATACTCAACTCGGGTTTTCAGGTAGGAAACACTTTTATTATATTTAAATAACAAACACAAATAAAAATACTTAGCGATTTCAGATCGCCTAGCCCGTACTATGATTGACGTTTCACACGTGCAACCAGAGTGCCGATTCACTCGGCGACAACGGGACTCCCCGTGCCTGCGCGTATGGCGGTGTTATATAGTAATCTTATCGCTGTCTCAGCACATATGCTTCACTGACCTATGTTAATGGTTTACAATTAAAAATGTTCCCACCTCTATTAAGTATATTAAATAATATGTTGACGACTGTCTACTATATACGAAAATGTTAATGGTTATCAATAATATACATAATATTTAAAGCGCTAAATTTTCGTAATTTTCACCAATACGTTCATTTTAATAAAGCTATAATTCATTTTACACAACAATTTACGCTCTTCATAAAAATAAATTGTGAATTATCAAAAATGTACTAAAAACTTGAAAAATTCTCGAAGACATAAAAAATATTCTGAAAATTTCTCAAAGGTAAAAATATGTCGACAAATGAGTAAAAAAAAAATGTTCAGTGAAAAATCGCATTAAAACGATCAGTGAAATAAAAACATCACGTGAAATACATTTTCCATGTATGGATCTACGATTTAGAGCGCAAGGAGAAAAAATGACATTGCATCAAAATTTCAGCCCTAGTTATAAGGTACAGGCTTTCAACTCCGATTCATTCTGCGTGGTTCCTTAGACGATATGTTACGCAGATCTCGATCGTCATTGAACACACGATTACGTCGTTTGACCATTGGCGTAGACGGCAGGCGTCGGTATTATGTTATACATAATGTGATACATTTGCTCTAAGTGTTTACTTTCAGAAGAGCATGGTGACGGAACATAAAATTATTTTTACGTTTCACATATTACATGACTTTTCGAGAACAAGTACTTTGGACTTCTGAAATTATGAGCTTATCAGGTTTGAATCACATTCGAAGAAATGACGTCTGTACGTATTGTTTTGTGAAATTGATATTATTTTCTTAGCAAATGAAAAATCATCGTACTACGTACATTCTTCCGTTCTCACGGATCAGTCTCGTGCGTATCTTTACAGATAATACGAAAATATCGATGTTTCCAATGTGGTTCACGAGTTTTTATGGTGGGTATTGGGTATCTTCGGATTGGATTCCGATTTTTTACGAAGAAAATATCAGAATTAATTTCTACATAATTTCTAAAAAAATTTCAATTTTCTTTCACCTTTGATAAAAGGTATCACAAACTTTGTACAAACTTTAAACTGATTATATTCAGTAGTTGTGGCTTACATTTTTTTTTCATGTTAGTCCGTGTCTTATTATATTATGTATATTGTATACTAGTTAAAGACATGCTAAAATCATGTCTGAAAAATTATTAAAATATAAATTAATAATTTATAAGAAATATTAGTTATAAACACGATTCTAGAAATTTCGTTTTTGTGAATTTGTCCAATTCTTTCTGATATATGCTTGTGATATGTTTGAGTACTTCTTAGTTTTACATACATTTAAATTTAAACTTCTTTTGAATATTATTAAAATATCAGTAGGCTGAGAGTTTATTACTAAAATAGTTGTGAATTAATATCTGAATGCGTGCCACATAAAATTCATGGTACGCTATTTCGTATGTCGATTTTCGAGCACGAGGAAACAATTCGATATTACCGACGTAATATTTCGGTTAGAAGTTCTTGTTTTTGAATGGGCGTGCTGAAGAGCACATTTTGAGATATTATCAAATGATCAACTCTTTCGACCCGTACAATACAGGTTATAAATAATTGTTTAAACGGAAACACCTATTTTCAGCGCCATTTATGGACTATATAGTTTTTGAAATCAAATTGACCTATAAAATCGGGTGATGTATTCATAGTTGACCAAAGAATAACGATTAAAAATTATGTAAAACGTTTTTGTTTTTCAAATGTTTGATTTACCTGTATAAAGTCATGTTTTTCTTTTGTATTTTTAAGTAGTTATATTATAATATTTTCTGCATCATTTTATAACGTTTAGACGTGAAATCCTTAACGTTCTTTGAAATTAATTAAAAAATTTAAATCTGAGTTGCCGTAAGGCACAAAGATGGCATATGTATGTGTGTGTGTGTGTGTGTGTGTGTGTGTGTGTGTGTGTGTGTGTGTGTGTGTGTGTGTGTGTGTGTGTACATGTTCAATACGTATACTTCGTCTCGTGATAGCGCGTGGAACTAATCGCACACTCGTTGTACCGCGCCGAAAAGAACGCGAAGAGGGTGCGGGTCGGAAGGGGTGTGAGCAGAACAGCGGTTGCAGATGTTGCGCTCTCCACGGCCGTCGTCGGATAAATTACGTTATGGACGTTAACCCTCTTTTTCACCGCCGCCACCACCGCCCGAGGTGTTTGACGCCGCCGCGCCGCTGAGTGGATGGCGATTCGTCCCGGCCACGAGGACGGTGACGAGGGGACAGCTGCAGCAAAATGTTTCCGGCGGCAATCGTCTGCGTGTGCAGTGGTTTTCGATAAAATATAATGTATAAAATGTACGTGAAGTGCGTTACGGTCGGCCGATAATGTCATCGCGTCGGACGCAAAAGTTTTCGCGTGTAACCTTTGGGCCGTGGGCAGGCACTATGGAGAGAGAAATAGAGAGAAAGAGAGAGAGAGAGAGAGAGAGAGAGAGAGAGAGAGAGAGAGAGAGAGAGAGAGAGAGAGAGAGAGAGAGAGAGGGAGAGGGTGGAATGGATTTTATAGGACAAAATCGAAATGTTTCAAACTAATAACTACTATGAGACGTAATCATGATGGTGTGGCAGGTAGTTTACGTGCTAGTACCCAGGCACACTGAGAACAAACGAGCTATGTTAATACGCATGCACAATAATAATGATTCGCGTGAGACGGTAAAAAAATTTTCTGTGAGTAAACAGACGAAAATTTCCCTCGACCTTAGTTTATACCAAATTTAGTACGAAATCTCGTCAAAAATGTTCGATTTATATTATTCGCTAAACAATTATTTTGCAATTATTCTAAATTTGTAATTATATTTGTAGGTGAAATATATATTATTTGCTGATAATCATGACACTGTATGTACGATCATAATACACATTGTAAGTAAAACAAAATAAAACACCATAAAATATGATCTTAAAATAGTTGTGTTTAAAAAAAAAATACTACGCCTTTATCTGTTTTTGATTGCTTTTATTTTCAAAATATTTTTTTTCAAAATGTCGTCTTATTTGTTACTGTTTGACGATTACCAATATAGTTTTGTATTTTTCAAGACATTGTGAAAATTCATCAAGTTTAAGAGTTTTAGACTTTCCTTAAATACTTGATGAGTACATATAATACTCCCTAACCGTTTGTTCAAAGAAAATATTGGATAAATACATCTTACGTTTTTAACATACGGGATACTTTGTCACAGAATAACAAAATGGGGGATTTTATCCTGAAGTATTTTGGTGAGGGGTGTTTTGTCCTAGGTTCTTTCCGTGAGTTACAATGGTGTACTTTGTATTTGTCATGCCTCTTTCTCAGTCAGTGATGTCACAACCAAGGGGATATCCGTGCTCGGAACACCTCTCCTTGAGTATTTATAATTGTAAATTATCGACTTTACGTAGTCCGAAAAAAATGGTTTAGTTAGGAATCGTTTGGAATGATTCTGTTTGACTTCAGATTATATTAACCAGTGATCATCAGAGGTGACGTGTTAATCTGTATCCGAGTTTAGTGTTATAATTTTTCTAACTAGATAAGCTTGTATTGTATGTTTCGTTTTAATTTTTTGTTCACTTACTGAAAAATAATTTAAAAAATCTTAAATATAAATACGTGTAGTTTTCAAGAGCAATATTATGTAGGTAACATTTTGGAGTTATGAGGTGAAAAATATATTTTTCAAATAATTTGAATAACTTTGTGTCAAAAAAAAAAAAAATAATAATAATAATAACGAAAATTTTTGGAATGTCTTTGCTTTGTAATAATAACTGGCTGGAGAAATGGAATAAATTGTTCGTATGTTTGCAATACCTGCTAGCTACGGCTACCTAATTAAATAGACTTGCACACGTCCACTTTTAACATGGCCAGTACCGCGAAGCTTTAGAAGTCCACCCTCGGATGGACGTGTTTGTACCATCAGAATCATTAAATTTCCATGTTCAGCGCTAAAAATATACTCCGTCCTTAAATAATTTCCCTAGTGCGAGGATGGACTCGAAGCGGCACTCGAGCAGCGAGTCATTTCATTCACGAAAAACGTACGGATCTTCTACCATACTACGTCGCTATTATAGTGGCCCTTAGACGACTCGTGACCGATCTCTCCTGCGTCGCTCTAGAACGTCCGTGCCCCTCGGGTGACGTTAAAAACAAAAAAAACAAAAAAGTAGAAAAAAAGTAGAAAAAAAGTACACTTGGAGGCTATAGGGATTAGACGTACGAGCCCCGGAGCTTACACGTTATATTGTCCGTAGCGCATACCTACGTACCCGTATTACGATAGTCACTGTATTGTTTTTATGCGTCTGTACGAGCTACACACACTTATACACACAGATACTCACACTCACATACAAAATAACTACCTACCTGTTAGTTTTTGAGAGAGCTGTAGGGCACGAGTAATGCCAAATAGTTGCGAACGTTTTGATTTTCTTGTATATATATTTTTTTTTTATGTCGATAATATGCTATTAAGCGCTCACATAAAAATAGTTTTCACTGTTATTTTCAAGTTTATTAAAAACAAATTTTATAAATAAAGCCCCCGAAGAAATTCACCGTCGATAATCGCTCATATAGTTCCTCAATTATAAATAATTAAAAGCTCATACTCTGTATTAATCCTTTTCGGTAGATGTTGTTCTAATCTGCGATTTTTCTCTTGTAACAATCGATGTCTATTATAGGCTCCATTATACCAAATCATTTTACCATCGGGATGCATTATAATTAGGGCCCGGATTTCAATGCAAAAAGCATATTTTTTTGGTTGATCTTACACAATGCGTTCCCAGTACATAATTCATTTCATGTAACGAGGGTTCCATAGCTACACATTTTATATTGCATTTTTTTGCATATTTCGAAGTTTTCTCATTTTTAGAGCGTTTTTAGCATTATCGGGTCATTTTGTTGGTTTTTAATGCATATATGTTCGATATACTATACAAATTTAGCCGATTCAAAATATTATCTAAAAACTAATTGTTCTATTCAATTTTGTCTTATCTTAATTTATTATTGACTGTATTCGGTCAAATCACAAATAACCAGTCAGTTCGTGTTCGTCGTGGTCATTGCTTGTGTTGTTTGTGACTTTAATGTGTGACACTGTTACATAATACCCAAAATAAAATTATCTGCTTCTTCTCGCTAGCGTGACTACGTAAATTAATTCAGAAAAGACGACTTTACAACAGATAGTACTAATTTACTTAGTAAAATTTGTAATATTAAAGTCGCAGCTGAAAAAAAAATTTCGATTCAGCGAACATATGCGAGTCAACATCAATCAATTTTTCAGTTTTTTTTTTTTTTTTTTTTTTTTAATAAAATAATAAAAAATTATTTTATCTTATTTATAAATTACAAATTATATAAAAAAATATAAATGTCATTTTTGAAGTCATTTTTTTATTTTTAAGCTCTTTTTTGTGGAAAAATGCATTTTTAAAGGGCTTCTTTGGCTATTTTTTAGAGCATATTTGTACGGTTTTAAGTGCATTTAAATCCGGTCCCTAATTATAATAATCTCCAACCATTTTTTTTTATCGACCATATAGATGGATTTATTTGACCTAAATATTTTGTGTAATATTGTGCTTATTGACTTAAAAAAATTATATTTGCAACACATATTTATAAATTATTTTACCGATTGTTTGTTTATTGGTTATCGGTCGTAAAAATATAATTCACATTCTAAAAATTGTACAAAACAAAATCAACTTGAATCTTAAATACTGAAACTTAAAGCTTGTTTAAAAAAGTAGTAATTGAATCCCTTTGAAACGCATCGTGCGCTTACTACTTTTTAGTAGAACGTCATACGAACACGTTTCGCTTGAAAATAATCCTTTCTCGACAGGTTTGACTTATTCGTGACCTCGAACGTCGTTGGGATCACGACTGATTCTCATCATTCGATTGACATGTGCATACGTACTATAGATCATATGCCATACTCCGGTGTTTGCAAATACACTAACACATCACATCTGTCAATCGACAATCACGGGTTCGTACTTTATTCTTCGGTACAACGTCAAAACAGACCAGTAGTCACGAGTCGTTGCTTGGTTTTGACGGAGACGATTGTTTTCAAATGTAATGACTTACACGGGACCATGGCTTAAAACGATCTCTTGACGTTACGGTTACACACAACAACATTTAAAAGCGTACTTATTAACAACGTAATGACGAAATATTCCCGGGAATAAAATAATATTCCTGCACTGAAACAGCAAGGTCTGTATAAACGTCTATTTAGAAGAGGTGCTTACAGACGGGGTGAAACCAGGCCCGTGCGCAAGGGAGGGGGGGGTTCAAACCCGCCCCATGGCCGAAAAAATCGTGTTTTTCATTTTTGATCTATTACCTATATGTCATATTTTCTAATCTTATTTGTAATAAATGATAATGCATAACATAATAGTACAATACTATAATAAGGTACACGTGTCGTATGCTATCTACCAGCATATGCTATCTACAAAAAATTAATACTTGTGTTGTATGCTACCTACGTGAAAAAATGTACTCACATAAACTCAAACCATTTTTATTTTTTCCATTTTTATCCACGTAGGTTAGCTATGGATTATATACATATACATACTAACAACGAATACAAACGTTTCGTAGTTATTGGTAAAAATATAATAAAAATAGGTTAGGTATATAGTAGGTATTGTTAAAAAACACATTTAACATAGGTACTTACAAAATTAATAATAAATATAAATACGTTATAATACTATATTATTGCTGATTATTGATGTATCTATGTTATGCATTTTTTTTTTCAAAACACCCCCCATTCTAAAATCCTGCGCACGGGCCTGGGTGAAACGATGTGTGTTTTCAAAATAATTTATTTTTTTCTTTATAGCTGTTTTTATGACCGATTGTATAAATGAATGTTTACGACGAATTCAAATTTACAGTCGATGGGGATGTTTGAATTATGGTTATTCGTACTTCAAAATTAACCCTTTTAATCATACATATTTTTAAGTCTAAGTTGAAGTACGTTTTGTGACTTCTATTGAACCAGGAAATGAATGTGCATCTACATTCATTAAATCATTAGTATCAATATAAGTAATCAATATGCTATGAAAAATTTGATGTTTACACTTATATTAATATAATATAAATAAAGAATGAATTAAAAATCTTTTTGGTGTTAAAAAATGTTACGTAGTATGTTAAAGGAAAAATGCGTACTAAAATTCGACATTGAATTGCTTGGTAAAAAAAAAATTCGAGTTTGAGTAAAAATGTTAACGCGAAATATAAGTCTTGTGAAAAAAATACTAACGAGTTCCGACTATCGACGATGATCGGAACATAGAGATTATATCCTGAAAAGTTAGTTTGAAGACAATCGATGTAAAAGCTCGTGAAGACTAGTGATGTTATGACTGATAGTGTATGGTATATTAAACGCACATTGTAAATCGATAATTATTGATAGAGGAAAGGGGGGGCCGTCTAATGAGATTTACCGACGGACGGCGACGTGAACGCGGAAAATGTCCTTTTCGTCAATCGGTAATCCGTCACTTGTCCCAAAGCCAATATATATATATATACATATAGTACACTTTAAGGCCATTTCCCTTCGGGCGTACAGACTTTCGCCCGCCGACGATGCACGAGGTTTCGAGTCACGCAGAAAAGTAAGGAATTGTGTTGTATGATTCAAACATGACACGACACTCTCATATCAGTAATACTAAATTCGGGACTATATACACGTTTTTGAAATGGTTCGTGGGCCGCGATTCGAAAGGTTCATAATTTGTTTGCTCCTTGAATGAGAGGTTAAAAAAAAAAAAAAAAGAAAATATCAAAAAATCTACATATTATTAAATATTTATAATGTTATTATAAAATATTTTACGATTTGCTTTAATACAATATTATAAACGCTAACTTCAAATCAGTGTTGTTATTGATATTCAGAAATGTTTTTTCACTATTATTAGACGAACCATTACTCACAATAAATCATCGAGACGTAAATCAGTAAACCGATTTCTATGCACGTCCTTTGCACGTGTTTTCATCGTAGAAGTTTCTGAAAGATGTGTTGACCTGAACACGGTTTACCATATATTGGTTTTTTCACATTAGCTTTGAAATGTTATATTTTAGATTCTGAGTGAAGCGAAGGACCTTATGGTTTTACAATGATGTTTATTTTTTTTTTTCTGTAAACACTTTTTCGTATAGAAATCCTTGTCCAAAAGTTTTGTCCAGCAACTTTTTAGATTCGAAATTGAACTGAGATGGTACTTTAAAGAGGTCATTTTTCCAAAATCTCCATAGTTTTTCCAATAATCAAGAATAACGATCGAAAAGCTGATTAAAAACGATAAAATCGGTAAAAATCCGCCGTAAACGATATTTTCACTGTTCAGATTTTAGGTATTTAGTCATAAATCGAAAAGTATTGAAGCTAGAAACTTGAAAATGTTATCCAATATCAAATACATACTTTTTTATATTGGACAACATTTTCAGAACAATTATAGCACTTTTGACTTGAATATAGAACTTTTAATTTACCAAATTGTTTGAAAGTTTTTATGTAATTTAATTTTAAATATTTGACAAAAAGTTCTGAAAATTTAATATGACCTTACTCATATACCTACCTAATTATCCTAACAAAAGTTCAAAAATCGTTAGTCAGGATTTTTTTTTATACACACTTTAATAAATTATTATACGTTTTTTTACGATAGTGTCTGATTTCTTTTAAGTTTATTTCAAATGAGTTATAATTGTTATAACAGTTGAAGCTTAAATGAGTTAGGATCTAATTGAATATTTTATGAGGGTTTGATTACAAAAAAACTCACCAAAAATTATACAAATAACCGTAAAATACGTAAACAGTATTTAAATAATAATATATTATATTACACTGAAGCATTGTTCAGAATCGTTTTATACTAAAGAAATGAGTCATCATTCATTTCTTTAAAACTCAATACATTCATCACCAATATATTGTCCGAGGACCGAAGGGACGAAGGACGAACTTGTACCACCATCATTTCACTCACCAGCTTTTTTGTATTTGGGCCGCATAAAAATACTCGGTGAGGTAACCAAACTTAACCGCTATCACTGTGCTCCGTCTGATATCACGACGATATTCGTTTCGTCTGACACCGTTGGCTTGGTTCAAGACCCAGCCGGTCGGTCAAAAGCGCATACCTACCTAACACCCAGTTCCCGGGTACGCACGCGCACTGCGTACAACGCATTATACGACCACAGCAGTCGTGTTGAGTGACGACGACCTGTTTGATATTCGATACACGTCAGCGCGAATTATGCACACTGGTAGTGTCGGGTAGACTGAACGTGTACGTGCTGTGTGAATTTTTTTATCGTCCATGCTCGAGGAGATCGAATAATATTATGATATATCGCGTCGGACCGGGATCGTGTTCTGTTGTGACTGCAGATATAAACACCGTGCACCCAATACAAAATATACACACGTCTAAACATTTTCCGTAATCGGGTCTGAAAATATGATCGTTTATTGGGTACGTTTTAATTGAACACTGCAGGTGTGTGCGGCGGTCATGTTTTTTTTTTTTTTTAATTTTTTTCCGTAAGGATTAAACGGTTTAAAAACCGATATTTCCTACGCAATTAAAATCACATGTCAGAAGGAGTTGAAACTGTCAATTCTGCGGCACTCATGTGTGGTAAAAAATAAACGCTTTTTAAATAAAAATAATTTTAAAAAAGCGTAATATTTAAGCGCTACACGATTTACACGATTTGCGACCAATTGGGGATTGAAAAAAAAATACATTCTATTGAATTTTTAGTTTCTACAGTTACAATAATGCACTTAATATTTCTATTTTACCTGGAAAATTAAAGTACAATCAGCATACTGTGTGCATGTGTGTGTGTTTTACTACTCGCAATTATATCCGTGCTGATTATGCATTTTCACAGTATCTCAGCTAACACATATTGATGTCGAGTGAAAGTATAATTCTACAAGATTTAGAAAAAAATTAAAATAATGATCATTCAATGTATCTATTTAGTGATTTAAGAAATTTAATTTTTGCAAAATTTCTTAGTGGAATATTCCGAAATGTGTGCAATTTAAAAGTTACATTTTTTTTTATTCTACTAAATACCATTTAATTATATTCGTTGTTGCAGAATATTATACAAACTAATTTCTAGTATGGAATATTTCATTCTTTGAATTATTTGTATTAAGTTTTCTTAACTCAATTCTTTAACAATCTTTTGAAACTTCTTATCAATAGTCCATATATATTGAATTTATACGGTATATCTTAAATGTTTATATTGATAATTAAAATTTTATGGTTATTAAAAACTTAATAATTATAATTTTCTGAACTACTTATAAATATTTATTAAATTCATGAATAGAAACTGATTTTCATTGTCGGTTCTAAGTACATCGGTCAAAGAGTTTTTAAGTACAATACCATTAAAGTAAAATATAACAACCCACATTTACGCACACTTTCAAGACTCCATGATAAGAGATATGACCACAAGAGTATTGACTTATATCAAAACAAAATAAATGTAAATAAAAACAGAAATTTTTGAATAAATGTTATCAAAATATTATTTAGAAATTTCTATAGGAAATTTCTGGTAACTCAAAATTTCCTTTAAGAAATTTTTCTATTCGAAATGTTCTACTAATATCGCTTAATATATTATTATATTATTTTTATTTAAATAAGATAGGCACTTAATATGAAATATGAGGTGTAATTTTTGAAAATTTTTTAGAAACATCGAATGTTTACAACCTTCCGATCGACTTAGAGAGAAGATTTTTTAACTCACGTCTCTCCTAACAGTATATTACCTAACTTGACAACAAATTTTTTCGTGTACGATGTATCAGTACATAACAATCAAAATGATATTTTACCGATAATTAGAGCACTACTAATCGTTAATATTATTGTATAGATAAACTATTTTCATAACTATTGCATGTACTACAGTAAATATTAACCATGATTGTTTATTCAGCATGAATAACCATGATATACGACCATTGAGTAAAAATAAATCGCTTATTATATTTATTTATTATAAATAATAACATCCCAAGAAGCATTAATAGTTCATATATTAATATGTAACACGCTCCGCGTATAGTGCTTACAAATAATATAACGCAATCTAAAACAGATACACCGAGGGTGCTAAATTGAAAGCCAACGGTGCTGAGCACCCTTAAAACAACCCCCGCTAAATACACCAATAAAGATCGGTATACGGTACAATGACACCCTATAGTTATTAGTCATATAGTACTATTGTATTTACACATATACCGTACACATACACTCACGAATGCATCTACATACACATGAATATACTTATGTATGTAATATACATACGTACGGTACGTATGCAGTATGTATAGTGCGTTATTTCGTGTGGACGTATGAATAAATCAGTGTCGAGTGTCACGTGTCCGTATATGCATTTAATTTATGTTCTGTGATTACGTTTATTAATTGTTCGTATTATCAAGCTGTATTGCTGCAGTGGCATTACAAACAACGTAGATTGTACTTCACATTTACATTGATGAGGACGTATTTCGGTTATTTTGAATACGAAATTCGTGTTACACGCGGTGTTGGGAATAGATAACTAATAATTTATCTAGATAAAGATAAAGATGATTAGAAATATTTTTATCTAGATAAAGATAAAAATAAGTACATTTTTATCTAGATAAATTTGAGGTGATTTCATGTTTAATTTTGAAAATGTTCAGGAACTACATCCTACAGGAATACGGTAAAAAAATAAAAATACATAATTTAAAACATTTAAAAATACATGTACTTTTTAAAATAAACTTCATAAAAGGCCGTGACGAAAAAGCATCTGGCACCGAGCGAGTGGTCTACCCGGCGCCGGGGTCACGTCATAATGATTTTTCAGGAGAATCGAAAATTGACGGCAGACGTCGACGGCGGCGGTGGCACGCAACGGGAAAAATCACCGTTTTGAACGAATTTCCCAACGGTCGCGAGTTTCCTTCCGCCGTGAATACTTCGCCGTATCCTTCGGCCTCGTAGAGATTGTCGTCCGACGGCCTCGATTGGCATTTCGGTCTGGCCGACGCCACTGCCAGCGTAGCTGGACATGCCGTACAGTCGGTCGCGGTCGCACAGCGGCGGGTCGGCGCGGCGCGACCGCACGGCAGGCGCGTGGGCGGCGGACCGACCGTCCGGGTGCACACGAAGTCGGTCCACGTGAAGCCGAGTATGTACTTGAGGATGGGGCTGAAACCAGACGGGAGAATATTGTTATCGTTTTTTACTATCGGTCGGGTATGATCGGTGCGGTAACATGTCAAAAAATAGAAAAAAACATAAAGTGCAGGTCCTCACTTGGATTTTGGAATCTCACAAGCAGACAGACCGTATTCGGCATTGACGGGTACTTTGTAAAGTCGCTCGTCCGTCGCTCCGATCGCGACGACCCCCCCCCCCCGGTGTGTAAGCCACTAATTTTATCTATATTGTTTAGCATTTAACGTATTGAAATAAAAATGAAAAAACGCGTACCCCCCGTAATATCCCACTCTACAAGAATTTTTTTGCTACAATATTAGACTAGTTAAAGGCAATTTTTTTTTTGAAACTCTGTAAACTGTGCTTGGATTATTATTTGATATTTCGCTCATTTGGTTTTTCATTTATAGCTATATACATTTACTGTTTTCTACACAGTTGGATTTCCCCGGCCAGACACGAAAAACAATGCTCGTCTGTTTAAATGACTGGTGTTACGATTAAAAATATTCTAATAAAATATGTAAATGAAATCTAATAAATGTAATTGAAAAATGTTTGAGGCGCTTACACATGACGCGAATTATTTACGTAATTTATTTAAAATCGCCACGAACAATCGCTCAACATCGAACCGCCGGTTTCATGCTAAAGGTTAACACCTACGCCAGTAGTCACACTGTGAAAATCAGACCGTCATAATATAATATATCGCAGCCGTCCACTATTGATCGCGCGCGCGCGTTTAATTTCGGGCGAACAATCGACGCTGACGTCTAAAATTGAATACGTCGTTTTGACGGGAATTATTCTCACTGGACGATCCGTTCGCTGCAAGATGCCGTGAATTTCATCGTGTATTTTCGAAATGATTAACGATGGTGGTCAGTTTCCGACGACTTGTACGTCTAATACAATTGATTATTGTGTTGGATTTTCAAATTAAGAATTCCGTCGTAACGATGTCTAATGATGTTGTTTAAAACTTACGATTTGTTCTTAAAGACAAACTCCGTCGGTTTCAATAGTGCAAATGTTGTTGTGTATCGTTTTAATATCTCGGAAAATTTTTGTTTTCGGAATAATTTAGGTAAATGTCGCCTCAGAACGTTTTACGACCGGGGCAATATTTACTGCAGGGATCACGAGGTGACGATGATTTTTCACGCGAGTTTTCATCGCGTAAAGTGCGCCTGGTGTGTAAGCAGCGCCGAGTTGAGATGAATCGTTTTAATCGTCATGATTAAAGTTTGTGCGAGCCAACAGTTCGTACGACGTGTAAGCGTCTTTACGGTTCACATGATTATATAGCGAACACGATGATTGCGTTTTAGAGAAAATATTTCGAGGTTAGTCGAATTTAATTTTTTCCGGAACACTAAAGTTTTAGGCGCGTGCCGTGTGAAATACGAGATACACATCCGATTGCGGCGATTGTATTATCATTATTATTATAATTATTATTATTATGACGTGTCTTTTACCGGTCCGTGGTCGTACACGAAACGCCATCGCACAAATCCCGCCCGAAACGACCGATTTCACACCAAAATTATTCAAGTGGTCGAGCGAAAACAACAAAATTAAATAAAAAAAAAATATATAAAATTAAATAATTTTTATTTCTGCCATAAACAACGCCATAGTGACTAGCGTCTCGTCCACCTTCGGGTACTCCGCAAAACGCCATTTATGCGCATATGTCGAAAACGATCGGCAACATTATCGGCTGTTATTACGAGCGTAATAATGTCTTCTAAATGCGATTTACCGTCAGCCATAAATCATTATGTCATTGATGAACGTGAAAAAAATGTTCGTCATTATAAAATAATAATTACTGGGCGCGAAACTAAATTGACATTTTTATTTAATTTGTTGTATTTTTTTTTCCATACAACTGTGCGTTTCTTGCGTTTCGATTGTAAAAAAAAAATATCTCTTAAAGCGTAAAGCACTTGTAGACGTACGGACGTATGAAATGATCTTAAGACGACTTTTGACGGAAATCGTAAACACGCCCGGGAGAACCAGTGGTATGTAGGCAAACTCGTTGGCGACTAATCTTTTCAAGTGCATTAATTTTATTGTTATTGCTATTGCCCGCTCGTATCGTCCTAATATTTATATCCAACACAACTTTAAATACAAGCATCATTGTTTTACCAGTGGATTCTGTCTTGGCAAATCGTTTTAATTGTATTTCTATTGCAAAGAGCTTCTTCGTTTTTAGAACTTCTCACCTGTGAATATTTTTCTCTCTAATATTTGTAATATTCGTCTTTAAGCGTGGATGGTATATTAAAAATAACGTTAAGTTATCATGTCATCAGTTACTACTTTCAGTAATACTTTAGAATATTTAATAATAATATTAAATGTTATTTAGTATGGAAATAAAAAAAAAAATTTCTTATGCACATAATATGAAAAAAAAAATAAATACAAAAGTGCGTTGTTTGATTAAGTATAAATTATTTAGTTGAGTTATGTAAATAAACCATATGTACCTACGTCCTATGTTGATACATGTTATTACAAGTACTTTTTATAACCAGTAGTTAACAGCAACCAAGTGATTAATTGTTTTGAGATAACTGGAATATAATAGGTTTCTCTCAATATCGCGTAATTTAGTAATGGTTTCTGTATTATTAATGTACGTGTTTTGATCTCATCAAAGTAAAAGTATGAGTATTACAGCACACGACCTCTTGATTATGAATTCGCATTATCAAAAATATTGTGGTAAAATTTACAATTCAAAGCATTTTTACTCTCTTAGTTTGATTTGGATAGAGTATAAATTAATAAATATATTTCGTATTATATTTACAAAACTTATTAAACAGTTGAAAATTAATATTTCATAACTACAATATGATAAGTGTATGGAATTTTATTCATTTTTAAGGAGAAATTAAAAAAATACATATATATTAGTCTCAGATACTCAGCTACAAGTTAATGGTTTTTTTTTTTTTTTAATTTATTTAATTGAAATAAAAAATTCTGTTATATGAATTTTTATCACTGAAAGTTTTCGTTCTCATAGAAATAATTTTTATCCTATAATAAAAACCAAACAAATCATTTAATAACAATATAGTTAAGGATAAGAGATACCGCCTAATTAGTGACGTACGCCGCAGTATTGTGCTAAACATTTTGATGAAAATTCATTTGTTCACCCTAGAATATGATTTTTCGCATGACTGAATTTAAAATAATCCTGTGAATTAGTTTGTACGTATTTGAATTTAACAAAATCCGACAGTCGACGTAAGGGTTGCTACGTGAGAGTAAAGATAACCTACTGCAGAAAAGGGACGTAAGATGCGTGTATCTGTAGGAAAACTTCCGGGACACCTCTCCGGGGTATCTTTATGAAATCAAAATCCAACCCGTACCGCATAAATAAGTTAATGTGGAATGCGAAACGAACGGTTACACGTGTTTTTGGTATTCGAAATAATCTCACGCCCAACTCGAACCTAACTTATCTGGCTTCCTCTTACCTGTACCGATGCATAATTTAAACAGTTGTGCACACAGTTTTTCAACGTAGATGTAATAATTTAAAAACATTAAACCGAATAATCCGTATACACTTTTCCCTGAACACAATACAAATTATTCGTCACGTTAAAACCAAAAATTATTTAGCCGAGGATTATTTCGTTTAAAGTCGTCCAGATATAGTGAAAAACAAATAACCGATCGTAGTAAAATTGCCATTGTTTGTTTATAAATATAAATTGTTTGTTTTTAATATACAATTTTACTAAATATAGTACATTTTTAATATTGTATTGAAAATAAAGAACTTTTAAAGCCTTAATACAAACTCATTTAGCGAACATATTGTACAATAATGGTCTTCATATTTTCAACTTTATTTCTCGTTTTAATAGGGAAAAATAAGAATAAAAATAAAAATAAAACTGAAAATTAAAATTATGAACAGTAAATATGTTCATCTCCATTCGACTTGGAGACTTAAATATATTTTATCTCCTTTGTACTGAGTTAAAACACGTTAATCTTATTTTTAGGATGAATAGTGTTTATTTACATTACAAAATGTACAAGTCAAGGATAAATAATAGATGAAATATATACAAAGAGAACAAAATGATTACAGAATTTTCAGTTTTTGCTTAATGTTTTCAATTAAACTGTTTTAAAAAATCCTTTGTAAAAATAAATAACTGTGTTGAGATCAGATAAAATTTGTAAAACAATTTTTAATTAAATGTATGTTGAACATGTTTAATGTTGAAAATATAAAAGAATTGATTATATTATAATATTAAATTTCACTTGTTTAAAGCTTTAACTAAATTTCTTGAAATTAAATACTGAAAAATATCGATTCATCAAATAAGAAAATAATTGAAAAAAAAGGTTCATCTAAATTCAAAAGCTATTATAGCAAAACATTGAAAAATAGATCAAATAAAAAATAAATCCACCCCTTCATTCAGAATTTAAAATAAATATAAATTTGACTCTTGATAAATTGTATAAAAAATGCTTTGAAGATATTTAAATTGGTTTTAGCAAATTCAATACAAGTGGTACAATTTTCATTAAACAATTTATTCATAGATATTGAGAGATATTTTATTATTTTTTCATGCAAACTGTATTTCTTTCTTTTGATATCAATTCCATATATTTTTTTTATTTCTTAAATAATATCATGCACTTTTACTAAATGCATATTACGTATATCGTAAATATAATTTAAAATTACAAAAAGTAATCATAATTGTTGACCTGTTATAAAGTGACAATGATTCATTTAACGTGATATGATGTGGCATAAAATTCGAGGAAATAAAATTTAAATAAGAAGGTAATGTTATTTTCACCATATTTATTATTATTATTTGTTGTAACTTGTAAGTGTTTTTTAAATAAAATATTTACTTGTCGTATATTATTTTTTAATTAGACGAACTCATTGATTTTTCTCGGTGGATACCCTGAAATTTAATTTCCATTGAAAATTAAATAATATGCCCTTAAATTTCGTTCATATTATTTTGAGGTGAAAATTGAGCATACATTAATTTTATATTTTATGGATGTGGTTTTGAAATGTTATCGTAGTCGAAAAAACTCTGGAAAAAATCTAACGTCTGAAAATGAATAGTGACCGAGTGTCAAACGAATATTCCAATTTCATATTACGAATTTAATTATTGTGTTTTATTCATTAGAAATTATATTTGAACTAAAATGTTTTGTAAAGCTGTTGTTTATTTTTAATTTAATTTTGATGGAATTTCGATTGAAGTCCGGTGAACTCTTTCACACACCCACGTATATACACCATGCAAAATAAAATAATTAATAATAAAAAAAAAAAAAAAAGAAAGAACCGACAGTTCTCTCAAATGTTTTGCATAACCGCCTGTGACGTACGCGAGCACCCTCCCTTCGGAGTGTGCTGTCTTCCGGAACAAATCCCGTGCTAGATTCTGGTTCCGTGAAGAAGAGGGGTGGTAAAAAATGATTATCCGTCATTACGATCACTTTGTAAAACGTCTAAACGCTACCCATATGGACACGACGGAAGGCCGAGGGAGGCGCGATCGGATTTTCGAACCACGCGGACCGTGAATAAAGAATCTGACATCAGTAAGTCGTATGTTTTCACGGCCAAATAAAACCGTTTACGATATGATACTTGCAGGGGTTGAGATGAGCACACGCGCTCGCGCCCTTATAATAAACGTTCTGAGCCATTATCGCGTGCTGACGACACGGCAACGGCAGAAATGGCCTTGCGCAGGGACGGCTAAAGGTCCGCGATGTGTGTGCAGGAAGAATAAAATCCGAAACGGTTTTACGAATGTTATGTTCTTTTGTCGCCTCTCGTCGAAATCATTACACGTAAATGCTTGTGGAAACAAGGGCGTCCCTGACCCTATTTTCAGGGAGGGGCGACTTTTAGACTTGTTGTAATGTCGAGGAATAAAAAATAAACAAAAATAATTTAAATATCACATTTAGGATAAAAAAAAAATAAAAATTCTTTTAAATGAAGCACAAACTAATTAAAATTATTATTATTCTATAAAACAAATTCTTTGAATCGTTTGTGTTCTGCAAATCTATCTATTATTTTGCACGCATCTAGTGTACTATGTGAACTGTGAAGACGTATTCGTGTACTACAATAATATCATTACTATTTCGTGTTTAACAAAAAAAAAAAAAATATATCGAACGTTCAGTATCAGATAACGTGTATCTAAAAGTATCCGTCGTTATGAAATCGATACTATACAAGCTGGGTAAGTTCCGAGCGCTTCTATCAATATATTGCACACCTATATCATAATCTATGACTTTAAATAATTTCGTATTTTTTTTTCTAATGATTATTATAATATAATAGAGATAATGTAAAAAAAGTAAAAAAAAAAATTGAAAAGGCCCAGAGGATCGCTCCATCGCCCCCCCCCAGAAATACGCCCTTGTGTGGAAAACAACGATATTATCACAACTGATCAAACAGTCCTTGGGATAGCTTGTGTATTAGATAATCATTCAAATACATAATTGTTATAGGTTATCTCGAGTGCTCTACGCTTCTCTGACATGAATGAAACGAAGACACGACAGTGGAATTCGAGGAAGAGTCCTTGTAAAACTACTCTGTAAAAAAAAAATCATTAAATTATTCATATGCCATGTTGAAAAACTTCGTAATTGAGATGTGATGCGTGCTCATCCTTTTACTTTCTTACTATGGCCCCGAAATCGGGTAAAAGAATTGGCGCCACTATGACACAGTTATTTGCATCAAAGTCGTGGAGAAACATAGTGAAATTATTTGAACTGCTCGCCGGAAAACCGAACGCTATCAAAATCAATGCATGTCCATCCCACGCCAAAAACGAATCAAAGGACGACACCGTGACATTCAAAGAGACATCCGAGACAGTCGTATAAGAAAAGTCGTAAATTTTTCATACAGTTAGTGGGAAAAGTGGAAAAACGGAGAACGATTTGTGGCTTCTTCTTCCCGTCCGTGACTAAACCTTTCAAAATGAGCACGTGGGGACACTCTGGGGGAGGGAGTGTATTCGGAACAACTTTACGAAAAACAAATCGAAAAAAAGTCCAAGCCTCTTCAGAAACGTGATACATAAAAATATGTGGTCTGTTCTTTTTTTTTTCCATGAGAAATATTATGTGTGTATTGTACTATGGTGAAAACCGTCTAATACGTATTTTCGTGAGAGACCGAAGGAAATTTTCACGCGTCACAGATGTTTCCGTTTTGCACGGGTCACAAATATTCGTGGGATCACCCGGTTTTGGAATCATTCGAATGTCCGTTGAAATCAACGGTCTTTGACTGATTTTAGCGTTTGTTATGGTGAAAAACAAAATGGAATCCCCGCATCGGACCACCCGGTTCGACGTCTCGCGTGACGTCATTACGTCGCGTGTTGCAGTAGCATCGTTGCTGTGGGTTGTTTTGCATAATATTTCAAACACTTTTTATATCACGTCCACGGCAGGACTACCGGAAATTATGGCGTGCAATGTATACATGGCACATATATTCTACAAAGTATTTCTGTAGATTTTTGTTTTTTTGTATTTTGTAATTTCTTTTAAATTCGACGAGAACACTCTAATTCCGATATGGTTCGAGCATACGTACATTGAATTAGAATAACCGAAATAAAGATATCATAATATGGAACTTTTGGAACGACAGTAGAACCTTGATTATCCGAACCTCCATCATACGAACCCTCTATTATCCGAACTATAAACGGCGGTTACCAAACGCTCTGTGATCTGAACGTTAAAACTCGTTGTGGTACTAGTATACACACGTGGTGTTGAAAAACAGGCTGAATGTTGACCGGTACAATTATTTCTTAAACATTTACGAGATTTTGCAATAGAAACACGCGTTGTAGATTATCGTCAAACGAAAATGGACAATTTCGTTAGCAAAATATCATAAACATATGTTCCTATATAATGATAAATAACATAATTTATTATAATATAATAATAGTTTTAAAAAAATACAAAATTGTCAATATTTAAAAATTTTTTTTTTTTTTTAAACGATTTCTGGTATCCAGACTTTTGCGTATCCGAACTAGATGTGGCCCCAATAAGTTTGGATAATCGAGGTATCATTGTATACACATAGTAGTAATCGTGCTAAAGAAAGAGATTCTCGATAATTTATAAAACATAATCAAAAAATCAGTAAGTTTTTTTTTATTATGCGAATTCAAACTCAAAACTAATGATTAAAACTATCTTTGACTACGACCGAGTAAAATATTAAATATTCAAGAATTAAATTTAAAGTCGAGTCATTTAACGAGTTAAATTATTCTCAAGACATGATTACACTTTTTCGTTATTTACACAGTTTATTACATTTATTTAAGTGTTACACGTACTTTTACTGCGGTAAAACAACCTTAATTTTCTAAACAATTGTGGCCAAGATCATTTATTCTCGGAACAACATTCGACACTCAAATACATTGTTAGTAATACTATTGTAGTAAATTAAAATTCTCATAACGTCAAAAATTTCGATTCACAATTTCATTCTATTAGTTTATAAGAGTAAAAATGCGTCATTTAATTAAGTGCAATTACTCGTCGTAAGAATATTATTTATATTGTTTTATTAAGCCTACAATTGGATTATCTTTAGAATAAAACTATGGAAGATAATTGGCTGCGATGAATTAAGTACCTATAAATGAACCATTTTTTTTCTCTCACGTCATTCAAACTCAACAATTAAAGCAATTGTTTAAGCAAGCGTTGTAATATTCGGGACCAGTAAAGCTATTAGTTAAATTTAACTGAATTTATACAGTTAAAAGTCTGTAAAAAAAAAGGAAACTACATTATGATCACGGGGCATTGTGGAATGAAACTATTTATTTTGTAAACCGTGGCGTCTTTATAAATAATTATTTTATCTCGTTGTTAGCAATGAAGTGCTGATTTAATTCTAGATTAAATTTTTTGAAATTCGTTTTCACTTGAACCGTATTTTCATATTTACGTCAAAGTATGAAGAATTGAATATATTTTCAAAATTAATAAATATTACTGTCTATTTTGTTGTTATTTGCATATACTCGTATGTATGTATATGTATATAAATAGTTAGAATAATCAATAGTCATCCAATACATTTTAGTATGTATTATTACGGTTTGGTAGTTTGGTACACAATAACTGAATGGGAAGAGGTGTATTTTATTATTTCATGTTTCTCTCTAAACTGTAGGGTATGTACATGAGAAATACATGTAAAACTAATTTATTGAAATCAGATGTAGTAAAATATTTTATTTTGACATTTTGAATATTATTAATTGAGTAGTTCCGTAAATATTATTTTTTCCCACAATACTTTATATTTTCTGAAGTCTGAATAATTTCGTTTTTTCATTAATTTTTTAGAATACATCAATCTTATATTTTTATTTTACTTTTTTGAACTAAAAAACTTACCACTGATTAAACACAAAAACTATGTTATGATAAAATGAAGAAACTTCATCTATCAGGTGCACAACTTTATAAATTGATTGATTGAAAACGTCATTCTTGTTTATCATAATATTAATTATGCTCACTTTGTTATAAAAATATATTCAATTTTGTTCTGAAGTTAAGTAAGCATTTTTTTTTTAAACTTTACTCAAGTTCACTATCAATTATTCCAATTAGTTGTTGATTATCAACAGTTAAATGGGTCATGATGGCAGAAATATGTATTTCACGGATTAATAGTAAATATTGATATTGAATTATTCTTGTTGTTCTTGATTTGATTGGTTTATTTTTATCATTTAATTTCTAAACTTGATAAATAACACTTTGAATTTTTATTTTGAGTTTAGATTGTAATCATGACGCCCTGTAAAAAGAGTGGATAGAAGTCTCATACGGCCATACGACCAATATGATTAGGAATTTCATTTATTTGTGTCTTTTAAAAGTTAATACTAGTGATTGTACTCGAGATCAGTAGTTTTCCAAAGTTTAAGTTTCTAACAATTAGATGAAACCATTTTTAATTATTTTTCCATAAATAGAACATAACACAGTAGAAAACTAGAATAATTATTGAACATTTTGATTTTTATTCAAGCTCTAAACTTTTTAGCCTGAGTATTTTTCTCATTATGCATGTCGACAATTTTATTGACATTGACTTAATGAAATATTTTAGTTTACACGTTAAAATTTTGAATTATGTTTAAAATGACCATTACGAAAATAAACGGATATTTTTTATTCTTATCCTACATCATTAATTACAATAAATGTATAACTTTTGATTTATAACCTGCAAATATTACACAAATTTTAGGATAAGATGAAGTTTTTTTTAAAAATAAATCTATTATTCGATTACTTTTATGTGTTTTTTTTTTAAACTCTTATTCATACAGTGTTTTTTTACGATCACATCACTGTTTATGAAGTGTGCGCTCAAATATGATTTAAAATATAATAGACTGAGCTCTGCTCAACAATGATTTATCATCGCACCCAAGTTAAAAATAATTATATTTTTTAAGGGATGAACGCCAAGTCTTATTAGATAAAAATTATGTGACGAACACAACATATGTTACGTAAGTCATAGTGGTATCTGTTCAAGGTTTTGAAATTTGACCAGAGTTATTATTTCGGACATTAATGTAGTTTTCGATTGCTATATTGAGTAATCGTTTATTTGCAGTACATAATTTGTTTTACCCAAAGTAGTCCACATGTTGTTATGGAATACTAGTTTAAGAAAATTTTCACTAAACAGTTTCGTCTATTTACATCTGAGTGCAGTTGTTGAACTAGCAAAAAAAAAAAATAAATAAATAAATAAAAACAGGACTATACTCATAATATTCGTATTGACGAGCGTCGCGACGAAAATGGAATACATTAAATATTTAAAACCCTTATATTAAACGAGCTACGGAAGAGGATATTCCGATTGCGCCGCCGTTCAATCTAGCGTGATGAAGGGTCTTATTGCTCTTATACGAGTATCACGTGAATAGTGAATTGGAAATGGAGCTTATCATTTGGCGGAATGAACGTCGGGTAATCCATTCGTTCGCACGAGACTTTGATAATTACTGCAACAATGCAATTTGTACGTGTTCGGTATACACGTACGGTTATTATATTATTATTATAATAATACGAACGAATTATATAGAACCGTTTCTGTTTTAAAACGATAACAGTTCGATGAATATACAGTCGTGTTATGACTGCAAGTGATACGGGGAGGAGCGAAGAAGCCACACACTCAACTCGATTGCGAATAATTGAATTTCGTCCAAAATTTCAATACCGTACCACGGGGTGCCCTTACGGGGCGATTCTCGTACGGTTTTATTGATTTTGTATAAAACGGACATTTAACCGTCATTTTATACTACAGTAGTAGTACGTCCTATACCGAGAATAATTTCGAACGGACTGAGAAACGGAAACATTTAAAACGTGTTATCACGTTTTGTTTTGCTGTATTGGATTTCAAAACTGTAGAGTTGTTACGAGTGTAAAACGATGAATCATCGTGAATGTATTGCTGTAGGTGCAGTGTATTTCTGGTAAAAATCATGATACATTTGTTTCGTTTAAACGAGTAATGTATGATTTATGGTCGGACAGAGAACGATTCTGCAGTTTAAAGTTATATTTTGATTAAACTTTTTATGTTTAAAAAAGAGAGAGAATGAAAACCGGTAGAGAATTACGATGTATTTTTTATATTTTATTTTTAGTTTTACTCGAAGTCACTTCCTCGAGATGTAAAAATGGCCTGAAATCGCGTGTAACTCGTTTCAAGATGGCAAATTTGAATCAGACATTTATCAAAATACGTAACACAATATAATACAAATCATAATTATTATGGTAACATGAAATATGAGATATCGTGTTTTGAAATGTGTCCGGTAGTGTTTTCATCGTTTTAATGGGATTTCGTTCCTATTGTGCGTGTATATTTCTTGCTGAGCACAGCATGCCGCTTCTTAATATTGTACACGTTTACATAAAATATTTCATATTTACGCCGAATTTACTACAATAGTCCATTCGAGTCTCAAACACGACTTAATACGTCGAAATATCACATTAAGAAGACTGATTTTCTTTTTGGGCGTCTCTCGTTTTTGTGTATTCTTTGTACGTGAGATCATTGTTTTTCTTCATCAAAAGACAAGTTTACATGAAACTCTTTTTTTAGTTTTTTCAACTGGAGGAGAGCAGTTTTTTTTTTTAGAACGATACCGCGTGATTTTATATTTGTGAATAGTTTTGTGAAAAGTTTCAAAAGGATAAATGTACATTAAACGTGTTTTACAAATACGTCACCCGTACACGTACACTCGTACGATTCGCTCGATCTAATGTGTCGTAAAATCTCAGTACGAGGACATAAAAGACAAAATAAAGTCGCGAGTTCTTACTCCTCGTGTTGCACGCTCATACACGCACGCACACACATGCACACACACACACACACATCACTACCATCGTTTTAGAATACTTGCTGTGGCAGCCTTTCAGTGTTTACGAGATCGCGTTTTCCGTGTTTTCTGTTTTAGATTTTCTTTCATTTTGCTCCCCCCGATTTCCCACCGACCGAGACAAACTCATAATTACATTGCACTCTTGTTTTGTGTCAAATGCAATTTTTGATCATTACGCTTCGTGTGTTCGTGTGTGACAGGCGAAAAGAGCACCATGTGCCTCGATCCATCAAATCATTCGCGTACCGACGCGTGAAAACCATTTTTAGCGTCTCCGCTCGGTTGTCTGACCGTGGTGCTCCGCAATGAGATTATATGTGTGTGCGTGTGTGTGTGTGTGTGTGAAGACGAAAATGGCGTGTACACCGTCTGTGTCATCACCACGGTCGTCATCTGCTATCTCTCGTGACGTATCACTACGTATAAAACAAACGCTTTATATTAAACACACACGCGTGTAAAAGTAACCGATATATTATACTGTATCCCAACGTATACCACCCAAATTATACGTCGATGTATCGCTTACACATTATGTTACGCTCATCGTACACCGTCGTCTGTTAATCGACGATTTTTATTTTGAATTCAAAACATTGATTAACAATGACATCACACCGATCCAAAGAATAACGTATTAAAGTACATAAATTGAGTTGAAATTTTACACAATGTGACAAAAAAAAAAAACAAAAAAACAAAACGAACTGTAATTTTGCACAATACGCATATTATCATATTACACTTCCCTGTAATTGCTTATTGAACACTGTATTTACTGTTCGCGGAGTTAAGTGTACGCGAACTGTTTGTGTTTCGTACAGGAAACCGCGGATTGTACGTTATTATGTGTTCACGACTGAAGATCTGTGACAAAAACTATGTTACAAAACAAATCGCACGACGACTGTAGATCACTTGAACGATGATTAATTAAGAGGTTTCGAGTTTAAAAAAAAATTCATTTCAATAATCGTGTGATAATACACAACCCGCACAATACTCAGCACATGTTTTCAAAATTGGTTATTGACACAACGTCATGACGTACACGTGCCGTGCAAAAATGCAAGGGAATCGTTGAAAAAACGGCAGCACTCGAATTGCCTCCCAAATTCAGGTAGGTAACCTTTTTTCACTCGAATTGTCTCCGGATGTTTTCGGAGGCAATTCGAGTATACCCAAACAGTCTACTCGAATTGCCTCCCATAGTATATTTAGATTATCGATAGTTTTTACTATCGATGATATAGATTTTATCGATTTCCATAATGTTCAAAAATATTGTTTTAAGACATGCAGTATTTCCCGGGCAGATTAATTTGCCAAATGCTACAAACTTGTCGATCACTGATTATCAGCTAAAGATTAGTCAATCATCACCGTTCAACGCAGTCAATTTCGTAAATAACAATTGCACGCAGTGTTATAAAAATGAACGTTGTTAGTGTTATTAGTGAAAAACGCAAAACAATTTTAACCCGACAGTCTATTTACTAATATAATATCGATTAATTACACCTATCGTAGGCGATTCTAGTACAAGAGGGTCACTACTTTTTCGAATACTTTTTTTCGGGAGGCAATTCGTGTAACCTTTTTTAAAAAAAATCACGGGAGGCAATTCGAGGGTCAGATGGGAGGCAATTCGCGAGCGCCCGAAAAAACATCTTAGGTCACTGCAGGTAATTGTCGCGTTTTAGTTTGGGCATCGGCCGAAAACGGAGAAAAAATCCGGACGGGAGCTGCAATAGTCATTGTTCTCCCGCAGTTTCGTTTTCACGTTGTATCTGTGTTATGAAAAAAGCCGTATTCGGGGTTTTAGTCGAGGTTCGAGTACGCTCTTGCCTCGCGGACGGTCCCTTGTTCCCGGGAGTGCGGCGATTCATCAGCTTAAAACCATGTTCGCACTGCAGTGCGGGGGGGAGTGCTGCCACCACCGCCGCCGATGACATGGCTTTCGTGGGTTTCCGTCAGAACAAATCGGATAACGTCTGCGGCTGGGGTGAAACGGTCGTGCGTGGCTGTCATTACTGTTCGACGGATACGATATATTTTATATCAAATTATTGTGATATACGCGAGTACATTGTGCGCGTTCGTTTCGATTTCTTATTTTCGCGTACAAACACAATGGCATAGAAACAGGGGCGTGTCTAATATTTTATTTTTTCAAAGAGGGGATTCAAAACTGATTGACAGTTTAACACCTAAACAAAATATATGCCACACTTTTTTTTTTAGCTTTTATTAACTCGTTGGCTGCCATGTGTACATTTTTTGTACACGGCAAACTTGTCATTCATATGTAAGTATTTTTTGTATCATTGCCAAAATGTTAAATCAAAAAAATTTGCAATTATCATTATTTTTTTTTTTTTTACCACATTTTTTCTTATTTTTAAAAAATAAATTCCGATGTACAAAATTTGAAATTTTGATGGTGTCAAAAAAATGTACACGTGGCCTCCAAGACCGTCTTCATTACTGCGTATAATAGAAAAATGAGTGGAAACTATTGGAAACTACTATTGGAAGATGCAAACGATGTGTAGGATGCGTGGAAAATATTTTTGTTCCAGTTGTTTTTTTATAGTCCACAGAACAAAAAAAGGCGTAAATTTGTAAATTAAACATGAAGTGCATACAATCGTATTATTATTTTTTAATATTTATAAAGGAAATGTTTTTTTATTTATTTTTGTTTTTTTATTATTTTGGTAAAAACTATTTTTCATTAAAAAATGTGTTAATATTTAACATATTAAGTCAAACAAATTTGTGAAAAAGAAAAATAATGTAAAATTTTCTGAGGAAATAAACGAAATGTTATATATTTTTTAATTTTATAAAATTTTATAAAATAAAAAGTCAATTATTTCAAGTTCTAGTCTTCACACGCGTTCGCTAAAAAGACAAAAATGGTCGTGGCGGCCACGAGATTCATATTCCTAATTGAAATCAACATTTTCGTGTCAGGATTTTGTACACGAAAATAGTGTATTTAAGAAGGTCGGTGTACAAAATAATGTACACGAAAGTAAGTATGGCATTTTAGAGTGTGTACACAAAAATGTACACATGGCCGTCGGAGCAATGCATTGAAAAACTTCGTGGCAGCCAACGAGTTAATCAATGGTGGGTGGGAGTTCAAAACTCCAAAACTACCCTGTCGAATACGCTCTTGCGTAAAGAAACAATATTCTGCTAGTGAAATTAATGACGAGAGAGATCACGACCGTTATGTTTTATTCGGAAAAACGATCGGTTTTGTCAAATGTGTTGTAGAATGTTCCACCACGTCGCGTTTCGGTATATTCGAGAAGAAATTTGTACCATGCGTCTCCATTTTTTTACCACGAGTCTACGTATTTTACAGTCCGTAAATTGTTCTAATGACAGATATACTTATCTCGAGAACTCACTTTATCTTATTCGGTTTCGTATCGTCGACAGTGGCGTATTTAGGGATTTTCCGCCAGTAGACACTTTCCGATTCGTCGCCTCTCCCTCCCCTCCGCCTCTCCTAAAAATTTTCGCAAAACACATTCGAATCCACAGTTTGAGAATTCGAACCCGCGTCGAACGCGTGCATTTTTTCCCTACCCACACGGGTACTGGTTCGTGCCGTATCGCGTGTGCGTATGGTAGCTGTTTGATTTTGAGCGAACGGACGCATATGCGTTTACGGTCCGAATCGTAACTCTGAATCATAAAACTTACGATTTGTAAACGAATTTCTCTATTCGTAAAATAATTCAAATTTGATGTTATTGAATAAAAATTACTTTTTGTAATCTGTAAAAAAAAAAAAAAAAAAATGTTTGAAATTTACCGCCCTCCAAATGTCGCCGCTCTACGCCCGGGTCTACAGGGCCTGTGCCTAAATACGCCTCTGTTCGTCGATAATCACTCGTAAAGGTTCATGGTTATCGAGTAAACTGAAGAAAAAACGAATTAAATAAATTGAACATTTTAAATTTAACGTAAAGAAAAAAATTCGAAAATTGTATTTAATAAACTTGTTTTTAAACAATAAACTTTAATTTTCAGATCTATTTTAACTATTGAATAAAAAATTCTTCAATATTTTTATGAAATATTTTATTTCTACTAATAATATATTTTTGTGTACATCATTAATTGTGTTTCATCAATAATAAACTAGAAAAATGAATTCAAAAAAATAACCTCCATCAACGGATTGTACCTATTTATATACCATTTACACAACGAAAAATAGATTCCTAAATTCAAAAAGCATACCAAAATAATAATAATAATAATAAATAAGTAAATAATTATGAACATTTGTTTGTCTTGAAATAAATGTTGATTGTTTCATTTTAAATAAGTCTTAGAATATTTAAACACTAAAATTAATATTGAAACATTCGAGATTTTTTCATTTTCAATTAATATTTTACATTAAATTGTAACAATACAGATTAGATAAAAATTGAAATAAAATTCAGTTTTAAGTAAAATAGTTTATACTTAACAAATAAAATTATATTATAACTTTGAGGTTATAATATATTCGTTTTTTATTTAATACATTTATTTCCCGTTTTATGTATGTAAAAAAAATGCTTGATATTTTAATTTAATATTCACTCTTGGGTTCATTTAATTTCGTATAAAAAGGAAATTTCAAAAATAGTTAATCAAGTTTTTTTGTCTAACTAGTTTTAACTTTAGTTTAATGCTGATTGTAAATAATTAGTGCTACTACTTTTAATTTACCGGATACCTTTATTTTTATAATTTCGTTTTGTCCTTGACAATTATTTCACTGAAAAAATGAAAAAACCTTTGATAAAATCGTTATTTAATGGACATCCATTTTATCTTAAATATTCCGCTGCGTTATCGACTTGTCGTTATGATCGTTTCGGTTTTAAAAGTTATATAATATATAATCTTAGAACATATTATCCAACACAGGTAAAAAGTTAGACCGAAATCAGTTGGCAAGAATGGTTGTGGTTTTAATTCGATGAGTAATTAATTCAATATGGGTAGTAAAAATTTTTAACAAAAATCGCTCACGTTTAAAGCTGATTACTCACAATATGTGGTGATGTGTCGTCATATGCTGGGTGACTTACACCCAGCGAGTCCGTTCTATCATGTTGATTGTACAGGATGAGGAAAATTCACGATTTTTCTCCTTCCTCCGTTTACACGCTGAAGGCAATCGCAAAAATACGTACGTTTTTAAGATACGACCAACGTTGCGAATACCACGACGACGGGTCTCGTGGGAATATTGGGATACTCTATTTGTTTCCATTTTTATTTATTTATGTTGTTATTATTATGATTTTTGATCCATTGATTTTTAAGTTGAAATAACATTCCACCGGTGAATCATTCTGCTCGTTCACGTGGTGTGAATTTATTTATTTTCGACGTAAGTCTGCAAGTCGTAATAGCTATTACGAAAAATACACGAAATTCTCTCTGCGGCGTTTTAGTTTTACACTTTTCAAACGTCCGTTGCTGTTTTTAATGACATATTGCTAAGAAGAAATTTCCTAGAAAGTTTTGCGTACAAGTATTTATAGTTTAAGAAGTACATATATCCATGCAAAGTTTAAGGTGGACGGAGGCTAAAGTGGCGTAGAAGCTAAATCTTAGTACATCACGGTCTGTTCAGTTAAACTCGAAACTATTAAACTATTGGTCCATAATTAGAATATGTTATTTCACCAACATTTTCATAGAAATGAATTCGCCTTTAGAGTTTCAAAGTGAACATTGTGGTAGTAGCTAATCGAGTTATAATAAAAAAAAACTATTCCTGATTAATTCGTAAGCTTTCATTTATAAGATTGAGTTTTTATGAATGTTTAAAATTAGAAAATAGGAAATCGTGAATCGAAATGTTTTTAAAAACGATATTAATACAATTATTATATTTATTGTAAAATAAAATAAATCGTATACCTAGGTACTTGAAAAAATAAGCATCACGACCTTTTCAATGGAAATATTATAAGATAATCGCTTAAAACTTTAAAGATAAATTAGTATCAAAATATAAAACCAAACCTACTGATTTAGAAATTTAAAAAAAATAATATCAGCTTTTATTTTTTTTATTTTTTAAATAATATATTTTACATAATTAATTAAGTTTTTAAATTGTATGATATTTTCTCGACGAAAATCGACTGGCTAATTGAAAGTCTAAAATTGTGTCCGTGGAACATGGGCCCATCGTTATTGCACCAATATCGTAGCTCACGTATCACTTTTATCTGGCCCTGGCCCGTCATGTCCGATGAAATTAAAAAATTATAATTACTTCGGTAAATGTCGGAAAACCTTTACTCAAAAATTGTAAAGCTTTGTATTTAATTATGTAGATTCTATATTTTATAAATAACACAGTTTATACTTTGTAGATTTTCGGTTATGAATAAATAATATATAATTTAATAACTATTTTAATTTCATGTTGTTGTAAAAACGCAATTATAACCATAATTAACTAATAACAGACTAAAACGACCGTAACGCGTTTGGGCAACACCGACCCTAAAAATAACACGTTTGGGTACAACAAATACTTGAAGAAAAATAATACGTTAAGGTAAACTTCTTCTTCTTCTTCTTCTTCTCTATTGGCTTCGGCCTTTAAGACCATGCCGCTATACACAAATCTTGCCATCTGTCCCTGTCCTCTGCAACTTCTCTCCATCTGATTCCTGGTCCTATCGATTTTATGTCCTTCTTTACACAGTCTTCCCACCTCAACCTGGGTCTTCCTAAAGGTCTTTTCCCTATAGGCTCTTCCTCTATTACCAGCCTAACAAGAGATCCTTGCTTACGCCATGCATGACCTCCCCACATGAGTCTTCTTTTTGTTATCTCTTTAATTATATTAGGCCTCTGAAACTGCATTTGAATTTCATAATTATGCAATTTCCTCCATTCATTTGTTTGGTTATCAAAGACCGGTCCATATATTTTTCTTAAAACCTTTCTTTCGAATACTCCTAGTCTCTGTTCTTCGGCTTTTCTCAGTGCCCACGTCTCAGATCCGTACATGACAATAGGTCGTAATAATGTCATGTACATTCTTATTTTTAAATTTTTAGAGAGGGTCCTAGATTTCAGTACTTTTTCTAACCCATAGTATCCCTTATTAGCTAGTTGTATTCTCGACGACACCTCTGTTTTAAGTTCATTGTCTTGAGTAATAATAGATCCGAGATACTTAAATTGTGAGACTTTCTTAAAAATATGTCCTTCTAATTCAATATGTTGTCCTAGTCTGTAATTTCTGCTATTTCGGCTAACAGTTAAGTATTCTGTCTTATCATCGTTAACGGTTAATCCCACTTTCTCTGCAGCCTTTATAAGTTTTTTTCCCAGCCTTTTTATCGTCTCAATATCATCTCCTAAGAGAGCTATATCGTCCGCGTATGCTAAAAGTCCTATTGTTATTTGTCCCAGCGCAATTCCTTCTGAAACGTTCATTTCTCGTACTATTTTTTCCAGTACCAGGTTAAACAACACTGGGGAGAGCGCATCCCCTTGCCGGAGACCTGTCGTCACCCTCACAGGCTGAAATGTTGTGTTCGCTATCTTAACCTTTATATCCGTCTGGTTGATGCTGGCTCCAATGAGACTTACAATTTTACTTGGGAATCTAAATTCTTTGAGTATATTTATAAGGCTTTCTCTATGAATAAAATCATAAGCTTTTTTAAAATCTACAAACAATATGTGTACATCCTTATTATACTCCCAACTTTTTTGGAGGATCTGTCTTATTACGAAAATCTGATCCGTTGTAGATCTATTCGGCCTAAAACCTCCCTGATAGTCTCCTAGTAAAGTCTCTGCTATTGGCCTTACTCTATCCAGTATACAATATGCTAGGACTTTATACGTTGTATCTAGTAATGCTATACCCCTATAATTACTACATTCTTGTGGATCATTTTTTTTGTGAATAGGACACACTAATGCGGTGCCCCAATCCTCCGGAAGTCTTTCTTCATGCCAGATACTCTCTATAATACTATGTATTCTATTTATTGTTCCGTCATCCAGGTTCTTTAGTACTTCTCCTTGGATCCCGTCCTCCCCAGGAGTTTTGTGGTTTTTTAGTCTATTAAGTTGTTGTAATATTTCCTCTTTGCTTGGAGGCGGACAATCAGTATCATTAGGTTCCGTTGGCATCCATGCAAATGTATTGACTGGGTTTTCGCAATTAAGTAATAATCCAAAATATTGTCTCCATTTTTCCAACACCTTGTCTTGTTCTGTCACAAGGGAACCATCGTCATTTTTAAGGAACTTTTCATGTTTTTTGTACCCTCCTCTAATTGAATTTATCTTCTGGTATAATTGTCGAGTTCTATTTACTTTGTGATCAATTTCGGCTTCCTCTAATACATCTTTTGTATATTTCCGTTTTTCATATCTAAATATATTATTTGCTTCCTTTTGACATTCTTTGTATGCCATCACTTTCTCTCTATTATAGGGATTGTTGAGCATTTGGGTCCTGGCGTCTTTCCTTCTATTAAATGCTTCCTTGCAGGAGTTGTTGAACCACGGTTTCCTTGTCCTGTCTTGTTTGCCTATCACTGTGACTGTGGCCGTTTTTATAGCATCCTTAACCGCTTTCCATTTAGCATCAATTGTCTCTTCTTGATTTATGTTTAAACTGTTCATTGTTTCATGTAATTTTTGCTTGAAATTTCTACAAATATTGGTATCTTTTAGCTTATTCACGTCATATTTGTCCACTAACGTTCCTTTTTTAGATGTCAGTTTCTTGAGTTTCACCTTCAGTTTTCCTTTAACTAGGTAGTGGTCTGAGTCGCAGTCAGCTCCTCTGACTGTTTTTATATCATGCATACAATTTCTGAACCTAGTATTAATCAGGACATGGTCTATCTGACTGACATATCTACCACTCGGTGCCTTCCATGTACCCTTATAGATATCTTTATGTGGGAACATTGTGCTCTTCACAATAAGTCCCCCACCACATGCAAAGTCTATAAGTCTGAGTCCATTTTCGCTAGTTATGTCGTGAAGGCTGTGGTTACCAATCGTTGATCTAAATATGTTCTCCTTCCCTAACTTGGCATTAAAGTCTCCTAGGACTATCCTAATTCTACTTCGTGGGATTTCATTTAGCGTGTGTTCCAAATTATCATAGAATTCGTCCTTCTCCTCTTGCGTTTTTTCTTCTGTGGGTGCATGCCCATTCACGAATGTAATATCGAAATATTGTGCTTTTAATGTTAGTACTGATATCCTTGGGTTAATGCTTTTGAATTCCCTTACTGACGGTACTAAGTATTTATGTACTGCGAAGCCTGTTCCAAATTGACGATGTTTGTTACATTCGCCGTAGAAGATCGTTGTGTCTTGAATATCTAGAGTTCCGTTATCGTTCCACCTTATCTCTTGTAGGGCCACCACTCCTAGCCCATACCTCTCTGTCTCCTCAACTAAGCATTGTACTGCTCCAGGTTTAAAAAGTGTGCGAATGTTCCATGTTCCAAAAGATAGGCCATTTTTCCATTTTCCTGTCTTGTTTTCCAAAGCTCCACGGTTCCGAGGCAAGTTTATTGATAGATCCTGAACAATATTGTTTTCTAAGGCAGGGTTGTTAGCCCTGCGCTAAACCCCCAAACTGGAGGACCAGACTACTCCAACCAATTAAGGTTAGAGTAGGGAGAACAGTACCAACTAATTAAAGTCAGTACAGTTCAGAGCTCGGGGCCCCGGGTTCGCAAAACCCGTCGCACTAGATAGTGCTCCCCTGGGGGGACGTTAAGGTAAACATAGTTTATAATTGTTTTTTTTTTTTTCAATTTGTATTACTTTTTGTAAAAACTGTTATATTCTATTAGTGTTACCCGGGAGACACGACGAGAAACATTTTTACTTTAGTCTTCCTTCATTCGAAAATCGCTTCATTCCGCTTCGGGTCTCAAAAATGTTCGTAATAACGTCCATCGAATCGGTATCGCGGCCGAGCGTTGAAGACGAATCAGCCTATAGTTGAATTAATCTTATATGACGTACGAGTAGAGTGTAGAGTTTTCAGACGGTTTTTTCAAACCATAGAATAAAATATCGCCATTTGCGATAGTATTATTAGGCTCGTTTCACACTTATACGGTTTGATTCGGTTCGGTGCGTATTCGATTCGTTTTCGGTAGCCGCCGGAAAAGTGTGAAACGGTGATACGGTGTGTGTTCGGTACCTAATAGATAACTGATAGAACCGAAAGCCCCCTCGACACGAATCGGTTTCGTTCGGTTTCCATTCGGGTCCAGAGTTAACAAAAGCCATTGGTCGTTTACTCACATACGGTTTAGTTTCGGTTCGGTCACGTTTTCGGCAAGGGAAAATATTATTTCATTTTCATTTTTTCATTTAAAATTTTATAATTTACATTCGGCAAATGTAATAATTCATCAAATGATGTCGTAGACATCCCGAAGTAATTTGAAAATTTGTCTTCGTGCTCCCTTAATTTCAGAAAAAGGGTATAAAATGCACCGAATTCCACCCGTTTGGTGAGGATAGGGTGTACCCGGTGCAGTCGATTATTCCTCTTTCGTTTTTTGATTCTTCTTTAGAGAAATGACATGGCAGCAATTTGTCTTTTCTCCATAGTGAGCATTGTGGTAAAAGTGAGTATAAAATTCAGTACTGCGTACCTATTCGATGATTCGGTCGTGAAATCAAACCTTATACTAACCGAGTGTGTGTGTGTGTGTGAAGAGTTTTCATTCGTTTTAGGCGCTACCGAAAACGAATCGAATACGCACCGAACCGAATCAAACCGTATAAATGTGAAACGAGCCTTATGGTGCACTGCAATATTTACCGGTGTGTATTCGATTTTGTGTCCAAACGTGATTTATATTTTCTGGTTAAATAATTATTTCTTCTCCGTCCAAATAAACAACGTCAGCAGTTATAAGTGTTTTTAAATGTGGTTTTAATCGGTTGATTTTTTTTTCTTTTGCTCTCTGACCGTTTTTAAGTTCTGGATGTCGGCCCTCCAGTAGCTGAGAGTCGTCCGTCCCGGTAGTACGGTAAACGAGCTCGGAGATTTCGGCCGCTAACATTTCAGTACGTTCTGAATGTTTAGAACAGCGGTTCCCAACCCATGGGCCGCGGCCCACTTGTGGGCCGCGAGCAGCGTAGTACTGGGCCGTGAGCCATTGGTATAATATTAAATATTTAATATTAATATTTAAAATAATATATGATGATATATTTTTTGGTTCTTATTTTTGAAAATAAATTAAATGAAAATATCAGCTAGTGAAGAAGATCCGTTGATTCAAATGTCATGACGTGATCAGACTTTAAAATCGTATTTTAAAAGTACACAATTAGTGCCATTCTCGTTAAATGTTCGAAAAGACCATCCAGCAATCGGTAAAATTTCACTCAGAAACTTGATGGGCTTATCGACGACTTATCTATGAGAGAACGTGCTTTTTCTACTTTAATTTATTAAAAAAATAAAATATATAGGAATAAACTGAATGTCGAGAGTGATTTAAGACTAAAACTAACAAGTTTTAATCCAGATATTGACTTTCTCGTGAAGAACAAGCAATGTCAAAAATCACATTAAATTGTTTATCTTGTGATAAAGTTGAATTAAGTAGTTTTTTTCAAACAATTGTTTTTTTTTTTAATTTTCTTAATTTTTTATTCCTAATAACTAGGGCTGGGATTTCGATGCACTTAGCATTATTTTTCAAAACTTACTGTGCAATGCTCGTCTTGTCACACATTTGTTTTATGTACATTTGAATGAGAATAAGAAAGTTTATTTGGCATTTTTTTACATTTTTTGGCATTTTTTAGTTTTTAGGTTATTTTCTTGATTTTTTAGGGCATTTTAGAGTTTTTGGAGCATTTTTTTGAGTTTTTGGAAACCAAGTGTTTGAATTTGAAATTTTATTTTAAGATTTTTACACCAACATGGTTTTTATATAAATATAATAGATTATAAGTATAGGTACTCGTAATTCGTAAAAAACTTTTTTTTTAGATGTATACTAAAACTATGTATTTACAGTTTACACTTGTAATACATTTTTATAATGCATTTTTTAAAACTTTTTATTGTAATTTATACTAAAATTATTAAAAATAAAAAAATTTTTAGATCATAAAAGCATTTTTTAGGGCATTTTTCGGGGTTTTTTAGGGCATTATTAAGAGTTTTTAGGTCATAAAAGCATTTTTTTTAGGACATTTTTCGGGGTTTTTTAGGGCATTAAAATCCCAGCCCTACTAATAACTATACGTACATGTATATAATATATATTATAATTTTATGAAAACGTATATTGGTGTGCTATACGGATGGGTCTCAAATATTTTTTTACAAAATCAGTGGTCCACAAACTAAAAAGGTTGGGAACCGCTGGTTTAGAACCGCGATCGCGAGCCCGCCGTCTAATCGCGCACCCCGTCTACCGCGCTCGCGGTCGGCTCGTCGTCCCGCCCCACACTGCCGACGGCTAACGCGGCGTTCACACGGCTTCCGCGTGCCTGCACACCCCCCCGGGGCCGAGTGTGCCTGAGACCGCTGTGCGACGCGAAGAAACACGCGGCGTTCGTGACACACGTCGATTATTATCTCATCTACGACCGGTACGGGCTCCGAACGCGACGGGCCAACGTGAATTATTACGACTGGGGATCGAAACGGCGGCGGTGGCGGACGTGTTTAATTTGTTTGCCACCGTCCGCGGACCGTTATCACCGCGCTCGTTAGAAAACGATTTCGACGAACGATTTCGGACTACCGGAGACGTACGAGCGTTTCGGATACGCGTGTTCGACTGAAGAGTACAAAACGTATAATGAAAATCAACACGTTTGCGGGGTTTCACGTCAATTCGGTATCGACGATTTTAGATTGTGAGCGAAATGAAGAACGCATTTACTGTTTTACAGTAATGCGGTTTTTTTTTTTTTTACTCATTTATGTAATCACTTTTTCGGGTTGCAATAACAGTTCAAAAGATTCATTCCAAATCTCTATGGATTAGAAATCACGTCTAGTTAGTACTTTGAACAGGTCATTTTTCAATGTTATGGAAAGTTTTTTTTTGTAAAATTGAGTAATAAGTTATTACTACTACTAAATTACTACTAAATTTTTTATTACTAATAACGGTAAATTTTGATGTATACGAGATTTTCATATCATCCATTTTTTTGAGTTTTGGCTATAGATCTAAAAACAATAGCACTAGGTACTCGAAATGGTATGGTGTGAAGAACGTCCTTTGTATGACATAATTTATTTATTAGTTCGTAATATGATTAATATTTTATAATTGGTAATCGATTTTAATATTTTTTTTTTCAAATACGAATGACTATCTTTAAAAAAAAAAATGATTTTCAGTATGCTCTCTCATATGTAATATTTTTGTGTACAAATGAAACTCTGATATCATATATATTATGTACATTAATGCTGCATTTGTCAAAAACGAGTCTAATAAGAAATATAATTTTAATTTAATATTTTAGCTAATGATATATTTCATGATTTTTGAATTTACATAGTGATTTTTTTTATTATTATTATTATTAATTAGAAAATATACAGACTATACCCAAATGCGTAACAAGAATATGTGCTACAAGGATTTCAAAACATGAATAGGATGAAGGACGAAACCATCCAGTGATCGCACTTCCTTTTGTTAAATATATATATATATATACATTTTTTTTTTATTATTATTATTATTTTTTTTTTTTGTCAATCATTGAGAAGATCTCTGCCCCAGTTTCTTTAAAAATGCCGTGGTGAGTTTCCAGCATTTGTGTAAGCAACTAGGCCGGATCTAAGAGAGTTAGGGTGAGAAGGCTTATAGTTTAATGAAGTTTATTGAAACAGCGTTTATAATACATTTTTGCTTTTTCATGAAGGGTTTTGTTTTTAAGTCAAAGTAGAGGGTACAATTAGTAATATAAGGTGGGGCATTGGTGATGGTGCATGTGATTCTGTTTTGAACGGTTTTTTTTTTTATGTTATTAGATCGGATTGGATTAGATTGGATTGATATAAGTTTGGATTTTTTGGCACCGCACCAAAGTTGGAGGCCATATGTTCACATAGGTTGAATTAGGAATTTATAAATGAGAATTAATTTGATATTTGATTCGGTGTGTTTATTTGATAATAGTGTTTTCAGCAACCGGAAACGTGCATTAATGGTAAGGTTTTTTTCTTTTACGTGTAGCGCCCAGGTGAGGCGTCAATCAATAGTTAGCCCTAGGTATTTAATCGATTGAGATGATGGTATAAGTATATCAGCTAATGAATTGAATTGAAGATTAAAATTATAACAGTCGTAAAATTAAAGATATGTTTAACCTACGTTTCTATGAATTACGTGATCGATATATTATAATATGATTGTCGGAAATTACATTCGACAATTTTTATTTTCATATAAGAGTTTTAAATTTTAAAAGGTTTAACACGGACCATATTAAAATGGTACTCTAAATATGGCCGCCAGTACCTAATGTCTAGGTACTAACGTACTTGCCGCAGAGTTGACATTCCCATTGATCGGTTGTAGCGAAGCCACTCGTGGAAATAAATTGAACGTTTTCTCGTATGACAGCGTGTTATCGTAGTCGGGCGAAGGCTCCCGAAACCGCGTGTTATTCACGGTCTTTTCGGTCGACAAAGAGACGACGTGTTCTTGTAACATTACCCATAAACATCCACTTCGCACTCGAAACACGACCGATCTTTGTCTCGGGGCCAGTGTCAAAAAGAAATAGCTTTTGTGCTACGTGCGATAAAACATATGTAACTCACTCGTTGCAAAAATCATAAAAACTATTGTCTAATACGAATTACTACGTTGTCCTTACGTGATGAAAATGCAATTTTAAGTTGAAACCATAATGAAGGATGTAGTGAATTTATTATTTTTTTCAATCCATACAGTATATAGTGATCATAAGGATTAGAGCGCTTATGATTTAGCATGTTTTTTGGGTTGTTCTATTGCACGTATTTTTAGATAGTAATTTGATTCATGATGTCTAAATTCAAATACCAAAATCGTAATTTTCATGTATTTGCTTATTTTCGATATTTAGTACTAGGGTGCATATTTTGGCTATTATTTGGATTTTTAGAACTTATTTTATGGTTTTTGATACAAAATATATCAAATAATTAGCTAAAAATGAATGTAAGTTTATTCCTGTGTATGTATTTTGTATACATTATCGTTAGAAAAAGAAACAATAGTTTTTTAATTTCACGAACTAGAAATATTTATATTACACTGATCTTATTTTTAATAGGTTCGAGAACTTATCAGTATATATGTAAAAACAAAAAAGTTGGTACCTGATATACGTACAGTCGAACATTTTTGAAAAACTACTGACTATTGTTGTTCAATGCAACTTACTTGCTTAAAAAAATTATGGTCTAGAGTAGTTTAATCGTATATACATTTTTAAAACACCTTTTTTTAATTTTCATTTGAAAAAAAAAAATGGTAAATGCGTATTTTTCAATTTTTTCATGCATATTTAGCAACTTATTAGTCCATAAGTAGAGTACATATATTTATTCATTTCGAGTGTGTAAACACACTAGCCCCCCTAGTATCATATACTGATTGAAAGCAAGGCATTTTTTCAGCCTAGAAATGCACGCCATAAATTCAATTTAAAAAAAAGAAGACAGAACAAAAAAAAAAAAAAAAAACGCTACGGACAAAATCTGAAACCAATTCGAATATTTTAAACGATGAAATTAAACTTGAAAGTGGCATACATATTTATTAATATGGCATTGTGTAGGATGCGGCGGGAAATGTAAAAGAACAATAATATTATGATTAAATTAATTTACTGCACGTGTAAAAGTATACGTTTAATCATTTAATTTTAATGCGTGACAGCTTTTTATTGAATTTGTTACACCCCAATGGTAAACGTTTACGCATTAAGCATGAAAGTAAAATAAATATGAACCGGAAACAGATGTAAAATCGTTTATATTCAAAACACTGTGCTAGGTAGAACGGGAATATTTTATTTTCGTATTTTCCGATCTATGGGCGGTTATTAATAGGTTAGGTTTGCCTAACCTGATAGTAGCTATTAACTACTATCGACCCTGGCTATTTATTATCATTATTATATTAGTAAATTATTTCCATCAATCGTGCGATAAAAAGTGCTCTTATCGGACGCGGACTTACCTATTAGATACGTCTCAACTGTTTTTCAAAATGTTAACGTACCTTTTGCCGTTTGCGTATGATTTCAAAGTGAGTGATACGGGGTGATTTTTTTTAATTTTCAAAAGCAAAGTGCGTCCACCTGCTTTTATCCTTTTATCCGATTCGAGTGATCATTACGCGGCGTATATAACTGTAGACGTCGAGTGCTCAGATTCGTTTTAGTGTGAGTGACGTTACGTAGGTACGTGCATATACGAAACAAAAAAAAAAATAAATAAATAAAAAAAAAACAAAAAATAAATAATAAATAAAATAAACGATGAAAATTAAAATAAGAATAGTCAAGGAGTCAGTATCGTACGCGTTTTAATTGAAATAACATTGTATTGTTATGCAAATAGAAATCGCGTTTTCTTTGTTGGAACGTTTGATTGGTATCTGCTTCGACGTAGTTATATTTTTAATTATATTTTATTCACAGATGAATTATTTAAAAGGCCGAGAACTACCCGAACAAGTGACCCAAGCGACAAAGTTACGCTCCATTGATCATCATCAATCGAAGCGTGAGGAATTATTTTTCCGACCAATTTTTCGGGACATCCGATCATAATTATTATTGTTTGACGTTTAATTTATTTTTCACTCCGCAGATACCGAAAATCCAAACCGTTTAAACTTTTATTTAGTGTGCTAGTGATTACGAATCCCGATAAAACTATAATTTCGCGGATAACGTGCTACCACAGGCCGCGTCGAGTTTTTATGATTGACGTGATTTATCGACGGCTTTATGTGTCACGACATAATTACATGTTCGTTTGGTCGTACATTTTTTTCGGAATCCAATCGAAGTCAGTCACAGCCACGCCGAGTCGTATCGCACTCATATTGTATAGTAATTTGGTATATTTTAGTAAACGACTTTTTTTTTTTCAATTCGCCGAGTCAAATTGTTATACGTAAAATATGTTTTTGTTCTACGTTTCATTGTTCACCACCAACAAAATATGCCAAGGCACTACTGGTAGCTGGTCGTATGTATAATACAATAAAATATCATTTTTCTTTCAAAAAAACTTTTTAATAATAAAGTTATAAAAGTCAATTGAAAAATTTGCCGTTTCTCATTTATAGCTGTATGAAGTTGTAACTAATTGTAATACTCATGTTTAGCCGGATATTTTTGGATATTATTAATTAAAATTAAATATATTTGTAGTAACCATTTTCGACCGGATGATAATATTCCAATGATACAATTCAAAATGAACAATTTATTGAAATTGGTGAGACACTCGCGTTGCGCCGATTGCTCTTTGATAATTTTAACGAAGTTGTTTATACACATTGACGTACGTGTGTGAAGTTGGCCCCCCAACTATGTCCAATTGAATCCAAACCTATCCCAACATTTAGTAACCTTTTAGTAACTAATTGTAACCGACAGCAAACAATTTGTAACCAAACAGTTTCCGAGAAAACTCAATTTTCATTTCGGGGGGCTAACTTCACGTAGCCCCCCCGACTTTGTCCAATCGAATCCGGACCTATTCCAAAATTTAGTAACCTTTTAGTAACTAATTGTAACCGACATCAAACAATTTGTAACCAAACAGTTTCCGAGAAAACTCAATTTTCATTTCGGGGGGCTAACTTCACGCAGCCCCCCGACTTTGTCCAATCGAATCCGGACCTATCCCAAAATTTAGTAACCTTTTAGTAACTAATTGTAACCGACATCAAACAATTTGTAACCAAACAGTTTCCGAGAAAACTCAATTTTCATTTCGTGGGGCTAACTTCACGTAACCCCCCGACTTTGTCCAATCGAATCCGGACCTATCCCAAAATTTAGTAACCTTTTAGTAACTAATTGTAACCGACATCAAACAATTTGTAACCAAACAGTTTCCGAGAAAACTCAATTTCCATTTCGGGGGTTAACATTTTTGATACATATCGGTTTGACCATATTATTATGGTTTTCGTTACGTTATCCGGTTGAATTTATTTAAATTGTATACGATATACATTTATAACATAATAATATTTGGTAGGTCACTTTTTAAACTTGTTACTCACTATTATTCGTAATCTAAGTAAAATATATAATGTATAGGTATGTAACTAAAATAATATTTTAGATACTTATATTTGTAATCTACTTTAAGTCAATGGCTGTGTATATTTTTATTTAAAAACTATTACAGAAAATGTTAAACGAAATAAAAAATAAAATAAAATAAAACATAAGAACTGCAAGTGTTATAAAATAAGAAATCTTTAATCGTAGACTAGCTACTACAGGCGGAGTAATTTTACTTTTCTGAGATTATACGTTGATACCCAATAACCAATTGGTAATAGTTTTTACTTTATTATTTCAATATAGTAATACATAATTGCTTTTTTATTATTTTCAAAAACAGAAGGTACTTACTTTCGTTTCCATTGTGTAATTATTATAATATTTATTTATTATTTTAAATAATTAGCAATATAATAATAATAACATAAGATAAAAAATAAAAATGTAAAACAAGATTCACAATTTAATGTCTACTGCTTAGAATCAACTTATTCTAGAAATGCAGACACACCAATGATATGTATAATATTATTGAATTCATTTTTATAAAATAATTTCTACGAGTTTCTATAAATAAAATATTGTCAGTTTCTATTTCTTTATCAATAATTTCAACACTACATATTCTATTGGTACAGTGTTTATGTTATTTAGATCGCAGACTAGATAATAACATTATTTATTAATAGCATTTATAATCAATGATAATATTATGCCGTTATTTTATAGGAGATAGGACTAAAAACAGCCATGGTTGGAGGGTGTGGGTGACTGGTGTATAAATGTTGATGGTTGGGTGGTGTACGGGGGTATTTTTGACACTGCTTTACGTACTGGTGGATATCATCACGTCATACTGTAATATCTTAAATAAAATACTCCCGTACTTCGCCTAACATATATTATTTTTGTACTATAATAATAATATCATATTAAGTCCTGTATAACATTTTAGTCCATGATATAGATTTATATTTGTCTTTATTTGTATTAGCAGTAACCACGATATAAGATATACCTATACCACAGTGTAAATTTATTGTGTGATCATACAGTATGATACTCAATATACTAAATAATAATAATCACTAAAATGTTTTTTAATGGCCCGACATTTTGGAATCGTTTGCACATATATTTTAATGAAGAATAATAATTTATTTATATAATATATGGTAAAAATATAATAATTAAATAAGATCTTAATTTTTTTTCAAACTATGGAAATTAAATCCTTTCAGTTCATAAGTGATAACCAATGTACGAAATATATTTGAAGTATGTACCTATAAGACAACCCACCAAGATAGAAATAGAGTTTTCTCGGAAACTAATTTTTACAAAAATTTTAAAGATTTCTTATTTTATAACACTTGCAGTTCTTATGTTTTATTTTATTTTATTTTTTATTTCGTTTAACATTTTCTGTAATAGTTTTTAAATAAAAATATACACAGCCATTGACTTAAAGTAGATTACAAATATAAGTATCTAAAATATTATTTTAGTTACATACCTATACATTATATATTTTACTTAGATTACGAATAATAGTGAGTAACAAGTTTAAAAAGTGACCTACCAAATATTATTATGTTATAAATGTATATCGTATACAATTTAAATAAATTCAACCGGATAACGTAACGAAAACCATAATAATATGGTCAAACCGATATGTATCAAAAATGTTAACCCCCGAAATGGAAATTGAGTTTTCTCGGAAACTGTTTGGTTACAAATTGTTTGATGTCGGTTACAATTAGTTACTAAAAGGTTACTAAATTTTGGGATAGGTCCGGATTCGATTGGACAAAGTCGGGGGGCTGCGTGAAGTTAGCCCCCCGAAATGAAAATTGAGTTTTCTCGGAAACTGTTTGGTTACAAATTGTTTGATGTCGGTTACAATTAGTTACTAAAAGGTTACTAAATTTTGGAATAGGTCCGGATTCGATTGGACATAGTTGGGGGGCCAACTTCACACACGTCATTGACGTATTTTAGAATACATTACATTATTGAAATAATATTTAAAAATATAAGTACAATATGATTGTATTGAGCCACACATTACAAATAATGACGTTAAGGAACTTTTTATAATTTTATGATATTCTGCAAATAATGAAACACTGACGTATTTGGGTTGTTTAATAATTTAAGTCGTATGCATATTTTAATTATATTTGAAATGTGTACAACTTTTTGTCAGCGGAGAGAAATTTAAATTCAAAACAGTTATCAACCCTTGACTGTAACATTTATAACTTATTTATAGTTGTTCAGTGGAACCCATTATTACATTACATTACACATTATACATTTTCTTTGATATTTTTGTAATAAATAAATAATACAAATACTCATATTGGATATTTGATTTATATTATTATCGTTCCTTTATTCTTATTTTTTATTTATCGGGTTGCATCCCGATATTATTTGGAATTTTAACGTTGTTGAAAAAACAAATACAATATCTCCTCACTCCTGTAAATATTTTTTTTATGAGCCGGTATTCTTCATAATATTATTTGTACATAGTTTAAAATATTTATATTTAATAATAGAATTGCGAATTCGAATTGAACGTGTCAATAGTGATTAGTCCAAAGTTAAACACGAATAAGTGTAAACCGTAAAGTGAAAAAAACTCGGATGGACAAAATTCAAAAATGTTTAAGAATTAAAATCGGATAATCGGGATTTATTATTTTCAACCTAATTACGGTTATTATTTATGTTTAGGCCAACTATGTTTCGGCATACGATTACATTTTGATGCGGAAACTTTACACTTTATAAAATAATTATGGACGATGATTTTTACTTTTTCCGTGATGCTTCCACGTTCATAAATTATTACACCAAACGTCCCCCTCGTTGAACCATCTGTGACAGTTTGCCTCTTATACCTCGTTAAATCTGTTAAAAGTGTCGACAGCGTTTACAATAGACTTTCCCGACGGTAATTGCTGCAATTCTTGAGAGGTTCTTTAAAAGACATTACACATATAAGTGCACTGCTTACGGCAGGGATTTCGTCCCATCAGCTACAGACCAGACAAACAATCGTAATTATTTTTTGTTGTCTAATTGTCACGTGCCCGTTTCTATGAGTATTGTATTGAACCGGAGATTTTGCGTTTTCGCAACGGTTTTAATCATTCGGAAGTGTATTTTATATCGTCACCGGATGGTATGTTCTGCAGCGACAGCAATTATCCGTGGGTATACCTGCAGACCAAGGGAAAGAAATCTCGTCTATTGTTTTAATGCCTGCGTTATATTTCTTTAAATATTAAATATTTATAAATATTTCACGCGTACGTATTGGGCTGAAGAATATAATATTACGTTGTGTTTTTCACTTACAAATTTCGTTTTTATCTTGTTTTTATGAAGACGCATCCAGTCGTAAACGTTGTTAATTACCAACGACAAGTCCACATATGAATATTTATGATAACAATTATAAAGAAAAATCGCGATCATTTAAGGTCATACGAAATGAATAAAACTCTATTTTTTCTCTGTTCAGACAAAATAGGTACAAGGTCAAGTATTATATAAGAGTATCATTAACGATAATAAATGGTAAAACTGTTGTACTTTTAAAATAAAATATTAGTATAGTAAATAATATAAATATTTTTTCTTTATCTATTTTGAAATTTTAAAATAAATACTTTGTAAAACGTATTTGATAATATTATACGATACCATAATTTTATTTGTAGACAAATTATTTGAGAAATATGTAGAAAATATTTTTTTTTTTCAACTTGTTATATTATTTGACTAACCATGTACGTTACGCACAAACGCGAATATTCACATTTCACATTTCACATTTTGACTTGATTATTTTGGTATATATTTGTAAAATAAAAATGATGATACAATGTATGGGCCAATAGCAATTATTCACAGATTACGTACACACATATAATATAGAAATAAAAAAAAAAATAAAAAAACAGCGGACCATTTAGAGGATTAACCAAAAGATTGAAAATTAAATGTGTAGTGTATACGTATACTTTATTATGTCTAATGTAAAAACTAATTGAATTGATTGTATTGAAATTCAGTGAAGTTCTTGCCAAAACATTAGAGTCATCTGAATTACGTGTAGCCGCCAAGGTATAGCTTAAATTATTAAAAAAGCTGGCAAGTGAGATGATGGTGGTACAAATTCGTCCTCGGACAAGATATTGGTGATGAATGTATTAAGTATTAAAGAAATGGTTTACGTATTTTAAGGTTATTTGTATAATTTTTGGTGAGTTTTTTTGTAATTGAACCCTCATAAAATATTCAATTAGATATAACTCATTTAAACTTCAATTGTCATAACAATTATAACTCATTAGAAATAAACTTAAAAGAAATCAGACAATATCGTAAAAAATCGTATAATAATTTAAAGTGTGTATAAAAAAAAAATCTTGAGTCACGATTTTTGAATTTTTATTAGGATAATTAGGTAGGTATATAGGTAAGGTCATATTAAATTTTCAGAACTTTTTGTCAAATATTTAAAATTATATTACATAAAAACTTTCAAACAATTTGGTAAATTAAAAGTTCTATATTTAAATCAAAATTGCTATAATTGTTCTGAAAATGTAGTCCAATATAAAAAAAGTATGTATTTGATATTGGATAAAATTTTCAAGTTTCTTGCTTCAATACTTTTCGATTTATGACTAAATACCTAAAATCTGAACAGTGAAAATCTCGTTTACGGCGGATTTTTACCGATTTTACCGTTTTTACTCAGCTTTTCGATCGTTATTCTTGATAACTGGAAAAACTATGGAGATTTTGGAAAAATGACCTCTCTAAAGTACCATCTCAGTTCAATTTCGAATCTAAAAAAATTAAAGTTTTGGACAAGGATTTCTATACGAAAAAGTGTTTACAGAAAAAAAAATGAAAAGAAAAAAAAAATAAACATCATTGTAAAATCATAAGATCCTTCGCTTCACTCAGAATCTAAAAATAAACATCATTGTAAAACCATAAGATCCTTCGCTTCACTCAGAATCTAAAAAAGTATTATGTTGTTTGTTAGTTAGCTATCAGTTCTGCTTAATTTACACGTTTATTAGAAGTTTTGACCGAGATGAAATTCCTTGAATAATTTAAGAATAATTTAAATAAGAAATTGATTAATGAATGGAACACTTTACACCGTAGTAGTTGTATGAACTATCTATAGAATATTTTAAACAAAAATCACAATGTCATTTCCAATAATAATATTTTACATTTTTTATAGACATTTAATTTATTTTATCGCCGTTAAAATGCTAAACGACATTTAAATAGTATCCAACACAAGCATGTTATAAGTCACGTAAAACCATGAGCTCATTGTTGGAAAATTTAAATGAAACTTAGAATGTATTATACTTGTTGTAGCAATAAAGGTAAAATGTATAAAATATCAAACCATGTAAACTAAATAATACTAAAGTATGAAGAATGTGGAAGCTTAAATAAATATTTTTGTTGCATTTAAAGTGTATAGGCAAAAAAGTTTTTTTAAAAATGCATGTAAATAAAACTTAGTTTTCAATTTTCACATAAGTAATATTTAATTGATATACGTAGTTTTTAATTATGATGATGGTTTATCAGAAAAGTTTATATTGTATTAAATAACCGGAGTCGGCAAATTGCGTCCCTATAAGTACGGTCATGGTCATATTATACTATGTGAATTGCGGCCCGCGTACTTTTAAAACATACGTAAATTGCGGCCCGAGAAATTACGAAAAAAAATGAACTTTGCTTCCTTTCAGTCTCCTATTGAGTATTGACACAACCAGACATAGATCAAGAAACCACCATGATGTTGAATTACTTGAATTGCACTTTATAGTTTATAGTTTATAAATTATAATCGAAAAATTGTGTTTCAATCCGAATCCATATAAAAAGATAACTGATATATAAAACAACATTTTTATATTATATCTTTGGTTTCAATCACAGAAAAATTATGTTTCATGGAATAATATAAAATGTCATGGATTAATCAATCATATTTTGCCCTGTTCGCATATGGATTCTAGACTTTTATTCGTTTTATTTTATTCGTTGAGTCGGCTATCTAGTTGCTTTATATATAATATATATAAACTGTACCACATATTATGTGGTTGCTCTACAGTTTACAGTATTTTTTTTCAATCTAATACAAATGGACGTTATGAAAAGTGAAAGGAATAAAACGTTGAAAATAGTTGATGGTTTCAAATTTCGTTTTCATAAATTTCTAAACAATGATATTCAACGTTGGTGTTGCACAGTTAAAAGTGTAAGTATTTTTTGAAATTTGATGATAATAATATTTGTATAGATAGTTTTAAGTCAGTTATAGTTATAGTCCTAAGTCTGAAAAATGGGAAGGAAAATATTGGTTTTGTGGAAAAAAGGCTTAGACGTAATTTACATATTAATAATAAATAGTTAGATAGGCATATGTACAAAAATATACCCGGGCCACAATTTACGTATATATAAAATATACCCGGGCCGCAATTTACGTATGTATAAAATATACCCGGCCCGCAATTTACAGAGACTCTAAATAACAGTATTGAAATAAGATTTTTTTTTTTTAATAATATCAATGAGTACAAAATGAACGGCAAGTTTGGTTAAGATATACTTATTTTTTTTATATTGTTTAAAATACATTTTTCATATATATTGCATTTTAAGATCCAGAAAAAAACGTAAGGAATTTATTGATTTCATAATGTTGTACTCGGCGTACACTTATTAAGCCCTAGATATAAACAAAAAACTTACAAATTGAGTACATTTTATAAATTTTAAAATGTATAAATATTACAGTTACGGCAAGCATCGTGGATATGAATGACGAAGTGACGATTAGTGAAAAGATAATTTGTATCCATACATGGTGTAGATTAATCCAATCAGTAAATCTCAATAGAGAATAAAAAAAATAAAAAAATAGGAAAATGTTTAAAAACATAATTTGAACTTCTGATGTAATTCTATTTTACCTCAAGATGATCGAGTAGAGTGTTTGTTCATTACATTTTAGAAAATTATATAATCAAAAGTCCGAAATTCGGGCCTCATTCCAATCGTCCCTTACAAAAACCACCAACCGATGAGAATCATTCCAGTGAATATCCATTAATGTGTTTTATTAAGCCCTTCCAAACATACATACCAATTTATAGATATTTCATGAAATCTGCAACGTGATACTTAATAAAATGAGAAGCACTGATATTAATAACGAAAAAAAGATGTAATAATTTTTGTATTATAATCATTATTCAAAAAATAATAATAATTTTGTCAGGGACTTCAAATTTCACCATATATTAATGGCATGTTATTACTTATTATAAGATACTTCAGAAAAAATTTAGAAATTTAGTGCTAAAAGTAGAACTTCTAAAATACCTCATTTTTAAATTTTGAATATAATATTTAATAACAAATTTAATATTCGAAAAAAAGATATAAAAATTTAGTATTTAACCTTACTTCACTTATATACATAAGCAACAATTACGTAGATTTTTTTATACGCGTTTAACTAAATTCTTATTCAATTTTTACGGAATCGACTGTTTTTACATCAATTTTTAAGTTTTAAATGGCAAATGTTTATAAATAACAATTCCACCGCAATCATTTGAAAACTTGGATAGTAGAATGGAAAATATGTTTTGAATCTTTGAGTAAAAAAAAAAATGTCTTTTTTGTATAGAACAAATATTTCAATGGTTTTAGTATAAAATAACCTATTGGCAATTAAACTGAAAATTGTTAAAAATATTAACCGCATATTCTACACCTAAGCTTTGTTCGGGCTCATTTTACTGAAGAAATGATTTATCGTTTCTTTTTAGTTAAATACACACATTTTATTATCTATTCCGAGGAGCGATGAATACTCTATGGTACGAAGTAGGTCCTTTTTTTTATGTAATAAATATGTTGAAATACTGCTGCGTTTTCTCCGTAAATAATATTTCTACGCATTTTTTTAGCTCAAATATTTTGAAATTTTTACCTGTACATTGCGAGTTATCTCGAATTCTTTTTTTTTTTTTTTACTTTGATTTGTGCACGATTATATATTGAATATAATGCTGTTTTCAGGTGATAATCAAAACGGTTGCAATCTTCACGTAGGTTTATATAGTTAAAAATAGTTTACTCTTGAAGTCCGAAGATAGGATGTGTTTTTGCAGAATATTCGAAATGTAGGCTTATTTGTGGGATGCATTTTACATCAGTCACGTACGATATGTGATTTGTAATAAGATAAGTTATACAGAGTATTCCTTGGGGATTAAACCATTGCGATATCTCGCAAGATAATAAAGATGATCGATTTTTTTTCTAACAAAATTCACAAGGCTAAAGATTATACATTATTCATGTATTAATTAATTTAGATGTTTCAATAACAAATAATAAAAAAAAAAAAAATGTATACAGAAAAGCTTCGATGATTCAAAATTCAGGGAGCAGACCTGAAAATTCGAATTTAAAGGTTTTTGATTTAGTGGGAGTTCCAAATTGTTATAACTTATAACATACATGTTCATTATTTAATTTACAAACTGTTTGCATCAATAATTGAGTAATTATTAGTAATTATTAATAATTATTACTCATTATAATACATAATTTATTATTGTTTATTACTAATTTATATTATAGGTATACATGCATCAATACATATATTTATTAAAATAAAAACCGATTATTTTCCCATTATAAGAAGTCAATTACAAAAAGTCTAACGTGATTCGCACCATGGGTATTCATCGGTGTTCTGACAAGATAATGGTGTCGGATATAGAGAACCTTATTCACATTCAAAATCAGCGAACGTGACGTGTACCTACGTAGTATAGGTACATTATATTAAATTTAAAATCAATGATGAATCATTGTTTTTGGAAAAAAATTATGAGCGAAATTTAAGTAATGATTATATTTGTATTTATATATATATATATATATATATATATATGCCTACTATAACAACTTGTTTAAATTTTTTTTTAAATAAAATTTTTTATTATAAATAATTGATGAAATTTTAAATTTTGAAATTAAAAGCACTTGAGTTATAATAAAAAAAATCCATATCGATTAATAATATCTTCAAAAATGGTCTATTTTGAAATTTCTAGCTTATTAAAAAAAAAAAAAAAAAATGTATAGCTTAATTTTTTACTTAGAAGATTATGTTCAAATTTAAGATCTAAAAATCAAAATTTAAAAATAGTATAAAATAAAAAAATAATGGTTTGGGCAAGTGATGAGAAGGTCAAACTCTGATTACCTTAAAGCGGCGGCCGAATGGAAAAGTTAAAACCACGGGGAAGAGACTAAGAGGACGTCCAAAGAAGCGATGGATAGATGGTATAAAGCAGGATTTAGAGAAATTAGGGATATCAAATTGGGAAGAAAAGGTACATAATCGTGGAGAGTGGACGGGAGGTGTCGGTGGTGGCAAAAACTCTTGAAGAGTTGTGATGCCAATGAAGAAGAATAAAATAAAAATGAGAATAAACCTGAAATTTTACGTGAACAAAATGATTTGATCGGTAATCACAACTATAAATGCATGGAAAAATAATTTATTGAGTTAATATTTATTGCGTTATACCATAGGTAGGAATATACGTGGAAAATATATTAGTTAAAGAATATTTTTACTGAACTAACAGTTTCAAATCGTATGACGTTATTTTTGAAAAATGATATTCGTAAAAGTATGAAATTTAAATTATAAAAGAAAAGCCTGTTTAACGATTTTTGAATTTGTTTAGTGCTGTCAGTTATGCATATTGCATACAGATACTATTACATTTTCAGGTTCTCGTGTCATATATTTAAAATTTTGATTTATGATTAAAAATTTGGATTTATATCGCTTAATATCAAAAATGGACTTGATAAAACACCAATTTTTCTTATTTTTACTCAATTTTTATGTTGTTTTTCAATATGCTTGGAAAAACTATTGAAAACATGGAAAACAACCTCTTTAAAGTACCAACTAGGTAATATTTATGATTTATGGTGTTGCTGGATGAAACTTTTGAGTTATTATTACTACTCAAGAAAGTGATAAAATATGAGATAAAAAAAAAACACATCACTGTAAAACCAATTCATTATTTGTTTTACTCAAAATCTAAAATTTGAAGAACAATCAAATACATTTGAGAATAGAAAATATGGATGAGAAAAACTACGATGAAATAACAGCTTTATCGTACTTTTTCCACTTGAAAATTACATACACCCAATACGAGTACGTAAGTTGAACAAACTTTGATATTTTCAACTAAATTTATCGAAGCTAATATATAATTAATACATTTGAATTATGGAAGTTCGGGATGAAAGTATTTTAGTTATGTATTGTGGCCAGACATTTTCCAGTTTTAGATTCTGAGTGAAGCGAAGGATCTTATGGTTTTACAATGATGTTTATTTTTTTTTATTTTTTTTTCTGTAAACACTTTTTCGTATAGAAATCCTTGTCCAAAAAATTCGTCCAGCAACTTTTTAGATTCGAAATTGAACTGAGATGGTACTTTAAACAGGTTATTTTTCCAAAATCTCCATAGTTTTTCCAGTAATCAAGAATAACGATCGAAAAACTGAGTAAATACGGTAAAATCGGTAAAAATCCGCCGTAAACGAGATTTTCACTGTTCAGATTTTAGGTATTTAGTCATAAATCGAAAAGTATTGAAGCTAAAAACTTGAAAATTTTATCCAATATCAAATACATACTTTTTTAAATTGGACGACATTTTCAGAACAATTATAGCACTTTTGATTTAAATATAGAACTTTTAATTTACCAAGTTGTTTGAAAGTTTTTGTTTATGTAATATAATTTTAAATAGGTATTTGACAAAAAGTTCTGAAAATTTAATATGACCTTACTCATATACCTACCTAATTATCCTAACAAAAATTCAAAAATCGTGACTCAGGATTTTTTTTATACACACTTTAATAAATTATTATACGATTTTTTACGATATTGTCTGATTTCTTTTAAGTTTATTTCTAATGAGTTATAATTGTTATAACAGTTGAAGTTTATATGAGTTATGTCTAATTGAATATTTTATGAGGGTTTAATTACAAAAAAACTCACCAAAAATTATACAAATAACCGTAAAATACGAAAACAGTATTTAAATTATAATATATTATATTACACTGGAGCTTTGCTCGGAATCGTTTTATACTAAAGAAATGAGTCATCATTTCTTTAAAACTTAATACACTCATCACCAATATCTTGTCCGAGGACCGAAGAGACGAAGGACGAACTTGTACCACCATCATCTCGCTTACCAGCTTTTTTTTAGTTAAATATTAAATTCTAAAATTCGGAAAGAATAAAATAAGTTGTGTGCGTTCCGCAGCATAAACAAGCGCTGAAGGCTTCCGAACGCGGACTAACGACGGATTCGGAAACGAGTTTGGACATTACTACCAATGCTCTCAAAATATCTAAGTACAGCCAACACCAAACGTGTTGACGTTGGCGTTCGTTTGCCTTGGTCGTCTAGTCTGGACGCGGCTTTACTTGAACGTACGCGCCGCGGCGAGAATGGCTTTCGAGTGGACGGCAAACAGTGCGTCCGTGATCCGCGGCGGCGGCTACCCTACGCACGACGACAGCACGCGACGGTGTAGTGTTTGACGACGGTGGCGACGATAATGGCCGGAGACTCGAATCCGACCGGACCTTTAGGAAATCGCACACGGTCCGGCGGCGGCAGCGCACTGCGTTAAGTGCACAACGGACGTGAGGGGGGAAGAGTAAATATACGTTCGCGTACGCCATTTAGACCGTTGGGGGGTTGATTTAACAGAGTGACGATCGAGATCCGATTCCATATGAATCCATTTGTTTTTTCCGACCGTGACCATTAAATTAAAAAAAAGTACGCACATCACACCGTGTTCTTGGCTGGTCGGGATAGGCGATGGGAATGAGTGTGTTGCGTTTTAAAGAAATGACGGATAATTGCTTTAGTCAAACGATTCTGAGCAAAGCTTTAGTGTAAAATAAAATATACCGTTCATATATTTAACTTTTTTTTTAGATTCTGAACGAAGTGAAGAATGTATTGATTTTACTATGATGTGTTTTTTTTTTTTTTTTTTTTTTTTTGTTTTTTTTTTTTTTGTTTTTGTGTCTGTGTACACCATAACTACTCGAAATAATGCTTCAATTTTGAACTTCAGGGTATGTTTTCGGTGGCAAAACGAATATCGGAGGTACCTTAGAGAGGTCACAAGTGAAAATTCCCAAAAGTTTTCAAATGCCACGGGAAAAACAAACAAAAAATGAGGAAAAAACGGTACTTTTTGTGCAAAACCCGTTTTCGACGAAATCGATTTTTTTATTTAGCCGTTACTCAAAAACCAAAAATTGTAGATACTTGAAATTTTCACCAAATGTTTATATTGAAATCATCTATACGTGGTAAAATTTTTGAACACTTTTGACTTTTTTTGAGCTTTTTATAGACAATTTAAATTTTTGACTTTTCTTAGTTTTTTTTTCTGAAAAGTGGATAAAAAAAATTTGGCTGGACAAAAAATCTTGAAAATTTAATACAAGGTACCTAATATGTCGAACTTATCGGTATAAAAAAAAAATTCAAAGCGTAATGCACAATTTTTTTTTTATAAGCATAAAAAGTTCATATTTTTACGAAATGTGTAGAAAATCGCGAAAATTTGAAGTTATTTTGCAGTTGAAAATTCATAAAATTTTAAGTATTCAAAACTAAGAATTGTAAATTCGGTACAAAGTTTGACATACGTTTTCCTTCAATTATCTGTAAAAAAATTTGCACTGGAATAAAATCAAAAATTTTTATGAGTGTTTGAAATTACAATTTTTTCACATAATCGCGTAAAATAACAATTTAGGCATCATTGATTTTTGATATTTGTTCTTATTCAAAAAGTATAGGTCGTAGAAACTTAAAACTTTTACAAAATGTTTAAATAGGCATTTTCTTTACATAGTTGTATTTTCAAAATATTTCGTTTATTTTTTAGCTATTTATAGGCATTTGAATAATTCGATTTTTCTTAGATTTTTTTTTATAAAAGTCGATAACAATTTTTTGGCCCTACCAAATCGCTTGAAAATTTAATAGAAGGTTTTGAATAAGTTGATCTAAGAGTGATTCAAAAATTATTCAAATACATAGGCACAATTTTTTTTTATAGGCAGTTGAAGTTCAAAAATCGACAAAATTTGTCAAAATCACGAATATTTGCAAATTATTTTGTAGTTGAAAATGTATAAAAATTTTTGTATTCAAAGATAAGAAATGAAAATATTATGTAATATCACAGCTGATGAAGATAATTAAATAGATTAAGTTTATTATAATATAATCAGTAGCTGACAGCTGTTCTATACAAAATATTGGTAGATTGTAAACACAAGGTGTATAACGTACCTTTACATGGTTGAATAGAACGTTACTAACTTCCAATTTCCAGTTATTTTAATGTGTGTATCAGTTCCATAAACATGTGGATTTTATATATTATTATTAATTATTAATATTTAAATAGACGTAGCCACGGAGCATTCAGCATATATGGACGGCGGGGTCGGGTGGTACCGTCACGATAGTGCATTTAGGCAAATAATATGGTATTTACCTACGCCCTATCTATGCACATCCTGGTTTGTCCAATGCTCACGAGCAGAAGTCACATGAATAGACAAATGTAAATTTAACCCAATCTAGGATATTAAAATAAAATATATATTACAATTTAAGGCTGACATCTTCATCTTCGTTCAGAATCGTTTTTTTTTTTATAATATAAAATAATTCCAAAATCTATCCAATAATGCCTAATCTAGCAATGCATCTCGTGTATCCCACCCAACTACTGTATCCTGTACTTAACTTACAATGATTTATCATTGCATTCAAATGTAAAGTACCATACAACTAAACTATCGTAAACCAGGTGATCCCATGATAGAAAGTGCTATACACTCCTCACCATTATCTTGTCCGAGGAGCGAAGCGACGAAGGACGAACTTCCACCACCATTATCTTATCGGCCATTGGTGACCATTAAATTAAAAAAAAGTACGCACATCACACCGTGTTCTTGGCTGGTCGGGATAGGCGATGGGAATGAGTGTGTTGCGTTTTAAAGAAATGACGGATAATTGCTTTAGTCAAACGATTCTGAGCAAAGCTTTAGTGTAAAATAAAATATACCGTTCATATATTTAACTTTTTTTTTTTTTTTTTTGGTTTGACTGTTCGTATGTTTTTTTTATCAAATCAGTTTAAACGGTCGGACCAGTTACTTTTAGCAAATATTTAAAGTTGAAAATTGATAAAAAAAAATAGACGATTCCGTAAAAATCGTATGATAACTTATTTAAACGCTGGTAAACAAAATCTTGGATCACGATTTTTGAATTTTTTGTACATTGGTAGCAAAGTAAGTTATCATTATAAGTAAGACTATGTTACATTTTTATTATTTTTTGTCTAATATCAAAATTTGTAAATAAATTAAAAAAACCTAAGTATTTTCAAAGTTATTTTTTTAGTCTAAAAGTCGTTCAATTATTTTGAAACATTCGTAAAATATGTATCCACGCGCCATTAATTTATTTTGAAATTTTAAAGTTTCCGGCAACCTAAGCTTCATAGTTATGACTCAATAACTAAAATTAATTTATTAACAGTGTCGTTTATGGAAAATTTTTCCGTTTTTACAAGGGTTTTCGGCAGTTTTTTTACATGCCTCGAAAAACTATTAAGAGGAAAAGAAAACGATTTGTCTAGAGTATAATCTACATTCAATTTATGTTCTAATTGAGTTGCTCGATAAAACTTTTGAGTCACTAAAAAAGTGTTAACAAAAAAAATATAAATAAACATTATTGTAATACCAATAGACCCTTCGCTTCACTCAGAATTTAACAACTGTAGACGGGGCTGGATTAAGACATTTTGTGCCCCAAACATACGTTTATTCTATACTTGTGGGCGTAGGTAGAGTCATTCTGACCGTATTCAATTCTTGACGTTTATTTCTAAATAATGAAACTGTTTTACAAAACTTTAATGTTCATTAAATTTTTTGTTCAACTTAACCAGCAGTTAGTGGATTAGGCTGTGAAGATGGTGAAATTAGAAAAATGTATCAAATTTTCATTTTTTTTTTTCACAATTTACTATCACAATTTTTTTTTTTTTTTTAGTTATAATTAATTTTCTGAACTCACCGCCACGGGCCATCTTTGTTACGGTTTAATTTATTTTAAATATGTTACATACGTATCGTAATCGCTTATAGTTTTTCTTATAAATATGATTTAAAACATGCGACTTTTAAATCTTGCACCCTTAAGAATATGCCCTCTTTGTCTTCATTTAATCCAGCCATGCCGACAAAACTATATATTTACATTATTCATTTTATTTGATGTATTTGGTTTAAAATGTCTACATGTTCTTTTAACATCAAAGACCAATTTATAACTTCATATTATGTCCAAAAAAATACGAATTTTTTTAACATTGTTTTGCTTAGTACTTATTCTTTATGAAACGTAAACATCCAAAGTCTTGAGTAACTACACTACACAGTAATGGTATCTTGTGTTTTGTGCAGGATGTGACTTGTTATTCGGCACAAAAGATACATTTTATTGAAGTATTAAAATTAAAAAAATACGAATATCTTCAATCAAAAAATGTTGTTACGATTAATGATTGTCTTTTATGAATACCTAAAAACTTAAAAGATCACAAGGTAAAAAAGAGTATAATATATGTTTTTTCCTCATAAAAATATAATTTTATTAGTATTTTAAACGGAATTCGAAAAATACGTATAATTGTGCCTTTATACAGAATTCAATCACAGTTTAGTAAAAAAAAAAAAAAAAAAAAAATGAAATACATTTTCTCATAATACTTTTCATCTCTACTTCGTTGTTATTAAAATACCCATCCACGACTTTCGCGTTAAAATCAATATTGTTCTTTTAACAGCGACGACTGTGCGATAAGCAACTGCCGTGTTGTTATTGGCTACTAGACTAATCTCAAAGAATGAGCACGATAAATATTATAATCACGAGTCGCATAATTATGGTGAAAACCGAAAACGCATAAAATATTTTTGAGGCTGTTGTAACATCGCGTGTTCGCGTAAATACAGCTAGACTCTAGAGTGTGGTTTGAACATTTCGTACGCGTACCGAGAATTCGAACATTATAATATTTGTTATACAACACGACGGTATGTGGTTTCCCATCGAAAAACACATTCGAGGCGACGAACTTGCAAAACGGCTCGTCTGTAAATTATAAATGGCACGCACTCACGTATTTTGTAGTTTTAACGGGCTCCTCCTTTTGGAATTTTCCATTAGTCATTGAGGAAATTACGGTAGAAACGAGGAAGAAAATGTATGCTCGAGCACTCGTTTTTATTAAAACCGTTTAAATCTTGACCATATTTTATGTGCACACTAACAGAACCCCACCCGGAACCGTTTTTTGTGTGCGTTAATTCTTGCATTCTCTGAAAAGATTTTAATCTAAATCATGTCTGGATAAAAAAAAAATGTGCACATTAAACCGGCTACTTAGGAAAACTGTTGTTATTTCGAAATTAAGCATTCGCATTTAGCGAAACTCATTTTGTAGCCTAATCAATTTTTCGTTATGTCGTTTATAGTTTACGTGTATCAAGTGTGCTTTCGTTTTTGCATTTGTACTACCACGTAAGAAATGAGAAATAAAATAGATGTGTTTAGGCAATTTATTTTGTTTTTTTGTTTACTCTATTGTGATTTGGTCAATTACTTAATAATCTCGAGATAAAATTAAAATTAGTCATCGTTTACTCAATGCGAATTAATCGAAAAAATGATTATGGAGAAACATTTTTCAACTTTTATTATAACACGAATGTTATCAGGTTAGGTCATCAATTACTAACCGTTTACTTAAATAAATCTTGGAGTATAATATTTTTGTACCCAAGAAATAAATTTAACGATACGTACTTACGTTTTGGGAAGTTTTTATGTTTTATCTTCCGCATTTCCGTGTATCACGTCAACGAAAACACAATCGACTACGCTAGCGGCCAGTGAGAATAATGTTAATCCGAGAATTGTATTCAGCCGGAGATTAATTCAGCACGTCGTTATAAAAAAAAATATTTATAATTGAAACTAATCGTTCATTATTTTGTGCTTTAATTAATATATATTACAACTTAGTAGGTTAGTTATACATAAACTCATAAATTAAATAACTGGCCTTAATATTCTAATGGCGTCGAGTGTCATTAACATTTATTTTGTTACATTAGTATCAAAATGTTCCATGCGAGTTATTTTCGACAGTTATATGGCAATTGATAGTGAATTTGTTCTAAGTCGTGTTATACTAATAATTGTTCAAATATACTAGTTGACTTTTGAGGAAAAAGAGCCAGCATGCTAATCGTAAAATATACATACGGATTAGGATTTATTATTCGATCACCAACATGACCAAAAAGATTGGTAAGTACATAATTGATATCACAGCCATTGACCGATCATAATTAAATTTATCAAGACATAATACATTTTAAACATAAACGTGTCAAAAACTAAAAATCACCATTGTCATGATATCAACCTAAAGTAGATAAATGTATTATTTAAAGGTTTGCTAAAAAAATAAACTTAATTAATTAAATTATTACTAATAAATAAAGTGGTACTCAGTACTTTGTTAGGTTAATATTATACATATTTTCAGACATTTAGACATTTAGAATTTATAATATTTTGAAAATACACATTGGCCATATATTTTAAGTAAAACAAATTTCATGACCAGAAAAATCGAAATACTGGGTTTTTGTTTACGATTTTCAATAAATCTATGGTTATTTATTTATTATTGGATCGTATATGATGATTATAATAAACACATTATCAAGTAAAAAATAAATGATATTTTGACGTAAACGTATTTATTTAAGCATTTTATAGGAGATAAATAATTTATTTAACTAAATAATTATTCACAAACGCAAAAATGTAATTTTCTTTTGTTCTTATAACGTATTGATGAGTGCTTAAAATTATCGATATTCGCTACTGCTGTAAAAGATATAGGAATAAAACAGCTATTTACTTACTAATTGTTATCACTTTTTCGATAGTTTCGACTGTGTGAACCAAACGGCATGAGACGAATGAATACAGTATATCAGAACCGATCCGTTTCAATCACTTTACCCACCCCAACAAACACCACCCTCCGGCAAAATAGTATTCGCGTTTTCTGTAAAGGGCCACTGCAACTGCTGGATTTTTATTTGAAAACTTTTTTTTTCCTCTTCACTGGCATCCTGTTCAAAACTACTTCCGCCGTCCGTGCCGCCGTCTGCTAGGTGTTGAGCTGGAGCTATTGAGTGTCGAATACGTAGAACGGAAATACCTTTGGGACTTTATACAGTTGTAATGCTTGCAATAATGTTGAGAAGAAGGTTAGCGCTCGAGAAATGGACTTTTTTTGTATTATGCACAACGTCCGATCGCGTAACATTGCAGTAATAATGTTATTGTGTAATTTTCATTCATGAAACTACTGACTGTAATCAAAAATAATTTTCCACATTAAATAAAATTATTTTAGCTGAATTTATTTTTCCTGTAAAACTCGCAGACAAAACGTTACAATGACGAGTTTCAAAACGTTTTCAACGCATAAAAATGCAATAAAAGCTAACGACGCCTAAACGTTACAGTGACGTCGCATGATATCATATTTCATCGAATGACACACAACGGTGAAAAATAACTGTAGTGTTTAAACCGAACATTTTTTTTATGAATTCACTTTCCAACAGAGATGAAATAACGAAATTGTTTTTGGATGACTGACGGTAACATTGACGTTATACATTATTACTTAAAATTAACTAAGTTGAGGTTTTGGTAAACATATAACTATTCGTTTTTACCTTCGAGAATTACTCTCTTTTAGACATGACTCTTCGCCACCGAGATCCAAGTTCTTGCTTCCAATAGCCAAACTCGAAGTACCTAAACATATTGACTGCCATAAAACCTCAAGTCGGGAAAAACGTAACTGGACAAAAGCCAGACATATTCGCACCATGGGTATTTTCCGCTAACATGTTAAAATATGTTTATTTTAACATGTCAATTGAAATATTTCAAAATTGAAAATTTCACTCATCTTGAAATATTTCAATGAAATTATGAAATATAATTTTTTTTTAAATACATGACATGATGTTGGTAAATAATAATATGATATGCATTAGTGAAATGTTATCAATCAGATTCTATCATTCCTTGATTATAGACTTACAGTTTGACCATAATATAAACTAAAAATTATTTTGTTACCTACGCACTGAATTTATAATAATCTATGCGACACAGCGTATTGTGAAGGCTCCATGTTTTATACCAGATACCAAATAATAAAACATATTGAGCTTTGTAAATTTTAGGTTGTAACCACGGTCTTACAAGATATCTTCTAAGACCGTGGTTGTAACTATTAATGATTTTTGGAGCTAGAAGAATTTTATTTACTTGATAATAGTTTGTTATTTCGTAATGATTACTTATTGTCTTATTGACATGACATTTGTTTAGTAGTAAAGAGTAAATTCTTGGAACAATTAGCATATTATTTCTTATTAGAAACTAAATTAAAAAGTTCAAAAAGTGAAAACAGCGCAATTTATTTTACTATATTAGTTATTAATTATTATTTTATTAATATGGGTAAAAGAAAACATGATATACACAGATGTTTTCGCGATGAGTGTTTTGAAGATGGAAATAAGTCATTACATAAAAAAATATGTAATTTTTGTTCTTGGTCAACATTTCCAAACGCTACTAGACAAAAAAAACATATTTTAAATTGCAATAGCTGTCCCTCTGATGTGAAAAAAAAAATTAAAACACAGTGGAAAATATGTTGGCAAGTCTTCTATAATAAGTAAGTAAATTTAATACAGATGTATCAATTGCATTATTTAAATTTGTATTAAAGTTAAAACAACCATAATAAACATATGTACATATTTTGCTAATACAATTTTTATTTTTCGTATAAATGAAATATTTCATGAAACTTTCATGAAAATAAATTTCATGAAATTTTAGAACCCTAATTTAAATAGTTAGTGTATAAGAATAATATAATACATAGTAGGTACTAAAAAGTGAAACATTAAAATATATGTGAACATCGTTTGTTAAAAAAAAATATATATATTTGACGTAACTTGTAATAAAAAACTAATACGATTATTATATTTGTATTGAATACTGCTATTAAATTTTTCAATTATGGAGATCATTCCAAGATCCGAAATGTATTCCAGTACTTAGTATTAACATTAATTAATTTTTATCAATTTTTAGATTTTTTATCCATTATGAAATATTATTCAGGTATTTTATACCCATCGTGTCTAGAATATAATTTTTGAAAATAAAGTAACTAACTCATTGAATAAACCTATTACATTGTACTAACATTAAGCATAATTTTTTAATCACATTATTTCCCATGTTGTCTATGTATAATTGTATAATTGTGGCTCGTCTATTCAACGCGTCAATGAATTATTTTTCCAAAAAGAGTAGGTATCTGTTTAGTCTGATATAGATGTTGAACAATGCGACTGATAGATGCTCTAGAATAGTTGAGCCATTATTGTTGTATTGAAAATGTTCACTTTAAATAATAAATCAAATTGCATCCGCCATGGACGATGAAAAAGGAACAATACTTTGAATATGTGATTTAAAGTATTTATATAAAACAACCGTAAAGTAAAATAAGAACTTCACGTTATTATTAATGGAAAATGTACTTATTAGTTACGAAATTTGTATAGTTACATTTAACGACGGGTGTTATCAAATTTAATAAACGTATTTTATAATTAAGTTTAATAATAACAACATGTAGTATTCGACCCAATTGAGTAAGTAAGTGTGTAACTATTTCAACTTCGTCCAGGTTTAGAATTTAACATACAGTTTTAATAAAATGAACAGTAAATAGTCTTAAAGTCATAGGTAATATGTTTCAGATTTGAATTTTAAGAATCATAAATGCCGAATTTGGTTTGTAATATTATAATATGGGTTATATTACTTTAGCTTTATGTACGAGTATCCGATATCAAAATTTGATTCACGAATTCGTGTATTTACGTGATTGAAGATTACATCATCTCATTTCTTATTATGCTAATTTTGAGTGGTTAGAGCGTAGTATCAAGAATTAAGATCATTTGAATTATGAAGAGGTGTTTGGGAAAAACGTCTAGTCCCTCAAAATGTAAGATGTAGTTGTGCGTATGCGTAAGTACAGAAAACATACCAAATATTGAAATTAGTAGTTAGTATAAAACTTTTCATTTTTTTAATATAATTACGAACTTTATTATTTGGTTTAAATAAACAAATAGATAATTTTAAGAACAAAAATGGAATAATGTTTTAACATAGAATAACGGAAAATATAATATAAAACTAAAGAAATTTTTAACTGAAAATAACATAAATCAAAATAGTTTTTTTAAATGCAAGCACACACTATCAACACTCAAATAAAAGTTTAAATTAATTGTATATACAAAGTCAAATAAACAATAATAATAATAATAATAATAATAATAAAATCATGAATAATACGGTTAGCTAAGCTCAACAGTAAAATATTAAACACAAAATTAAAAAAAAAAAAAAAAAAAAAAAAAAATACCCGTACAAAGATACCCATGGGTGATAATAGAATATTTTTATAAAGAGGCAAATTATTTGTTGCGTATATTAAGTACATGGTTAGTGTAATTATATTGGCTTAGAATATCAATCGTCTCCCAAATTTAAAATACATTTTTTTTTTCATATCCTAAATTCAACGAAGCAAAACCAGTTTTGTAAAATCATTAATATCAATAAAAAAACAATAACGAAAAGAATATTGGTGATCCGAGTACAATATGACTGCTCATATGAAGTTGATCAGACTCAAAAATTCTAAACAGTTCAAACTGTTAAAAATTTAGAAACTACATCATAGTTTCAAGTCAATAGTTCTGTCCTATTGGCTGTTGACATTATGACTCAAGTTCTGCCTGATCTATTCAGGAGACACTATTTTTTACTTTTCTGTACACACTCTATTGGTTGTTGTCGGTGTGACCAAAGTATATGTATGTTAACGAATTCGTCAAAAGTCTGCGGTGAAATTTTACACTATAGTTTTCACAATTTATCAGTCAACGTATAGTTCTACTCCCGCAGGTTGTTTGAAAAAACAGCAATATTATTCTTTCAAATAAGGTCGTAACATACGAGTATTATACGCCACTATTAATTTAATTAATGGTATTTATTTTTTATTTTTTTTTATCAAAATTTTATATACTTTTTTCTTAGAAAAATTTTTTTTTTAACAAAATATATTTCAAACTATATTACGTATATAGAAAAAATCAAGTTCATAAGTTGCCTCAAGAGTGTAAAAATGGAACACATTGAGTCTCCTGAACAAAAGAGTAGGTACATTTTTTTTTTTTACCAAAAGATTCTAAACGAGCTTTCCATCTGAATCCCAAAGCTAATTACGAATAGATGATCTAATAATTTTATTAACATATTTAAAGTTGAAATCGATGCAAAAAACAGTCGATTTCATAAAAGACGTATAATTATTTACTCAGACGGTTATGAAAAAATTTTGAGTCACGATTTTTAAAATTTGTTCAGTATCGTTCATGAAGTACATAAGTAAAATACATTTCATTTTCAGAAATTGTTATGAAAAAATCAAAAAATTGAATTTTGAATTCTATTAGTATTAGAAATTGAATAGTTGTGTGTTTACGAATTTTTTACCTGACACCATCATAGGCCCGGATCATAGTTCAATGTCTTTATTATTGTTACGACATTACATTTTATGGAGTTTTTATACTGCATATTATGAAACCATATTTATCTTAAATTTGTGAAACATAAAAACAAATAATCAAGCATTCTGTAATAATTAAAATGTCTTAATGGGCTCATTTACTCAGTGAACTTATCAAAAATAACTAATACTGCTGCAATATTATGTGCTTGCAGCGTCGTATGATATATATATATATATATATTTTTTTTTTTTTTTTAATGTAATACTACAATTATTTTTTTTTTTTTAATAAAACAATAAGAAAAGTAAGTTATCTATATATACAACAATTTTTTACAATGAGCATTATTGTAACAGAAATCAAACGTTTTTTGACTTTAAATTAAAATAAAACAAGGTACAATACATTTTAACTCGAATTTGTTTTTGATTTGACCACATGTACATACACTATTTAGTCAATCAAATTATTTCGAATAATCATGTTCTACCTTAAATATGCATAATGATGGCATAATACGAAGAATGTTTTTATTTTGGTAGATTCTCATTAAACATCTGTTGTCCGCTTAAGTCACTTAAAGATTGCCTCCCCGGACAATTGTCCCTCCTTGTTTCCTGTTAATAGTGACTATAGGTCAGTTTTGAGTTCAAAAACATTTGTTACTAACGCACAACGAGTGAAAACGTGTTTAACGGATCGATACAAAAGTGAGGAGAAAAATACTCGAACGTGAAAAGAAAATAACCTTGGTCTTAATACGTATTCCCGAACGAACCCGAACAAATAAATTCCCGAACGATCACTTAGAATTCAATTTTTCTGTGTTTTTGACATTGGGCCCGAATCTGGTTTCAGCCGTCCATCGTCTTGCGGCATCACGTAGCCTTAAGCCCTAAGCTTTAAGCCGCGTCTACACCATACGACTAAGACAATCGAATTAACGCCTGCGACTTTTGTTCATTTGATCCGGATGAGTCCGGCTGTGCCCGGAATCGACTAAGATAAAAAATGTGCCTTTTATGTACCGACCTCCTCCCCAAGAGGGGGAGGCCGAAAGCCGAAAGCACATTCACCGTTGGCATTCGCTTGGCCACGCTGTGCCCACTCAAATCAACACACCTGAATGATGTCTAGGTGCAGCTCGATATAAATATATTATAAACTATATAAAGCTCAGGAAATCAGAAGCAGTGTATTAATTAAACGATCGCCACTCGTCTGTCACGATCGTCGTGTTAACTGTAAACGAGTTGTTTGTATAACTCGTGAAGTCGTGACTGGCGAAAAATGACTTTTGTTTCAACATTAAAATCATGTTTTACCGAAGAAAAGCGTCGATGGCTTTGGAACGATTTCAATCGAAAGACACCTTCACGTTTTAAATTGTCAAGTTACAGGGAGGAGAATCGAGGGTCCTCGAAAGAATTCACTGTGGCTATATCAATACAAGATATAAGCAGTGGTTGCGATTCGAGAAATCTGAGAAAACCTAAAAAAATAACGCTGCCAAAAGAAAGCAAAAAAATATTTGATTTCGTTAAAATGTAATTCTATTAGTTTTACGAACGGTACATGAAAACGACGTAAGTGTTTTGAAGGACTAAATTGGTGTGTCCGAATCATCGTGAGAAATCCTATACACGTTTAACCCGTTATTGGCCGCGCGGGATAAATAATCTCCTATTGTATTTTAAGATGAGTATTAAAACGTGGTTATCGGTAATATTACATCGTGATTTACAACACGTACCTTATCAAAATCATGTTATTATAAAGTATCGGACGTTACTTTATCGAAACATTATTTAGTTAGTTTGGCCATCGTGTTCATTGACGAACTTCCTTGTTTCGGAACGTATTTACCCCGTAAGACTAAATCGGACGGTATCGAGAGATGTAAAATCGAATGCTTATCAGACAGTATTGTAGAAAACGATTTATTTGGAGCAGTTTTAAGCGATGATGACAACGAAATTAATAAAATCGTCCTAATTACGACCGTAAACTAAAGATTCAGACACAATTCATCTGGGGAATCATAGCTCATCTGGAGCCTCTGCCACAAAGAATTAGAAAATCGAATAGGTGCGCTTTTGTGAAATATTCAAAGACAAATAAAAGCTTAAGAGTGCACCAATTGTGTAAAGCTAATACACAGATTTCACTTAATAAAAAATTTGTCCTGATTGTTTCACGTCATAATATTATTTACAAGTATTAATATTTGTTCAACTTTATTATAATACATAATTATTAAAAATGTTCATACATCAAATATTAAGTTTAATTATATCATAAATAGTCGTTGGGTATACAACACACGTATTTGAATACATCGCGTATCATGTGACTATTTGAAATTATTTTGGTATTTCAATAATTGGTAAAAAATTTAAAATAATTTCTATGTATGAACTAATTTTTCAGAAAACAGTCGGTTTTTCGTGACGGGACGTCCAAAACAATAGAAACCATAACGATTCGTTTCACTTAATATAGCGTACGATTTTATTATTCCGTCGCCGTATTTATAAGGTAAATATTGACGAAAATCAAAATACCACGAGAGATTACATTTCTTTTTCGACGATTTTCTCATCGAGAAATCGTGAAACATACCCGGTCCCGAAATACGTCACGTCGTTCAGGAGCGTCCGTTATTGAGAGGGGTTGGTCAGCGGAGGCTTTGCCGTGGTATGCCGTATTCTTCACGGTGATAAAACGTACCACCGGAGCACTGTGGTGCCACGATGGGATAGAGGTGAAAAGCGGATTTCGCGTTTCCATTTGTGCGACGGACGGACCGACGCGTCGGCGAGTGCGATTTTTCCGCCGATCGATTTGTTCACCCCGGACGTGACGTGATGTCCAGTCGAGCGACGTCGACGTTTTTTGGTTGCGACCGGGGTTCATGTCGGGCAAAAGGGGTGGGGGGGGCGTGGGACACGACGGTGGCTTTTGCCGCCGCAATGATTCATGACGGTGCTATACGTTCAGGTGAGATATACGTGTTCCGAAAACGATTACCATCCGACCGAAAGAGATATAATAGCGGAAAACAAATTGCTGGCTCGTGAATTCTAATGAATAGTAGATAGCGGTATAATGTGTGTGTGTGTGTGTGTGTGTGTGTGTGTGTGTGTGTGTGTGTGTGTGTGTGTGTGTGTGTGTGTGTGTGTGTGTGTGTGTGTGTGTGTACATGAACAACTGATTATCAGATGCCAGTGTTTGGATCCTCGTAAAGCCGATTTTTTTTATTGTACTGTGTTGTCAAATACTCTAATGCGTTTTATATAATATATATCTATATATGTATATATGCGTGTGTGTGTGTGTGCGTATGTGTGTATTATAAAATACGTTTCGAATGTACTCCTATAGACGTACGTATTAATGGCAAATTTCGTTCTTTGTTTGTAGGCGTAATTTTTTTTTCCGGAAATAGCACATCTCTATATTACACACACTAACGATAGTTAATTATTATTTTAAATTTTATACGACTTTAAACCGTTTTAGATGGGCAATAACTCGTGCGATCGGGGTAGATAGCAGTTACTTTTGCTCTCTAAACCGAAACTAGTTGATAAAAAATGAAAACACTCAAGTGTCAAACTCAATGTTAAGGTCAAAATTATTTTTTTTTAATCTAGTATTTGAATGAGCTCATAGCAGCTTTTGAAAAATATTTTCCTAAATGTGAAAATAAAGACCACTGGATCGCATTCCCTTTTAGTGAAAACTATTTCAAGTCTGCAGTTTTATCAGAACAAAAAAAAAAGAAAAACGAATAGAACTAAAAACGGATTCTTCACTTGAGGCAGCATTTGAAGAGAAATCTATTATCGCCTTTTGGGCTGATGTGAAAGAAGAATATCCTGAGTTATCATGCAACGCATTCAATGTTCTGCTACCATTCACAAGCACTGTGTTGGTAGAAAGGGCCTTATTTATACGTACACTAAAAAAAAATAAGTATCGTAATAAACTGTGTGTAAGTTCAGACTTACGGGTTTATTTATCACGTGTGGAACCAGATTTCAAAAAATTAAGTTCAAGCAAACAAACTCAAGGTTCACATTAAAATTAAACTGTTGAGTTGATAAAATTATTTTTTATGCAAATTTTACGACGCAAGCTAATATTAAAATCTAGTCTATTAAACTGAATCACAAATATTTACCTTGACATTTTCCTCTAAAATGACTGTTTATTATACTAGTGTATCAGAGGCAGATTTTATCATTCACTCCAACATTGGGTGAATTGAAAGAACATTGGTAAATGTACTGATTATATAAATATAAGAATAATTTTTGAAATGGTGGAGAAAGGAGTAGTCTACATGTATAAAAATATTGAAATTAATTAGTCAAGACGTATTTTTCTTAACCAATTATTGCCTAAACTCCTAATCAGCAATCAAAAAAAGTTCAAAAGATGCTTTGTTCTATAGTTTCTAGCTATGTAACATCTTCAATTATACTATAATATGAGTACTTAACATTGTGAGTTTAGGACGTTAAGGTATAAAAAAAAATAATAAATTAATAAATAATTATTGAAGCAGTAGCATTTGTTAACACTTATAACAAACTAACGTTTTTGTTATTTTGCTGTGATAATAGAAATGAAATACCAAAAAAAAAAAAAACAATTCTAGAGGTACGTTTTCTCCATTCGAATTGAAATGTATACATATTCAATGATTTGCGTGTCTACATCGACGTAATAATAATCCTAATAATAGTTATTACCTATTACTATTAGTCCTTATACTTCTGTTCTCGGACCACGACATTTGAATTATGGCACACGCGGTATACATAGCGTTGTATATGTAGTTCATTTTACGTGTTTCTTGCTTTTTTTATTATTTTGAAACGTGATACGCACATGGTTGTTTTGCTATTTTTTCATCTGCTCGATACATTTGTTTAGTTTCTACATGTACGTCAACGGCAATAGAAAACAAAATATAATAATATGAACGTTTGTAAAACAGTTTGAATTAAAAACTCATGCGGAAACTTTTCATCGATATTGTGTATCTCTAACTCAATCGTTGGAACCATCATAAATCAGAACAACAATGTTTCTCTCGATACTCTGGTCACCGATTTCATTATAATATCATTAAAATTTCCTCAAAAATAACAATTTCAGCAAAGAAAATAATAATGAAAATTTGAACGATTTTATTATAACATTTTAACATTCAATGCTTAAAATATTGAAGTCATTCCATGTTCAGCATAATATTTTCTCCGCGACGCAATAGTGTGATTAATGAAAAAAACAATTTCAATAGTAACTTCTACTTGGAATTATTTATCCTATTCGAATATTTGTTCTTATTTTTTGTAGACGATCATACTATTGAGTTTACAGTAACTGTATACCTGTTTCGTAAGAACGGTTGAAATAAAACATTTTAGTCGTAATGAATAATCGAACAAGGTAGCTGTTATAATAAATACTTTTTAAGTGTACCGACACTTTTAATTTCCAGCGACTTGCACGAACTCTGAGTACCCATCCCGTCACGTGAGGTAAAAACTTTCCTAAAATAAATTTGATAAGTTTTTTTTAGAAATTCTTCGAGAAAAATACGTTATTTTTATATACATGGTCTTATTTAACTTTCAAAATTATTCTCTAGGTACTTTGTCAATTGAATTTATTCCCTGAACATTATTGTTTTCATTGAAATCGAAAAATAATTCAAAATGTAAAATAAAAATAATCTATACCAAAAATACAATATCTTCAGAGAAAATTTCTTAACTTCGAAACACACTCTTTCAATGGCCATAGCTACCGTACCAAAGGATAAAACAAATTACAAGAAAGGTTAGCTCCGATCGAAGAAGCCTCTTCGGCAGACTTATCCGTTTCATTGTAGGAACAGATCTTAGACACTGAATTGAATTTGAAATTTTGACAATTTAATATCGTTGAGATAAATGGCATTGTTTCGAGATAAACAATGCAAATGTACCGAATTAATGGTTAATAACCATGCGATTCACGCCTCAATAGTAACACTACAGTAATTATTTATGGCGTAATTTAATTCAGGTGCATTGATAGCCGATATCACAACGTATAACGTTACCGAAGTACGGCCGGAAGACAATGGTAAATTATTTGACCAGAAGAACGTTTCGACAACAAATAAAGTTTTTACCCGCCAACGTATATATATATATATATACTGTAACTGCTTTCAGGAAGTACGATTAGCCACGGAACTCTGGCCAAAACGCCCTTTTCTGTTTACGATCAGCCAAGAAAAATAATTACCTTTCTAGCATCATCACTCGTCCGGCCAGGTCGCAGTGAGTATACAACGATAATCTCAAAGTCCGTTGGACTATAAATTCGCAAAACTTTACTGCAGCCGACAGCATATTATATTCTTGAAACAAATTCGAATAAATTGCACCTTGCGCTACACAAACAGCGATACCAGATTGTGTTACGATACTTTACGAGCTGTGGATTTTGATCGAAGCAATGAATGCATATTGGTTTTACTTTTACAATACATACATATATATATTTGTGAACGATATTTTGGTTTAGCATTTTTTTTGTTATTTTTCTTTTTAGTCACTCGAATACACGGTTTTCGATTCGGAATAAAACACAGATGTTTGTTTTGAACAGAACGACAATGAGTCGTACGATTTTTACGATTATAATATTATCGTAAGTTTTCATCTCACAACAATACAATGCCGATAAAATAGCGTATATTTGAAGAATTTTAAAATGTTTATGTATAATATATTAGATTGTTTGTGGTATTTGAGACTAGAAATATCAGCCAAGGCTATTCGTGTCATAATCCTGTAGTTATATTTGTATGCAAAGAATGCAATGTCGAGTATTATTTTCATGAATGCTTTAACGTTAATGACTTATTCATTCAGGTTAGTTAGTTACACTCGGTAAATACTGCGATCAATTAACATCGGTCACAATTGACTTGTTTTGACAATAATGTCATAGCTTATTGATTGAAACACAGCGCATCGTAAAATAGCTCTGCGTCGAGACGAGCTAAGAAATTCCATAACCTCTGTATTCTGAATTCCTATCATATTTTACCTTTTTAATTTATGATTTGTATGTGGATTAATATTGTGTATGACAATGGCGTATACTCTTTTGTCAATTCGTATAAATAAAGTATATTATACATCATTTACTATTGTGTTAACCTTTACAGGGATAATTTATTAATAAACAACATGGATTTTTATTGGTTAATTAAAATACATAACTAAAGCTCATGGTGCTATTATTGAATAGCTGAACGAATTTATTATTAAAATACCAAATAATGATAAACCAACAATTTCATGTAAAGTATTTATATATTTGATAAGTATACCTTATACATAGGTACCTAACAAATAATTCTGTCGACATTAGCATAACTGAATATGATTTCGTAAATAGTCCTAAAAAACAAACATCCAATGAGATAGTAAATCAAAATGATAATATTATTATTCTTTGAATAATATATAATATTTGAACAAATGCGAGAACAATGTTATTGAAAGTCATTTAATAAGTTCTAAAACATAAAAATAAATGATACACAAAAAATGTGAACAGAACGTGGTGTGACATTTATTTGGCATCAACAATAGTACTATTGTGATGACGCTTTAAATGGATCAACAAGTTTTTCATATTCAAATGACTCAGCTTATCCTTTCTTCAGCATCAAATATTTTGAAAAAAATCTTTTTAGTGAGTGCTGACACAACGAATTTGATGACTTGGAGTGGTTTATGTGTGTGTATTATTCGTTGCGTCATTGAGTTTTAGAAATATTTCTTTACGAATTATGCAATGCTGCAACCAAACGTTTGTCACTATCACGTTTATCGAAAACTACGGTCATAGTAATTGAATGATTATCTTAAATAATTGTTCCGAAAATTTAAGTCATTTTGCAAAACGATCGAGCTTTTCGTAGATCACAGGTGTATTGATAATCGAATAAATCGATATACTCATGTAGACATAATTTGTATACCCGGGTTATTTTTGGCACATTTTTTAGTGTTACTTTAGAGACAATTGACAATGATAATATTCGTTATATTAAAGTGGGAAATATTGAAATCATCTGTCATATTAAATGATTTAATTCAGCATTTAAAATGCTAGCTGGACATACTATGTAATGCAGAACACGCCATGTTTCGTCCCAATACACGGATAATTTGTTAAGTACTGTTAGATATTGTTTATTAACCGATGACTTTAACGATATTATTGTTACAGCTAAGGTACATAATTTTATTGTTTATAAAATTAATTGACATTTTCAATATAATTATTATTTGTAGTATTGTTATGAAAATCATATGCATAGGATCAATAATTTTACTTGATAAGTTTATTTGGTTGGATTTTTACCCATAATTGAAAAACGACAAAAAAGACGAATTTCAATAATTATTACCTTTTTTTTTTTCTATCAATAATTGATTTCAAGTTTTAATAATGTTCAATTAATTAAAATCTCAATTATTTTGATAAATATCTCTATATAGTGATGTACTAAACACTTACATTAAGAAGAATTTATATTAAAGACCGAACCACTTCAGTTTTATTGTTGATTCTGCCATATATGATTTTCACCCTAAATGCATAATTGCATTATCCTTTTTGAATCATTATTTTCGCAAAAGTAATTAAGTGAGATTTCATAGTAGGCATATAATTAAATAAACACTTTATTGTTTTGCCTTAATGATCAAAACGATTACATCATTTTCTCGTACTCGCATGAGTATACTCATGATTTTTTCATTAAAACGTTGATGACGATAAAGATATTAACTTACGAAATTTGAATCTTATCTGGCAAAGTCACAATTCATATTTAGCCATGAATTCAATATGTATACAATGATAATTATTGAGAAAATATATTTCCGTAAAGTTATGACTAATTTGTATTATGTTATAAATATAAAAATATTGCATTGTAAACATAGACTGAAAAAGGGACGACCTATTAAATCAAATGTAAACAAATAAACAAATTAATTCTTGATTAGTAGTAAATTGGAATTAAAATGACTAAACTTTTGATAAAAACCACTCGATATTTTTTATGAAAAATTAGGCTTTGGAAATACTTATTATAATATATTATATTATATTTTCCTTCCGAAAACTAAAATATTCGATACACATTTCTAACTTTTAGTCAACTCTATCTTTTTTGCATTGCAAAAGACCCTTTGTGAAATATTATTTTTCATTGACAATTCTATAAGATCGTTTTTCAAGATTTTTCAAATCCATTGAGACGACCATTCAAGAATAAAGTTTGTGATGAACTTTTAATGGCTTCAAATTGGAAACCGACAAAATGTGGTTTGAATTTATTCACTAGCAGTCTTTCCCTCGATGTGATTTCTCTCAAATACTTTACAAAGGGTGCAAATAAATGAAACACGTCAATTTAACTTTAGACATCTTTAAACTTTAATTTATCATTTAAACAATCATTGATATACTACATTTTAGTGTTTTTCTCAAAGTGTCTTTAATAGTTTATCATACGGAACGTATATAATCTGTCATAAGTTTATTGGCTTAAAATGTCTTCGTTAATTCTTTGTAATATGAATATGTTATTCGACTTATACCACAAACGTATATAAAACTTGCTAGTTGTACTACGTATGATGTAAATTTAAATTATTGTATTTATATGTTTTTCTATGTACTGATATTTGTATATTTATTAATAGTATAGCAGGTAACGGGTCATATTGTATCGTCATTTTTCTGGAACTTGTATATTAATTATGGTTCATATAATTTAAAACGTATTAAGAAGCTTACAAAAAAAAAAAAAAAAAAAAAAAATGGTTTAAATAAATAACAAAAATAATTAAATTAATATTATTTTAATTAAAAATGTCATCTATGGAATTGAAACCTGCAGTCTTTAATTTTAACCAAACCTATAATACTCCAGGATGCATTTTATTCTATCGCATATTGTTCTATTTATTCATGTGTTATATACATTTATATATACAATTAACAACACAGTGTTCCATTAATGAAATACATATTTAATCATTATTTTTTAACTATTTTAGTACTAGGTGATTTTTAACAATGATTTTTTTATACCTAAATATTGAGTCTTATGATTTATAAATCCAATATGTGTTTTGTAAATTAAACAAAAATGTACAATTTTTTTCTCAAACTCTAAACGATGTTGTAAAGCAGTTTGTCTTATACTTTCATTTTTTTTTTTTTTTTAACACTTTTGGGACAGCAAAAATACTCTATATAGTTCCATAAATAGATCGGAAAATGGACACATATTGTACTCTAGAGAGGTCATTTTTCTCAGCAGTTTACAAAAGCGTAATAAAAACTTTTTTAAAAATATCGAAGAAATATAAGCAAGCGCGCGTTTCTTTTCTTTCTCTTTTTTTTTTTTTGTTTTTTGCGGGTGGGTAAACCAAACTATCAAACTTCACTCGGAATTGTTTTTAAAAATATAACGATTTATCGCTGCTCTCAGGTATGAATTAATAATAAAACCACAACCCTGCGCGAAAATTCGCCGAGTGATACGAGTGTCCGGTCGTGCGTAATGTTTATCCTTTACCTTCCGCTTTACACCGTGGCTTAGCGCTAACGAGTCGAGTCGCTTTACTTCCGCTTACGTCCGACAGATTCGTTTCTCTAATTGGCACACAGTTAATATTACTCAACGCGATGGTATCACGACGAATTTCACGAACCCTCAATCCGTATCTGACGAATCGTGATTTTTGAAAAAAAAACTATGGTCATTCCTCTTGGACGAGTCGTCACGAGGCCTGTACGCGCATAATTCGTTTTTCGCGCGCTCCACGACTCAGAGGCGAATTTCTTCGTCGTAATCCGCCTCGCGTTATTTAATTATCTCTCCCCGATTTCAAAGGGTTTGCCGAAAAGCTCTGCGCTCGCGCCGACCCGGGCGAAATTAAACCAGTCGTTCAATCCGATTGGCAGCCCGTATCAATCAGGATTTCTCGACGGAGACAAGCAAATACCGCGATTAAACGACCGCGTCGCGTCCCGCGTTTTTCGATAATCACGCCTTGTCGAATCCCTTAAAACTAAGGGGCGGGTAGGGGACGCACGTGCACGACGACGTAACCGTGCGCCTCGAGCGCGCGCTCGCGACTGATTTCGTCGGCGAAACGCAGCGGCGGTGGAATTGAAAACAAAAACAAAAGTGAGTTCGGCACAGTCGGATGGAAATGTTTTCGATTTTCAAACGTAAAAACACAATTTGCATTCGAGAACAAACTCGGTAATCATTTTTCCCGCGACTTCTACGTCTCGGCGGCGCGGCGGTAACGGCGGCGGTATACACTCGCGTGTACGGAGCGTTTGCCGTTGGCGGCGTTCCAGCGGTCCGACTTTAACCATGATAAATTAGGGGTTCCCGGCCACCGGATATTAGAGTCTGCGAAACGTTGAATTGTTTTCGAGGTGGTGACGTATTATATGAACGGGAGAGGGTGGAGGGAAACGGAACAAAATTATCTGTTAAACAATTAATACAAATCGGCTTGATTTGAATTGATTCGGCCGGACACGCGGTTTAATTGAAATTTAACATTTTTCGCCTCGGACCGAGGCCAACAGCCAACGTCCGTCGTTCAGGAATAAGTGAAACGTGTTAATTTAGTTTGTCTTAAGACACGCGGTCAATAGCTTTGTTGTTGAAAAAACAAATCTTCTGGAAATAATGTGTATAAATGTTTACTGGTGGGCTAGTGAGCGGTCAATGCCAAAAAAAAAAAAAATAAATAAATAAAAAAAAAATTATATATATATATATATATGTGTGTGTTTTTATGCATGTATATATCTGTGTATATTTTAATGGAAAACATAAAAATGAGTTCATTTTGTTTCAAAAAACGCTAAAGATTAATTGCTTTTTTGTTTGTGTCTTCTCTTGCGTCTAAATGACTAAACAGTGAACACCATAACGCCGTAATGTCATGCTTAATTGTTTTAAAAAACAGCGATGAAGTTAAAAATAATAGATTTTTTTTTTCTTTTGTAGAGTCTCACAATGTTCTATTTAAAACGTCAAGTAGAATAATATTGCCTATAGTTTTCAAGGAAGCGTAGTAAGATCTCGGTGGTTGTAATCTTTTAGAGAGGTAAAATTTCTTTGAATCCTAGAATAACTACGCTTTTAAACTTTTTGAAGCTGAACGTATATCAATCGTTGATTTTCCGTATTTTATCATGTTTTAAGTTTACACAGAGTCTAAGGAAATTATTATGTGGAATTGGACGGTTCGCTGTAAGAATATGCCCCTAGCGAAATATTCTGATCAAAAATTAAATACAGACAAGATTAATAAGCGAAATTTCACAATTAAAACAAGGCTGGATTTTTTTTTTTTTTTTTTTTTTTTAATACAACTTTGTGAGTGAAAATGAATACAGTGTCGAGAAAAACTGATAAAAATCAACGAATTAATTGAATCAAAATGAAATATTCACAAAGGAAAGATGATGCAACAAATATTTTTCTTTTAATCGGTACCATTCAGATATTATTCTATTTAATGTAATGAACACAGTTTTTACAGTTACAGAATCGTACGACCTTACAGACGGGAGAAAAAAAAATACAAACAAATAAACAGGAAATAAAATGATGTAAATTAAAGGGCCTTTTTTTCCTTTTTTTTTTTTCATTCCTGTCTCGAAAAAGGATTTATTCGGTTAGGAAGAGATGATATAGATTTATTCACACCTGGAGTTCATTTCAATATTTCGACGTCGATTTCCTGACGTCGCGTTTATTAAATTCGATCGCTAAATCTAATACTGTGATGTCTGACAAACAAATTTTTCTCTATGGTCCAGTGCCCTAGTAGTCGATAAATTTAAAAGCGATAAACCTTAGTACAACGTCGAAACGTCGTTATCGTCGTTGTCGTCGTCGTCGTGTTTTTTCGCGAACACAATCGGTTTGGCGAGTATAATGATCGCGTCGTGTTTATCCTCCTCGTAATAATATTGTATAAAGTCGTTCTCACACGAGCGTACAATGTATAATATTATCATATCGATTCTATTGCGCGTGTGTGTCGCAGGGGAAAAAATCGCTCATTTCTGCACGCAACGATATCCGCCGTAAAAGCGTTATATAACATTACGTAGTGTAGCGGTTCTCAACCTGTGGTACGTGGAAAGCTCATAAGTGGTACGCGAAGAAAATCTCTCTTTATAAAAAAAAATTGGAATGAATCATTATTCACAAGCTGTACAGTTTCTAATCCCTGTTGTGTCAACTTATTTGTGCGAAAATACATTTTCCCACTTATAGTATACACAAAGAATAAATATGTAAATGAATTAAACGCAGAAAGTGATTTAAGACTTAGAATTACCAAAATGGAGCCCGATATTGACGTCGTCATCCGTTCAAAACAACACCAACCTTCTCATTGAAGTACGAAGTAAACCATAATAATAACGATATTAATAATATTGTATCTACACATTTCATTTTATTTTATTTTGTGCGTTCAATACTTATATTGTCATAATTTTGTAGTCCCTAATAAAATAAAAATCTATACATATGAAATAAACGTTTGCACTGTTAATAAGTCCCTCCAAACAATGTCAAGTGGTACGTAAAATTGTTCAAACTTTGTAGGTGGTACGCGAATATAAAAAGGTTGAGAACCGCTAACGTTGTGTACCGACGACGACGGTCGTATAATATATTATTATAACACCGTAAAAGAATGTTTTCGTTTTGCTGGTAATCGACCCGGGTTACGGCTTGTTAATTATTATTATTTTCGTTCTCTGAGGCCGCCGCCGCCGCGCCGCCGCCGCCACCGCCGGTTTTCCGCAGGCGTTGATACCGCTTGATGGTGCGCCGCGTGTAATCGGATTGCAGTTTGTGTGCTATTCGATTCCCGTATGTGTACGGACAGTGTAGATTAGTTAAGGGTAAATAACGGTCAGAATAGCTTTCCCGGCTAACAGTGTTTCTAATGTCTTCATAATTGCTATTTGTAACCTTAGACCGAACACCGTATCAACACACATTAATTTCCACTCCTTTATAACGTATCATGATTTACGGTTTTTTTTTTTTTTTGTAAGCTCTGAAAGCGGACACTGCAACGACAATAGGTGCTTGAAACTCTGCGAAACTCTTTCTAAATGTGATTTTGATGAATACATTCGTATTCATTCGATTGTCGATTCGCAATGCTGTTCAAACAACGCGATTGTACGAGAGGCAGTTATTATTATAATACCCGCATTCCTCGTTAAGCGTTTGTGATTTATTTTCTAAAAACTTTCTACTCAACTGTAAGTGTGATTGAATCGCGATAACGATTACGTCGCGTTATCTCATCAATAAATGTTTAAGATATACAATTTTTTTTTCCCCGGGATCGGACAATAGATCAAGTATCATTCAATCATAATAAAATGTATTTACCCAAGGTTTGTTCGCAAACATGATATTATAAATTCGTTAGTTTTCGGCTGTAATATTATCACGACAACATACTTTTTTGATCTGTGATTTATTGCACACGAATATTTTTTAATGCTGATTAGTCATGCGATTATCGTTTCGCGTGATTAACAATTTTATTCGTAAGTATACATAGACGAAATAGTAACGTTGGAAATTTCAACTGCACTATAATTCTTACGTATTACGCACTGTTTTAAAGAACACGTTGTTATTTTTCGAATTTAAATCATTATAATATGGCTCTAATGCTCAAAGATATTAAAAATCAGTAACGCCGTGAAATAACGTTAAAGCTGTTTGTAAATAGTCTACAGTCTACGCGTTTTAAGTACATAAACTACAGGGGATTGAATATTAAATGATAGTACTTGCTTTATTTTTGCAAATGATGTTTTCCTTGCTAACGCGTTGTTTCTACCGCGTACAGATTTACTACGGAAAAAATTGTATTTTATACTGTACGAATTGTGAGAAAAATCCTAAATTTGATAATATGTATTCACTATGGACTTACAGCGTATGGTGACTTTAACATACAGTAGTTAACATATAGATAATTATCTTAAGTCACCTTGAGTTACTTCTGGTAGTTACATATGAGGCGTATAGTTTCAAAACCAACTATATGCAAATTTTTTTTAAAGGATTTGTTTGTATTTTCTAAATGGTCACACTGTACTCAAAGTCCTAAAAAAATATTGAACTTAAAAAAAAGGCTATAACTGGTTTAAATTAATCATGGAAAATAATGGTTGGTTTCAAAATCTGAATAATGCATATCAATTATACATTTTTTTTCGCGCTAAAATAATAATTGATAATGAACATATTATACGCTTCGATATAGTATAATCACATTTTTTCCAATTACGTATGAACGGTTGTGAAGTTATTTTTGTTATTTTCGTATAATATTTTAAATGTTGTTATATATTAATATTTACTCGTTGTTTTCATTAATAAAATAAAATTGTCATAAACATGGACAGGCATGCTCAAATTGACAAAATGATCAGAAAAAAAAAGAGTTATAGGAAGTTACTAGGAAAAAAATCGAAAGGTATACAGATAGTAATGTGTAGTTTAATAACTTTCATAATTCGTATCAATTTATAAATCATGAGCTGTATAATTTTCTTGTTTACATCAAAAAAAAAATGTATTACTGTGTTATACTTTTGGATTATTATGGTTGTGTAATATGCGACATACTTTACGTAGTTTTTTAGTGTTCTAAATTTCCAAGATTTCTGATCAACGACAATATATATATATACTTTTGTGACCGTCAAACAAATATCAAAAATCCCTCAGCTAGACCCGTGGTGTAAAAATATACCCCAGTTATCATTTTCCGTTTAATGTTCACGGTATTATCTATGGTTACGAGACTTTATGTACATTCGACTTATCGACTATTGACAATACGTAATATCACGTAATACTCGTAATATAGCTGTTTGTTTTGGTCTCAGAAATTCGACAATACTAGTTCCTTGGATAATGACACTGGAAATTTAATGACGGAAAATGATTATGTTGCATTGTTTTCATAGGCGTGGAAATTGTGACAGTATTTTATTTTTATTTTCCATTTTTTTTTTTTTTTTTTTTTTTTTTTTTTTATGACGGGCTATAATACTTGATACATCAGAAGAACATAAAAATAAAACAGTTCGTGACAAATGTTTGAAACGGTTATCATTCGAATGACTTAAAAAAACAATAATTGTATGATTGTTCGATAATTATGACTATGTCTAAAAATACAAAAACAATAAAATTGGTATACAAATATAGAAATCATAGAAATTCAAATCAACAAACTAGTGTTACGAAGATTTTTAGTCGGTGTGGATTTTATGGCAGCGCGTTTGTGGTCAGATGTGACAAATAGGCAATACAGAATGTGTATGAAACTGTGAAAAACTCATCTGTAAAATATATCTCACATAAATCTGTGCGGATCGTTTTTTACTCGCTTAAAAAGATCAAAATATTCCTAACTGAATGTCGAGTAAAATTATATGATTTATTTTCTTTTAAGTGTATACTATAATAATAATCAACTAAATATATTGAAGTAAAAACGCTTATGATATATTTATAAATGTATTGTAATTTGTTTCCGACAGAAATAAAATAAAAATGTGTCACAGAAATCGTTAATTAATTGTGCATATAATATGAATAGGTAAATTAATACATACAAGTGTGCATACGTCTTGATAATATTGTATATTTACATTGCTCACGAAATTTTAGAAAAATAACGTTTAGTTGAGTTCAAACTTTTAATTTATGAAATAATAATTCATTAGTTTAGTGAGTTAATAATAGTATTATTTTATACTGAGCAAATCCCAATTTATTTTTGTTTTTACCATCACAATAATATAATTTTAGTTTGCTGTTTATGAAAGAAAAAAATATGAATTATTAAATTTAACAGAGAAAAAAATATCGAATTGTCTACATTTACAATTATAAATAAGATTAACATTAAATCTACTTGTTATTTAAAATATTTATGTATTTATAATGCAATCATTCCTACCGTACATTTTTCAGCTCGTTAAAAATGTTAGTTAACTAAGAAAGATAAGGAAAACAAAATTTAACCTAACAAACGAGTGATATTGAAAAACAAACGAAAAACATTAAATATGTTAAACAGTTTAGCGGAACACTTTTTCCAAATCACGAAAAAGTTATTAAACTACTTTTTGTTTTTATAAACGTAATACATTTCATGAAAACTTCATCACACGATATACAAAATCAACTTGTGTATTAAATTTCAATTCATTATAAAAAAGATGCGGGGAAAAAAAGTTTTAACGGAAGTTTATATAAATAAATTCTTTATGAGTATTATAGTAATTAAGTGATACAAGTACATTCGACGTTACTGATAAATGACAAGTTATAAACAGTGATGTTCCCATCATTTTTTATGAGGGTATACTATGATGAACGAATGAAGTTTTTCACGAAAAATTAAGGCTATTTGTGCCTATAAATAGTATTAGATGGTGCTTGAATATGATAAAAACCCTAACACTATTTAATTAGCAAGCGAAGTGGTCAATATTTTTTTTAGTCATATATAGGCCTATCAAAAACTTTACTCCACTCTAACAAAAACTGAAATGACGTCACTGGCGCCGACAGATCGGTGAATAACCGCTATAATTTTATTTGTCATATGAGGTCCTATAATATCAAATAGTATCTATTATAATATTATACTACAACAGTTTAGAACTATTAGGTAAAAAATAAACCAAAATGATAAACCAAAAAAAAAAAATTATATATTTTTTTCTTTATTTAAGAATTTGTTTGAGAGTATACGTAGTATAGCCAAACATTTTTATTCGAAGTCTGAGAGTGTACGGCGTATATGTAGTATACCCAATGGGAACACTACTGGTTATAAATCTTAAACCACTGAATATCATTCGCTATGAGCGGATAAATAAAGTTATTGATATTGCGCTCATAAGTTCAACGTTTCATATTGGTCAAAGAAGAAGGCGTCTCTAGAGTTGGATTTTTAGAGAACTTTGAAGGTATTCTTTGATTTCGAATGATAAAATACGATAAAAACGCGTTTTGCTCCACGGCTTTCGACTTACACAGCTACCACGTCGTCAGATTAATGATTTTACCAGTACGTTTTAGACTTTGGGCTTGTAGGAAGCTGTCAAAAATAAATGCGTTGAGTGTGAAGGAGGTGGAATGAGCGGGAGGTAAGAAAGAGAACGAGCCAGAGAGAGAGAGAGAAAGAGATAATGGGAGACAAAATCGAAACACGGCGGAAAAACGTGATAGGAGTATGGCGCGCGCGCGGAAATAACGCGATATCGAATAGGAATTAGGAATTCTCTTTACAAACAGTCTTTGTAGTAATTAACGCCACGAGCAACGCCGCGCCGTCCAAAGTCAACCGCCTCGTTATCCGTTCGCACTCCCTAAACCGGCAGGGTTTTCCGTCAATTTGCATTTCATTTACACGCGCCGCGCGGCTTTTCGGTCCTCGGCACCGCCTCCTCCTACCCCCTGCCACGACCCCACTCGTGTACGACGTAATTTATCGCGCTCTCGTTGTTATCGTCTTGGACGTCGTGACGAACGACCACCCCGGAGCCTCGGGCGGACGGACTTCGGGCGTAATCGTACTACCGCACACGTTAGGCGGGAAAATCGAAACGTTATAGATCCCTCCACCCCCCCACCCCCCTCGCCCGCCAAAGATCCTCGAAACGACGTGATGTGTGTGTGTGTGTGTGTGTGTGTGTGTGTGTGTGTGTGTGTGTTTACGTGTGCGAGTTTGCCGGCGAGGTTCGCGCCCTATGTCGTCTCACCCCGGCCGTGTCGATCCGCCGCGGCGGGCGGGCGGCACAAAACCGAAAACAAACACTTCGTCGAGGGTGTGGAGTCGTGAAATGGAAATTTTGTTTTTTATCCGTCACCCTCCGGACCGTGATCTCGCGCACGCCCGCCGTGAGAAGACCGTGCGCGAAGGTCCGCCGCGAGCGCCCGTCAGACGGCGTGAGTCACCGCCGCCGCCGCCGCCGAGGGTTCGACTCGTCGACGACGCGACGGTGTCGCCGGCGGCCTCGGAAACATCGCACCCCGTCCCGGAATACGCGTTATATGAATATTATTATTGTTATTGTTATTATTATTATTATTATTATTGCCATTGTTATTATTACCGTTAATGCCGTACACGCGCCGGTACAGAGTGGGTTAGGAATACAGGGTGATTCGAAAATACGAAACGTTTCAATAACGTAATGATAAGGGAGGGAATCGTGATAGAGGTCCAGCTTCCTTTTTGATAACCAAACTTTAATCGTCGAGATGGACCAATGACCATAACAAACGTGAAATTTAGAGAATATTAAATTGCTTTGTCGATTTTTTTCTCTGTCTAATTTTCGATTCTGAGTGAAGCGAAGGATCTTATGGTTTTACAATGATGTTTATTTTTTTTTATTTTTTTTTTCTGTCAACACTTTTTCGTATAGAAGTCCTTGTCCAGCAACTTTTCAAATTCGAAATTGAACTGAGATGGTACTTTAGAGAGGTCATTTTTCCAAAATCTCCATAGTTTTTCCGATAATCAAGAATAACGATCGAAAAACTGAGTAAAAACGGTAAAATCGGTAAAAATCCGCCGCAAACGAGATTTCCACTGTTCAGATTTTAGGTATTTAGTCATAAATCGAAAAGTATTGAAGTTAGAAACTTGAAAATGTTATCCAATATCAAATACATACTTTTTTATATTGGACAAAATTTTCAGAACAATTATACCACTTTTGACTCAAATATAGAACTTTTAATTTACCAAATCGTTTGAAAGTTTTTATGTAATATAATTTTAAATATTTGACAAAAAGTTCTGAAAATTTAATATGACCTTACTCATATACCCACCTAATTATCCTAACAAAAATTCAAAAATCGTGACTCGGGATTTTTTTTTATACACACTTTAATAAATTATTATACGATTTTTTACGATATTGTCTGATTTCTTTTAAGTTTATTTCTAATGAAATATTGAGTATTTGTTTAAAAGCTCTGAAACATTAAAATGACCTTACTTAAATAACTATACTTTCTTAAATATTCTAAAAAAAAATTTGAATATCGTTCGTCAGAATTTCTTTTAATACATGTTTTAATAAGTTAATATAAATTCGTATACGAAAATATTGGCTGTTTTTACGTTAATTTTCTGCTTAAAATCTCTTTAAAATTTTTTTGGTGTACCTGATCACAATAAAACTTGGAACATAGATATAAAAACATTTTTCGAATCTTTTGGTGACAGAAAATTTGTAATGAGTTATGATTGTTATAACAATTGAAGTTAAAATGAGTTATATCTAATTGAATATTTTCTGAGGGTTTAATTACAAAAAAACTCACCAAAAATTATACAAATAACCGTAAAATACGTAAACAGTATTTAAATAGCAATATATTATATTACACTGAAGCTTTGCTCAGAACCGTTTTATACCAAAGAAATGAGTCATCATTTCTTTAAAACTTAATACATTCATCACCAATATCTTGTCCGAGGACCGAAGGGACGAAGGACGAACTTGTACCATCATCACACTTACCAGCTTTTTTTTGTATTATTTGACTATTTTCTCGTTTGTAGGCGGGTTTATAAATATTATATGCTTTGTATTTATTTTCGGCACGTGAACATGTTTTTGGCATAGCCGATAACCTTGTTTTGTTTTATTTTTTATTATTATTACAATAATATAATAATATTATTATTACAACGTATACACGGTGCCGGTGATGTTTTTAACAATGATAAGTAGTCCACGGCCAAAAATGATTGAATATACCTGATGCCATGGGCGCCGACTATTGGGGTGCTGCGGTGCTCAAGCACCCCATGAATCATTGTATGGGGTGCTCTGCACCCCGTGAAATAAAAAGATAGAGCAATACGTAATTTATTACGTTTATAATTTTTTCGTTGTTTAATGTTTATAACAACAATACATTTTGGATGTTTTGATAACTCGTTCCTAACATACGTATATGAAATGAAAATAATTTTATGTATAATAATTAATATGTATTTAAAAGTTTTAATATATGAAAAAATTCGTATTAAATAAGGTAACAATTTATGTTGAAAAAAAATGATTATTTATTTAAATTGACATTTATTAATATCTAAGGATTTTAGACACCCCGTGAAATTTGGGAAACCCGGCGCCCATGCCTAATGCACAATCTATTGGACTTAATTGAAATATTCAAAAAGATCAGTAACAGCACCGTCATAATATGTCATCACAAGATTTATACTAACTTTGACATTTCCAAATCGTCTTATCGATTGTATTTACGTATATCCGTCATCGTGTATAGGTATCGATGATGAATCACGCCTTCTCTTGGAATACAAATCTTCAAGGGTATTTGTTATCGTCTGCCGGAGACGAGCTTACAATTTTATTCATACGACCTGCACGTGCGTGATTCCATTTGAGGCGTAGCTCGTAGGTGCGTAACGTGTAGATTTTCCGGAAACGCGATTTTCGAAAGCCGGTTATTCACGGAGCGACCAGGAGTCGTGGTTTGATTCCCGTCGTAAACGTTTATTTTGGATTTCCTTTCTATTTTTGTTTTTATTTTGGATTTCCTTTCTATTTTTGTTTTTATTTTTATTTTCCTTTCTATTTTTGTTATTACTATTGTTATTTTTTTTTTTTTTTAGTTCCAAAAAGTCCAGTTTTTATGAGTCACCCTATACATGACGCGTGGGTATGCACTTCGTCACTGCCGGAGGAAGAGTGCGTCTCGTCGGCAACGCACTTCCGATTTTTCGGACCCGCGGTTAAATTTGGAAATCCTTTTCAAGGGCTGACGCACCCCGTTTTTCCCGGTCCGATCTTAACCCCCTCCCCCGGAGTCGCCCTTTTGGGGTTCTCGGAATAGCTAGAAGCCCGACGAAGGGGCGGCCACGCTAAAAACGAACGTTTCGATCGACGCGCGTGCACTTGCGTCTCGACCCGCTGTCGATTATTGTTATCTTGCCGCCAGTCACAAGTCTCTTATGGAAAAAAAAAAAAAAACCTTATAATTCGCCGCCACTCCGCCGCACGCGTGCGCCCGTTTGATTTATACTTAATCCTTTCCCTCCTCGGCTCCGTCCGATCCGTACAGTCCATTGAACAGGCGAATATAATTATCGTCCGGCAAAATCTTAATACGGCCATCCGATACGATTTACCGGGCATTACGATTTTGTTTTTTTTTTTTTTTTTTTTCATTGTATTCGGCCGAAATCCAATAAATCATTATTTATACGCCGTACGACTCCGTATATACCGCTCTGCCGTTATTAAAGCAGCGACGGCTTCGATATCTTAAATCATTCACGCTCTATGGTGTGTTTTGAACCATAAATATACCTATATATATAAATGGATGAAATATAAACACGCGTACAGCCTCACGGCGGCGTATAAAAATTTAAGACAATGAGCCGTTTACTCCGTTATAATATGGTATATACTGCGTGTAATATATTAAACATCGAAACAATAACATACTATAAAATATCGTTTTTGAGTTCATATAAAATAATACACAATGTATCTACATATTCTTTACACGTGTAGTGTGTGTGTGTGTGTGTGTGTGCCGTGTGCGTGTGTAAAAATAATAAAGTTCCTGCGTGGCTGAATATCATACCATACGTATTATTATTATTCGTTTATTAATGATGAGTATGTATTATGTCTCCGTAATTTGGTTGAATTACAAGTTATTTCTATAAATAATTGAAATGATAATAATGACAGTATAGGTAGTTTCATTAGTTTTCAATACTTAGACATTTTTGCAATTTACCGTCGGTAATTCTAAGAAAAATGTTTTACGGCTTTTTATTATTCAAATAACAATTTGCGGTTCCATACTTTTAAGTTTTTAATTTTAATATATTGACTTCAATGAATAACTTTTCATCAGTTCCGTTGACTTGAGTACGAATTTATCAAACTAACTTGTTTGAATAATAACTGAACTTACGATTTTCAACTGTTAAGTTATTAAATGCAAACTCGACGGATAAACACAACAACTTTAATATTATTGGTCGAATAAAATAACAAACTGTATCGAAAAATGAAGTCTACATTCAATTTATTTTACGGTCAACGTATTATTATTTTTTTTTAAATCGGTTTAACTCAATGACGTACTACATTCATAAATATTTTAATAACCTATGCAATAATCCACGTCATTTAATTTTCACCATAACAAAACAATCTAAACAAATTCTCATTATTTTTCACGAACAGTGCCTATCTGATGGAAATAAAGAGATGATGACAATAAGGGTAAAAAGGCATTTTTCACATAATGACTTTCCGATAACATCGCATAAAAGAAAGATCACCCTACGAGCGAATAAGATTGAATTCCATATTTTATTACTTTAGGGCAGTAATAAAGTGGTTATTACCCGTTGCAGTATACCTATGTATTAAAAAAACAATTTGAAATAATCACTACAAACGCTCTTGGATACACATCGAGCATTTTTATTACTAGTAAAAATCGACTAAACGTAATAATTTACGAATGAAACCATTCTCGTATATTTACACAAGTTATGAGTCCTTTTGAACGGGTTTGCAACAAACCGACACGAAAATTATTTAAGCGTTTATAACGGATAGCTACTTAAGCGACAATTATAGTTATACCAATTATCGTAAAGATTTAAAAAAAAACGACTACACCATTATTATGTTTCAATCGAAAGCCATCGCTGTTATCGTTTATTCAAATCTGGTGTTACAAGCCTACATTTATCGATCGTAACGAATATAAGTTACGGAAATTTGCCAGACGTATATTTTTGACTTAACGGGTTGAAAATTATAATCAAGTGTATGTGCGCGTATAATTAATAATATCGTATGATACTACGCGTTGCGAGTCGTTAGTATATAATTAGAGAAGACCGTATTTTTTTATTACCATTAATTTTATGTCCAGTAATGGTTTTAATAGATTTTTAAAACCGTATTTGTTTTTCCTTAATATTTACAGTAGTTAAATATATAATTAAATATAGGTATTTTTTTTTTTTTGAATACACACTTTGTATTAAACGATCGACGTTCGTTCTCCCGACGAAATTCCGTTGTCTAAACCAAATAATACACTTCTCGTTTTTGATGTTTTCGTTGTCGAAGACCTTGATTGCTTGGTTCGAAAACACGGGCTCCTGTGTAGAAGTTTTAAACATTATTTTCACACATTATACATATTCGTTAAGTATTGAAACGCAAGTGTGATGATGTACCAATATTGTTTTTTCGCCAAAAGGTGAAACTACGTATACTTCCATACGAATCGCTTTTGAATTCTCCGCGTAAATAACCCGTCTGGCTGAACTGTGAAAAACCACGCCCCCCGCCGACCGACCAATACTTCTAATGAAGCAAATAAATCTGTCCCTCTTTTATGTGCGAGAGGCGTGGGCGAATCTTCCCCGGAGTGTGCACGAAATTAATTTAGTTGACACGGTGTCAACGGATTTCGCAAACCGATCGCGTAGAAACCCGAACCAGCTTGAATTCGAAATTAAAAAAATAACACGGGTCCCGAACCGAGATACGATCACGCGTTAGCTAATGCATAATAATCAGCAAAAAACAGAGTAAACCTATTCACGTTACTCGTCCGTACTCGTTCATTCAAAAACTTCAATAGATAAAATCAGGACGATAAAACGTTTTTTGGCGGCCGCGCACGCTCAGTCTGCACTACCACCCATAAAAAAAGTCTTCGATAAAGTCGTTAGGATTCCACCGTTACTTTTTTTAGTCCACTCGAAAACCTAGACAATATTATTCCTATAACTATTCGAATTACTGTAGTTGGTATCCACGGTTTTATCACAATACACCGGCGAATGACTGAAATACGTCACGAAATATCATTGTTACGACTACACTGAACTACACGGAAAAACTCGTACTATAAAGTAACGAGTTGTTATTTTTCTTTTACCATTGTTTTTTAGAGTTTTACTATTACGTTGTAATAGTCATCAAAAATAGAAAGTCGTGATATAATTTGTCGTGTATTTTTTGCATTGGGTTAAATATAAAATGGACGTTTTTCACTAATACCATAAAATCAAACATAGATGGAATAACGTGATAAACTCATTCCAAGTACAAATGAAATGTAAATTTATATTTCGGCGGTACATTCGGTTTTCGATCTCACCGGTGATATCCGTAAATGAAAAAAAAAAAAATTTTAAATATTATTTTCTCCTTTTCGCGGAAACTACATCGATTCGTGGACACGTCTTTGGAGAACGCTGCGTATACGACAATATTGTCTTCGTAAAGCATATTGGAAATGATTTGCATACGGAATGTAGAAATAATAATTTTCTGCGGACGAATTACAGTAAAATGATTCGAAATTTGAACATTTATATTCACGTTAACGATGTAGCGGTTCTGATATTCAGATTTTGAAAGTCGTAGTTATGATTTATACGAATGTACACGTATTTATTTATTATTAGAACACCTACGATAAAAATATATTACGGCGTCGGATACGTGAGCAGCTGCGAGTACCCGTTCTTAAAACGTATTCATGTTAAAAAGACTCTCGGACCGAACTGTCGTGAAAATGTTATACGATTATTTAAATATTAGTTACGATAAAAAAAAGTAAACGCAGTAGTATGTTCCTATTTAATAGTCGGATCTATGATAAAATATGAATACGGTTCAGATAATGTCGTGGAACATGTGTAAAAGTTCAAAAACTAGTATAGCTGAATTTCGTCTTTGACAATCTGAATTGGGCATCATAAAACAGACGCACAGTGGTCGGAAATACAAATTTAAGCGGACAAAATTATTTTATTTACAAAATGTGTTCCTTGTGTTATTAAATTTCAATTTTAATTATTGCAAAATTTCAAATATGATGAAAACGTACTTAAATGAAAGAAAGTTTATTTTTTATTTTTACAAAACAGACCCTATTACAATATTAGTTTTAAAATTGTTTTTGTTTCATTCGGAATCATCTTTATTGACACTGTCACTGTCACTGTTACTATCAGAGTCACTATTGATGTCTACCTCAACAATTATTAGTGCCCTAATATCTTCATCTAGTGATTTTAAATTAATTTTAGATGTTAATCTAATAACAGATATGCTAAACATTGACGCAACTCGACGCAGATAAAAATTATTTCATTGAAAAACTAAGAAGTTTTTGAGTAATACCTATCTATTTCTTTATGATCATTTTAGATCTCTTCTTATATAATGTATTTAAAAATGTAAAACCACTACTGAAAAACATTTTTGATATTGATGCAATACATATACACCGTGCATCCATTAGGATAATATGTATGAATTTAAATTTAACTTACCATTCGTATTGATGTCCATTTTAAAATAATAACTTAACTTTTATAAAATTGAACAAACACACTGAACGTGATCGACAGAGAAGTGAATTGATATTCTGAATCAACCTTAGATATTGTAGATTTTGTCTTTAATCGTTTTAAAGTTATCGCGTTTTAAAGTGGTTATCGTTGTTATAATAACTCAATGCCTATATTAAATGTTTTTCCATTTATTGTACTGATAAAAAATATAGTGCTAATAATATCTAATTTTTAATCTTTTTTTTTCTATTTTGTCCGCCTAAATTTGTATTTCCGACCACTGTGAAACGCATTGGCCGCACAGCTCACGGGACTGTTAATTTCTCATCATTGGTCTCGTACTGCGAGTGTTTAGAATATTATCAGAACTAAGAACTATTTTTAAATTACACAATTTTTTTTTTTAAATTAGATTATGAAACGTATAAAACAAAATTCACCGTTTATAAAATATTATTCCGATTCACGTATTTACTATTTGACGTATTTTATGTTTTATTAGATTTATGCCTTTCAAATTTTTATAAAAAAATATTTCCCGTATTTCCACATACACACTCTATGTTTAAATTAACCGGGCAAAAGTTTACACAGTTGCTGTTGGGGTCGACGTTTACTTTTTTCCGGCACAATATTGCGCCGAACTAATGCATCACCCGTTCGTTAAGTCTGTCAACGAGTCGAATGACATTGATTGCCGAAGGTACTTACACGATGTACAGCTTTTGTAATTTGATGAGTCGCGCTACATTACATAATAAGTATTTGCTAAACTGAAGGCGTGACAAAGTTGTAAGAAGTAATTTTTCACTTCTTAATTAATTAACGTAATGTAGTTTGATATATTGTTACGAGGATGTGAGTTATAAACCGACACGTCGTGTCATAACGTAGGCAAATTATTATGACCGCCTAGTGCTAAAAAGTATGTCAAATTCATGTTTTATTTACATTTTTTTTTTTTTTATAATGTATACGTATGTTGAATTTATAATGGGCTAATTCTTCTCCTCGATTTAATCTAATTATCGCGCTAAATAGTTACGAACGCCATATAGTTGATAACACGACAAAATAGTTGTAACATGCTATAATAATAATTATAGTTAAATTATCGTACATTATTTTCGCTGTAAAATGCAAATTTTTTTTAATACGCCTAGTGGCACTTTAAAACACAGTTTTTCCTAAAAACTTCTTTTATGCGCCTTTACAAGTATTTCATTAGCGTAACTTATTAGATAATCCGAATCTGTGTGAAATTAAATGGCGCATATGCTTAGACCAACTCCTACCCGAACTTTTGTTGTCCGTAATTAAGTAAATTTATGCCCTGTCCCGATCTCTCCCATCCTCCACCGCAATCGTATTTTGAGCCGCCATCCCTGCCCGAAGACAAAACTTTAACAATGACACTGTTTGATTTGTAGTCTGGCCGGTTTTGAATTTATCCAGTGAGTTAAAAACAAAATCTGATAATTAAGCATTATCAGCACGGATTTGTCACTGAAAAAAATAGACGTTATTACATTCATAAAGAAAACAATTTAAATTTAATGCGCACTATACTGTGATGTGAGTACTCGTTTTACTTTTTCACCACCTTTTACCGTAGAGGCGTATTTGTAGTTATAAAACAATTATTGTCGATTGTAAAAAAGAATATTCCTCACACCATGTGATAATTTTTACTCCTCGGAAAAGATAATGGTGATGAGTGTAGTGGATTGTAAAGAACGAAAAACCGTTTCTTTAGTCAGACGATTCTGATTTATTTCAGTATAAAATTTAACGTTTATGTACGTGTAAAAAAAAAATAAGAAAATAAAAAATAGAAAAAAATGTGTTTGCATTTGTCAGATAGATCTGACTCGATCTATATATTTACTAGTACCTATATATACATTTATATGAATCATTCGATTCACTAGAAACGGTTTTCGATCAACTGAAAAAAACATATGTGATTATTATGCTTGGGGTCGCACGAGCGTATAATGTACGCGCGCTACAATGCATTTGACGCAAGCATTCGTTTGTTCGCGTGGCCGTTAAAAATGACGACCGTTAGCACCAGTGTTTTATTGAAAAAGTGGTTTCGCACAAACTCTTTACGGTACGAAACGCATACGGCTGCAGTGGCGTCATTTCAGTTTTTTCTAGACTAGGGCGACCATTTACTGATGAGCCGACTGAACTTTTTTTTATGCCGACTAAAATGTATTATAATATAACTGTTCAATTATGTTCATAAATGGGGTGAAAAAGTATTATTCATAATCTTAATTCGTATTCGTCATAATTAGAGACCGGATTTTTATGTTTTTACATCTTTTTACTTAGAGTATGCAGCTCCAATTGGATAAGCTTTCTGGACGATTCATTTACCTATGATCTGATATAAAAAAGTTTTTAGAACATAAAAAAGAATGTTTCAAGGTGAGAGAATAGTTTGTGCAAAAAACATGTTTTAGGAATATATTGGTATATTGGGGTTTAATTTGAATATTTTACAAAAAATCTGATAGTTTATAAAAAAATCCAAAACAATTTTTATTGTAGTATCATATTATTTATCTTGACGAAAGGAATATTGAAAAGAACATAAAATTGATAAGAAAATCAATTATAATAATAATTATTATTACCTTTGTTCGTTTTAAAAACTTATGTTTGCACTATAGTGTGGTGGAAGTGTTGGGCGTGGACGGTGTGGTGTGTGGTGTACCAACACGGTATAGAAGATAACTTATATTTAACTATTTTATGCAATATTATTTTATTTTTGAAATTCAAAAGACTGAATTATTTAAGTTTAAATTGTTCTGATACATAATATTATTTTGTAATTTAACTATATTATGAAATACATTTTTATTTTTTGATTTCATATGCCTCAATTATTTTTTTGAGTTGTTTTAACTTTTAATACATAATATTATTCTGTTATTTAACAATACACAATACATTTTTGTTTTTATTATTTAAAACATGTTATTATTATTGGTTGTACACTCACACATCTAAAATACAATTAAACAATAAAGGTATACAAGTATATCATCATATTATTACTGTTATTTATTTTTTCAGTATTCAATATATTTTTACGAAAAAGAATATTTTTACATAAAAGAATATTTTTGAATATTAAAGAATATTTTGATGAAATTATAGAGCATAGAAACATCTTATTTCTATGGTTTTAAATGCGTATAAATCCGGTCTCTAGTCATAATAGTATGACGACTCCGATTATTCGGCTGCAGCATTCAAATAGATTGAATAATATTCCTTATTTAATCAATGTTTATATACAAATTGATAATAATATGAAAATATCTTTTCTTATGGGTGGAATTGTAACGACTATAATATTTATAGACTAAACTAGTCCACCGAGGTATTAGTCTAAAAATAACGACGTTTTGTACTTAGTACAGTGTACAGATTTAGCATTTGGGTATGTCATTATGTGAGTTCTCTTAATGGTTTTATTATTATTATTATTATTTTTTTTTTTTTGTGTATTTTATATTTTTCATATGTACCAACTTGAGAGACTGAGCAGCTAAACACTAGACTGTGGCAAATATATGAGTTGCTCCCCCCCCCAAATGACGCCACTGGCATACGGTATATTTTATACGGACGGAGTACTGTCACGTTCCTGTACTGAACGTATTTACCAACTTACGAGATGAGCTGCAAAGAAGACGTTTTCGGGTTCATCCCGTCATTTCCACCTGTTCATTTTGACAGTTGTTTTCAATCGCATTAGCGAGTATTCCGTGGCAACGGTCGTTTTTCGCGTTCACTTATTAAAAGTTCACTATCGATATTGGTCGTTTTTATTTTATTTTTTTTTTTTAATATGATTTTCTAAATGACACTGTGCACACATCACAAATTTGCGATGTTGAAATACGTACGTGATATCGTGCGTCCTCGTGGCCGTTGAAACTCGAAACAACGCGATTCTACAAAACGTTGTTGTGTCATAGGAGAGGTTAGGTTACTTTGTAGGTCCTTTGTTTTACTTAGAGGAAACAAATCAACGTCCGTTAGAACGGATACGCACGTCGTTTGTGCGGCTGTATCTATAAAATATATCGATTAAATTTCATGACAGACGTCAAAATCAACGAGCGTCGTGACGTGCATTATATACGCTCGTGTGGGCCCAGTCGTACTGTCGTGATTCTTGAACGAAAAACAGATTTTTAAAGTAAAAAAATTAATAATCGTTAGATACAAAATTTTTTTTTATTCGTAGATTTTAATCTTCATGAGTTTTGAATAATTATCGTATTCGCGTAATATCATACGAGTAGTACATCCACCGAAAATCAGGATCCTAACCTAACCTAACACCCCCTCCACCCAGAAATTTATTTATCCTCACGAAATTTGTTCTATTCTAATCGTAGGGTAAATTTAAGACTGAAACTATAAATTTTGTTTTAACTTATTATTTAAAAACTGTTTATCGTATGTATAAAATATATAATTATAAAAAAGTTATTATTTAACTTTTAAAACTGTGTGAATATTATTTTGTTTTTTTTTTTATTATTATTATTATTTAGGTTCATAATATTTATTTTATATCTAAATACTTTATTTCAATAAATTTTTATGATTATTGAATTTCGTACAAGATCATAAAAGTTAAGATAGTTGTAAAAATAGGAATTTGAAAAATTATTTCGTGTTTTGATGTTAGTATTATTTACAAGTTCAATCATAGAGTGAGAGTGTAGAGGCAAAGCCCCTCACGGGTTTGTGATTAAGCTATAGATCAAATCCTAATCAAACGAAAATCGTGCTTGTGCTACTGCCAACAACGTCCGCGTCGGGACTGGAGTCGAAATCGTACGCGTCACGCACACAGAGCCTACTAGGAGGTAGCAGCTTTCAGCCGGTGATGCCACGATCGTCTAATAAGATCCCGTGGTGACGCCGACCGGAGGCACCTGAAACGACAACACACAGATAGATTATTGAATCGTCTCTGGATCACTCCAGAGATCCACTGTTGAATCTTTTTACAGAGCCGGTCTCAGTCAGATATGCATAGTTTCATGTATTCACTGACCTGTTAAAACTTTTCATGAAATATTTTTAAAAAAAGATAACTTTTTGACTTAACACTTTTTAACCTTCGAATTGTTTTACATAATGTGTTTCGACGATTTTTTTTTACACACAACAATCAAGTAGGTATGTAACATATACCAAACTAAGAGGTTAATAAAAAAAAAAACAACAAAAACAAAAACCAAATATATTTATATATTTTTTTTTAAGGATAAAAGATTACAGCCGAATGGATCTTAACTTTTTTCGACGGGTATGCATAAATATGTGTGCGAGTGATGTACGTTTATTATATACACATACATAGTCTTACCATCACAATATCAAACACAATTAATTACAAGTAAACAAAACTTGTTGGTTAAACAATTTTTTGCTTTGTTCGAAAAAAAATGTATACCGGTTTAAATGAAAAAAAAAAAATATACTAATTAGACTTAAAATGGTTGATTGTTGATTGTATATTTTATACCAGAGCGCAGAATTGTTTGACCAAATAAACGATTTATTGATTCTAAACATCCTTCTCCAATTTTCGGTTCGAGAATCAAAGAATACCAATGGTACGAAGAATATTTTCGTTTAATTTTGAACTGATAGAAATTATCAAACTGGAAAAACTAAAGATTAACAATAGAATTTGGTTTCGTAAAACGAGAAAAATGCTAAAAAATTCTCAAAAATAAGTTATGATTAGAGTTAGGATGTTGATGACCTAAAAAACACACAAAAATTCCCTAAAATAAATGCAAGATTGCCCTAAAAAAAGTGCGAAAATACCCAAAAAACTTCAAAAAATTACGTTAAAAATGATGTAAAAAACTAATTAAGTAAGTGAAAAAAATGTATTTATAAATAATAATTTTGATTAGAGATATTGGCGTGATAATGTGTGTAATAGTAATTTAAAATATTGATTTAAGATTATAATACTAGGTAATAAAATAATAAACAATAGTATACATTTATATTTTAAGCATTATATAAAACTATTAAAAATAAATTAAAAAGTAAAATAAAATCTAAAATTTCCCCACATTGTACGTGAACCACAAAAAATGATCTAAAAGATGAAAAAATGACTCGAAAATGATGAAAAATAACGTTAAAGAAAAAAAAATACGTTTATAGCTAAAGGTGCCGAAAAATGCAAAAAAATGCAAAATAAAATTAGAATATTCTACATCACGAGAGCATGAATCAAATTTTTAGCTAGGATAGCATTGTATAGAATCAAAGGGAAAAAAAATGCAAATGTCATCAACATCCTAACTCTAGTTATGATAAACCTAAAATAGCAAAGTAAATTGTGTTACAAATGCAATATCAACATATATCTTGTTATTTAGTGTACATAGTTCCTAAAATTATTTTTAAAATACGTATCAAAATTAGATTTGTATATCTGAACCATAAATTTCACATTCTTTTTTTATAATGTTTCTGATATTTTCTAATCTCTTGGTTCATTCTTTGTATCCGAAAAATATTTAAGGAAATAAATAAAAATCTAATCTCAGAAACAATATGTTTTTCACTTACTAATTATAAAAAAAAAATTAAAAAAAATAATAACAAATAAAAATGTATACTTCACATAAACTTTATAATATATATATATATATATATATATATATATATATATATATATATATATATATATATATTTAATATGTATATATAATACACATACGGAAGAAGTCAGCTATAAATGACATTGATGGAATCATTTTAAATTGCTATTTTAAGTGATTCTTCAAAAGTATTAAGATCTTATCAAAAAATAATATGTCAAGTACACTAATATTACTATAAACAATTTTTTCACTAAATACCCCCCCCGCCGCGACACACACACACACACACACACACACACACACACACACACACACACACACACACACACATATATATATATATATATATCAGGTCTTTTATAAGTTATAACTTCTAAGTGATGAAATTTGTTTTTAAATCATATTTTTTCGTGGTAACGGTATGCTTTAAAACATATCGGTATGTAATTTGGCGATGGTTAATCGTCACTCAATGTTTATATATTCAACGAACAAAACGAATAATTATGTTTACCTCATACAATTAAACGATTTTGATATGTGTAATATCAGTATCATTGTATTTATTACGACGATAAAAACTAGAAATTAATTTACTGGGTGCATATTATAATATTGTATTTTTATTGTTAGTATTTGTACATAAATATCTTAGGTTGTTTAGAAATATTGAATTGATATTTGATAGCGGTAAAATTACATAATTATCTGAATTTAAAAGTTTAGTAAAATAATGTTTATTTGATAAATTTACAGTCCACGGAAGTTAACATTAATTTGCGCTTGAACTATTTAGTTACTTGAAATTCAAAAAAAAAAAAAATGTAATTATTATATAATTTCAAAAATATTACTATCAATTATTTTGAAATGCACTAGATCATTTATATGATGTTAACTTGATTATTAATGTAAGTTTTAAAACAATACACAGTCTTGATATTATAAAGGTATGGAATCATTGATGTGGACATTTTGTATTTTATGAAATAGTGTACCCAACATTTTACCGAATCATTACACATTTTTCATAAAAACTAAAAATAAATCAAAATCAAAATTCGGCAAAGTAATTAGCAAACAAAAGAAGGGTGTACGATGTTATAATAATTATGTCGATATATCGAATAATATCATGCTGTTGTTATTTGCAGAATTCAGATGGTTAAAAGTTTACAAAGTTATTGACCGGAACAAACGTGATGAGACAACTTAACATATAAGCACGCGTGTGTAGTTATTACCTATCAAAACAGATTTATTACTGTTTTCATTGTAACTGTGCTTCTGACGTCATTTGGATTGCTCTGTTTCAAACAATGTTTTTTTTTTTTTTTTGGCATTGTTTAAAATAGCTCTAGACAAACAAAGGTACGTTTTTTTTATGAAGGATTAATAAACTATACTTCTCAATAAAATTCGTTGAACGAGAACACGGTGTACAAAATAATCTATGTTTAAAATACTTGGAAATCGATTTTAGTGGGTACCTTAATATTTGTTTTGGATAAAAGTCGATTAGTATTTTAGAGAAGAAATCGCAAAAACTTCACTTATAACAGTAAACGATTCGACATGGTTAAAAAAATAATAAGAAAAAGAAAGTCTTTCGAAAATAAAATTTAACTTTGATGTTATCGTCTATCATTCTTTTCTTTCTCTCACACACACACACACACACACACACACACACACACACACACACACACACACACACACACACACACACACACACACACACACACACACACACACACACACACACACATATTCCCTATCTTTATCTTCCTGTTTGGTTCCCTTCTTCCACTTACTATGACTCTTTTTTCTAACACTAAACATTTGACGGGATGAAGAAAGAAAACACGCCGTCCTGAGGTCAATAAATATATATTAAAATAAATGTACTTGTACAGCTGCAGATGAGTACAGTAGTGAAGACTACTGACGCCTGTTCATTACTAGATATATAAGAACTATGCGTGGTTTCAATCGATCGTTCAAAACATGACTAAGAGATTTAAAAATTTGTTTTATGATACCAGGAGTTTTCAATAATTTTCATCTACGCATACATTCTCCTTTTTTATGCATATTTTATTATAATTGTATTTAAAGTTGATATGACACAAAACGGAATGTATTTTTTCTTGAAATTATAAAAAATTTAAGTTTTACAAAGTAAAAGTGTGTTTTTTTTCCGTATCAAAGTATTTTTTTTTTTTTTCAATATAAGCTTTAAAATTACTAGACCGATTTCCGTAATGTTATAGCTAGCTAGTTAATATTATTTTTTTATAATAAATGCATTTTAAATTTCATTTGGCGTTTTTTAACAATAGTAAAATAAATATTTTTTCATTGATGTATATTTTCACCGCACTAATATATGCACACATTTTAAGGGTTTTCAGGTCATAAAGTCTCTAGCCGTCTTAGTCACATAATCATCATAATAATTATTATTATTATTACTATTATTATTATATCGTCTCTCGAACCCTTTTCGGTTTTCGTGGGTTCACCGCGCGTTCTCGACACGGGTCGATTTTATTATTGAAAAAAAAAAAACAAAAAAAAAACGCCGTCTACTCAAATCGGCCGCGAACGAGCGTCAGATATTCGTTAAGTACACGGGTGATGGTTGTGAGTAAGGGGTCGGCGGCACGGCGGCGGAGAAGTGGCACGAGACGGAGAGGAGAGAGACAAGTCCGGTGGGCGAAGAGAAAGAGATAGAAACGTTTTTCCGTATTTTTATCCTTTTTTTTTTTTTACGTATTGCGGATAAACCGTCTGAAGGCTTACACAAACGTTTCGCGTTGTTTATGCACCGGTGCACACATTACACTGACCATTGCGCGTCTCCGTGTACAATATATATATGTATTATAATATACGTATAGACATTCGGTCGGGTACGGAGGCACGACTTTGGCGCACGCGTACACCGCACGGACACAGTAGACTCGACGTGTGGGCGGACTGCGGATAATAGCGGTGGAGGGGTGAGGGGCAAGAAACTACGGCGTGACCGTTCGCTTTATCGTTGTTTTGATTTGTTACACAATGATATTATTGTGTGTCCGTTTCTTTCACGCGTTGATTCGATGGTTATTATGATTAAAAAAACGAATAAATAAAAAACTAAATAATCGAAATCATTGTTCTAAGTTGATACTCGAACAAATATTAATCTATACACATAATCAAATGCGTCCTGCAGACTGATCGACGTACAGCCAAAACTACCGTATCGATCCGTTTGACATTTTAAAAGAATGCACTCACTGATTTACTATAAAATATGTAGGCGTGCTAAGAAGGATTTTCCAAAATTCGCATTTTATCGTTTCGTATCAGTAAAAAAAAATATTTAATTTTATGTTACAGATCTACGAGCATTATAATACCCTATCATCATTAATATTATTTTATGGCCATAGAGGATGATCGTAAAATAAGTAAGATATTAATACATAGACATTGCATGAGCGTATGGATACCAGAGCATCTGTGGCAATTCATTTTATCTATGTCTTATCGTTATCACTCCACCAGAATCCCTCTTCCGAATTCATGGATTTTACCTTTGTACATCTTTACGCTACACAAATACACAATACGAGTACCGTAAAACGGGGTGATTAGGGTCAATTTCAGAGGTTTTTTGGTTATATCTCTGTAAATTTTTTAAAAAAAAGTTCAATTTTTTTTCTATATGAAAGGTAACATATCTCTTGATAGTATTGAATTTAAAAAAACACATTTACTTAAGTAGTTTTTTATATATATTTTTTTAAAAATCTGACCCTATTCATATTGTTTGGGGGTGAATAGGGTCACCTGTTTATTTTGCCTTATAAATCTATTCATACCACAGCTGGGTTGAATAGGGTCACCATATATGTTTTTAAAAATGTTTTACTGCAACAGGATAAAAAAAAATTTTAAAAATATTATTATTTTAGCGCCAATAGAGAGTAACACAATAAATATATACATCATTAATATTATGAATAGATGTAACTTTATTACTGGTTCTAATAAAAAAGTATACTAATTAAAATAAACTTTTTGAATCATATATATTTTATAACTATAAAAATGAATAGATAGGTAAGTAACAAAAAAAAAAAAAAATTAATATTATCTGTGTAACAACTAGGTTAGGTACCTTTAATACAAATTAATAACCAATTAAAAATAAAAAACATGAATTAAAAAATAAACAACACCCTGATTAGTCCTTGGTTCAGTCTTGAAATTAGTAAGGAACTTATAAAAAAATAACATAACTTAAACAATTACCTGCCTAGGAAACTTAAATAAACAAAATGTAAAAGTAATATCATAGATAAATAAAAAATTACAACACCCTGATTAGACCTTAGTTCAGTCTTCAAATAAATAATAACTGTTCACATATAACTAAAGTTTAAAAAAATATATCAATAACTAGGTCATTTCATTGTTTCAATAATATCATCAATGCTTGTATCAAATTCTAATACACCTCTTCTTAAATATTTTGGTGGAGACACAATTCTGACAACATCTTCAATCAGAAATTCACAGAAATCTTTAACATCAGGAAATACATGAATTTTTGGAAGTGTGCTTTTTTTTTGTCTAGTGAAGGAACCTTCATAAATACAGCCTTTAATTATTACATTGGTTACTTTTCCAAAAAATAATTTTGCTTTTTTTCTTCCATAATTAACAGCCACCCAAGTGCCTTCATCAATATTATCTTTAAGAATATCTAAAGGCATTTGACCAGCTTTGTTTGAGTTTGAATTTGAACATTGCAATTCCTCTTCTCTTATATAACCTACATTGTTTTTTAGTATTTCGTTTTCATTGGCTTCATTATTTTCACACTCATCTGGGTCATCTATATCACTGGCTTCATCTAAATCATGAGATTTTATACTTTTACCAGGTAGAACTTTCAAACGTTTTTTTCTTTTTTTTTCAACATTTTCTTCAATTCCATACCTACATTTTTTTAAAAAGTTAGTTAAATTTTCAGATATTTGACTAGTATTTGTATCATTTTCAGTCTCATTTGGTAACATAGACAAAACTCTATTTCTATTTATAGGATATATTCCTGTTTTTTCAAATCCAGATAGAATATTTTGAGCTTTTTTATCATTAAGTTTTGATACAGTAGATTTCAGCAATGCTGGAAAACAGTCTTTATGTATTGTAGCAGCCTTCATTCCCCTTTTAGTAGTTGATTTCCAATCATCCAATACAGCTCGCCATGTACCTTTTAACGGTCTAAAAAATGCAACATCTAATGGTTGTGTAATATGTGTAGAATTTGGAGGAAGAAAAATAAAATCTATGTTATATTTTTCACTGAGTTTTATTACTTCAGGAGACAAATGAGAACTCAAATTATCCCCTATTACAACTGTTTTCCCATTTAATCTTCTACAATATGGAATAACTATAGTGGAAAACCATTCAATAAAACAATTTCCATCAATCCACCCTGAAGTCGTCCTATTATATCTTGTTCCAGGAGGTCCTCCTACTGTCCATGTATCATATAGGTGAGCAGCTTTATATATTACATATGGTGGAAGTAATGTTCCATCAGCTGCAGCTGCAAACATAACTGATGTTGATGATTTGGTCTCATTCATGACCCTTTCAGGGTACTTGGTTCCTCTCTTGCATATTATTTTCTTTCTTCCAGGATCGTCACTTAAATTAGTCTCATCATAATTTATGATATTGCTGGGTGGCACATTTTCAAGGGATATTGTTAAATTATCAAAATATTTATTAATATCATCAGGAGTAACAGCTGCTCTGCTCCTTTTGATATTTTGACACATGCGCTGAGAAATAATATGTTTATATCTGTTCATAAATGATTTAATCCACTCAACACCAGGACAGTTATTTTTAAATGATTTGACAGTACAGCCGACTACAGATAAATGGTACTTTACAAACAACCTTACTTCAAATTCTGTTATTGGATATCCCCATTCAGAACATTTCACAATATTGCTTACAATAGACATTTCAATATCTTTTGACAACACTGTTTGACCCCCTATTTTTTTAACTTTAAAGTCTGGATTTATTTGTTTTTTTCTGTTATACCTTTGAAGAACACTATATGGTATCCCTGTACTTTTTGCAGCAGATCTAATTGAACTTCCTTGTTCAATAATAGTAAGAGCATCTTGTATTTCATTTTGGTCGTGATGTCTATGCCTCTTACTTCTTGGATCAGGAATGTATTTACGTGCCATTTATACTGAAAACACACATAATTGTACCTATTAAAAATTATTTTAAAAGTAGTATGCATGTACAATTGTAATTAGTAATTTATTTCATTAGTATATGCTATTAAAGTGTGGAATTGCTCTGTTTGTACATTTAAATATGCACAAATTGTATTGACCCTAATCACCTCATTAAAATTGAAAAAATGATTTTTTTTTTTTTTTTTGCTAGCATAAAAAAAATATTGCAAATACGAATTCGAAATTTGTTTAATTACGCTATTGATACCTCATATAATAATTATAAAATTTATTTGATGTTTTTACTTACGTTTTAAGTGTAGAGCCGCGATGAGTTTTTTGGATTTGGCTTATAGTGAAAAAGTTGATTACAGTTTTGATGTTATCAATTAATGATAAAACCAGTGTTGCAATATTTTGTGCAATATAAATTGTACAGAAAATGTTCCGGTTTATTAAACAGTGAAGACTAAAATTGATAACGATAAATACATAATTTTCTATAATCAATAATACGATAAAAAAAAGTTTTTGACCCGATTCCCCTCAAAGACCCTAATCACCCCGTTTTACGGTAATTACACATTTTTTATATACAATTTCATCGTAACAAGAATTAAGTCAATTATTATCAATTTCAATAATAATAATAATAATAATAATTATCGATTTCAATTAGTTAAAATTGATGAATAATTTATCATTTTGAGTAGTAATACATTCAATCATGGTAAGACGTATGAAAAATATTAAAAAAAACATAATTTTTATTTAAATTCAAAAAGTTAATAATAAGATAAAACATTAAAACGTCGAATTTTTATTTTAACATCAATTTATTTGAAAACAATTTATTCGATATAAATGTAAAACTTAATTGCAAATACAAAAGTAAATCTTGATTTCAAATTCATAGTGTGTTTATAATTTTCATTGCCTTCAATTAGGTATCATATTTCAGAAGAATGAATAGCAAAAATGACAGTAAATTACGAAAAAAAAGTGTTTATTTATAGCTTATCTATGTACAAATAGGTATTTAACAGTATGGGAGATATTATTTCGATTTTCAAGTAACAATAAGTTGAATTTAGTAAATTTCGTAAAAATTACAAATTATTGAATTTCATCGTTAAATTTTATACGTTAATTTTGTAATTAGAAAAAAACTTTTTATACAAAAATTGTTTAGAAAAAAATACTCTATCCGAATCTGTAAAAAAAAATTGGTGTTTCCATTTAAAAAAAAGTAAGTTGTAACGCGCATGCGCGCGTCGTATGTGTTAAAAATTTGAAACTTATCTGATAATGTGTATTTAAGTACTATCTTTCATTCGGCGAAAACCCCATTTCAATACAAGGTCATCGAACTGAAATATTTAGTGGTACCTCTTTTCGTGAACACACTGTATACAATTTTTTTTTTTATTGATTGAAATAAATGAAGCAACAGTAGGTATTCAGATTGTTTCTCGATTCATATTTTTCTAAATAAACACATTTAATTCATGCCACGCACTTTCTGATTTGGAGTAAGTAAAACCATTGTAGAATTTTTGAACAATATTAACCTAGAACTTAAATTATTATATATTATTCATTGTTTTATTTTTCAATCTGTCAATGACGAGTAGGTGATTCGGGTATACATCATAATTGTTATATCTCAGAGGTGAATTTTCCCAAAATATACAGAACGAACAAAAAACTACTGATAAATTGTTCATTTCATGAATTGGGAAAACATTTAATTTTAACCAAATTTTTTTGATATTTTCAAAACAATATTTGTCGTTATTTTAATTCTTAATATGCGTCCGATTAAATAAAGACGATTTAAATATAAATACCTGGTCACAATAAGTTTGGTTCTTCATATTATTAAAACGACGATAGTAAAAATTACCTCACATGTCGGTTGGTATGAATATGGTTTATAAAAATATAATCATAATCAAAAATAAAATAAATCGTAGTGGTGTATTAACTTGATGTAGTTTTAGGTTATACTAATAAGAAAACAACTATCAACCAAATCAGTTTAACATTTATGATAAAACTATTAATAAAAAAATATTTAAAATAAATTATAAATTAATAGGAAAATACTGTGGAATTAAAATGAAAATTGCATTTGATCTTTTGGTATGGATATTATCTCAAAAGCATGGTTTTTTTTTTTTTTATTGTTTATTGTACACGAAAATTGGTGAACATTTTAATAGAACAACAGTAATAATAACTAATAGTGACAATTTCAAAATACAATTTTAGAATCAATAGTATATTTTTTTTTAATAATTCATTCGATAAAGTATATTTATGTAAAATTGATAAAATATAAACTGAAAAATACTATTCAGTCTTTCGAAACGTTTCTAAGATTTTTAACTGCCAAGTTTATGAAGAGAGCAGCACTTTTGAATTCCTATCCATGAAATTTGCAACTTTTTGTTCATTCTGTGTATTTAGCGAAATCACCTGTAGGATGTTGTCATACGTACACAATTAAGGTGTCACGTATTTTTAGGTGGTCATTTTTTATTCTAATTCTCACTCAAAATTGTATTCTACATTGTTTGAATATAAACCATTCGAAGTTTTAACTCGTTTTGTTAACTTAACACTTAACAAGTAAACTGTTTAAAAATGTATGTTTTGTTTACGCTGAAAAATAGTAACTTAGATAAGAAATGAAATTAATTTTATATTTTTTGTATAAAAACATATTTTTGTCAACAAAAAATTATGCGGTACTGCACAATGTACATACATATGTTTTTTTCAATCGAATCATTAAAACTCTCTACGAATTACTCGTGCATATTATGACGTGAATGGTATATTTTTATTTTTCAACTGCTATTGAACTGGGGTCACTGTAATACATATTAGTAATTTCATGTTTCAGCGAGTATTGGCCGTATTTAATCGGATTGAGTTTTGAAAAATTCGCATACATTTGTGAATTTTTCTTTTCAAAACGAATAAATGTTCGTAATGAATGAAGTCAATGCGAAAAGAAACTATAAACAGGCGTATATGTACGTATTTCAGTTTTAATTAATTTTCGTTTTGAGAATTTTCCGAAGGTTGACTTCAAAAATAAGGTACACATTTAATATAAAATTATAAACGTTGATATTGAAAAAAAAAAAATAATAATAAATAAATATTCAAGTATACGGAATTAATTCTGCAAAAGACAGACTTTTGATCATGACGTTTATTCACCGAAATTTTTCTCGGTCTATCGGAAGAAAATATAACACAATGTAATTTATTATACTTTACATACAAGCAGTAAAACAGTCTTGCGAGAAAATTTCTTTGACCTCTATCGAACAGTTTTCACCGTACATAGCTATTTTTCATAGATATTTTTATCTTCCATGCCACTTCAGAAATTCTTTCTCTTCTCAGTGACGTTTCGACGACCTGAAAAAACAAAAATCAGATTTGGAAAAATCTAGAAAGTGAGCTAGCTGTCTTAATAGTGACAGTACATTACAGCTTAGAACTTGACGGGGGGAAAAAAATGTTTTAACAGTATACTGTTAAAACATTTTTTTTTTCTATAAATTTATACATTTTATAAATTATAATTTATTATCCTAGCCCCGGAGTCGTGTTTGAAAAATAATGTAAACTAGTTTATTTCTAGTATACCTATACATTGTTTTTAACAAAAAAATCATATACATTTTTAACACTTTTCGATTTGTATTTTCACCTTAATTTATCGGCCACAGTTTTCAAATCGTTCCATATCACGTTTGTACTCTCCATAATATTATAGTAGGAGTCGGCTACCTTATTGCCATCGTGGGGGCCAATAACAAAAACGCATTTTTTCACGGGCCGTGATTTGAACGTACAGTATACGATTGGTATTTAATTTGATTTCAGACAAAAGCATATACCAGTGGTTCTCAAACTTTTTTTGTTCGCGGAGCCCTTATGTTCATAAAAAAAAATTACGGAGCCCCGAAAATCAGACAAATCTCTATTTGAGACAACAATAATTCATAAAAAATGATGTCAATTGTAAATATTTTTTTTTTTTTTTGTACCTTGAAGAATGTAGATTGTGAATGAGTAAACTAAATTATCCTACACGTCAAATTAACGAAAAACCCGACGTTTATATCATCTCATTTTGACTGTAATACAAAATATTATGTGGATCTATAAATATTTGAAGGTTTTTTTAAACATTGAAAATAATACTTATTGATATGATCCAGATGATATTGAATATAAATATAAAAACGTAACTAAGAAATATAATAATTTAATCACTTGAATTTAATGAATACAGATATTCCCAGGGAGCCACGGAGCCCCTAGACTACTCTCTCGGAGCCCCTAGACTACTCTCTCGGAGCCCAAGGACTCCGCGGAGCACAGTTTGGGAACCACTGGCATATAGAGTCGTAATACTCATAGCATCACGATTGGTTTGTAAAAGCTCATAACAGGCTGTCGGGAACATTGATTTAACGATGTAGTGTCCTCTGTGGCGCGGAAAAAAGTTATTTCCCCGTCAGACCGATGATTTTTGACGGGATCCGAGAAAATCGATCGACTGTCAATATTAAACAGTGCACATCCAGTTAAAACGTCTGAAATAACGCTGTTCGTGGAATAACAATTGGCATAAATAAGTAGTTATTTTAACTAATGGCTATATGAATAATGTATCCCCACAGGCATACGATAGTGGATACGCAACGGGTGCACGAAACTGTAGACTACGCAAAACGCGTAGTATTTACACAATTGGCGATACCGCAGACGGGACCGAGCTCGATGGTAGTGTTTACCGCGAGGTCTTAGCACACGGCATATTTACAGAAAAAAAAAAACATCCCCATCTGTACGGCGAAGCTATCTTTCTCTCTCTCTCTCTCTCTCTCTCTCTCTCTCTCTCTCTCTGTATACTTCACTTACTCTGTCCATTCCTTTTTAATTTCGGTTCAAAATAAATAACAGTATTTCTTTCTCGTGGTCAGTTAATCAGTGTGTATTGGAAATTTAATCTAGATTTGCCGTTTTCATGGCTTTCTCTAGGAACTCCACTGTACGTTATCATCGCTCAACATACGTTTTTCGTGAGAGTTCATGACCACATATTTTATACGAATCGAAACTACACAATAATGTTCTATTCAAATAATACTTATATAATAATCATTATAAAATGCTTTAAACCACACAAATTAAATAACTTAAATTCAAAAATATTCATTTTCACGCGAAATTCATCTTAAGCAATGTTTCTTTTTTGCCAGTAAATAATCGATTTATACCCTGAATTATCAAGGGTTCATTTGAATACATTTCAAAGTCATGTTAAAAATCGCCTTTTTTATGTTTGCGAAAAATCTATTAGCATATTTTCATAATTAACTGATCTCGTGTATATTCGGATATATTTGTAAAAAATGCAAGGCTTGTGAAAATTAATATAAAAATAATTCATAAATGTTAACGAACTAGTAAGCAGAAAGTTATATAGTACCTATTAAGAACAATCATAGTTTTTTATTTTTGAATATGTATTTGTTTTTTCGTATAGTTTTTATAATACACATAAATTTATATTTTATGAATATATATATATTTGAAATAACTCCTCGATAGGTCATTTTTATTACTTTTTTAAAATTGAATATGCATAATATAACAACATATCTTTATAAAATTCATTTTTCACGTTTATGCAATATAGAGCATGTCAGTTACGAGTTATAACAACATCAATGAGTATTGTCTAGTTAAAACCAATAATGTGTTATGATAATGAATCTATAGTGGAATTTTACATTCTATAATTTTTAGAAAATATTTTAACCAACTTCAAACTCAGTTTCGGTGGTAAAGTGTATAGGTAGGGTTGTAAAATTTCATGAAATATATAATTGGAAATGTTTGTTTCATTTCAGTAAAAAATATATCACTTTATGTTTTATTTATTATGGAATACTTTTTGTACTATTAATTGCACTAAATAGAAATAAAAATAAATTTATACAAATTAACAATTAACATCATAATAGTTTATAGTTATTATAATTTATAAATATTGATTTAAGAGGTTAGAGACCAACAGTCATTGAAACACCTGAAGAAATTTTACAAAATTAAGATGAATTTATAAATAAGTGGCCAGTATTCTCAATACTCAACAGCTAGGTATCACGTTATTGCAGAAGTTTCTCATCAAAAAAATATATATTGGTACTTAGTGAGTTTAAAAGTTAAGCACATATTTATAGAATTTATTGAGAATATAATACCAGCATCTGGAAATGTTAAATGCTTATAACTTTAATGACTGAATTCATATAATATAAATATAATATTTAAAGATAACAATATAATAAAATAAAAATAAAAATAAAAATAACCTCCTTTGCGTAGTTAAATAAATCAGTATTACATATAAAATCATAATAATTAGCCATTAGGTAAATATACGTTTTCATAACTATACTATTGAAAGTATGGAAATTAATATTAAAATGACTGAATTCATATTATATAAATATATTATTCAAAGATTAGTTAAATGTAAGTAAAAAAACAGACGATAAGAACTATTATTATTTATTAGACGAATATTATCATAAAAATAGCTGCTATCAATAAAAATGCGCCAGTTTTGTCGTTACCATATATATATATATATATATATATATATATTTATATCAAATTTATATGTGGTTGTTACTACCTATTCATAGGCATCTGATGGACATAACCACGTTAAATAGGAAACCCCAAACATTATACCAAAATGATATCAAACAATATCAACTGAATAAATGACATTTGACAGTCACTATTTCAAACGTAAAAAAAAAATATTTTTCAATATTTCATTGAAATATTTCATAAAGTGGGAAATTTTCAATTATGAAATATTTCACATGAAATATTTCAAATTTACAACCCTATTTATAGGTCAAGACATTGCTAAAAAAAAATATTAATGTGTTATTGTGGGTGGACCATTCTTGGTACAAATAAGTACCGTTGTTCAAGTACCCAGATAATTGCCAATTATTCATTGAAAAAAATCTTTAGTGAGTCCCAGGGTCAAAGTAGGGAGAATGCGTTAAAAATGGATTCAATAATGAGTCCGAAATCGCAGAAGAAAGAAACTGCAGTGTACTGAAATATGTGGCAAGATATTAAGTTATGACTTATGAGCAGTGAGTATGGTCAAACGGAAACGGAAAAGTCAAAACCAATATTTTCTGACTTTACTTTTAGTTTTCATAAAAAAATTGCATGAGTAAAGAAATATTCGGTGAATTCCCATTTAAATTGTTAGTCAACTACAGTAAGAACAATTGAGGAAAAAAATAAATGACAACTTTTCCCACCATATTTCACAGTTATAGTTATGAATTTTATATTATGAGTTTGTAAATTTTTTATTTTTTTAAGTTCGCTATCAAACATTGTATTTTTCAGCTATGATTTATTCAATGGTACAGAAGTAAAAAGAAAAAAAACCAAATTGTCATATTTGTGCTTATGTTATTCTTAAACAAAATTCATTTTATTTAATGTTAATATTATGGAAATAATAATTTAAGAAATATGATGCCATTTAAGGTTATTTGGTAGACCAGTAAAAAGTTTTCATTAAATTACCGTAAATTTCTCATCGCTCCAATTTGTATAAAGTGTTAAAAAAATATAAATTACTTCTATGTTATGAAACTCAAATGAGATTAAAAATAAATAAATACATGTTTAATTCAAATCATGAAGGACTTATGGGTTTTTAATTGAATCCGGCAGTTTTTTGTTTTGTGGTAAATCATGAACTTGACGATTGGAAAATAAATACGCACGAAAAATTGTTTTTTGTAATTTTTAAGTATAAATGTAACATACCAAATAACAATAAATCACATTCGTTTCGTTTTTAAAACACGAGGTTGGAATTCCGTTTTTATTTTATTTTATTTTTTTTTATTTTCCTCTCGTTGTTATTTGAAATGTGAATGTCAACACGGACCTTTTAAATTCGTACGGATGATCAAAATATTCCACTATAACCTTTTATCCATATATTTCATGAAAGTATGACAACTGTCCATTACTGTTTAAAAGTCCATACATGTTTTAATAACTAGAATGAAGCCCATTTGTTTTTGCATCAACGGTTTTCATTCATATTGTTTACTTACAATACATTATAAAACCCATTACAATTTATTCGAAAGCGAAAATCATTAGGAAAAAGGGTACGTGTATAGTTAATAACGCATACGTACTTGATGTTGATAGTTTGGGAATATAATAATATGTATGCTTATATTAACACAAAAACAACACAAACAATGTGCTCGAATATATAACAACTTTTTTCGAATTTTAAAACCCGTTAAAAACTGTTTAATGTTTTATTAAAACACTTAATAACGTATTTTCTAAAAAATAATCAACTATTTAGTTGACTATACACTTTCTCACACACACACACACACACATACACACACACACACACACACACACACACACACACACACACACACACACACACAAATTTATATATTTATATATATTTAATTCGTTTAATTTGACTTCATGTTATTGATTATTTTCCAACATCATTCGATATTTTGTAAATGAATGTATATACATTATACATACATAATAATGTATACCTAGTACTTACTTAGGTGCATTAATTACAACATAACTCTCGTCATTAAACAAATTTGTATTGGTTTTATGAAGAGTATTTTATTTATTAATACAATTTAAACATATATTATGCACTAATATAAATGTTTTTTCTTGTTTGTGTGTTTTAAGAGATAATTTAAAATCACTTTATATTTTATTCATATATAGGTTGTTTACCATAAAATAATATTCTGGGTTGAAAACTCAAAGCAACTGTAAACAGAAAAATGCAACATGCATGTATATTATATAAGTCAATGTACACAAGGTTTTTAATAACTCTTTGACATGCGTTGTAATTGAAATGTCGCGGTATTATTCAAAAGCATACGACACGAGACATTTTTAGATTCCAGATAAATGTTTCATGACTTATGTACTTAACAAATTATTATCGTTTTATAAATATTAATTAGTCAATACCAAGAGGAAAAAAAATTACGCTATAAAACCACGAACAATATAATCTTCATTGTGTACACTCAGATATTTTTAGAAAATACCACAGCTGACCATTAATTTGTTTGAATCACAGACCAGTCTTGTAATAATATTTTCTGTATCGAAACTCTGAGATTTCTGTTGCTATAACTGCGTGTTTGATTGTATAAGATCTGGTTTCAATTTTTCTCGCCGACAGCCCGGAAAATAATTTTAAAATTATTAAACGCATTCAGACTCGGCTCTGAAGTATGCAAGAACATTCAAAAACTGCGTATACGTAAAATTACTGCCTTAGATATCATAGTACTTATTCGAAATGAATAACATAATTATTATTTATATTGAATAGGTAGGTATATTGTGTCGATCTTGACTTGACGTATATGCACTTTCCAAATAATTATGCAATGCGCATAGTGTTATGAATGTCTGTTATTTACAAGGCACTAAAAAAAGAAAAGAAAAATTTACACTTAATGCCATTTCTTCAGACAAAATTCATTGTGATAGTGTATATAATATATATATGTGTGTGTGTGTGTGTGTGTGTGTGTGTTGCAGTGGTGTAATTAATGATTTTAGTAACAATGTGTGATTTTTTACATGTGTTTATGCTTTAAATGTAAAAAAAAAAGACACAAAATAAAATATGTATACCTATACGCGTTTAAAAACCTAGTCGCTAGACACATTTTTAAGCATTTATTGAAAAAACAAAACAGAAACACTTAAGATAACATTTATAAACTTACAAAAAAATTCATACATAAAAATATATGGCACAAATTGTAGTTCATATGTTTAATAGCAATTTTTTTTATTCCTAATTTTGCTATTTAAAATGAAACTATGGATGTATAATGTATATGTATATTTGTTTTTCAAAAGGTTGGGGGAAAACTTCCCCATCGCCTTCGCCGGTATTACGTGATTAAAATACATGCGTGTATACGTAAAAGTGTATAACTTCAGTATTGGAAGTTTGTGTGATGTATTATGTTTGTACAAAGTTGATAATCGACGACCCCGTGAATTCGTATCTGTGATCTCGTATGGTCAGCGATTATTATTAACGTTAACAGCGGTGTAATAAACCTAACGATCTTCGGGAGGCTCTTCAGTCTCTCCATTGTTTTGACCAAAATGTTTGGTAAATGATTTAATGACAGAAACGTATACGAGTGGTAAACATTTTTGTGTGGGTTCAAACACCGTTTGGTTTTTTTCAGGACAAATAAATCGATGCTTATTTTATTTTGTATTTGTTTTTTAACTTTGAAACATCAAAATTTGTTTACACACACACACACACACACACACACACACACACACACACACACACACACACACACACACACACACACACACACACACACACACACACACACACACACACACACACACACACACACACACACACACACACACACACACACACACACACATATATATATATATATATCTATATATATATATATATATATATATATATATATATATATATATATATATATATATATATATATAAATTATTTATAAACTTACAATCAATAATAAAAGGAAGTCTGTGTAAATGGTTTTTATAGTGAGCTTAAATTTTTGATTTATAATAAATATGCATTTTTTTCTGTCAGTTATTTCAAATGATCGCTTTCAAGATAATCACGAAATTGAAATGAAAAAATTTGCATACAAACCTCAAATATACATAATCAATGATGTAATGTATGTATACTTCTTATTTATTATCAATATAGCATTATAGCAAGCGGTTTTGAGTTTGTTGAAATTACCAAGTGACTGGAATCCGTATTAATATTTGATATTTTAGTTTGTCTACATGACGTAATCGTGTCAAGTATTTGAAAATAATAGTCAACCAACTTCGACCAATAAAACATGATGACATTAAATAGTTTGATGTAATTAGTGAACAAACAAACAATAATCAATACCTACTTTGAATGAAAACAATGAAGTAATTATCCTTTAATTTCTTCGTTGAATGATGAATACATTTTTAATCGCAAAATACGATACACAATATTTAGTAACGATACATCAGATATTTGTCACATATTTTATATTAAAGTACAATCGTATATAATTAGATAATTTAAATAATAAATGATATGCACAATTTATAAAGATACTATAATATTCTGAGCTATTAATACCAATATTGTCGATTAGTGAATCTGAAATTGTATTATAGCTATTAAAATAGCAATCACTACTTGTGTTGTTTTATATATAACTAATTAGTGTGTATTACATAACAAATAACAATAGGTATAAGTTTATATGAAATGCATATAATATGCTGAAATTGACTAGTTTATCCGGCAAACGTTCTGTCATGGACGAGAATGTTCACTTAGATGAGTAATAAATAAGTAGAAAAGGTAAATTTAAAAAATTAAGTCTAAGTTTCATATTAATCAAATACAATATATATTTTATTATTTGAAATTTGAAAATGCGATAACTACGAACATATTTTATTCATGTTTTAAAAGTCACATGAAAAATGAACTAGGAAGAATAAAGATAAAGATTTTCTCGGACAAATATAAACAATAATGTTTTCGTCCCAAAAGTAGAGTACCTATGCCATTTTAACTGTTTATTTTCTCATCCTTGTGTACGGTTCTCTTTAGAGATTGAATTAGTAGCGCATGTGAATTTTTCCTAGTGGCTTCCTCTGCAAAAACCTTCCTTAAACTATTGTCAGCAATTGAAAAAAAATGAGTCAAAACGGTTAAGTCGTGTTCAAGATATGACGTTACCATAAAATATCAATTCATTTTTATAATATGTATATATTATATGTCTATAGATTGGAAAACATTCAATGAATGTTGATCAAAATATTATATTAAATCATATACAACAATTCAATAAATGTATTGGAACGTTGACCAAAGATAACCCAATATGGTAAATCAACGAAATCTATAGTGAACGACTACGGTTTCAAACGATATTTGCGATGGTCGTGGAGGGTATTTCGACATAGTGCTGTCGAAATTGAAACTATTGAAACGAGATGTTATGTTTATTTGCGTCTGCACAAGGAAATAAAAAAATACATTTTTTTATTACAATAGTTAACTTATTAATAACTTATTTTGTAATTAATGTAACTTATTATTATTTTAAATACGTAGTGAACGGGAATTCGTAGAATCGAAAACAGAACAATACATTTATATCGTTGGTAAAAACTTCCAAAATATTTAAAAATGACATTATATCCGTGTAATAAGATCAGACGATCGGCACCAGTTGACGAATGGCGCGTGGCCATAAAAAAAAAAAAAAAATTATATTACGTGCACATCGCGCAAGACATCATATAAGTACAAGGTGTCTCACGAGTGCCCCATGATTTGATTCTGTATTATAGGTAAATATTGAATTGTTTCATATACAATTTATTGTTCATTGTATAAGTTAATAACACATTGAACAACAACTTAAAGCGGAAAAACATTTTGATCATAATTTTAAAAATGTTTAGTTTTCTTAAAATGGTAATCGTTATATTCATTATTATAGTGATTTATTAGAAGGTGGTTTGATAGAGAATACTTTTTGTTTGAAACTTTCGATGTTTAAGTTTGTATTATTTGACCAATAGTTTGAGGGGTGCTTATACGAATTTTAAGTTTAGATTGATGGAGTAGTGGAAATGGATTTTTGCGGGAAGCCCTACATTCGAACTTAAGTATTCTAAACTTAAAATACTCATATGTCCGCTGATTCTAAGATAACCACCAAAAAAATATAACTTAAAAATCTTAATAATAAATCATTCAGGTAAAAAAAAAAAAAATGTTTCATACGAATTTAGTTTTATAAGTGTTTTAAATTGTACAGGAAAATATATTAAAATTTGTTCATTGTATAGGGCAGGGGTTCCCAACCTTTTTATCATCGAGTACCACCAGACACTTTTATAAACAATACGCGTACCACCTCAATTCTAAAACTAAATTAGGAGTCAAATTATTTTAACGTATATTTTTATTATTCATTCAATTCTTTACATTTTTATTATTTGATATTTATGAAAGTAAAAAATCATAATTTTTAGTTAAATCTAAATATTTAAATTGTAATTTACAAATTTCAAATTAATTAAAAAATAATTAATATAAATAATAATAAAATAAAATAAATGTGATATTTGTTGTTGTTTATTTTTTACAAGGACATCAATATCAGGCTAAATAGAACTAATTTCCACGCTTAAGTCACTTTGAATATCGAGCCTACTTCTGTATTTATTTATTCTGTATTAATTTATTTTTATAAAATAATAATTTTATAAAATTAACTAATATCAAAAAAACTAAACTAAATAATATTGAATGCAAATAGTAATAAAAACATTTCTTCGCGTACCACCTACGAGCCTTCCGCGTACCACTAGTTGTACGCGTACCACGGGTTGGGAACCTCTGGTATAGGGTTAAACCAAAATGTGTTAATTCTTGCTAATACTCTGTATACGATTAATTATAATTGTGTTATCTTCTTTTTATGAATCACACATTTGTAAACAGAATATTTATTTTGTAGTTGTTTTGCATTTCAAACGCCGGTGGAGACGTGATGTAGTATTTCTGTGTCGTTGTCATTAATTGGTTTAACACCGTACGATAATCAACGAATTACATAACTCTCTACTGTAGAAGAGTGTCCTACACGTTAGACGACACTCGATCGGCGAACATTGGAGTTCAACGACAAAATACGCACGCGACGACAATTTTCAGCTGCATGTGCGCTGCGGTGAAATATTTATGTGGACAAATAATGGACTGCGACCGACGACGACGTGCGTTGTAGTAAAGTAAACAGGGGGGGGGGGGAGGAAAGAAATAAAGAAAGAAAAACTGACAAAGACGATTATTTCGACATTAGCGTTTTTTTTTTTTTTTCATTTTAATTCTCCTTTTAACGATGATATGCTAATCATTTCCTGCGGCCCACATGCGGTACACGCAAGTGTATGTGTGTGTGTGTATAATAACAATTGAATCGGTGGCGGTCAAGTCGAGTTTTTTTTTTCCTTCTTCCTACTTTAACCGTTCTACGCGTGCTCCTTGCACGCCGTTTTAAATAACGGCTTTAACGTTTTCTGGACGATGACTGGAAGATGCCACAGAAAAAGAGAGAAAGAGAGAGAATGATTTAAGTGATGTGTACGTGTGTGTGTGTGTGTGTGTGTGTGTGTGTGTACTAAAAGAAAAAACATGGAAAAATATGGATACAACGTGCTATAATGTACGCGGAAAATTGGTCAGTATTTTACTTTAAAACGTGAACGTGCGCCGTGTGTTGTGTGCAGGTACGCACACGTACATTATGAGGAATATGTAAATTGACCGAGTTGGGTTTTTACTCTTTCTCTCTCTCTCTCTCTCTCACCCTCTCTTCCTCTCTCGTTTTGTGCTTCTTCTATGCGACCCAGGAAATTGCTTTCATGGCGAAGTTTCATCGGATCAGAGTTTTCTTTCCGTTATCTCTAACGGGACGGATATAGGCATGGTGTCGATATGAGGATTTTACACGTGCAGTGTCGATGATGTGTGTAACTTTTTTTTTTTTGCTAATTTGCCACAAAAATAAATACGAAAATTGCAAAAAAAAAAAAATAATTCAGCGCTCGTTTTTTTTGAATTTGACGTCGGCGCATACGACATCAATTAATTGTGAATCATTATCGGTGTTCGGACGTAGGTGATATTATATACGTTCACTTTGCGTTTAGATATGCGATGGCTGAAAATCATCTCCATCAGCAAGTTTTTAATTTTATTTTATTACACACGATAAGTCAAGCGTACTCAGCACCGAATACTCGCAATAAAAGTCTCACTCGATTCAGATTACTGTAAACCGTACTGTTTATGTTATACACTCACCACGTTTTAGTAATAAAATTGAAATTATGGTAAAATCTTAATTTTTATGTACGTACTTTGCAAACGCAGAGAGAACTAAATTACACTTCAAGATGACTGTACGTTTATTATTTACACGTTTTATAATTAGTAATCGCATTATTATTCGTAATTTATTTAGTATCAAACTTAATCATTTTATGAATCATGACATTGTTATTTGCTCAGTACGGTCTCTCGTTAATACGATTGAAATTATTACGCAGTTGTTGTTGTTCGTTATCATAATGAAAATAAATAAAAAACTATCTTTAAATAACATTTAATATATTTTAATGTTTATAGTTTAAGTGTTACAATTTACGTACTCTTTTGTTTTACACACTAAAAATAAAAATCGAGTTCTGTACATGCACTTCTCATAATTTGAATATAATAATGTGCAGGCTCGGCCAAAAAAAGGGCCCAGACAAGAATTCTATCCTAGGGCCCTTTTTATGACCTGGAAAATGTAAAAATAAAACAAGGAAAACTTAGAACTACGTCTTATTTCTTCTGATTATATCTTAAAATGCATATTTATTTTAAAATTTAGTAATTCATTATACAAATTCGAAATCTTATCTCATTTTTAATATAAAGTAGGTTTTTTTTGTAACAACACATATTATCGAAGTAGTATTTTTAGTTCAGTGGAAGAATTCGAAATGGCATTGATTATATTTTCTTTGTTTATTCTTTCAGCTACATCTTTTTCATTTGACTTCAACATGAATGGTTTGAGAATATTTTGAGAAAGCATATTGATCTAAGTCTATTTTTAATAATTTTTAATTTATAAAAAACTCTTTCACAGATTACTTAGGTTGATGGTGATATCACAGCTCATTTAAAAACAATATATAGGTTATTGAATAGTCTAGACTGTTTTGAAAGTTCGTCTATCAATACAAATGCACAGGCTCGACACTTATCAAACTTTTAACACTGAATAGATTCGTAATTAATTTATAAATCTGATTCAAGTTCGGTTTCCTTAATGTTGTTGCTTTATTCACATTACTTTTTCGTGGTATTCCCTTTTTTGCATTCTGGAATAAAGCTGTCATAGTAACTCACAAACTGTTTTAGTTCTGTAAATGTTGCGATTCTTTCAACTTTAGCTAATCTGGTTCTTTAAAAAAAATACGTCATCTGGAAATTTTTCATACGTCAGTATATCACAATATTTTTTTAGATCCAACCACCCACAATCCTTTAATGAATGCTCGTTTGGTATACATTTTAACATCGTTAATACTTATTTTATAACGAGTATATAAAATTCCAAAGGCTGTTGAATATGTACAATAAACACTAATAAAAGAAAACACTTAAAATTGAGATTTTCAAAATGTATAAAAATCACCAGTTAAACAGTTTACACCGTGGTCTACGACACGCTGCACAGTGGTGAATTCGATATTATTTTATATCATAGATTTATTGCAGTATTTAATCACATCATTTTTACGGTGGGTCGTAAGTTAGTGGCATTCGTTCCTAGAAACTGCCGCAGCTTATCACATGCAACGGTATTTCCGAATTTTCATAACATTTTATATAAAAAAAAAATATATATATATGTATACCTATATTATTTCAATATTCTACGAGCGATATTGATGTTATTTATTTTCATTTTACGTATTTAAAAAATGTTTGAATATGAAATAATATTGTGTCATCGATGAACGGTGGCCCCAAAAACTATATCACGGCTAGGGCCCAGGCAGAGATTCCTGCCCTCCTGCCCTGGCCAGGCCAACCCTGATAATGTGTGTGGGTGAATGTGTGTGTGTGTGAGTATGTGTGTCTGTGTGTATGTGTGTGTAAGTGTGTGTATCACAAAAATAATAATTATAAGATGACGATGACAATTGATAAATAATGAATTAGAAAATAATTAAGTGCAATGTACAGTTTTTTCTGGTACATAATTTTAACGGACTCTACAAACAAACTTACGTTTTTGGAATACAGTCCAGACATATTTATACTCCATTCAGTTTTAATTGGTCCATTATTTTAACGGACTAAAACTTTATTAATTCAGATTGCTATTTCTCTTGAAAGTTTTTTCGTTTATCGACTATGACTTTAATTTTTATTGGTGCAAGTGTATAATAGTGTCTCGTGCCCAATGGAATAAAAGTCGATTAACATTTGGTTTTAATTTTCTCGTACAGTTGTCTCGTGTATTTTCGAAAATTAGAATTGTACTCATATAATATTTAAAATAAAAAAAAAAAAACAGCAGACAATATGCGAACGGGTGCAAAAGTGTTGTCACGAGCACATTTTATCAACGATTCCACGGCCAATCGTAATATTATTGTAATATCGCGTTCGAATCCCGACCGCGGCCGCAACGATATTGATATATTACTGGCATCCTTGCAATTCAGACGTCGCCAACACTACGGTCACGTATTCCCGTTACCCTAACCGCGATTATTATACCGCAATTTGCAGTGATCGAATAAATCAACCTTAAATTATGTCGTACCACTTGCCGTTATGTTCACCGCGCGTCGTGCTAATCTCGCGAGCACATTATCACTCTAAAGAGCTACTGGCGAGGTATTAATTATTCACATTGTTCAGTAACGTTAATTTCATTACGGCGGTGTAAAGTTTATTCGGCGGCGGCGGCGGGTATATCCGTATAAATAATTCGCTTCCGTCGCAGAAGTTTTGAATAAAACAAAGTCGAACGTTCGTGTTTTCAGACGTATACTCGTAGTTACCACACTACCACTATATTATAGCCGCACCACGGTTTATCGTTTTCATGTCACTCCGCGGGTTTCACGAGTTGTAGACACGTCACGATAATAATATTATCGTACGCCGCGCACGTTGTAAACGATTGCGGTAGTCGTATTTTTTTTTTCGAGCGTCACTCTAACGTTTTTCCAGTCGTTTCCTCCTGACGTTTCAACACTAGTTTTGTGTACCGCGGCGTCGGGTACCTACGTAATATATTCTAAGGAACAGTACGTATAAAACCGTTGACGATATTTCATAATGTCACATAACATCGTTATTATAGTTTTTTCATAATATCGTCACCACTTTATTTGAACTTTTAATCGATATTGATTTAAAATCGAATGTCGTTATCGTGTCATTTAAAAGTGCTTCGATGTATACAAATATCGAACTCGATCTCGTCCCATAAAGATATTTTATTATTGTTGTTTATAGTCTATCGCCGGTGCTTTACCTCATTGTGTGTTTAATTAAATTTCGTCGTTCGATCGTACGTCAAAACGTCAAACGAGTCGTTTTTTTTTTTTTTTTTTTTCTGTTGTCGATGTTCTTTGCATCGGTTCGGATAATGAGTTACGCCAACAATGAATAATAACAATAACAACAACGGTAATAATACGGTTTTATTATATAGTTTTAATTGACCGCGGCGAAGTTGGAATTTCTCTAAATAATTATTATTTTAAAAACATCCGCGTGTTGTTATTAAATAATATTCGTTACAGAAACTACGAGAGGGTTATGGACGACGACGTGCTTAAGTAATGCGTGCCTAACACGACAGAATTAATTCCGTCCACGGGCCCGGACCACGAACACGGCTAAACAAAGACTGTTGCATGTCGTTTGTCCTCGCGTCAGATTGGTGACTCGGGCGTTCAGCAGGTGCGACGAACAAGTCACCCTTTTGACTGAAAATTCAAAACCGCCTACTAAACACACACACACACACACACTACACGTATAATAATTTGTATACCTACGACATTCGGCTGTTTCATTTCAATGAATAGGCCATTAGGCGTTCTTTTATCACGACCGGGCGGTGAGACCTCTCGAGAATTACCCACTTGTTTCCATCGTAATTTTTCCACCGCTCCGTACGGTAAAAATCATCGTTATCGAGTTGATTTTCCACGAAGACGAATCTTTTTTGTACGGATTTTTGACGTTCCGACGGACTTGTATGCGTCGTCGGGTCGGCAGGCCAGGTACAAACGATATATTTCACGGCAATTGCCCAAGAATCGCATTGTCCGAAACGGCAAAAACACTCCGCCACGCCGCCGTACTGGTGTGCGCGTATTATGCGCCGTAAATACATTTTTAATAAACACACTTTCGTGCCCGGTGTAACGGTTCGGCCACCGGATTTTTCGATTTTCACAAGGACACGCGGTGTCACACACCGAAAATCCATACGGGTGTGCGGCATTGGCGCCTCTACAGAAAAACCTCATTTACCCACAATAAAATTAAACAACTTCAAAACACTCGAGTTTGCATCCCGTGACAAATCAATGAGTTTGACGACGACGGTACAATAAAACTCATACTTCCAGATTCACTTTCATAAACTCTTCTAGACTTACAACCGTCGAAAATAAGCGAATCTTTAGATTAGCGATATTGTTGTTTGCGCTTTTTCCTAAGTATAACGATAGTGGTTTCAATTTTTTTTACGTTAATACGTAATCAAATGAAGTAACGGCTACTGACTGACTAGTGTTCGATCGAATGGCTTATTTGAGTGCCGTAAATCAGTTGTCCGCCCACAGTGTTTAGTACAACTTTTCATTTTTTTTTTTCAACATCGTATTATTTTTATTCCAATTAAATTATTTAAAACAAGTCACAAAATCAGATAGGTAAATGCGAGTCATGACGAAAACAAATTCGATTAGGTTACGGGTAATTTGATCACAGGCCGTTGGTGGGTGTAATTACAGACGATATTTTCACCGAAACAGCTTTCCTGCTTTTAAAATTAGCACGCTTTAACATACACGCCGAGGGAAGGTAATAATGTTTTACTCTCGCTGCGAGTCAAAAATATGCGTAGGTTGTAATGCTAATTAAAATAACACAATTCGTGAAGCACATCAGTGAATTATCTCAAGGGTAGGTATTTTAAAATTTGTGTTTCTGCAATCACGTCGTCGTATTAATATTTAGAATAGAGAAAAACGTATAGTTTGAAAGGTTTTGATTTAAGAAAGTCTGAACGATTTATAAATTAAATATTTCAACGCTTTTAAGATATGGTTTTAGTGAGTCGCGTTGATAGTTAAAGAATAATATATAAAAAAAAAAAAAAATGTGAAGATTTTTTCCAATATATTTTAGTCGTTGAAAAACATAAATTGATTTAATATTATATTTGAAAACGAATTCAAGTTTTGAAACATTACGTAAGTACATAATAATCACACACGCAATCATAAGTGGATATAACATTTTATGAAAACGCAACTATCCAAAATTATAAAACAGAAATATACTCGATCGAAAAAATTATCTGTTGTTGACGTCTGCTTTAACACTTGTTTGATTCGATACGTTACATATACAATTAAATTTATCATGAGAAATGCAAAGTACTAAACTATGTCACAAAAATGTATTTTGGGTTTTCACGATAAATGAAATTATTTCGATTACTTTTCTTTGTTTAGCATTTTTTCGGTTTAGTACTTCGAACTTTAAAAGGCATTAATAAACTTAATTGAACAAAACACATCATTTTTTTTGTGTTATTAATATTTTTGTTCAGTTGAAGGTTCTTATTTTAAATTCACAAGACTTTTACAACCGTTGAAGTTTATGCAAAATGGAAAACCCCAACAATATGCCTCCATTGGAAAGTATATTCTGTTTAAATTGTGAAATATTTCATAAAATCATATTTACAGCATAACAGATAAACTGGCAAGAATTTTGTGAGCTCTTAGATTTATCATGAGCAACGGAATAGATACGAGTCGACAAGAGACCCATTCCCGTTTTTTGGCAACTCTCGGGACTACTTCAAATGATCGAAATTTACTACAACATTTATTTCAAATGTTTATGTTTATCTCCTTTTTGTTTTCTCCACCCCATTTCATCTACTCCTTTTTTCGTATCCTCGAAATATATTTAGTTCAATTTCTTTTTATCCATTTTGGGACTTATGTGCGCTTACATTCCACATGAAAATATATTTTGAGATTACATACTCGTAAACGCAAAAACACAATTTCCTGTTCATACTCTTTATTGCGCGTCGAGTCTGGTTTATTTCTATCTTTTAGTGGATCAGTAAAGATTCTACGCGGAAAAGTGTTAAAATTGTACAAAACATCATTTTTATACTGCACACCAAATCATAAGGGCTAATGAAAGTATCAAGTGTTGATTCAATTATTCATTAACTTTTTACGGCTATTCATTAGTATTTGATAAATATAATAAATTTGAATGTGCATGGCTCCGATTTGTGCACTCTACGACTACCTAGTATGTAATGACAAATGTACAATATTTATATTTAAAAAAAAAAAAAAAAAACGTTTCCGTTCTGGTATCATTTATTCTTAAATTTGAAATTAGATTTTTTTTTTTTAACATTTATAGATTTTCTTTTAAAAATCATTAAATACGTCGTTAAAATATTTTTGATTTAAACGGTAATTTGATTTTAATGCGTATCGTTGACATGTCATTAGTATACAAAAACCAAATCAAACGAGCACAGAAAAATTAGAAACATTTACTCCGTGAACAGAATAAATTGAACCTGTATGTACACACGCTCGATACACTATTAACATCAATAGCGATTGTGAAAAAAAAGTATCGTTCAGGCCTATAAAACGATAGTATTTTTTTTTTGTTTCGAAAGAGAGAGGTAAAAAAAAAAAAATATTGAAAAATCCATGTGCATGACACCCTACTTAAAATGTCGTTAATCGATAGACCGTTGCTTCCTTTTTCCTAGGTTCATTAGTTTAACTGCACATCAAGCTTGTTAGTGTAGAATAATGTGTTGTTCCAATTAAACGTTAACGGGGGGCAAAAAAAAAACGAATAACACATAGACGTCGGTGGCGGAATACAGGGTGTTTTATAATACGTATCATACCGCGTCGGTTAACGATACTAGTATCGGTCACGTGTATGTGTGTGCGCGCGCGCGCGCCTTGCGGTGACTTGAATAACGCATTACAGTGCTTTTGTATACCTATCATGTATTTATAAAGCTCGTCTAACTATACGCGTACATCACACGTTGTTTGCTCCCGGACAGAGTGCCGACTTTGGGCGAAATTTCGTACTGAAAAGTTTTTCTTTGAATAAATTAGACGCGCGGGCACTATAACTACACACACACACACACACACACACACACACACACACACACACACACACACACACACACACACACACACACACACACACACGCCACGCTAATGTTTGATGTCTCGCGGGCGCATGTCAGTCGGTCGACGTATTATATTATACTGTACACACATTATACTCGCAACCGTATACAGTACGATATACGACTGTACGTACGTGCTCGTGATGAATTCCCACGAGACACCCTGTATACTGTGCGGTTCGGTTTGTATGTGTGTGTGTGTGTGTGTGTGTGTGTGTGTGTGTGTGTGTGTGTGTGTGTGTGTGTGACGCGCGCGACACACAATGCGTTATGGTAACCTCTTTGTACAAACACGGTGGAACAAATTCCCAAAGTGTCTCGCACGGATTGACTCGACTCGACTGGTAAGCAAACTAATTTAATTGGTTATCAGACTCGGGATGCGAAGAACGAGGAGCTGTTTACAGACGGGTGACCGTGAAAAAGAAACCACTCCGCGAGGTAACGTGCGACACGTATTACACTCTAGACGTGAGTGTGTGTGTGTGTGTGTGTTTGTGTGTGTGTGTGTGTGTGTGTGTGTGACGATGAAGGTTCATACGTAGGTATAATACACTATCACATACAGGTGCATGACTACCATCCGCCACCGCCGCCGCCGCCGGATAACCGAACAATTGCCCTTTTATTTACATTTATTGCCGTTGTTGTTACTACTTTTATTTATTTTTTTTTATTTCAGCGCCGGAAGTGACTAAGACTGCAGCACACACATTGCATTATACATACACTGATAATATACACGTATCCACACACACACACACACACACACACACACACACACACACACACACACACACACACACACACACACACACACACACACACACACACATGCACATACACAGAAAAATTACTTATACGCTTGTTACGCTGCTGGTTCGGATCACTTCCCATGGACAAAGAACGATGTGTAACAATTATTTTTACGATAATTATACATCATTTTATTAATATAATAATAATCATAATAATCATAATGAAGGTAGTAATAATAACGCGGATTCAAGTGGAAATACACTACGACGCCGGGTTGATTATAACATAATATATTAAATTAAATGCGGTGATTCCCATGATGCGTCTCATACGCACACTTTATTGTGGTTATCGAACTAAAAATTAAACTACTCCTGCCGTGTTCTTTAGTCGGATGCGGACGGTTTTGTGTGAAACGCGCGCAAAAAAACGTCGGATAATCTTCGTTGCGAATGGATCCGATCGAACTACAGTCGACCCGGGTATAAGCGATCGTTGCAACACAGTGAAAAACAAGTACAGAGATCGAGTGTTTTTTTTTTATTGACTTTGTGTGGAATATGTTTCAAAAATTAAATTCACGTATAATCCTACATAATTATGATTTTTTAAATTATTTATTATTTTTAAAGTTTTTATCTATAGATGGTATCTTTATGTACGTATATAAACACGAACAATAAAAACATTTTATCAATGAGTTAAATTGAATAGACTTGAAAAGTTTGTTTAATAAGAGCCATCCATTAGTGCAAGCACTTCAAACGTTGAGTACATAAACAAAGTCACGGCCAAATCGTCTGTTTAAATTACTACGAGGGTTTCCCAGAAGGGTTTGGATGAATACATTTTTTACGAGTGGATTATGGCGGCCGGTATAAGTTTTCCATGGAACTTATTGCAAAAAGTTTTTGCTTTTTCTTTAATTGTTTTGATGTGGATAATATTATGATCTCAAAAACAAAAGGAAGAGGGTTTTGTGATCTTAAACAGAGAGAAAATATTTTTATACATGCGAGTTTGTCGTTGTAAGATTTTTAAATTCTCGAGTTGAAATCAAATATAGGCTTAAAATACGAGAGACACTAGATAAACTATTACGAGTATGCTTACGTCTCAAGTATGCTTTTATTCACGAAATTTCAACTGTGGCGGAAGACCTTTAAACTTTAGGCAGATATAATATGATGTGGTTTTTGGTATTCCGCCCACACGAATAAAGTCCACGCATTGTTTGTCGTCATAGTTTTTGTTCGAGGCAATTCAATTTGTGTGCTGACGGTGAAATGAAGTTTGTACCTATACGCAAACGATTAGTACACGCCGTGACTACAATACTCGTGAATATAATATAAGACGAAAAAAAATGCACTCATGACTGCGGTCAAATTTTCACCGAAATAGTGGGTGAGTTTTACACAGAGAGTGAACTTGTGAAAAGCGGATGATTCTCGAGTTTCACACCAGTGTTATAACCGCCGATTGCGAAAAATAAAAAAAAACAATAAATAAATAAACACATAAAAAATGTTAGATTTTAAAGTTTTGAACATTGATCCGTTAGCTGCAGTAACTACCTATAATATTTGCCCATCCTTGGTATGTAATAATAACATGTGTTTTTACGACGTGCCGATCGTTTAAGATCACGCTGTACGTTTATTATGGCGGAGATAGGGTTTTATCCTTATATAATGTGCCAGAACTGCGCTTAATCTCCTCACGCGAGCGTCGTAAAAATTCCAAGTGACCATATAGTGGCCTATAAGCTTGTGATAATAGACCAAGAGCATTATTTTCGAGGAGGTGCGAGCGTGTGTATGTTTGAACCCCGTGATTTTCTCGAACTTTGACATAAGACGTCCGTATACCTATTTATTCGATTTGATGATGATAGAAATTATGCGAAATACGTCCTTTTTTTAAATTGTCAAGGTTTTTCTGCCAATATCGTCAATAAAAAATAATATAAGGTCATCGGTTTCATGGATTTAGTTTGGGTGTGTAAGACAAGGGCGTAGCCAAGGGGGGGAGGGTTATCAGGTCACAACCCCCCCTCCCATTAGTTTTTGAAAACCCTTAAAAAAATAGCAGAAATATTTTTCGAGATTGAAAACTTTAAACTTGATACTGACATTTTTTTTTTAGTTTTTGACCAAAAAAAAAATTTGTCATTAAAACAATTAAACTTGTCACCAAATATTTCGTTAATAAAAGTTTTGATTTTTTTCTATATAATATGTGTTAGGTAGTATAATTATAAACGTTGATAAAATATAAAGCTGTAATCGTATAAAAATTATCTTGGTTTTCGGGCATTTAATTTTTAGTTAATTTCATATTATAAACTAGTACCTACTTATACCTATAAAAATATACTTTATTAACCAAGTCTGTATTTTGTAAATGATTTTTCCAGCTATCGTGTTCCCTACTTGAGTTTTCTTAAAAGGATAAAAAAGAATGAAGTAAAAAATGAAATGAAATATTATAAAACTAATTATAAATACTTCATACTTTAATTAGTAAAAAGGTATAGTATAAATTATAAATCTTTATATTTGTAAATATAGTATCTATAACGGTAACGCTTAAGTTATTTATATTTTATACGTTTGAGTAAAAAAAACGTCTGCTACATGGAGTAATGCTAACCTTTTAGGGATTAATATAAATATAGGTAAGTTTACTAACGAATGTTGGAAACCCCTCCGCCATGAGATAATCCTGGCTACGCGCCTGGTGTAAGTATAGTATAGTTTATCGATTTTACTCGATTGTTTGGCAATATGGACGATATAGTACCGATAATTTGAAAAAATAACCTGATCGAAGTGCCAATAATTAGTAGGATGTGACTTTTTGACCTATTAAAATTCATAAGTAAAATTTCGGACGAATTTCATCACTCAAAAATACAATATAGGCACATCGTTGTAAAACCATTCCATCCCCCTGTTTAAGTTTTAAAAGGCACCGAGAAGGATCCATCCCTCCCGTCACTTTTAATTATTGCGTCACTGACTATATACCATATGAGTATATATAAAATTATGTGTTTCCGAATTCCACGTGCCGTAGAAAATACGTTGAAATGACACCCCCGATTATAGACACACGTCGTAATGGTGACTATAAATTATGGCGTGCATTATTGTACGGCGCTGCAGCCGCTACCCTCGTGATTTATGCGTATTATTAGACGGCCGACCTTTGCAGTTCATTTCGTAAATGGTAGCGTCGGTCGAGCCCCTGTTCCGCGACCACGAGAGACCGTTTTCCACTTGTGCAGAGACGTCGCCAGAGAATCGCACGACGCGACGGTCGTCCGAGTCGTATGCGGTCGGTACACTGGTCCCGGGAGATTGATCGCGGGACGACACGCTCCGAAGACCGCGTGTGTATGCACGTCCTTACACCCAGCCGGTGATCTACGACGACGACGTCAGAAACTAATAACTCGATAAACATCGCCGTGTTACGTAATGTTTTTCTAGTGATTGGACGCGTGCCGCGTGGTGCAGAGATATATTCCCTCGACCGAGCGAATATAGTGAGATGATGACGTGAAGTTCAGGCGTGGACCGTAGATCCAAGAGTGGGATAAGGGAGACCCCCCGCCCGCGTCAAATCTGTCTGATCACAGAATGTTTTGAAAAAAGTTTCGATTTAAATTAGTTTGTTGCCACACACACATATTTCCTAATGAAAGGTGCTCGTCATCTAGCAGTTTTATAATAATTATTGTTATCTGATACTTATGAATTATTGTACCTATGAAAAAAAATTGCATTTTACAAAAAATATGATAAATGATTGAAATTAAATTTTACCTAATTATTCGGATTAATTAGAATAATTTCAAACGTTTTATAATAATCTGTCTAATACAGTACGTAAGAATAGAGAATAATAATTAGAATTCTGATGTAAGCATATACGTTGACGTTTATAATTATTTATATTGATTATATTGATCACCCGTTAGCAGTTTGGAACTCCAAACACTAAGTGATATTTGTAATGTATTAACATTTTGGACTGTCTTAAAGAAAATAAATTTGTATGAAAACAAAAAATATGCATATTGCTCAATTTGCATACGTATGTTGTTAAAAAGGTTTGAAACAATGGTTATTTTTGTAATAGGGTTTTGCAAAAAAATTTTAACTCAGATTTCTCCCTTCCCCCCGTAAATATATTCTGAATTCAGGTGTTGTACAGATAAAAACCCACATACACACACATATCACTTGTAAAGGGATAAACGAACGTAGGGAAACGGGGCGTCCGTAAAACGATTCTATTTTTAATCTGGTAAGTTTTCTCGTAGCCTTTACCACCAATCGTTAAACCGTATTAATAGCCTGTCGTGTAGGCCGCGAACTAGACGTATGGCTAAAAGTGTTTTAACAATAAGTAATGACGGGCAAAGTTTATACGATTTATAGTGTTTTATGCGTGACGGTAACTATTAATGCCTTACCGGATATCACATCGCAAAATATCCCGACTCCATAAAATCCAATGCACATACCGACTAGAATTAATTTATAATGACTATGCGTTTGACTTTTAGGGCGATAAAAACAATTTTGATAATCAAGTATACACATTAATTATTGAATTGTTAACTTATATTATTAAATAAAATTATAAATGTAAATTCTCAATTTATAAACCTTCTTATGACATACTTATTACCGTGTTGAGTGATTGCAGTTTATTAAAACGTTTAAAATTGAATAGTATATATACGTATACACACATAATAGAGTAAATAATTGAAATTGCTTTTATACGCTATAATGAAATAATTAACCACGAAGCAGTCCAATATTATATTATATGATTAATGGACGAGTAAAAAAATATAATAAACATTTCGTTTATTCCGTGAATCAAATATTTTACATTAACCAATAGAAACTTTTAATAAATCGACAATCATTGCCCGACACTAAAAAGTTACTGAGCGCCATTAAAAGTTTTACCCACCATCATCGACGACAGTAAACTTTGGCCATTCAATAGAATAATACTATACAAATCAAGCCGTTTACCAAATACAGCTCTGGTAGTCATATGCTATACCAAATAAAAAAAGTGATGCATAGTCGTACCGGCTTTTAAAACTAGACGATTCGTTTCTGTTCGAAGAAAATTATTAATATATATGTTACGGGCAAAGTGGAAAATTCGGGCAATGTATACAATGCCCGGGCATTGTACACATTGTCCGATGCATATTGGGCAATGTGAATTGTAAAGTATTTATACAAATTAAACATTTAAAAAATTGCGAAGTACATTTATTCTAATAATTACATAATTTTAATAATCATTAAATGCTACGTCTGTTCTCTGATTAAACACTAACTATTATACATAATTAATTAATTTTTATATTATTATTATTTTTATTTATACTAATTTATTTCAAATAATTTTTATTTTATATTACGAATTATACTATTTATTATACTATGTATTATACTACCTATTTATTTTCACATGTACTGTTTGAATGTATAAATACTTTACAATTCACATTGCCCAATATGCATCGGACAATGTGTATAATGCCCGGGCATTGTATACATTGCCCGAATTTTCCACTTTGCCCGTAACATATATACATTTGCGTTTAAGCTTGTCGATAGCTATCGATTTTGTCAGAAATCCGTTTTTTTAACCATACATATTTAATACTTATTTACGCGTATAAAATTAATGTTCGTGTATCTGAAGAATTAGCTCAAAAATTACTGGACTCATTTGTACGTGGTTTTTGCTAAATGATTCGCGTTGTCTGGAGGAGATTTAAAGGCGGGAAGCCGTTTAAATCCTTCGATAATCTTCCTACTAACCCCGACAACCTGTTTCCTAGTATTTTTGGTGCGAAAATAAAAATTGTCTTCTCAACGTATAAAATACTTTTGTGACATCAATGAAAAAAAAAAAAGTTTTCAATTATAACTTAATATTAGTATTTAAGCGAATATTTATATAAAGGAGACATATCAGTCATGTATATGAAAGAGGAAAGTTCATTCGAAAAAACAGTAAGATGTGACGTATAACAAATTATGAATCCTAAATTACATTTATACAGATCATTAATTTAAATATTTACCTTTGTAAATAAACGTACTAAGTTAAGACAATAATATTTATGTATGATGAAATCTAAAAATAAGTAGCTACCTAGCTAGAAATGCCTTAATTTGAATAATAATAATTAACAAAAAAAGCAATAGAAAATCATTACCAGATCAACTAGTTTCATTTAAATAGCTGTTATGTAGTCATCTGTAACGCAGACACTAAAACCACGTAGCAGTAGCTGTAGACATATATTTTGTTTTGTTTTACATGTATCTATCAATAATTATAGTGATTTTCTATATTATTTCTAAATTTACTAATGTTAGTAGAAAACGACTCAAATTTAATGCTGAATAGATTTAGTAATTTGTTTGAGTTACCTTTTTTTTTAAATTCTTCGAATTAAATTTGAAATTTTTATTTTTATTTCATGATTGGGTTAATGGATTCAACAAACGATGCTCATAAATCAGTCCCGTGGTAGGTGCAGGTGGCATTCGTCGATCCACATGTGTTTCGTTTGCTCATCGAAGTTAAATTAAGTTATACTAAGCACGATTTCTCTTATTTTTTGTTTTATTGTGTTATTTTCTATGCTAAACAGTTTTCATGTTATCGACGTATAATTTACAAATAATAATAAAAAAAAACTGTAATTATTCATTCAATTATTCAACGAGAAATATGCCCTACAGTGCAGTTTTGGCTAAATAGTAAAATTCACAGCCAAAATAAAACATTAATTTGCTATAGGTAATAATTAATCATAGAATCTAAAATATCACATATTAAATGAATAGTGAAGTGATCTTTACTCAAACGCTTTATGCAATCAGTTGATTGGTTTTTACCACAAGTTGCAGTTTTACAGACAGCTTGAACTTTTCTCAAATGTGTATTATTTGATGAAAGGATTTAAACGCTATACACTATACTGTGAGAACGAAAGTTCAGATGTGGTCCGAATAGAATATCCAGGCCCGACATACTAGGTTGAAAGAGTCGTCATGAGAGTTCGTGGACGATTGTTTAAAGACAATGTTTTGGTTTAACACTTGATCAAACATTCACTTGGTCGCATCACGTTGGAACTAAGATATCGTCTTTAAATAAACACTTACGTATGCTATTTTATAATAATGAATTAATACTACGAAAATTAAACATTCTACGAACAAAACACTCCACTAACTAATCTGCAATCTGCATATACCACCTCACTTTGTAGGGTAGGGCAAACATTTTAAATTTAATTAAAATACAAAACTTTCAAATCACTAAACTCAGGAAATTAACAAAATGCATAGATATACCATCGAATCATATTACATTAGTTACTGATTTAAAAATAAAAATCAAAAAATAACGAAGCGAAATGCTTTTACAAGATATTTCACAATCGCTAAGGTTCTTCTCAACATCGTTTAATTAAAAACCTGGTCTCTTTTACAATACCTGGTAATTCTCCAAGACACGTGCGAAGTGTAAGTAAAGTTGAGCTGGAGATCTCTTCAAGATTAAATAAAATCATATAAAAAGTAGAAAGAAGTGTTAATTGTATCATCAATGGATGGCTTCTTTTATTAAAAGTTTTATATCCACGTTTTTTTTTTACACTCAACCTGCGTTCGTATTGTGTAAAATGATTAGAGATGTACTAATTATTATTATTATTTTTTTTTTTTTTAAAACAAAACAAAATGTTCTTACATCGATATATCTATTCGTATCGTACTTATATACTACATAGATACGGCTGATTGCGACACCCACAGTAAAAAGCATAACATTAAAATTTACTCATATGAGTGTTGGCTCGAGTTTAACAACCACAAATTTCCTTCACACGGCTCCGATATGACGTGGTCAGGGATGGACTGGCCCAGATATCTACTGTCCTAGATTACGGTGGGCCACTGTTATTGATCGAGTTATGAGCCGATGCTTCATAGGTGAAAAGATAATATAGTATAAACACATATAGAGTGATGAGACGTAGTGGTTAATAGTTAATAAAGGTATAAGTATTACTTACACCTGTAGATTATTATAGTTTCAAGAATATATTGTCAGTTTGTTACAAAAAAAGTTTTTTTCCTTTGTTCTTAATGAACAAAAAGTACCTGTCTGTAATAATAATAATAATAATAATAATACTTTTATAGTTATTTTAATTTTTGTCAATCATAAATTTAAATTATTAGATATAAAGATATAAATTTAAAAAATATTTACACTTCAAATGCTTGGTTATCGTTTATTTTTTAAACGGTTCACCTACATTATTAAATATTCAGTTTTTAAGCTATTATGATGATGCTAGCAGAAAAAAAAATCGATTGGGGGATGGTATTCAAGATATCATTGACATAATAAAAAAAAACTTGTTACTATTAATGAAATTGTTATCAAAAAGTTAATTTATTTTTATTTCGTTAGGTTAGGTTGTAGTCATAAATAAAAATATCTATAGAAGCATAGAGTATTCACTAGTCACAATGTTGTATTTCCTGAATCGGTAAAGAATGTAATATGATTATATAATATATAATATATGAATATATGATGCAAATGGTGTAAAACTTGTTATGGGGACGGAAGAGGTCGTGAAAAAGAATAATTATTTAAATGCGAATAACTCCTTCATATCAAACAAAATGTATATTAGGAGTTCGAACGGTTTGCCCTCCACTTTCATATACATTTGATAAGTGTGCAATGTGCATACCTATTAGATATCACGGATCGATGCACATGTCATTGTCGTCGTGTCTAGGACAGTGATCCGAACCCTACACAGTCTGCCTCTGGACGTGATATACCGTAAAAACGCGGTTTGACTTCAGCAGCAAAGCGGCTCGGTGGCCGTGAACAGAGTGGGTCGAAGAACTCGCGTCGCGTCGAACACATAATAATAATAATAATAATAATAATGTCATAACTCATAACGTTCGTCAGAGTCGGATTAAGATTTTTTGCGCCCCGGGGCAAACCTATCTAAAATTAAGAACTATTTTTTTATAATCATAAAAAAAGTTTTGTTATAATTTGGTATTTATTACATGTTTATTACGTATAATTTTTTTTAAATATACGTATGTCTGTAAATCTACATTCAGTAAGCTGAAGTTCATAAAAAACAAGTACAAGATCCAGGGTAACAAGTGAGAACATTGACAACATGTTGAGAACTTCAGTTTCTTCCCAACCGGCTAAAATAGATGCCATATTAGAGAGTTGTGAAAGATTTCAAGCCCTTTGACTTCAACGAATCAATAAATTCAAGTAGGGGCTATTCATGAAATTAAGTAAAAGACATTTCCATACTTTTTTATATACAAAAAAGTTAATTTGTTTGATGTAATAAACTTATGTAATAATCAAATTGTTTGTAAGTTATTTAACGCCACTTCATAGTGTATTATAACAATAAGAAAAATGTATTTTGTAATCAACCTATACAGTTTGGGTACAGGACCCTGACTGAACTGTACAATTTGTACTTACGGCCCTGAGGAAAATTTGATACGAACCATTTGGCTTCCTCAGAAATCCTAGTGAGGACCCCTGCTGTAAATGGTACCTACATTATTTCAAAACTTTGCGCCTTTAAAATCTTGCGCCCGGGGGCAGATGCCCCCTCTGCTCCCCCCCTTTAATCCGGCTCTGACGTTCGTTGGCCGCGGTCGAGCGAAAAGCGCTTCGCTCGGCGGACCTGTTGGTGTTTCCGCCTGTGCACGGCGCCTAGTGAAAAAGTCGCGCGGAACGCGTCAGAGGGTCGGTTTAAAACGAAAAGCAAAACGTCAAGCGCGAATCTTTCGTTTATTCGGAAAATAGTAATAAGAGCAAAATAAAAACATAACAAAATATAGGTTCGTGTTGTAATACTATGGCCGTTATCGATCGTACGCAATACAATAATATCACGACGGAATGTGTCAGTAGTAGCTAGCGTTATCTCGCGTGCGCGCCGCACGACTTTTTGTTCTGCGGCCGATCCGTTTCCGACTTGCGCTTCTTGTCGCCGCCGCCGGCCTTGACCGCGGTGCACGTGGCCGTGACGACGGCCGCGACGTCGGGAGTGGTGGTAGTGTCAGGGGCGTTGACGCTGTTAGGGCCGTTGGCGGATTCGACCCCGGCGGACTTTCGTTCGGCGGACCGGCGGCCGCGAGGACTCCGCGGACCGTCGTCGTCCGTGTCGTCGCCGACGCCGACGCCGGCGCCGGCGCCGCACACGGTCCCCTGCACGGGGGTCAGCTGGTCCGGGTACGCGATGTTCAGCAGCAACGTCTCGATGGCTATGCGCGCCCGGAGCTTCTTGTCGGGCGCCAGCGCGGAGAACGTGGGCAACAGGCTGAGCAAAAAGTGCTCGTCGTCCGAGACGCCGTCGTCCCGGGGGTCGGGCCGGTCGCCGTACTCGACGTGCAGACAGTTCAACGGGCGGTAACCGCCGCCGCCGCCGCCGCCGTCGCCGTAGCCGTCGTCGTCGTCGTCGTCGTCGTCGTCATTGTCACGAAGGTCGTCCCGTGGCGCCGCCGCCGGGGGTGATCCTCCCGCCGAGCGATACCACGCCACCGCGCCGTCTTCCGCCGCCGCGGCGTCCTTCGCGCTCGTCGTCGTCGTCGTCGGGCACGCGTCCCGGTACTGAAAGTCCGACAGGAACGCCGCCGTCGCGTCCGCCGCCGCCGCGTGCGTGATCTGCTCCCGGATGAACATCATCTTGTAGAAGTACGGCCATCTGGACGCGTCTCGGTCCCCGTTGCCGGCGGTCGCGCACCGCTTGAACTCCTTGCGGAAGTGGTCCTTGAGGTTTTTCCACTTGCCCCGGGCCGCTTTGCCTGCGAACACGCGCGCCAATCGATTATTATTATTTAATTATTATTATTGATAGGTAAATCAAAAAGGACAAGACGAAACGCGCGCGCCGAGTGACTTTTTTTTGACGACGACGCGCCGGCGTTTTCCGTTCGGACGGAATCTCGACGAATAACGTTTTTTTTTTTTTTTTCTGAAGAATTTTTTGGTTTTTTCGGAGCTCAAATTTTAAAATTCAAAATTCAATTGATTATAAAGAAAAATCAAAATAGCCGTTTTGTAAACAGGATCATAGAAAAATGATGGCAACAACAAAATATCATATTAAAGCTCGGACATAGATTCATCGTGAATTTTCAAAATTTCAGAAAATGCAAATTTAATAATATTAATTATCGGACGTTCTATCCAGTTTAAACTGCAATTTCGATTAATCCTTCCAGTGATAACAACATCATGGAATAATTAAAATTCAATAAGCCATTTGTATAGTTGTGTACAATAATGAAATACTATCAAACACCAGATCATTGTTGAATGTTATACAAATAGAAAAATCGTAGACAATTATGGATAAACATTTATTAGAGATTTTTAAGCAGAGCCGGATTAAGGGTCAGAGTCGCCCTGGAGCAATATATAACAATTGATACGAAATTTCTTATCGACAACCCGTTAAAAACTCAAAGCAGTATAATATGTATTTCATGAAATATTGTATGAATAATATTGTAACAATAAAAAAAAAAAAAATAATAAAAATACATTCGTTACCTTATATTATTACGTAAATAACTACTACATGTTGAAAACTTTAAATTTTTTATATTTTATTTATACATATACAATAGGCCCAGGTATGTATATTTCAACAGAAATAAGATGATAAAAAGCGTAGTCAACGACGCGGCACAGTGAATCGATTAGACAAAACTACACAAGCCGCTTATTTCTAACAGAATTTTACAGAATCGTATGTAAACTGTGAATCTACTGACTGTTTGTAATTAATACCACTATATTCATGGTTATACTATGCCACCACTCCATCCTTATAACATGGTAGATACACTATTCAGTGCTATAGCTCATAATTTTATATTTGAAAAATTAGAAAATATATTATTATAATGAAATGATGTAATTTTTCAATAGCCAACCTTGTATTGCTCGATTTGAGCATATACTCGTATACATTTAAATAATTAAACATACACACGATATTTAGTATTTTTATAATAAAAGTTATATGCCACCCCCAAAACTTTGCCGCCCTGGAGCAAAAGCTCCTTTTGCACCTATGTTAATCCGGCTCTGTTTTTAAGGGCTAAAATTCTTCTAAAAATCCGTTTCACAAAATCGCTATCTTTAATTTTTTACTAAATGGTACAATAATATAAACATTTTAAAATTTGAATCCTAAACAAAAAAAAAAATTGAAATGCAACTTTGTGTAGCGCATCACTTAAATATTAATTTAAATTTATTTATTGCATTTGTCAAATGAATCTGACTCATCTTGTAGATACAAAAAAAGAGAACATGTGGTCACCATTATACCCATATAATATATAAATCACGACAGTGAAAATGATCGCATGAAAATCTCGTCGGTATGATTTTTTGACACGCGAGAAAAAAAGTAAGCTCTACCGAATTTATTAAAATCGTACGTTTAGACATGGATTATTAACATACACGACTCTATTTGCAATCAATTTACATAACACAAACGCATTTAAAAACCATTAAAATACAATTAACACATGCAATATGACAACGTGACTGAACATTTAAAAATAACATGTACCGTACAAAATAAGAAAAATGTATGATTAAATATTAATAAGTTCATGGACGGTCTTTAATCTGTAGAATACTAATGAATGGTAGCCTAAGAAGAAAACGGTGTGATATTACATTTATAATACGTAATAAACGTTTAATTTCAACTTATAATTTAAAAACTGAAATTAGTTAAAAACTATATCCGAAAATCAATTCATAATTAAATATCAGTGAAGTTTACATTTTTTTTTTTTTTTATAAGTACATGCCAAATAAATACAAAGACGGAATTTGTTTTTTTTTTCAAGTAAAAAAATAATGCCGATAGAATTAACCTACAAAAAGGTACAATCGATAGTTTTACAGTCACTATATAAAACATTGAAATCACTTAATAAGTCTATTAAAATTATCCCAACACAAAACTTTAGCAAATCTTTTCAAGTACCACTTGAAGAGATTTATTTAAGATATATTTTCGAGATGTATTTGTGCAAATGTTTCAAATGCATTATTATTATATTGTATCATATGAAAGTAGTAATGAAGTTTAAATATTTGAGAATTAAAACTATAACATTAAAAAAAAAAACATTACCAGAATTATTCTTCTTCGGGTTGGAATGAATTTTATTTAGTTACTGGAAAAGTATGTAGTTTTTTATTTGATTTAAAATTTAAATATAAGCGGTCTTTACAATCGCAAATGAAGTTCAAATAAAAAGTATGGTAAATAATGACTTCAAGACAATCTTAAAGTTATTCTTGCGTATTTCTTTAAAACTATTGGTGGTTTTGCAATTCTAATTCATTTCAAGTACGATCTACATTCGATTTCCTTTTGAAAACGCTACCCTATAAAATTAAAAATATTCATGTAAACCAATGGATTTCTCTCTTCGAAGGTCTTACTGAATCTAAAATACCAACTGGAGTTTTTCCCGTGATGACGAGAATCGTTACTAAAACAATACTGATTCAACTTAAAAGATTATAAAACTCGGTATGTCTATGCCTAATGACGATTTTTTTTTTAAACATACAAACGTTTTCTTAACGTCGAAGAGTTCACGATATCATATTTTTTTTTTATTACTATTTTGATGTATATTCCCGGTACAAACTTCATTGTACATTAATTAATTATACGATATTATACATGTATATTATGTTATACGTACCTTTATAATAAAAATAATATATACACGCACCTACTTTGAATTCTTCGATATTAAAACTGCACATTGCAGGTATAACTCATAAACATTTGTAAATTATGAAAAACATTGCCTTTTGACCATTATTATAATATCTACTGAAAGCGAGTTTTTTTACAGACCGTATTCATGATTTTAGAATATAATTAAAAAGTAGGGGGAAAACGTATATGAAAAGTTCAAGCCGATAAGTTTTCATAAATTCATACTTAGAAACGATTCTATATAGATATTTTACTCTGTTTAAAACACGACTTGAAACTTTCATTTGAAACATGCATATATTTACTTAGAAAAAGTTTGTATACTTATATAAATATAAAACATAATATTTGTTTAAAGCTCTGAAAATATTATATTATAATACCCAAAAGAATATTATATGTTTGATGCTCTTGAGATAGTTATCGGTTCAACTTTAATTACTTCTTGAAAATAAAATAAAAATGTATACACCAATTTATTTGCATATATACGTCAAGGAATACATAATATACGTACATATTGTAGAAAACTACTATGTGACTACCGCGTAGTTTTGAGTACCCATATATATATTTTATTTACAAGAGAAATCATTTGAACAAAACATCGTTTTGAGGATCATAGAAATATGTAGGTACGTTATATACTAGCTACTTAAACTACCACTTGGCTAGGTATACACGATTTCCCTCGGTTTATGTTCTTTTTTTTTTAACTATATAAAATATTAAAACCCGACATGGAACAAAAGTGCCGAATGAAAGGGTTGTTGAATTTTTTATGGTTCTGCTTAATTACGATATGAATATAGGATAGTATATTTTACTTTGAAGTCTGAATTTACTAGCGTGTTCAATGATTTCAGTAAATCTGAACCTTTACGTTTTACTATTGCGCAAATATACTTGAATATATTCACTGACTTACTGTACATTATTTGCTAACATTTTTCAAAAGAAATTCACGCGTACGTATATTTTTACCAGTTTATGTATTTTAATAAAACGTTTAATCGTATTGACAAAATTGATCAAATTTATAAAAGGACGCATGTTGATAAACAAAGAATTTAATTAGTAAAATATAATATGGGTAAATTCAATTATTATGTCTTATACTCTTAAAAAATACTGAGTGAAATATCATAAGAGAAATAATAAAATTCAATTGAACACGATTTTTGTTGTCTTTTAATTATGTGTGTTATTAAATATTTTTACCGGCATTTAAAAGTAAAACACCAATTATGAAAAAAATAATTTTTAGTGTCTTTTATTATAACATCTTGCATCATCCAAAAAATATATTTTGTTAGATTTTTTATTTATTTTTTTTTAATCTCATTTTTAATGAACACAAATAAGGAACATAAGCATGCATTTACATGACACTACGTAATTCAATAACTCATTCCTTTTATATGCAGCAATTGATTGTGGGTTTATTTTCTACGAAAAATCGAGTGTACTGTACCAACCACGAAGAACAGACAAAAACCGTCGAGTTCAATTTTTCTCGACTTCACGATAAATTTTAAAACGTAAAGTAATAGGTAAAAAAAAAAAAATGAGATAGATTGATTCCGACGAAAATGATGTGCTGCTGAGAAAGAAGAAAACTATCCCGACCCATTACTTCTCCAAAACTACCCATACACGATTGTTTACTTTATTGTCCGTGTAACAAAATAAGAAACGATTTTAATGGGCTGAATAAAGAATGCGCGAGACGTGTGAACGTATCGGTACAGTAAACTAAACTAGAAGAACTTGATTTGAAAAGAATATATTTTTACACATCTCATCTAAAACTGTTTATACGTTTATATAAAAATCAGTTTTGTTACAGCTACTGTAGATCCGACGAGACTTGGAAATGCGTCTACTTAAAACAACGCACCGATAAAAATTTTAAAACACCTTTACTGTTTTTTCGTGTTTAGAAGAGCGAGGGTGATATTCAACGATGGTACATCGGTTGAGAATAGCGGCGAATCGAAACAATATGGCATAAGTTAAACAGGTAAGAATTCACTACGATATTACTTTGACCTTTTTTTTATTTTTTATTTTATTACCCGAGAGAATGTACCCTTATACCATATGGTATATAAATTTATAGAGATACAATATATTGTGGCGCTTGATGGCCAAGAGATTTTACTACCACCCGAGAAAATAATGACATAAAAAAAAAAAAAAAAAAAAAAAAAAAACAATGGTTCTCCTCCTTCTTGAAAAAAAATATATAGGCGTATACCACTTAAGGTAGTTTTTATCTAATTCATAATTTGTTTAGATAATACTTAAACATCCCGTTTAGATGAAAGTCATACCAAGTATAAATATTTATAACTTTTTAACACTCTTCACGCAGAAAAAGCTTTATTGTTTACAAATTTACTTTTTGTCATCACATTTTAGAATATTAAAAAAAAAAAAAGTTACGTAAAATCAACGAAAACAATAATAGTAATTAAGATGGTTTCAATACGTGAATGATAGTAATAAAAGATAGAAAATCGTGTTTGGTTTTCAAGTAGAATAATTGTAATTTATCAACAACTATTTCCAAAATCTAAACGGGTTGTTAAGACTCAAACTAATCGGTGCCCAAAAGTTATACGCCCAGACGTAGACAAAAAACAAAATACGTCAAAAAAAGAAAAATAACCATGGGGATTAGTGTAAAAATAAATATCAATAACGGGATTCTGTGAGTGAACTCATCTAGGTCCAACGTGTGAATATTATACATTATTAGAGCTCAAATTTATAATTATTAAACAGATTTTAATGTTTTTGAATAATGCTTTATAAGTAATAAAATAATGAAAGTATGTATTTATAATACTACAATAAAGGTACCTGGAAATATGATGTTATTGTTATCGCTATTCTGCGGGCCAAAGGTGAAATCTGACGTAGTGGGACATTTCAGTATTTCACTACAGAATAGTTACAACAATTTACTGGACGCGCCGCATAAAGGTCGGATAACCGAGTGCAATTTATGATAAAGGTAGAAATAAAATATCATTGTCAGCCCATGTATTATAAAACAAACGTTTTACTAAGACCATAAAACTCAAACCCATGCTGAGTACACGTTGGATTTAAATGTTTATGTTGCTTTAAACCACTTTAAACGTTGAATTATAAAATTTCTCTAGACGAACACGTATAAATGAGTATATTAAAAACAAATTAATTTAATTTGAAACTATTTCCGGAAACATCGAATCGTGTATAAAAAACACCAAAAATTATACGTCGAAATACATATTATATGAATATGTTTTTATTAGGTACGAAATGTGTAAAAATATGTGAAGTGAAAGTAAAACTTTGTTAAAGAATCTTTGGAACTAATATTGCGCTTTTCAGAGTCGGTAAATTGAACTGAATGAAAAAAAATTAGAAGTTATCCTACGCATCGCGATTGTATATTGGTACAAAAAAATCTATTGATAGGGAGGAGAGTGACATGCCCCGACGACTTTTCCGTGTCTTTTATATATCTATTTATGCGTTAAATATCAAATAGTATTTATTCCATACCTAAAAATCACCAATAACTATCGACGGATAACTTCATATTCTATTAAAAATGTGTACACTTATGATAATATACGCGTAATTATATTTTAATAAACACTATGTACTTTGTATTTGAAAAATATTTAAGAAAAAAAACACAGTGTACCCCTCCTGAAAACGAACGTTTTCGCAAGGCTGCCACGTGCACCTGCAGCACGTAGGATCACTGCAACGATATTATTGTTATTGTTATTGTTATTTTTGGGATCACGTGGACGATACGATAAAAGGTCTTAACGACTATTGTAGGACACGGCAGGTGTACCGTGTACATGAACGTTTTCGATAGTGCGACGGTCAGTTGACGGGTGGGAAGACGGTTTTTTTCCAAAAAAAGGGGTCCGATGGCGGCGGTAGTGAGAAGAGAGGGGAACGGACCCTCACACGTACGCACACTGCACGTCGCCGGTGGTTCTCGACCTTTGCGAGTGGCCGTGGCAATTTTCACTGAATTTTTCACACGACCTTTTTTTTTTGTTTTTTCAAAACACTGTGGACAGTAAGTTGTTCGTTCGTACTCGAGAGGCGTTCGAGTCACGAACACGAAACGTCACGAGGGATATACAAACGAGTTGGTCGATCGCCGATCCGCTCGCAAACACAAAAATCCTGTACACGATATTGTATGCTGGGATTTCCGATACATAATACGCTCCGAAACGACGGCGACAAAGGCGTGTTTACATGGGTGACAGGGCCGGGGGAAAGCCAACGGTGACTTGGTTTTTTTATGACTGAGTATGTTAAATGGAAACTTTAAGCAATCGACATTTTTTTTGACTTTTCATAGTCAATTTAAACAAAACATATTGACGTCCTTCATTGATTTTTCAATTTAAATAAATTAATTATAATACCAACAGATGATTGTATTTCTTTTATACATTTTAATATTTAACGGGTTTTCAGTTTTCAAGTAATATGACTGATTTGATTCATAAGTTATCATTTTATTTAACCAACGTTTTTATTGTATATTTTTAATATAGTTTTTTTTATAAAATTTAGATGTTTACATATTTATTTTGATATCTAAATGAAATCACGTAGGGGTAGTTAATGTAGGTATTAATTGATAGACCTTATTTATTAGTTATAATTAAATAAAAAAACAATTTTAAGATTAAGATGAAATGATTTTGCTCAGTGAAAAATTACAAGAGCTATAATGCACTATAAGCGAGAGAATATAGTCTCTAGTATCAGCTAGGAATATATAATATATATACAGTAGAAGCCGCTTATTAGAAACACGGATAATTCATACAATCGCGTTATTGAAACAAAATGTCCCGGGACGGAACGGCCGTGTATTAGGACATTGAAAATATATCGGAATATTGAAACATCACATCGGTTATTTGAAACAAATCAAGCCACATTTTAGAAGCTTTTAGGCAATTGTAGAAGCTCTAAATGTTCTCAGAAGGATCGTTCAGCATCGTGCGAATGAAATAGGTTTTGAACAGCATTACTCGTATGAAAATATGGTCATGGAGTTACTCGACGCAAAAAACAAACTAAGATAGATAAATATTTTAAATAATATAGAAAAATATATACGTTTGAACATACTTTTTTAAATTATACAATATACATACATAGATAAATATACATATTATACATACATAGTTAAATATAACTAACACGTACCTATTTTAAGTGTATAAGTGTATTTATTTTACTAGATAATAGATATTAATTGGCCATATATACAATATTCAAACAACATACATAATATGTCAGATCGAGTCATATTATTCAATAGTAATATTAAAAAAAAAACCAAAAAGAACCAAACCTAATGAAATTCCACATACAATATATATATTTATATTATACATTATAATATTATGTAAGTATATTGCATATATATTATAATATTAAGTAAAACTTTTATTAACAATTATTTTTATTTTTCGGGGGGGTTTGAACACCCCCCCCTAGGCACGCCCCTGAATACATATATTTTTCATTTTTTTTTTCATAGTACAAATCAAGCCAATCGCTTATTAGAAACAATCGGTTGATTGACACATTTCACCTTGGTCCCAAAGTGTTTCTAATAAGCGGCTTCTACTGTATATATATATATATATATATATATATATATATATATATATATATATATATTTAGCTGTAGTAGGTATGTAAAAATTTATGTATTAGTAGATTTGATACAAATCACAAATGGTTTCAAAAAACTGCCTTGGGGAGCTATGGCCCCTTGGCCCCAACTCTGCGGGTGCTATTGATTCCAGTATTAATTTACACGAAGGAGTAGCAATCTTATGTAATCGTTCAGGTGAAAACGCCTGTAACGATATGATGCCTATAACGAACATATTTTGTTGATTCGAAAGACCGAAATGTGGATTTACGCTGGTGACGGGGAGAAAAATAATACACAAAAAGCGTATCGACGTGTTTATAATAAAAGCAAAAAAAAAGGAGAAACAGGTTTCTGGCGGGTAGTTTTTTAAAACGAAAACGTCGAGTGAGATTTCAAACCGTTTCCAGCGACCCGCTCGATACATGCATTCACTGCCCGAGATCGGGTCCACAGGTCGAGAAACACTCGGCCGCACGTCGCCCACGTGCTCACCGACGCCGCCGCCGCCGCAGCATCACCGAGATCCCGCCGTACCTACCGTGACGGGGCCGTGTAAACGCCGCCTCTCTCACTAAACCCGCCGCCGCCGCCGCCGCCGCCGCCGCCGTCGGCGTCTGGTTCGAACGTCGTGGGACGTGGTGGCAGCGACGAGGGAGGGAGGGGACCGCCGCCGTCGCGAGAACGGTGGTGCGGTGGCGATGGTGGTGGCGGTGGTGGCGACGGCGACGGGTCAGAGACAACGACGCCGCCGCCGCGTGGCCGGTGCGTGCGCGTGTGCGCGACGAGCGATCGGAACGCGCAGTGCAGCTATTGGGACTCCTTAACATTATAACCGAATACAACGACGGCGGCGATAACGTTTTTAATAACAATTAACGGCTAAAAAGCGTTATCGCGACGTTATTTCGTCGAAAACACGACACCGTGATAATATTATGGTATTTATTATAACACAATTATACCGCGGTCTCGGTAACTACTATAAGCGCGCGCGTGACGTTATGCTCACCGGTAATGCCGAGCAGGTCGGCCACGGACTCCCAGTGATGGTCCAGCACGGACCTGTTGTGGTGTTGCGGATGCTGACGGTCCCATAGCTCGGGCCTACGGTGCACCTCGGCGATCAGTCGGCTCACCTCCACGGAGCCCCTGCCGGACGTGAAAGACATCGCGCGAACGGAGGGTTTCAGGGTCGAACTGGACGGAACGGATGCCGGGGGTGTGTGTGTGTGTGTGATATTATCGCGACGGCACGACGGTTACGAATACTGACGATCGTGGTCGCGGACCGCGGATGCTGTGAGCGGACGCGCGTGGTGACACGAGACGACGGCGTGCAGTGTGTGCGCGGTGCGTGCGTGTTGTTTACGCGCGTTTCACCGGACGTTTACCCGCTCTGCCGCTGTACGCGGGCGGCGACAGCGGCGGCGGCGGCGGCGGCGGAGACGACGGCGGCGGCGGCGGTGGCCTCGTCGAATCGACAAACCGGCGGCGGCGGCGGCGGTCGCCGCTGTTGCAGTCGTGCCAACGTGAACGACGGCCACCGTCTCCGCCGCCGCCGCCACCGCCGGACGCCGGATCGCTCCGCTTTGTGCCGAAACGTACCCAGACACACACACATATACACACACGCACGTAGACGTCACACGTCTACACGGCTCGGAGCGCCGATCGTCGGATCTCTTCGATCGCGATCGTCGGATCTCTTCGATCGCGATCGTCGACCGAATGCGACGCCGGCCGGTGTAAACACACTCTGTCCACACCACGTTTTCACTCCTCGAGGGTAGTCTGCGAATAGGGACTGTCCCTCCCCCCACCCCCCGAGTTTCCCCGTCCCGTATGCAATACACGCGGTGCAGTATGCGGTTCTGGCCGGTATATCTACTGTACACCCACTCGCACAAGTCCAGGGCCGGCGAGAGGGTGGGGCAGTAGGGGCCAGAGCCCCGGGGCCCGGACCTCCGAAGGGGCCCGTTGTCAGAGGCGTATTTAGGCATAGCCGCACAGGCCCTGTAGACCCGGGCCACCAGGGACGCCCGCAGCAATGTAGCTCGGGGGGGGGGGGCAAAAAATTGCAAGTACCTAAATACTTATGGGAAGATTTACCGCTACACTCTCATCTACTCATACTTAGTAATAGTATCGTTTAAAAATCAAAACTAATTTAAGTAAATATAAAATTACACTATTATTTCTAATATTTCTAAGAAAAAACGTAATAAAATTTAAACAAAAAACAACTTTATTTGATTTGAATTTACATATTACATCATATTTATACATCATAATATTGCATTTTATTCAAAAAGTAATGACAACCTCCTTTTATTAGAAGCAAATAAATTACTTGAATTATCAATTTGTTGAGTAAAAAAACCCATGATAGCTGAACACATTACCCAGAATACGATAAATGTAATAATAATAATGTCTGTCATAAGGTTTCCATTTCCGTCGACGACAGGCTGCTTATATATGACTTGTTAGATACAAGGATCGTCGCATAGTCGCTGAATACCTAAGACCAGCTTTATGTAAAAAAACTTCTAATTTTGTAACTGACACAAAAAATCTCAGTGGGAGCAATGGCCCCCACTGGCCCCCCCTTCCGGGCGTCCCTACGGGCCACTATCGTCCGTTTGCTCAAAATTAAACAACTATCTATAATATATTATATTACTACCATATTGTACAAAATACGCAACACAGAACACACGTCATAGATAACAAAACAACGCGCATTAACGGCGGGTTCGATCGGTATAATCGCGTCGTTGGTTTTTATATAGCGTGCGCTATTAATAATATGGTTAATATATTATATAATATAGTCGTAAATTCCTAAATTTTGACATGAAAAAGGCCAGAAAGGGAACACTTTAACTGAACCTAATTATTCGTTAATTACTGTTCAATAGTTGTTAACGTTATTTTCTTCGATTTTTAATAAAAGATTTTACACACCAAATATTGTTTTTTTTTTATTTACAATTCATCCAACTTAAATATTAAGTATCGCTACTGTATTAAAATGCTATACAGCTATATAAATCTCAGTAAAATAAGTATATATAAATGACGGGGCCCGGAAATAATCAGCCCTGGGGCCCGCCAAAGCTCTCGCCGGCCCTGCGCACAACACACGCGGTCGACGCGGAGACGCTGATGTTCGCCCAAACACTAGGTACCGATCGTTGTGTGACGATAGGCGCCTTACACGTGTCGTGAGATTCGATCACCGTCTTTCCGGCGGTGGTTTTGACGTCGCATCTCCGCCTGAACGGTGAAACGAAACTTTTCGAGAAACGAGTCGTCCGCCGCCCGCGAGATCATCGCCGGGTCTGCTACGTGGGGTCCCGAGGCTACACGTGCGAATCGAAAAACGGAGTTAAAGTCCAGTGGCGCCGAATACGCGTGTTTCATGGCGTGTTTCACCCATATCGTATTGAATTATGACGGTGGGTGGGTGGGTCGGTAAATAAATCCATACTTTTATTTTTTTTTTATTTTGGTAATTACGCGATATCTGATCCGTAGGCTATGGGGCACTAAGATACAGTAGAGCGAAACCTGCATAACGGTACCCACATCTACATATCCTCATTCGTTTCGTCGTTCGCAATTTTCATGCGAACGTGACGTGGACATAGAACAGCGTTTCCCACCCTGGGGGGGCGTGTAAAATTTTTTGGGGAGGCGTAAGGAGTCATTACAAAATACAGTTTTTATTTATTAAATTATTTTCATTTTAAAATGTAGGGAAAATATGAAAAATTAACAATGACCGGTTATTGAGTATTGATAAAGATTGCAATTATTTAATATCACACCTTAATCGTTTTATGTCGCCACGCGGCCACACTATCCGTAAATCAATTGGTACGATAAGAACGCCCGGTGAAAAGGTTATTAGATTAAGCTTTTGTACTATTTGACTATTTTGCTCTGTTACTATGATTTATATTTTATAACTATTATCAATTATCATCAATAAAATTGAATTCATCTTGGATATTTTATAATTTCTTTGTAAAGTACTCAAAAAAAGTGCTATATTTTTCATTATAAAAAGGGGGGGCGAGAGTTTCAAAAATCTACAAAGGAGGCGTACAATAAAAAAGGTTGGGAACCACTGAGTCATAGAACTAAAGTCGGAAGTTCAAAGGCCTCGGATAAAGAAAAGTCCCGACAAAAAGTCATTATAATACGATTTTAATCGATGCATAAGAATGAGTGTTTTCAAACACAACTCGTTTAGGTGGAGCCGAACGGGACCCGATGAAATAGACCTGAACTTACGTATTCACATACGAGTATAGCCTCTCATTGAATGTTATGTAGTCACCGCTGGGCTACAAAAACATAACGGGTGGCGGAAAGTGTACTACACATAGCGATGTAACAACATTTACGCGTTTTATACGGGTCATTGAGTGAGACTCCGTCCGCGTGTCCGCGAGTGCTCGTACACGCGCCTCGACCTGTGGATTTCCGTTGGGGCTGTCAGTCGGCGTGTTGTGAATTCGACGCCCGCGTGTGCGCTGTTACTCAGTGCGTAAAATTCACACCTGTTTTCACGTTCCACATGCCTCGTTACCAGTGGTCGAGGCCGCGGACCCACCGATGATCAAAAACAGTCTTTGCGAGGATCTTTTTACACAACTTCTATGTACGGCTGTACAAAAACAAAAGTGCGGTACGGGCGAGACTCAGTGGCGGCTATCCTCAAATTAATATGTGTTGCTGAAAATATTTCTGAGGACCCACCCACCTTCATATATTTATTAGAAAATATAATTACCAATTATCAAAATATAACTTGTAATAGCTAAAAAAAAAAAAACATTATCCTCTATTTTATAAATTAGTTAGAAAATTAATAAATTATACATATAACTATGAATTAAAACAAGAACAACCGTTTTTCAATTACAAAATATACATTGTGCAATACCCTTAGTACAATTAAATTAAATGTTTGCTTAAAACCAAACTTTTTTTGGTACTGTTTCGTTTTTACTTATATTACACTTATAAGTATTAAGTAATAAGTCATTATAAATACTCTAACACCTAACATCCATTTCACCACCAACCCAGGTACCCACCCACCTACCAAATGTTGTATGTGTTGCTTAAGCAACACATAGACCATAGGATAGCCGCCACTGGCGAGACTCGTCGTCGTTTTCCGACTACGATAACATATCATTGATATATCCGACATAACGGCAAAAGTATATGATTGAATTTCATTACACGTGTACCGTCGTGAAAATAATGGTTTTTACGTCATAGTTTTTCCACACCAGTTTCGGATTTTTTCAAGCGACAGAGCTACTAAATACTTTTTTTTTTTTTTAGTGTTTTGTTTTGTGGTCACAATTTTTTTCTATATCATTTCGCGGGTCTCGTCTGCACCTACTGGCCCTTATTATGGTGACACTAATGAACCACTTTTCACGGAGGTCCTTCTGTGTTTTGTAACTATCGTGTGGCCGAGCAATCGTGTTGATCAAATACCGTCCATGTCAGGCGATTGATTTCGACCGACCAAAAAAACAATTGAATAAAATTATTATATTCATAGGTAACTAAAAATATTTGGCTTAGCTCGCTGTTATCCGTTGCAGTTGCGTTCTTTTATTCCATAAAACGGCTATAGACACCTATATATTTAAATTTGGGATGGGTCAAACATTATTTTTTTCAAACTCGAACTCGAACTCAATCTACCATTTTTTCTCAAACTGGTCGAACTCGAATCTGAATTTTATTCGAACTTTAAAAAATTTAAACATTTGAAAATTTAACAATAATAACAATAATAGTCGTATTATAAATCAATACAAATCTGATTTCAAAAAGTTTGCTGATTAAACTGTTCGAAAATTCGAACATACTAAACTCGAACTATTCGAGATGTTCAAATTCGAATTCGAACTTACTTTTTTCTCGAATTTCGGACTATTTGAATTGTTTAAAGGTTCGAGGTGTTCGAGAGTTCGAAAAGTTCAAGAACGCATCCCTAATTTAAATATGTTTATTCATCATAAGACTTGTCATTCGTATTTTTCAATGGTGAGTAAATCTACTGTAGAGAGCCAAAATGTCGTAATCCAGATACACAAATCGGTTGATGCTGACAAGGAATGAAAATATGAAATGCTCCTCGGAAACCTTTCGACGCGAACAACAAGAAAAACGATAGCCTTTCCTTGAAAAGTAAATACAAATTCAGTATACTAGATATCGTTAACTGCTAGGTACCTACTGTGTTATATTTCGATTAATATGACTTTATGTAGGGTAGCGTTTGTATTTTTTAGGCATTATTTTTTCACTTTTGTTTTTTATATTTAATCGCATCTATAAATAACCTTTTGAGATGATTTTAGAAAAGTATTTTCAAAGTATTCATTTAATGGCATAAAATAATGATGCTTAGTTCAATTATTCAAAAAATTTATTTAACTATTATGCAATTTGCGAGTTTTAAATTTGATATCATTACGTGAAAGCGAATTTGGTGTAAATAGTAAGTACTACGTTATACTTCAGTATTTTTGAGTAAAAAAATGTCCGTGTTGGACTTAAAAATAACATATTTCTAAGCTTTTCCGCATAACCTTGATAAAGTACACGATAGTGATCTACGTACGAATTTAAATGATCTGATCTGGCATTAATTTGATTACAATAATAAGTTTAAGATTTATTTAGTTAAGTATCTAATAAAAAAAAAAAAAGGCTAAACATGGAACGGTAGTGTATTTATATGACCTAAGAATGTGCTGTATACATTATACACAAACGAATATTATCTATTCACATAAAAAAATATATATACATAAACTTTAACCTATAGTTCGCGGATGAGATGACTGATGAGCATCCAACGTGTATACAGTAATATCCGTTTTAGCAACCGTTTTACAAATAAATAACATTTTTTTTTTCGGTTAATAAATGATTTTATTTCAATTTATGAATACGTTTTGACTGTCGCAATATGTTTCTCGTATTCCTAATTAAATACTCAGTGACAATTAGACGTCGAATTCGGATACACTGGACATCGCAGTTATCTCGCTGTGGCGAGCAGGGCTTATTCTAAGGATTTTTTTCAGTTGCGCATATTATTATGGAATTGAACCTTTATCACCCTAACCTAATTTGGCTTAATAATATTTGACACTAAAATATTTAAATTTATTAAAAAAGTTATTTATAACTATAATTTAGTTTATGTTTCATTTAAATCTAATTCCGTCTATCAATATGAAAAACATAGGATTAAAAATGTCCTTTTTTTATTTTAATTTTAATTTTTTCTTGTTTAAAATAATATTTCTTTTTAATTAACACAGGTATAAAAAACATAATTGTATTTTTATTTTTAAATGTTCTTCTTTTATTTGAAGTTTCATCATGTTCTTGTTCAGACTTTCTGTTTGAATCTTCCTCAAATATATCATGATACCGTTCTTGTTCCTTAGCTTTTGGTGTATCCTTACCGCGACGTTTATTTTGTTTTAGCCATATTTGTACTGATTTTCTTGGGTCCCAATTTTGTAGAGGTGGCATGTTAAAATGAATAGATAGATATTCATTTTCAGTTTCTACATTCAAATTTGGACGATTTATTGATTTAAGAATATTACTCTAACTGATTAAACGTTCAACGTCAACACTGTGAGGTTTGGCAGCTATAATACAAGAAAGCAAAATATTTAGATTTTTGTACTCATCAGATCCAGATAAATGCTGAACAAGCTTGGACAAAGACATCTGGCGTAGGTCCTCTATTTTATCATGTTCCAGTATGTCTGTATATTCCATAACTAACGATTTGTGACTGTTGCCTATTATTTATTTATGTGAAAAACAAAATTATTTTTTAATTTAAAACGTTTATAAATTTTAGTATTTAGGAGTAGTTGGCACTAATTTAAAAACAAACCCTAGTGTTTTTTATTTCAACTGACTAAAGTCATTTGAGTCAACTACACAAAATTCGATTATCAAGTGCGTATCTGACTTTTCCAATTACGCAAAATGAGCCCAACTGCGCTTTACAATAAGCCCTGGTGGCGAGTACTCGACGAATAGTCAGCAATACTAGTGATGACGATTACACCGCGGTCGATTTGGAACATATGTATAATATTATCATAACGTATTGCTATACCATACTCAATATAGACGGAAAAATACTTTTTGAATATTTTGGTAAATGAAAATGTTCAAGGATTAAGGATTCACCACTAATTCACTGGCATTGTAACAATAATTTTTACACGCCAAATAAGTACCAATAATAATATAGTTTACCTGCTTATCTCATATCATCATCGAAACTATAGATGCAGGTTTCTACGGAATTTAAATTAAATTTGATAATTTATTGTTATTATTATACATTCGTATTTATTATTTTAAAATTGAATGTGGTTTCTGGTCAGCAAACACTCGACATGATTTTAGAATAATAACAATAATAATGCTAATATTATTAGTACAACAATTATTATCGTTGTTCGTGTTATTTCAATCACTCGAATTTTAACTGAATAAACGTTTACATTGACCTTTAGAATTACATTAGAATTTGTCTGCATAAGTGTTGTCAGTAAATAATATAAATATAAAACTACTGATATAATAACGCTAATAATAAATCAATCATAAAAATCGTAAAAATATTACGAAATATTAATTCCAAAACATTTCCAAATCGCATAGTATTATCCCACGAGAAAAGAATAATTTACATATTTCAGTTGTAATAACACAGGATATCAGATTTATTTGACAAATGCAATTACTTTTTTTCGAATCAGTATTTTTAACTTTTTGATTTTTAGTAAATATTATAGTACTTTTTACTACCAAATCGTATTAAAATCCTTTTTTTGATTTTTGAGACTCAATATTTAAAATGCATTTATGAATTTCACCATTTCAAAAAAAAAAAAAAAAATCAAAATACTCGTTTTGTCATCCGGATTTGTAGAAACTTATGGTATTGAAATATGGTATAAAAGTTTAAACATTTACTTATTATTATTTTTCAATTTTTTAAAATGCGAATTTAATAATTGAAATTATCGTAGAAATTGTTGTACGTTCTATAACTGAACAATATGGTTCTATCAAGATTAAGTCAGTAATTTCTATTAATCTTTCTATGATTGATATTGATAAATATATCAATTTCAATTAATTATAATAGAATAATGGTTACTAGTGATCATGAAAAATCTTTGAATTGATTTAATTTCGATCTGCTATTTAATTCATTGTGATAAACAATATTATGTGATCAAATTATGTTAAACACACCATTATAATTATTATTTCACAAACTTAGAAATATCGTAGACAATATTGAAGGATCAACCTTTATTAGAGATTTAAGCACCGACATTTTTCTAAACATCCGTTTCACGAAAAAGTTATTTTGAATTTTTTAGTAAATGATGCAATGCAAGTTAAAATTTCAAAATTTGAGTTTTGAAAATAATAAATATATTTTAACGCAATTTTGTTATAGCGCATGATTCAAGAATTTATTAAAAAAAAAAAAGCTAAAATTCACGAATAAATAAAAGTTTTTTGCATTCGTCAAACATATCTGACTCACCTAGATGGAAAATAGACAAAACACCCGTGTTGTAATATCGTATTATTGTATTTTTGATAGCGAATGCCTCTTGCCGAATTTATGTATGGTAAACACGCTGACTGTTTGACTTCTAAACTATATAATGATGTAAAGTTATTAATTATGAACCGTTAATATCTTCGAGATAATCCAGATTAATAAATGAATTATGCTCGTATAGTCGCGACAACGTCGTTCAACGGCTCGGTAACGAAAAAAAATAAAAATAAAAATAATAATAATAATAACCGTTAGCAGCTCTATTGTTTTCGAAAACAACAAAATTAATCGTGTTGTGGGAAAGAGAATGTAATGTAAAGACTACATTTAACGCATCAGTGGGAGTCCTAAACGATTTGTCGGTTTTGTATATAGTCGACCGTTTAAAACGGCCGCATTGTTTTAAAAAAACACATTTTATTAGCTACCGAAATTATTATTGCGATCCCATTACGAACGATAAACGGGCCTGGGCGATTTCACTTATTAGTAGATAATCATTGCGCAAGGTCGCCGGGAGAGCTGATAATATGGTTATTAGAACATTCGACTGCGTTGCCTCGGGATCCCGTTGCTCTTAAGATACGTTATTAATTTTTTGTGACGATAAAATATGATGGTGATCAATAATCGTTGAGTTTTTGCGTGTCAGATGTTTGATTCCTATTGTTTTATATTGTTCTTGAACATTATTATTTTTATATTGAGACCAATAATGTCAAAAAATAAAGTGTACAACAAAATCAAGTAAATTAAATTTGTCGTTGAGAATTAAACACTACGGGGACATTTTTAATATTAATTGTTAATATTTCGTTTTGAATAGAAATAGTTAATTTATTAAAACGTAAAATACTTAACAATACCTACTCCAATTATATCTTGACGAATTGAAAATCAATGATTAAATTTTGTACTTTTAAAGTTGAAATAACAGTCCATTAATGTATTTTTGTTGCTAATATTATTAATATCATTTTACAATTATAAACACAATCAAAATATTAAAAGTTCAGATTGAACTATGAATTTATTCTTGAAATATTTAAATCAAGGGAACTTATTTATAAATTTATAATAAATCATAAATTATATTATCTATTTATCAATCATATAATTATTTATAGTAAATAAAATCATTACATACTTTATTAACGAATAACACATTTGTGAAATATTCAATAGAAATTATATACATATTTTATTATCATTATAATAAGCGAGAGCGTATACATCTAATAATTTATAATTGTTTCAGGATAAAAATATTATAGCATTTCAATTAATTATTTGATTTATACATATATATGCTCTATGAAAGAAAAAAGTTTGGTAGGTACTTTTATAATTGCAGATTAATATTGGTCACTTTAAGAGTTTATTGACGTGTATGAGTCATAAACTCAAGGGATAACAAAGACGATATATAATTATGCTATGTTTAAACAACACTAATTCATCTTTAAATATTAATTCGAATAAAATAAATTTAAATTTTTAAACAAAATTTAAATATATTTGTAACACGATGTTATTATTAACGAAATATACATTGATTAAATGTTGTGTGGAAAAATGGAATGCGGAAACGTATGCATTTTAAACAATATATTTAAATAGATGTTAAGTAATTATAGGTCAACTGATCACCGAAAATAAATAGAATCAAATTAAACAATAAAAGAATACTAAGGACGACTGCCTTACAAATGACTGTTAATCACCCATACATAAACATAAATGTATTTCATTATGCCGTTATTTGTTATGGTCGTTCTCATCAAAGTCTAATCACGAAAAATGAATTTTTATCGTTAAATTATAAAGCTAGTAAAAATTTTATACTTTGAATTTTGAAAAAATGATATATTTCTATTCTTATCAGTTGTAAACGATTTTCGACCATTTCTAAAATATATTTCATCCTTAATCACCTACAACCTACAGTAATTTACCACAATAATAAAAAAAAAAAAAACAAATATAGGTATATATTCCCAATTTCTTTATTTACTACATCGACAATTAATGTACTTACATTTAATGTTTATCAGCTTTTTTTAATATACCAAGAGCAAAATAAATTGTTTTGTATATTTTTTACTGATATTGTGAAAACAAGCATTCAAATATATAGCTTAATTAATTGAGAAACTGTAAAAAATAATTTACAATTAATTTCATTATTCGTGAAAAGTTTGCTGTATTCATGAATGTATTTGTTTGTGAAAATAATGCAGAGTTCAGACAGTTAAAGGTGTATAAGAAAACTTTGGTCGAATCGATTTAAATACAAATTTTAAACATAGATATCGTATAGTATTCTGAAAAAATATTTTACAGAACTGGTTTTCAAATTCTAACATCAGAATTTGCAACATTTATGAAAAAATATCATTAATTTACATCATTTATCGCAAAAAAAAAAAAAAATAAATAAATAAATAAATAAAACTGGTCGTAGTTAGACACCTCAGAGTGGACCGTATTGGTTTTTAATATTGATAGTTTTTTTTTTTACGTGTTGTATTTTACAATGTTAATAAAACATTTATGATAATTGAACATACAGTTTTTCATTGATGAACTAGGATATAATATAGTGAATTTTAAAATTCAATAAAAAAGTAAATTATGCTGTGACTTCAGAAATTCATACCCAAACTATTTTAGTTCAAATCCATTGAATAATCGTTGCAAATAAAACATAAAACACGGCTTATCTGTGTATATTTAATCGATGACGTTGAACAAAAATATATAACGTATGCACATTGAACGCATAACACTATATATATGTGTGTGTGTGTGTGTGTATGTATAAAAAAAAAAAACAATGTACCTACCTACGTACATTTATAATGAAAGAGATGAATATTTTAGAGTGAAACGGAACACACTGTATACCTATAAGTAAAGTAAAAATGAATTCCAGCGTAAACATGAAAATGAGTTTAAAAGTTTATAACTTCAAATTGAAAAAAAGAAATCTAAATTATTTACGAAAAATGCACTTCTATATTTTATGACGATTTCCAGTGTTGCGCGTATTAAAAAAAAACTCCATACATATTTTAGTGTCGTACATTAAATTTGCGTGCAGATCATTTCGTGGAACATAGGGCGGTACGAGTCTGGTTTTTATCCCTTTTTACAGCGACAGAACTATAGAAACCCACTGTTTGAAAACATGCGCCTGCGGATGATATTTAAGCATTAAGAGCGTTGAATAATGATACCCGTACAACTATTATGTAAAAATCGAGTACCAGACGGATGACCATCGTCGAATGAATCGATTATTACGTGTTTTATTCGAGAAAATGTAGTGTTCTGAATACAATGTGATAAAATAATTAATTAATTATAAATAAATTATGTGTCACAAATGTTCATAAAAATTGAATCGATAAATTATTTTTAGATCTCAAGTTAAGCGAAGGTTTACAAGCGATTGGTTTTACAAGCACGATTTTAGATTTTAAGTGAAGCGAAGAATCCTATGGTCTTAAAATTATGTTTTTAAAAATTTTTTTTATCTGAAAACACTTATAGCTCATCTTAGCTTTGTCCAAAAGTTTCATTTAGCAACTCTGCAGACCGGAAATAACATGAGCAGAGTTATGATGTCGATGACTTAAAAAACACACAAAATGCCATAATAAAGTGCCAAAATGCCCTAAAAACTTCAAAAAATTACCTTAAAAATGATCTAAAAAACGAATTAAGTACGTGAAAAAAATGTATTTATAAATAATAATTTTTATTAGAGAAATGGACGTGATAATGAGTGTAATAGTTATTTGAAATGTGAATTAAAGATTATGATATTAATGAAATAATAAACAATCGTATACATTTACATTTTAAGCATTATATAAAATTATTAAAAATAAATTAAAAAGTAAAATATAAAAAAAAAAAAATTATATTAAACATATTCTCATTAATAATATTTATATTGCATTTTGCACTGTACAATAAAATGTGTCTGATGTTTTCAAACAAAAGACGACGACGTCGATCAGTTAATAAATATTTGTATGATGAAAAACTTCGCTCGACATAAACGGACGTTATGGGTGCAAGTTGGTCATGCTCATGTCATCAGTAGTTAGATATTCTGGAATTTCAGTAGTTAGATCTTCTCCTCTTGTGATTTTGCATTTAGCATTTCAGAGATGTTAGTTACAATTTTCAATATATTATTCTTCAAAATGACATTCTCCATTTTGGTAGCTATTATTCGTCCGATTTTATATGAAGATTTTTGGATTAAAGACTCAATTTTTTATATGCGTTTAATCGACTCAGATAATAACATCCCGGACGTCTCCAACTGAGTTATTTCTGAAGGTATAAATCCAAAGTGAGATTTTAAATGAATTAAATTTGTTTCCTAACTTGGGTTTAACACTTGCTCTAAAATCTAAAATTGCCCCACACTGTACAAAAACTACAAAAAATGGCTTAAAAGATGAAAAAATGACTTAAAAATGTTAAAAAATGCATTTATAGCTAAAAATGCAAAAAAATGCAAAATAAAATTAGAGTATTCTGCATCAATAGGGCATGAATCAAATTTTTAGCTAGAACAGCATCGTATAGAATCAAAGGAAAAAAAAAATGCAAATGTCATCAACATCCTTACTCTAGTGATATATGAATGCATATTTATATTATGTAGTAAATTTAGTATATTTACTTAATAAAATAAAAGAACATTTTTTTGAATATTGACCGTGTTCTCTAACCGGACGATCAGCTCATAACCATTTTCCATGAACGAATCCCAATTGTAATTTATCAGTTATTGGAGCAAAAAATTTGCTAGAGATCGACATCGTATTAAAACTGCTCCATTTTCTGGAAATCCTGGTGCTGGAGGGTTTTTGATTTACTCTACCTATTGAAAATAATCATCTGTATTAATTTGATCCATTATAAAAAATAAAATATTTTGATTTTATAAAAATTGTTTAACTTAAAACCAAAAAAAAAAAAAAAAAACACCAAACACTACGGATCAAACCAAAATTACAGAAAAAACTAAACATCTTCTGTCAAATAATAATATTGTATGAAAACATTTTAAATAAATCAGTGTAATATTGTAGTTAGTCATTCAGAAAAATTAATGGTCTTAATTTCACAAGCAAAAACCAAACGAATTCCAAAATATCTGTGGTCACCCAGTTTAGTTACAGAATAGTAAAAAATAAAAAATAACTGTTACTGTGGACACATCCAAAAAAATATTGATTGAAATTCGATTAAATTTTGCTAAACTCAATTTATAATTTATGTTGATACGAATTAGTTAAGTTTTCGAAAAACAAAATCCTCATGAAAAACAATTGAAGCAAGTTTGATGGCTTTAAAGGTAGTACGTAGATTATTCGTGATTTCTAATCATTTTTGTTTAACCTAATATACGTAATCGTACAACATAATAATATCATCGCTTGTCGATTAATGTAGTTCAACTCTAACAACATACAATGCATACATACACGTTTGTAATATTCCATCGCAGTTGATTCTCCGCGTAAAAGTTTTTAGTTGAATATCATAAATAAATAATAAAAAAAAACTTTCCTGAACTTAGTATACGGTATTATTATACTAATAGCTGAGTGTACAATTTAATTAGTTAATGCATTTTTTTTTATTCTACAATAGCCAAGCATTCGTCTATATTGTTTTATTCAATATTGAAATTCGCTAACAAAGATCCGAAGAGACGATCTGAAGATATTTGAAATATTTATTTACACGGAACCTAATTTTTTAAATTTGAATAAATTCGAATGGGTGTTTTAGTTATATATTTTATTTTATTGTTTACAGAGCTCACAATTTAGTATAATCAAAAGAATAATAAAATGAAATGTATAAACGTGCTTACGCGTGGGCTGTTGAAATATCATTGTTATCGATATTTAAAAATACATTCTCGTTTATTATTTTATTATATTATTATTTTTGTATTTCCATTTAATTTTTTTTTTTTTTTTTTAGTTTAACACACTGAGAAAATAATTGTTACATTCGATTTTATTTCAACATAGATTTAAAACTACGTTTTCTACGAAATAAACTCAATTACGGTGGCAGTATTTTACTTTCGGTTTTAACGTGCAGGTAGCATTTATTTTAATACGATACGACGGAAAGTATCGTAATTATTTTCGTATTTAGTATTAAAAAGCACCGAGCCGAACGTAACCTACATCGTTGATATTAACAAATAATGATCACAACGTAATTTCGAAAGCTCCGCATACAACCACGGCACTCTATTATCACACGTTAGCAAATACGTAAAATGTGTACCAGATACCTATGCTCAGTAATAGTATCAAGTATTATTATTTTCGCCAAACGTCTAATATATGTGCGCCTGCAATAGTCAATGCCAGGGGTAATATTGTTTTATGATTTCAACATTACATTCGCCACGGTGGTCGTTCTACAATCACTTCAATTATTTTGGTTCGCCGTCGCACCACACGTTAACGAGCAAACATTGTTTTTGTTTTTCGGCCAATCTCGTTTTAATTGTGTACGCGGAAATCGTTTTACGAATTCGACGGACGACGACGGTACAGTGGTGTGTAAAATGACGTTTTTTACACCGTCCGTCGGATTTATTCTCATGATCATGATTTTAAACTCCTCTAAATTACGTCGTGATAATCGTGTACGCTCGAGCTAAATGTTTTTCCGCCAAAAACGAAAAACGTCCGATTCCCGTTTCGGCCAAATTAATTTGGGAATCGTGTGCGATACGTGCGCGCTAAATATCACGTATTCGGTAATGTATAGATCATACATCGTATCCGCAATATTATGATATCATGTATTAGCCATACACGGACAAAGAAAATATAGAACACAAGTAGGTAGGGTTCTAAAATTTCATGAAATTTATTTTCTTGAAATATTTCATGAAAGTTTCATGAAATATTTCATTTACACGAAAAATAAAAATTCTCCCAAAATAAATAAAAAAAGGGTTGTTTTCCAATTAATACATATTAGAGCTATTCAGCTATATTTTGTTATAAAGATGAGAAAACACGTTTTAATTAGGTAGTATATCTATTCTATTCTATGAAAACATTGAAAACATAAATAATTTTTAAGCAAAAATTGCCCAATACCTATGTTTTGTTATGTTACTTTTAGTTCTATAGTGTTAAATTTTTTACTAAATTTATAATGTATAAATAAAGGTGATACCTAAATATAGCCTGAACCAAATTATATACACTTATACAGTTATACTTATACATAAAACGTACTTACTGTTCATTTTTAACCCTTGCATTTGTGAATGTTATCTATACATTTATTTTTTTACAAAACAATATTATTTATCTATTACAGATTTTACTTTTTTTTTTCTCAAAATTATTTATGAAATGATATTATATCTAAATAAGTACAAAAAATACAATATTAGACAGGTATCTAATTTGTAACTAGACACTTAAGATTTCTTTTGCAAATTACAATTTACAACACAAGACAAAAAAAAAAAATAAATAAATAATCATTACGAAATAACGAATTATTATCAAGTAAATATAATTCTTCTAGCTCCAAAAATCATTAACAGTTACAACCACGGTCTTAGAAGATATCTTGTAAGACCGTGGTTACAACCTAAAATTTATAAAAGTCAATATGTTTTATTATTTGGTATCTGGTATAAAACATGGAGCCTTCACAATACGAGCGGATCAAAACCACCCTGATCCATGCACATTATCAATTTTTCGTTATCACTATAACACACATAGATAATATATATTTATGATAACACATAACTTTTTTTGGCTGATGATGAAATGTACTGTTTTATATAATAATTATTATTAATGTTTTAATGTACATTATGGTTAAAAAAACAAAGTACTATTTTTTAATATATATTATTACTTGCGTCCCACAATATTACTTATTCTATCACTCAAAAGCTTCTAAAGACTCGTATACCGTTGTATATATCATTTGTTTTATTATTTTCTCTTAACCCTTAACTGGTATCGTCGGGTCAATGACATTTTGTTTTTAACTTTTCTACCATAAATCGCGCTTTTTTTTGTTGTAGAATGCATTGTATTTTATCACAATACTTCAGACAACGTATTACGTCTTTCGTTATCAACAATTATTAAGTATTTCGTTCAAAAAAGCTATTTATAAAGGTTTCGGGTCATAATTGACCTGATGATACCAGTTACGTAGGTTTTTTCTTACCTTTTGCCATCACGAAAATAATAGTTATTTTGAGACGAATATTTTCGAACTCCATTACGTATTGGTATTTAATATGTGTCCAAGTTCTAAAGATACGAAATATTCAAATATTTGTTCTGTATGCAAAAAAACGGTTCGTAAAACACATGGCGTTCAAGTATTGAAATGTGTTACCTACCTAATGTATACGGAGTAAGAAAACATTTTTATTTATTTTTATTTTATAATGTAAGGAACTTTCCAAATATATATATATATATTTTTTTTTTTATTTGAATTTCATTAATTAACTAACATTTAAAATATATTTTATACAAAAAAGTCAAGTCTTAAATAATAAACTAATACCTAAACTTTAAAATTTGTAGTTACATAAAAAAACGTCGTGAGAGGTACAATAAGTGTTTGCAATTTTATATAAATAAATGTTTTATGTTCTAAATTTTATTTTATTTTGTTGTTATTGTATCTAAACTTAACTAAAAACCAATGGGTAATTCAAATTTGAATGTAAATATATTTTTTAAATTAATTTATTCAAAAATGTATTAATAATCATGCAATTTTGCAAGATTAAAATAAATTTGTATAAAACACTTATATTTTATGAAAAAAAAACTATAATTAGATAAAAAAATATATACATTAAATATTAAAACAGAAATAATAATAATTATGTAAAACAGTACATTTCATCATCAGCCAAAAAAAGTTATGTGTTATCATCATAGATAATAAAGAATTCTTTATTATCTATGGTTATCATAGATATATATTATCTATGTGTGTTATAGTGATAACGAAAAATTGATAATGTGCATGGATCAGGGTGGTTTTGATCCGCTCGTTTCACAATACGCCGTGTCGCATAGATTTTTATAAATTCAGTGCGTAGGTAACAAAATAATTATTAGTTTATATTATGGTCAAACTGTAAGTCTATAATCAAAGAATGATAGAATCTGATTGATAACGTTTCACTAATACATATCGTATTATTATTTACCAACATCATGTCATGTATTTAAAAAAAAATTTATATTTCATAATTTCATTGAAATATTTCAAGACGAGTGAAATTTTCAATTTTGAAATATTTCAAATTAAGAACCCTAAACACAAGACATCGACTCGCTATTGCCTACGATGATAATCTCATCAAAGTACATCAGGTACCTACAGCTGTACATCAACGGTCACCGCTGTATTTATTGTTGTATATGTGACAGATTTATATTAATTTTGATGTTACCCATTTGCTCAAGCGTTTTTTTTCTTTTCGTCGGCTTTCAAATTTTTTTTGGCGGAGACGGGAATCGAAGTCTCCGTTTTTTACGGAAACGGTTTGTGGAGGAAATGGGCTTTATTGTTTTGGCGGAAACGGGTATTACTCACACGCTCGCGAATCAAGAGAACGCATCTTGACTTTCTTTTTGATTTTCATACAAACGACTTCGGGGCTGTTTTCATCTCGTAGTCCGGGTTCGATTTGAAACTCGCGGTCCGATAGGTCGTTCTCATTTTTCGAACTCGCCATTTAACAATACTCGAAACTCCCGCCAGTGTCCTGTGTCCAGAGAAATGGTCTGGCACGACAGAACGTGGTTTAAGTTTGTATTTCTCGACCGATGTATTATAATATTTTTTTTTAATGCTATGTGATCAGTACGATTGATCTCACGAAATATAATCCGATAAAGAAAAACGAAAACGTCGACGTGGAACAGACGTAAAAAAAAATCGTTTACGAATAAAATGTTAAAATTCCTATCAAACAAAACAGTGACTTGTAAGTTATATATTTTATTGACAAGTTTTATTTATAGAAAAACTCGTATTTTTTTTATTTTTCACGTGAGCCTGATTTTATCAGATTTGTTGCAACGTTGAAAAAATGTACATTAACATAATAATGTCACATGACGGTGTTAAACTTGATTGCTATTTGTTTGGCTATATTTTTTGATGATATTATCAATAATTGAAACGTATTATATCTTTTCACGTTTCATATTTGTATTCTTCGGACACTTCTTTAAACCAAACGATGTCGGTCATAACTAAAAGGGAACAAATCGGGTATTTTCTCGTCTAATGAAAACCAAAAAGTATTACTTGTCAATGCAGCATGTGCTGTTTCTATGCGGTTTGTTTAATCGTGGTACCACGCAGCACAAACAAATCAAGAAGTGTAAATAAATAATCGAACAGAGAAAATATTTAAAATAAATACATTTTATAATTCAACTCGTGAACTTTCAGTGAGTGTACCTACTACAGTAAAATAATAAAATAAAGTCTCACGAGGTCGGGAAAACAAACGTAACGTCGTGAAGTTTTAATGATACAGCATCCTGTGTCCGCAACTTTTCAAACGTACTATTATTATTCTGTTAAAATGAACCGTTCGCGTACTTCAAAATACATTTCGTTAATTCCGGAGAGTGTTGCGACTTTTTTTTTTTTGTGGTTTAAAGATCGTGGTATATTTTTAGCGCAGATCTGGTGTATATACAGTGTATATATATATATTATACACACATGAAAAATTTACTGAGATATCCATACATATTTTTATCGCGGAAAAACTATTTACTGCGTTGATTTGTTTCTACATAGGTATGTAAATATTTACAAATCGTGCACAGATATTACGGTTCAGTTGGTAATATTGGGCGTCAGAAATGAATATATTCATCGATGTCTGGAAAACTTTTTATATTTATAATCCAGATGTGCTGGTGTATATTCATGACTATACATACATAATAATATTATAATTTATGATATAACTTATTAATCTATTTAAGTGGTATTTAAAATTATGTTGAACCCACGTATGTATGTGTAACCACGTAACGTATGTATTGATATAATTCACCACACACACACACACACACACACACACACACACACACACACACACACACACACACACACAATTCAATTTAACTTCATTGATTAAATACAAAACGTTCTTCAAGAAGTATACGTTTAATTAAATTACTCTGTTCACTCCACATTTATATAATTCCCCTAAAATATTTGTTTACTGTTTACTGTGTGTGTGTTGTGTGTGACTACGTTTTAACTTTTTAAGTACGTAATATATAGTGCTTGAATTCATTGGATCAACATATATTGTGCACGAATGCAAAGAAATCATTAAAATCGATTTTCCTTTTTAAAAATAGTGAATTGTAGGAATGCAACGTCGACGTAATTTTTTCTTTTTTTTCAAACAATCGATTCGTCATGGATATAAAATCTACATCGGTCGAAGTATTCAGTTTATATAAATACAGTTTACCGTGAAACGGCTCCACTGCAACAATAGAACGTTGCCGTACACATTTACACATAACAATAAATTTACATTCAATTTTTTTCATTTTTTTTTTCCTTATTTATTATTTTTGTTACACGTGAACAGCAAGCGTTCTCTGTACCCCGTTTTGAAAAGTATTTCATTGTACTGCACCTTTCTGTGATGTTCAACTCGACCTCGCACTCACAGCAAATCCAAGACCTCTTCGGCGGCTTAGAAAGAGAGAGAGAGAGAGAGAGAAAGAAAAATATTTTATTACAATAAAACCTTTTGGCGCTAGGTGTGTGGCGGCGCCGCCGTGGCTTCACATATTGTTCACGGGCGTCGGACAAATCACACTTCGACGACGACGACGACGGTGATAATGGGCCGCAAACGCGAGTTTACGATCCCGTGGCGCCTACGGACGACATAAAACCGCGAGCGCGCGGGACGAGACGGCGTCTCGGGCGGCGGCGGCGGAGACCGTCTCGAACGCCATCCGCCCGCTCGCCCACCCGATCGCTCAGGTCCTCATCCCTCGCAGGTGAGAACCACGTATCGCCGCGCCTGTCCGTCGCCGTGAAAATACGAATCGTCGCGCACATTGTGACGGGGCTCTGTGCACGGCGCGCGTATGGTTTTGAAAACGACTCGGGCGCCGCCGCCGCCGCTGAGATCTATCGTGAGATTTATGGATTTACGACGGACATGCCGAATACCTATAGTCGAAAGTCGCGACGTACACCGTCATCGTTCGTTTTATTGTTTACGAGTAACAGGCGAGGCGGTGTCTCTCGAGCAATACCGCAAAGGGTTGTTTACGTATAGGTGTGCATTAGGGTGGTCCTTATTTTTTAAGTTTCAAAATTTGAACCAGAGACCCCCAAAATCTGATCTTATGCATTTACAAATAATGTGTGAAAAATTTGGTCAAGATTAGTTAACTCTAAGACGTGCCCCAAGAGGGTTGATTATTTGAACTGAGGGTAGTTTTTCAGTTTTTCCTTATTATCTCATAAACTATTCTACTAAAAATGTATAGAACGTTTATTATAAATAATCTTATTTCCTATAAAAAGTAAGCTCAAATCTATTGATTTACAATAAGATCAATAATAAATATAATGTGCACCATTTCCAATATGCACGCTGTGCATGATCTTAACAGGTGTGCGTTTCGTCCGTCGGCTTTTCCATTACCGAGACGGGCCGGATTTCTGACGCCGATTGTGGTGGGCTGCATTTTTTCCGAATAATGCATCTCTGATCTCGTTAACGTAAGCCACCAAACGGTCGAATCGGCCGTTACTTAGAAAATCTTCAATTTTATACTTGTATTTACTAACTTGCGCAAAACAGAGTGAAAATTATATCATCGTCGATATCGTTCATGTGAAACATAGTACAAACTGTTATTTAATAATCGTTAATCATAACGAAAATGGTTTTACCACATTGAAACCGTTATTTGCGAATTCAAATAAAGAAAATTGTATAAATTCTCATTTAAAAATAAACACTTCTACGCAGTGGCGTATTTTCAAATTTTTTCTGGGGCGAGTCCAAAAAACATTTTTTATATTCTGAGTAACCCTCTTCACCATTATCGCTGAATTACAAATTATAACATAATATAAATATGTATATATAAATATAAATAAATAAATAAACAAATATTTATATATATATAAATACATAATAATGTAGGAAGTAAAAGAATATTCTCTTCCTCTATTCTTACCTAATAATTCATTTATGACTTCTAAATACAATTTTATAAAATATTTTGTATTTGAGTCTGGAATCTTGTAAATATAAATATTATGTTACTATACATATAGTGCATTTCATTTCAGACGTAAATTTAATTTTGTTTTCTTCTGGGGGGGAGGGGGGAGTCGAGACCCCCCCGTAAATACGCCACTGCTTCTACGACACCAATGTAGAATATGATTTTTTCGATCAGTGGTGTCAATATTTTTACAAATATTGATCCTCAATTCTTTATTCATTTGTAATGCGTCTGCTTCATAAAAAAGAAAATAAAATAACAACTAAAATTAAGAAATAATCGATTATTATGAATGAAATCACGTACGAGCAATATTGAGGTACTTAAAAAAAAGAAAAACAAATTTACAGTTATCAATCGAGTAAACATTTCTGACTTCAAAATTGATTTTTTGATTAAAATCCATTTTGAACATTAATTTTGGCGATCCTTAAACTATGCCACGTGATCGATCTGAAGATTTCTGATCTCCAAGTAGATAAAAATTGATTTGGGTGTTTAATGAAACCATGATGGGCATATGTTTTCAATAGAAAGGATAACGACAGTGGCTTTTAGACTTTGGAATTTTGAAAATATATATTTTTTGTCACGTCAATGAGTCATAATCACTACATAGATTCTTCTTACCTTCTTGGAAAACATTCCTCCTAGCGTAGAAGTTCTAAGTGACCAAAATGTGCCCCTTCCCCCGCCATCGTGTTTGGCTGACGCCTATGGTTATAATAGTTATTGGTTCAATGACTTTGAACCCCGTAGACGAAGTTTAAATTGCGTCGCCCTGAATCAGAGGAGTGCACAGGTTTTTCGTGAAGCCCAGTTAGAGAAGAGACCTATTCTTATAGCCAACTCTGCGGTCTTAAATTGATAGAGAAAGTAAAAAATTCGTTCGCTCGCGGTGAGCTCACGCATATAATTGATCGCTGTGATTTCGTAATTTATTACGTTTTGAAGTCGAAACAAATTTCCGAGTGTTTTTTTGTTTTTGTTTTTTTTTTTTTTTGGCATCAGAGTTAGTCAGGGATTTTCTTGGATGTTAGTGATATCGAAAAAAAACGTTTCGGTTAAACCGGTGGATTATAATTATTCCGCGTTAAATGGAACGAATAAAGTTTTGGTTTATTTTTTGGTTTTTTTTTTTTGAGTAAAACTAGCTTCGAGGCATTATAAATCGTTATCGTATGCGTGTCGTGTTATATTACCCATTTCGCCGGAGGGAATTCAAACGCTTGGCGCGTTAGTGTTTATAGTGTGCGTCAAGTAGATTGAACGATATTACACGTCGATCATGACGTTTAGATATTTCAAATTCTCTCGTTAAATAAGCGCCATGTAAACGTGGTTCGTCGTGAACTTACGAGTGGGCGAGATAACTGGAAACACTCGATAGCGTTTGGATTTAAACCATATTAAATGTTACACCGAAGCTACTCGAAAAAGGGGAAAAGGCTTGCAGTTTATTACGTAGTAGATACTCAGTACTTCCACGTATACTTAGAGCGATGGCTGTGTGTACCCAACGTCGATAACAGTAATAATCAAATGCTATAGCATGTTTTACGTTCTACGGCTATTTTGAGTTCATAACTGCAATATATTAATTTTAGTCGTGAAATCAGATCGTCGGAATTTCCTACGCATTGTTTTGTTGAAAAGCTTTTAAAACTTCAAGTAGTTTGTGAGTAATTAAAAAAAATAAAAATTAAACAAAATATATAACGAATTGTTTTACTAAATCTCACAATTTTCGAATATCATAATATATTGAGAAAAGATAACGCACCTATGATAGTTGTAATACGTTGGAATAAATCGTTATTACTCAGTGTGATTGTATTTTTTCATAAGTTGAATTCATTAAAACACCGATGAATATCAATAAAAAAAAAAAAAAATTGAATAATAATTATTCATATTATAGAAAATAAAAATTTCTTCAAAAAAAAAAAGGGGTACTGCGAGTACGTGAAAAAAAAGGATTAAAAGTAATTAAAAAATACAGATTCATTATCTCCAATGTATTCGATAAATGCAGATCAATGTAGTCACTAGTCATTAATAAGTGATTATTTAAAAGTAAACATTGTATACAAGAGTCAACCAGAACGGAGGTACGAGTGGCTTAATATCGAAAAATACATTGATTTTAATTTGCTTAGTTTGTTTTTTATGACACTAATTATTCGTCTCTTAAATGAAGTATTGGAATATAAAATATATAATAGATTATAATTGTATATTATACCATATTATGTTCAAAGGTTTAACGGTATGCATTTTGCGTTTAACTCATTTTACTTCAATGATAAGTGACTTTCCATAATACATTAAAAAAAAAAAAAAAAACAAAAAACAAAAAACAAAAACTAAGTAGGTATATGTAAAACAAAAATGGAAGTAACCTGCTGTTACGTTGGTAAAACTACAACAACGAGGGTATATTGAGTTTTAATCGTTCTACTAGAAATTAATAAATACGTTCATTTTAAAATGGGTAAATACAGACAGGTACACGACCGTGTGCCCACGAACTTCGATTTAGTTTATTGGTACCCGCATGTTCCGAAGAAAAAACACGGCAAGTAGGAGTACCCGGTACCTACTACATGCCGTCGTGTACCCGTGTGTGCTTCCACCACGCCACCACTCGAGCAAAATACACAGAATAAAAGTTGTTTTGAAACTAGAACACACATCGATGTACTCTTATCTTGAACACGCTTTGTGTACGATGTAAGTATATAATATTTATATATACCTACTATGTATTGTAGTCTCCGAAAACTTGCTCGGCACAGATGACTTATTTTTTGTTTTCTTTATCGAGTTCTATGAAATCTGTGTTTTTTTGTTCTATTTACGTTTGTATGTATATATAATTCCAAACTAATAATTGTTTTTGTCTGGACTGCGTTCAAACAATTCTCGATATATGAATGCAAGCGCGCGCGTGTGTGTGTTTAGAGTGCAACTGCAATAAACTATGTCTTTTAAAAGGATTGCTAAAAGGTTTTTACCACAAAATCGAATGAAATGAAGAGAATATTTTTACGTAACTCAATCAACCAGAAGTACGGAGACAATATCTCTCGGAAATTGTATCTAATTAGAACAGCGGTGCTATTAGAAAAAAAAGCTAAAGCCGTTCATAATTTAATTGGTAATAGTTTGTAAACATTAGAATTTGTGATTTGTAGTTAAATGCTTACACTTTGATTTTTATGTCATAAACAGCATACAATTGAGAGAATAATTTTTTTATCGAAAGTTCTTAATTTTATGTCATTCCAAGGATTAAAAATAATGGGTACAATATGATAAATTACAAATAGAATATAATGCCAATGAAATTGAACGAATGATATTAGAAATAAGTACCTAAAGTATTAAAAAAAATTGTTTGTTTAGATAATTTTGTAAGTACATTTTTAAGAATTCATAAATGAAACAATTACCCGACGAATTAAATATGGTTTAGATTATAGTCTCATTTTAACGGAATACAAATATTCTAGTTAATGTTCTAATTATTACAATCAGAATTCAAATTCATATCGATTAAAAAAAAGTACATACCTCGGAATATTCTTCACTACTCGGACGTGTTAATAAGTATGGGTTTGTTCAAGTTTAAAGAAATGATATAAAATATCATTTCTTTAGTTGAACGATTCTGAGCAAAGCTTCAATATTAAAATTTACAGTTTTTAAGTTTGACAAAAAAGACAATTTTTCCATAAAAAATATTTAAAACATCCTTTTTCATCTGTATTCAAAGTTTCATAATGTTTGGATCGACCAATTTCTTCAAATAAATTGTTAAAGTTTAAAATTGACGTACAAATTGATTATTACGTAAAGATCGTACCATAATTTTTTTAAACGATGATAAAAAAATCTGAAGTCACGATTTTTAAAATTTTTTCAGTATTGTTGTACAATTTTATAAGTAAAATCATATTAAATTTCCAAAAGTTTTGGCAAATATTTAAAACTTTATTAGGGATAAACTTTTAAAAATAATGCATTTTCAAATTTCTATTTTATGCTCAAAAAATGTTAAATTTTTTGAAACTTTTTACAAAACACGTAGTGATACGTTAATAGTACATGGTGAAACTTTCAAATTTTTAGCAACATTACTTTTGGAGAAATGACGAAATTACTAAAGTCAATTTTATAAAAGTGTCGTTTATAGCTAATTTCACCGTTTTTGCTTTATTTTAGGCTGTATTTTCTCTCGCCTATTGAGATGAGAGCTTAATAAACCCTCTACAAGTACCATCTACATCGAATTTCCGATCTGCAGAGAAGCTGGATGAAACTTTTGGACAATATTAAGGAAAAAGTGTCTCCAGAAAAAAAAAACATCATTGTAAAACCATAAGATCCTTCGCTTCACTCAGAATCTAAAAATAACGAAATATGCTTTCAACAAAATGCATTAAAACAACAAAGTTATTAAAAATTTAAGTAAAAGAGCAAAAAAGGTAGAAAATGAGTTAGTTTACTTTGAATTTATACAGTGATTATATTTACGACAGGCGTTCATAGCGGAAACATTATTAAAAAGAAATAGTTAACGTCAATAATAAGGTTTTTTTAAACAAGCTGTTATCTTTTAAATTCAAATGCATATCAAGTTACAAAATAGTGTAATGTGCCGTACAAATACGATTGATATGGACTTAAAATTGCAAAAATATGTGTGTTTACCTTTGTAAAAGGTTGAAATATGGAGATGTTTGTCTGAAAAAATTGTATTTATAATCATTGAATTCACTAACCAATCGGAATTAAAAAATTACATAACTTCGCCCCATGGGATATTCTTCGCTTCTCGGACGAGTAAAAGTGGAAGGGTTTATTGAATTTTATTGATAGATTTAATGGAAAATCATTTTTTTTGGTTAAACAATTCTGAGCAAATCTTCAGAATTCAAATATACCGTTTGGCTGGAACAATTTCTTTAAATAAATATTTAAAGTTGAAATTTGTGTTACAGTTACGTTAAAATTTTAAAATAATGCACTTAAATGCCTATTACAAAAATTTCTTTCTCATGATTTTTGAATTTTTTTCAGTATCGTTAGCGATGTATATGATTAAGGTCATATTAAATTTTCAGAAGTTTTCATCAAATATTAAAAATATACCATTAATATACTTCATCAATTTTTGTCCAATTTTCGGAAGATTTTTCCTTTTTTAATTATCTTACGTTTTATGTTTTACATAGAAGATAATTTGTTTTATAAAGAATATTCAATACATTTTGTTATTCCTATATTCAAAACGTTATTATGTTTGGACCTAATCTAACCGTTTACGGCAAATATTGCTGATTTCGGTCTATTTTAGGATGTTTTTCCGCTCACCTGGAAAAAACGTTTGAGATAAGAGCTAAATAAACCCAAAAAGTACCATCTACTTCGAAGAGTGGCCGAACGAAACATTTGGACAAAATTAATAGCTAAGCAAAAAGTGTATCCAGGAAAAAAAACAATTATAAAACTTTAAGATCCTACGCTTCACTCAAAGTCTAAAATGTAGAAATACAGCTGCATGCAAATCCGAACCCTTGACATATTATTAGTTATAAACTTATAACTAACTAATGTATGATGAATGATGATCAAAGAAAAACTATTGTGAATTGCATTTAGTAATAACTTAAATCCACTAAATTTAATCAATATTTATTTAAAAGATACTTCTGTGTAAAATGGGTCGTAATATTATTTCATATGATACATTACAAACATGTTTAGTGATAATTTTATTTTTTTAGATTTTTAGGAAAAAAATATTATAATAACTATAGCATGTCTTGTTATAGCATTTAATTAGACATATTTGTATTAAATATCATTGAAGAAAAGTGTTATAGATACCAGAGATTGAAAATCATAAATTTGATCTGATCAACTGAAATGAAGTATCGTGTAAAAACGTCAGCACATAATATTATTGAGAAACTCGTCTCTTTATTTTGGATTCATTACATTTCAATTTTCATTTTGCCTCCCGTATTAACACGACACCTTGGTAAACAATAATTATAGTCATACTGATATTAAAGTATCGTTTTTCGTAATGTAATATTAGTGATAATGTATCAATTGACACGTTTATCGGATGAAATCTATCTATCTATATAGTTTATAAGGTGTATATATCCAATGACGATATTTTATTTGTAACCATAACAGCTAATTTGTTGAAACATATACAATAATATAACAAAATATTATATATTATATATAATATATGTGTGTGTGTGTGTGTGTGTGTGTGTGTGTGTGTGTGTGTGTGTGTGTGTGTGTGTGTGTGTGTGTGTGTGTGTGTGTGTAATATTATATTTTAATTAATTAGCAATAGTAATTTTAATACGGGTATTGCGGATAGTAATGTTTGTATGGCTTTATTCCGCACAAAAAATGATGTACTTCAGTTTGGTCTCGAATTTTCGAAAAAAGAACAATTTCTTGAAGACTACAGGGGCTATTGGAACTCACAATTATTTTTCTTAGAGGAACTTCTCATCGTGGAATATCATTTCGTATTGCAGGTGCTTCCCAACATGCTAGATGGATGTCCAAGGCAATATATTGCTTAAAAATTTTTATTTTTCGAAATCAATTCAAAATGTCGCTATCTGAACAAAAGGCATAAGATACATGCATTTTTATTATTCATATGTAGGTGAAAAATTGGATTCGAGCACATATAGCAATTGAAGCACCGAATCAAGACCTCATGTTTGTTAAGAACTTACTTGAATATGAAAATATTGATAAGATAATTTCATTTGTCTCAACAAAAAAGTTTTGTAAACATCTATGGTACTTAAACCCTGAAACGGCAGCACTTGCTTTTTTTGATAAAAACGCAACGTTATTAGAAAAAAAAATGGTAGAAACACTAAATACAATTGACGCAGGTGAACAAACTGTTAAACGTTTCATCGTTGATAATGTCAACTAAAAAATGTCAAATCTTTTGGGAATATAAATAATAAATTGTTCAATCTAAGTAAAAATTAAGTATTGACAATGACGTTATAGATTTTTGTTTGAATAATGGATTTGTTTTTTTACTTATTTTGAAATTTTCTCGGAACTCTTACTCACGAAGCCATGGTCGGATTGAAACATTTCCTGCCTTGGGGCATACGTATATTCTATGCCCATAAACGTGCGTTTTAACAATTGTCACTTTCTTAGGTCAGTGTCAGTGGAAATGATTGCACAGAGGTGTGGGGTAATTTCTGTGAAACAAAACAAGTCATCACAAGGGGATGAAAAAATAAATATTTCGAAAACTCCAAAGTCCAAAAACTTACGTATAACATCTCGCTGTTTTCACCTTCAAGAACACATGTCTTCTAAAATTTTATCAAACAGGTAGTTATATAATTTGCAACAAAAGTTTACAATTACAGCAAAGTTATTTTGTACTTAACTTGAATTTGTAAATAACAGATGCAATTTCACAAACACATTTTTAAGTATGATAAAATAGTCATTTATTCCATTCTTCAAATTAAGAATAGTTATTCAATTTAACATGAATACAAATTTAATGTTTATTGTTTCCAAAATAATGGCTAATTTAAATGCCCTAATTATTTACTATATTTTACACAATAAATTTGGAAATAAATCAATTCGATGGTATTTTTTTGTAACGAAATTGTTTAACTACAGTTTTATATTTATTAATTTTAATCTCTAACTGAGTTTGTAGGTTAGACTACAAAATATGTAGTTGGACAAAATAAATTATTCAGTTTTTGTGTGTGTTTTTTTTTTAACAATTCTATTTTCGTACATTTATTTTCTTTTCTTAATTTTTCTGAACGTACTACCACTAAGTATTTTCGCCATAGTTTAATTAGTTTATGTTGAATATCGAAATCAGAAAATTTTTTGTCTCTCAATACTCCCAAAAATACGCTCATTTTAAATCGAGTGTCTGGCGCAGATGTCCTTCTAAACCATCTCTTTGATTCGGCTCTGCACGGAGCACCTGTGTTCTCTGCGTAAAACCGGTTAAAAAAATACTGTTTTGCACATTTTCTTGGGTGTAAAATTCAATCTTTCCAAAATTGATCGTATTACTTTTTACACTCGAACGTAAACTAAAATAATTTAATATTGTGTTTCGTAGGTAAATATAGCCACTCGGTGTATAGTAGAGATCGTACACACGTTTAGTACTAGCTGCAATCTGATATTGAAAATTGTACGTCATACGATTTTTGTCTCTTGTGGTTAAACGCGTTCGTGGCTTTTGATCAAACTCTGTCAATTAAAATACACACACAAATACACACACACACACACACACACACACACACACACACACACACACACACACACACACACACACACACACACACACACACACAATTTGTGAGTATTATAAATAATTAAAACTTCTTTCATCTTTGCAGACACATCAAACTCCGCTCAATTTTGTTTACAAACTATTAAGTAATGAACGATCAGAGTGTTTCAAAAAGCGTTTGTCTGCGCCGCGCCGTACGTGAAGTAAACAATCAAAATACGGTTTTAGCTATTCGACTAAACGGCATGGAATAATAATAATAATCTCACACACTCGCGGTCGAGCCCGTTTAGTGTTTAGCCATCTGTCGGTCGGCCGAGTTCGTCTCCGATTAAAGCCACCATGGTTATAAATGTCGGTAACAAAAAGCGGTAATGCTCACAAAGACGTTCTATCAATGAGATTATTCATGACGGTAGGGTGGAAACAAGCTTATTTTACGTTTTACATTATTCAACGTTTTCAACGAACGATTCGTATACGCGACGAAGCCTAAAAACGCATCACATATAGAGAACTTTGTATAGAAGAATGTTTAAACAAATCAAATGCCTCGTTTGCCCGGAGTGGTTTTTCCTCGTTTGTCTCGACGTCCCGGAGAACGCAAATTAAAACCAAACGTTGCCACTACACGACGCCTCACGTGTCACCAACCTGTTGATCGCTTTCAATTAGTCGATATTTTTTAGAATACAGGTCGATAATAATAAAAATTACCGTCGAACGATCTGATTCGAAATCGTATCGATTGAGGACTGGTGTATTGTACGAGTTATCGGTTATAACTTGGTTGTTGATAAGCCACATACGAATCCACAGAAGGGAGATAAAATTGAATATTTTCCATCATCTGGAGTTTTAAAAACTAAACATGAGCCATTAGGCAATATTTCAAATTTAAATTCGCTACGTGTAAATTTAAAAGAATATACAATTTCTCAATTATTGCTTTTTTCTCTGTCTATTTTGTAAAATTATCAATTTGTTTGTCTATTTAGTCGTTTGTAAAAGGGTTTATAAGTGTTGTTTTAGAACTCAATTGCTAATACTACATAAGATGCGATTATTTGGGCTAGGATTTAAAAATGCATTATAGACCTGAAAATTACAACAAAGTCTAAGAATATTATATAAACAATCTTAAAAAATAAATTTTCATTCAGCAGTATCATGTTTATTTTCAAAGGACGAAAATTATATTTTGATGAAACAATGAAATATTATGATTTTGCAAGATAAATAATCGTGTTTATCATGTTTGTATTGATAATTGGTTGAAGTGTGACATACATTTACATGTGTGCCTTGTTTTATTTAAAACCCAATAATGTGGTGTCATTATGGTATGACATTGAAAGAATATTAGTGAACAATTTTTTAAGATTGATAAACATTACTAATATTTGAATCTTGATTTAAGATAATTTTTTATACAATTTAAAATTGGTTAAAAATAACCAAACGTTATGGAAAATATACTAAATATGTTCTTTTTATGAAAAAAATCTCCAAAAATACAAACAATTTGCATAAATTATTCGATGTTAGAAAGCTGTATACTTGAAACACATTTAAAGCTATTCAAACAATCTAGAAAAAAATACGTGAATATATCGATATTCGAGATTTAGTTACTAATTTACTAAATATACTCTATAGCAGAGGTATTCAAACTTTTTCATCCCATGGCTCCTTTGTGTCTTCACGAAATGTTGACGGCTCCCAAATTATAAATGACAAAAAGTGAATGTTTATATTGTATGTAATTTATTTTTATAATTTATATATCATATGACGTATAAAATTTGTTTTAAAAAGTAGTTGATTCAGAAAAAATTGTAATTAAATATTTCATGTTTAGTCATTAAAATTTATTTATTATTATAAATTAATCAATTATTAATAATACTAAATTTTTAGTGAGATGGATGAGCTTGTTTATGCTTCATAATATGTTCAAATCGCGGCTCAAGTTTGGAAAGAGCTATTCTAATCTCCTTCTCAACGTTCACTTTTGACCGATATTTTGTTTAAATTACAGCTAACGCAAAAAATCCGGTCTCACAGAGGTATGAAGTTGCAAAAGGTGTTAAATTGTTCAACGTTTTCATGGCCGATTCGGCGTATTGTAATTTCACATGCGTCCAAAATTGTGTTAATGACGATAATACGAACTTGTTACTTGATGAAAAGAAATCTTAAATAAATTTTAATTTTATTTTACATGAATATTCCTAACCTAAATAAATACACCATTTTTAGTTACTAGTTATTTACTTATATATACAATAAATTTGGTATTAAAAGCCTTAAATTAATATATATATATATATATATAGGTATATATATGAATTATATATAAATATATATATATATATATATATATATATATATAGGTATATATATGAATTATATATAAATATATTGGTCTTCAATTAAAATACACGGCTCCCTTCGACAACTTCCACGACGCCCCTGGGAGCCGCGACGCACAGTTTGAATACCTATGCTCTATATCAGTCGTTCCCAACCTTTTTTATTATACGCCCCCTTTGTAGATTTTTGAAACTCTCGCGCCCCCTCTTTTTTAAAATGAAAAATATATCACTTTTTTGTGTACCTACTTTACAAAGAAATTATAAAATATCCGAGATGAATTTAATTTTATTGGTGATAATAATTATAAAATATAAATCATAGTGAAATAGTGAAATAGTAAAATAGAACTACAGCCTAATATAATAACCTTTACACCAGGCGTTCTTATCGTAGTAATTTATTTACGGATAGTGTGGCGGCGCAGCGTGGTGACATTAAACGATTAAGTTGTGATCTTAAATACTTGTAATCTTTATCAATAATACTCAATAACCGGTCGTTATAAATTTTTCATATTTTCCCTACATTTTAAAATAAAACTAATTTAATAAATAAAAACTGTATTTTGTAATGACTGCTTACGCCTCCCCAGAAATGTTTACACGCCCCCCCAGGGGGGCGCGCCCCCAGGTTGGGAAACGCTGCTCTATATAGTAATCGTTACGCTTTCTAGTGTTATATGGAACCTTGCTCCTCCTTGAAAAAAATTCTACTGGTGCCTGTTCATACACTGTGACATTAACACTTAGTTGATTTTATGAAATACATGGACGATTTATTCGTGAAATCTAAATAAACATTCGTTTATCGCTAAATACTTCAAATGTTGATCGTAGTTGACGGGTCGGAAAAGGTTGGGGACGTCTATCATATACGTAATACGGACGTCGCCACGAGAATACAACGGTGGACCAAATATTGTATCTTATAAGAATGTCTCGGACTTGGATATCGTCTATACTCTATAATATGTCGTGAACTTGACGAAAACCTGCACTCGTGTGTGTACGACAAATTTGGTTTTAGGTCATGACGTCAAGACGTAGTGAGTTTCTGACCGTTTTATGCGCGTCTTTGGCAAACGGTTAAAAAGTACGGAGACGAAAAGTTCCGTGAATGCAAAATAGTTTGATATAAAAGTCATAATAGCCGGACAGCTATAAAAAGCCAGACAAAGAGTGAGGTAATAAAATAAAAATAAAATGTTATCACGTCGTTATTTAAGTCCCGAACGAAATCGATAAAAAAAAAAAAAAAAAAAAAACGAGCACCATTTTAAAAGTTGATATTAGATATTAATGTGCACGTTTAAAAACGACTGTAAAATAATATAAGTAATGTGTTTTCCGGGATTTTTGTCTGTCAGTCGTCAAATACGGACTTGTCTTTCGGATTATCTGTGCAGTACCAAACGACGCGTTGATAATGAAACGATTATATCCGCTGTCGTAAAGGCAAATAATGAGGGAGTTTAAGGACTAACCCCTCCCTTTATAAGTTTTAAAATATCTCCCCCCACCAAACATTTTCTAAACATTTGTTTTCTTATTGATTGTTATAATGGTTTATGATGCGTGGTGAAACGTGTTGTATTTGTAATAAAAAATCATAGCTATTAAAAATGTACCGCTGGTAAAAATTGAATGACGTCATAATAATAAAAAAGGGTTTATTGTATGTTGACGGTTAACTTTATTTAGTGACGGAATTATGGCGACTATTCAATATGCGAGCGAAAGATTGCAATGAGCATTAGTGTTCGTATTTTGAAAAATACGTTATTTATGATTGAACAAAACATAGATTTATCACTACGTTATTTATAAAATTATAATAATCATTTCCGTCCAAACACACGACAACAATTCGGTATTTTCAAAGACAAAGACCTTACTCCGGCACAAAACAAAACGAAAATTATCAAAATATACCAAACTATACGTCCAATACTTAAATCCAAACTTTCGTTCAAAAACGAACTTTAATTAATCAAACTAGAATAAGGCCCACATAGACTTATCATACGGCGCCCGATTTTCGGAATCGTGCCAAACCAACTTCAGCCCTCTCTCCCGAATTTAAAACGCTCCTCGATCGTGCCCACGCTGACAATACTCACGCTGTATTATGAATAAAATCATGAGTTATTCACACGCGCGCATTCACCTACGCCTTGGACCGAATTACCGAGCACGCGTGGACACGTGGTTCATTTAATACTTTTGGACGCACGGCCGGTGATTTAACGGCCACGCGCTCATTCCTTTTTCGCTCGTTCGCGACCAAATAACGGTTTCAGAACGAGACCTGTGGCCTTTCACACGAACGCACGTCTTTTTCACGGCGGCGACAATGTCTCCGACACAGGACGCACACGGAAAATAATTATGCGACAGTTCGTTAAACGCGTTTTCACGTTTTTTATTTTTGAACTTTTGTTAGGATAATTAGGTAGGTTCATATATGAGTAAGGTCATATTAAATTTTCAGAAATTTTTTGTCAAATATTTAAAATTATATTACATAAAAACTTTCAAACAATTTGGTAAATTTAAAGTTCTATATTTAAGTCAAAAGTGCTAAAAATTGTTCTGAAAACGTTGTCCAATACAAAAAATTATGTATTTGATATTTGATAAAATTCCCAAGTTTCTAGCTTCAATACTTTTCGATTTATGACTAAATACCTAAAATCTGAACAGTGAAAATCTCGTTGACGGCGGATTTTTACCGATTTTACCGTTTTTACTCAGTTTTTCGATCGTTATTCTTGATTACTGGAAAAACCATGGAGATTTTGGAAAAATGACCTCTCTAAAGTACCATATCAGTTCAATTTCAAATCTAAAAAGTTGCTGGACGAAATTTTTGGACAAGGATTTCTATACGAAAAAGTGTTAACAGAAAAAAAAAAAAATAAACATCATTGTAAAACCATAAGATCCTTCGCTTCACTCAGAATATAAAAAAAAACAGAATCTAACTACTTTAATTAACACAGGATATATCGGAAATGGGTAAATTTTCGTGGGACACGCTGACTACTTTTATATTACATCCATTACCCGTACGTGTATATCATATTAGGTATTATATTATGTACGTTATTGCGTATGTTTATACATATGCGGTTAAGTTTAATGCTGTACGCGTATGTATTACCTGATACGTGCGGCAGTGAATATTTCCTAGCGCAGCCAATGCTACGGACGGCGTGTACACTATTATAATATTATTATCACCGTCGTCGTCGTCGTCGTAGGTTTGTTTATTAAAATATAATACACGCGATACACGCGTATCCAGCTTGAATATTATTATTATTATAATAACACCGCGCTGCCGCCGGGTGTACATACGCGCACGTACTCCGAATGTTAATGTCGACCCGCGACGCACGTGTACTCGTAATATTACGATTATACACCATTTCTCTTATTTATTTTATTATTGTTATTATTATTATTAAACCGTGTTACAGCGGCGTTCTGGTCCATCCGGTAACCCGACGACTGTCAATGGTCCCGGTACTGTTTTGAAAGTCAGAATTGAAAACGTCACGAAAACAACATACTCGTCCGTTTTCAGACACGAGTACACGTCTTCGAGTCGAAATCGTCGATTTTTAAAAGATAGTTTTGTATAACTGTTGATTCTAACCAGGCCCGGCAAACACGTCTGTAGATCACTTTATTACTTGGCACCCAAACCCTGTCTATGTTATTCATATATATTTTATTGGAGTCATATATTCTATGATTCCAAATGTCATATAAATATATTCCAAATAAATAATTATTCTATAAAACATAACTCTGAATGTGCTCTGAATAAATAAATATATATACTAATAGTTAAAAAATTACAACTTTTATTCAAAATTAAATGTGTTTTATATTAGCCGGGTCCATAACACGGTATGTCAAAGACGCTCTCGAGAGCCCTGATTCTACCTCGAATCGACACGGTCAAATCGGATATCGGAAAAAGTATGCATGTATTAAACCTAGGTTAGTCTTGGATGCATTGAAGAAGTTCAACGGAATCATGTTAATTATATAATAAATATATATATACAGTGTGTTTCACTCAAATGGTAACACGAAATATCTTTGTTCAGCGACCTCGGATTGAATTGGGGTTTTTCGAGGAATTATTATGAAATACTATAATACACATTTTGTGATCATTTTTGAATTTTTAATAATGTTATTTAGCGCATGCGCAATAAAACTTACTTTTTTTTAAATAGCAACACCTATTTTCAACACCAGGTTCCGATAGAACTATTGTTTTTAAGCAACTTTGATACACAAACTTTTTTCATATCTCAAAAATTGACTGAATTACAGCAATCCTAAGTTTAAACAAAAAACATTTTCGACACATTTTTCAATGCTCTGTATTTTATCATTTTTATTATTTTTTTTAATTGGAAGCAATATAAATGGAATGCATGCGTTTAGAGGTAATTTAAATAAAGTTAAACATTTTATTTTTATAATTAAGTTTAAATTTAATTAAAATTTTTTTTAACATATTATTACAAATAATACAAATCACCTAATAAATTGTTCGAAGTTTTCCCCGTTGTTAAGTAAACATGATTATAAGCGGCGCTTAGCTTCGTCTTGAGTTGCCGTTATTTATTCCTTGGTCAGTTTTGAGCATCCTTCGGTGATTTTTATTTTAAATGCTGAAGATTAATTGGTGGGTCAGCATAAACTACAGTTTTTAAATGACTTAAATTAAAGACTTAGGATTGCTGTAATTCAGTCAATTTTTGAGATATGAAAAAGTTTGTTTATCAAAGTTGCTTAAAAAAAATAGTTCTATCGAAACCTGGTGTTGAAAATAGGTGTTGCTATTTAAAAAAATGTTAGTTTTATTGCGCATGCGCAAAATAACATTATTAAAAATTCAAAAATGATCACAAAATGTGTATTTTAGTATTCCATAACTCCTCGAAAAACCCCAATTCAATCCGAGGTCACTGTACAGAGATATTTTGTGTTACCATTTGAGTGAAACACACTGTATAATAACGACGGACCCTTGAAAATCCTCCCGAGGAGGTGTGATAAATCATGATCCAGACCGACATCGATCGTGTGTATAGTATGTTCGCCGAGTACTCGGTCGGAAGTACGTATGGTTTATAATAGGACAAAATCTATATTTCTTTGTTTTCCATTTGAAAAGCGATTCTTAACGTTTTCTGGATCTACAAAATATGCCTATGTACACTGAGTATAATGTTAGGCTGGTCAATCAATCTTCTCCGGTTGTATAAAAATAAGTTCTTTGTCGATTACACATTCCAGTGGTAATGTATTAACATGTATGATATTATCGAGAAATCCGGTCGATATACCCGAAGCGAATTTATCGAGTATAGTTATTTAAAACGTAGACCATAGCTACTAGTTGTCGTTCGTATTTCCACGAGACTACTGCAGGCGTCGGGGTGCACAAAGCAATTACTGTCCGTGTACACTGTACGTAGCTGTAATGTTTATAATTGTTCGTCATACGCTACGAAAACACAAGAATATCATATTTATTTATTTGACGTGAACATAAAATGTTTATTGATTATTTTAGACTACGACATATACGACCAGTCCGGTCACGCGTAGGTGGCACACGAACCGTGTTTTCGCATTCGTTTCATTTATTTTTTATTTTTATTTTTCGAGCGACGAGACAGCGCACGTGGTTTTATATTTCGTACGGTTTTATCGATGTGTTTTTTTTTTTTTTTTTTAAACTCGACGATAGTGTTTTCGTTTCGATAAATGCCTCTTCTCTGTTTTATGGCATCCGATTAAATGTATGTGAGTTATAATTCACACTCAAGTTATCGTGTTTCGAAAATAAAAAATAAAAATATTTGTACTCTATCTCAATCAGCGTGCAACAGTGTTTATGTTGATATTTCAACGACGACGGCGGAGGTCCCGCAAACCCAATTATTATAATTATATACTAATAATTGGGATAAAGTCTTCTTTTATTTCTCCAAAGAACATGTAAATAATAATAATAATAATAATAAAACAATAACAATTTCAAGACCTCAGTGAAATTTATCAAGACTCGTGTCGTTTCTGCAAGGTTTACAAACGACCAGACGAAAAATCTAGTTTTTATCAAAGGGTTCAACTGTTGACCGTCCGTCAGGGCTTGATTTCATATCAAATTTATTAAAGATTTAGCAAACGATGGATTGAAATAAAAACAAAAAAAAAAAAAACAAAAAACTACCGTACGATTTTTTCTAATTCAGTCGATTAAAAAACACACGGTCACAACGACGGCAATTAATACGAAATAACGCTGCACTGCAGTGACGTTAGTGCTCGCGCTAATGGTGGCAATACATCAACATGCGACGAATTTCGAAAAACAGCTCGTGTTTAAGACCAATTATTTCCGATCCCGGGAGCGTTCAAAACGTCGAGGAAGGATGATATTTTCCGGGAATGTATTTTACGAAAATCGCACTTTTATGTGTAGGCACGAATTCTACGGCGAACGGGTAAAAGGAAAAAAAAAATATCGATAATCGTGGTGGATTGTTACTGAAAAAAATGACGTAGAACTACAAACGACTATTATGCCATAGAAAAATAATCATATAAAACGTTTGCAATAGGCTAAACGTTTAGTCACAATTTTATTACGTGAATTCTTTGAGCTTAGATGTTTTATCTGAATCTGAATAGATCTATCCACACCCAGTGTTGGGAAATATCTAGATAAATTTATCTAGATAACAATTATTTATCATTTATCTTATCTAGATAAATTTATTTTTAGTTATCTTTATCTTTATCTAGATAAAATTTTAGTTATCTATGAGTACCTATATAGATAAGTAATTTATTTAAATGGTCTGAAAAAAAAGGAAATTTTAAATATATTATTTTATTAATTTTTTTTTTTAATTGATCGAAAAGTTAACTGAGAAAAACTCGTGTGGAGGCCCAGGAAAGGAGATTATAATATGTACTGACATGAAAGTGAAGTAGCCATACGCAATAATTTGTTAAAAAATGCAGAAATGTATTAGTATTCTAATTTTAAGTCAGAGAATGATTTGTCATCTTTTATGAAGTTTGTTTAAAAAAGAACATGTATTTTTAAATGTTTTAAATTATGTATTTTTATTTTTTTACCTCATACCTGTAGGATTTAGATCCTGAATATTTTCAAAATTAAACATGAAATTATCTCAAATTTATCTAGATAAAAATGTACTAATTTTTATCTTTATCTAGATAAAATGTATTATAATTATCTTTATCTGTATCTAGATAAAAATATTTATAATCATCTTTATCTTTATCAAGATAAATTATTAGTTATCTATTCCCAACACTGTCCACACCGGCGAGAAAGATTAATGATAAAGAGTGCCTTTAAAACCGATTGAAAATGACTCGTTTTCTTATACCGTCGGTACGCTGATGTCATACGTGTGACGTAGTGTTATGATTAAAATCGTGCCGTGTCGCCAGAAAAAAAAGTGAACGGCTTACGGTAAAATGCCAATCCATCGTTCAGTGATTTTTTTTTTTTTTTTTTTTTTTTTTTTTTATTAAGAAAGACAATTTACAATCTGTACAACAATAATTACAATAAGCAAATTTGATAAAGAAAAAAGAATAAAGTAACATGAATGACGTGTTGAGGAAGAAACCCAATGGTAACACCTCTTTTATTAATTCAATAGGTCTCTACACCATTTGCGTTTTAGTCTGCGCGGTGGGTTTTTTGGGAGGGTGGAGGTAGACATGTTTGATATTAAAGTATTGCTGTGCGTGCTTAAATTTTGGTGAAAACGTTTGTACATTGCTATGGCTAGTTCAGTGGTAGTTTCTATTTTTAGGTCATTGTGTAAGGTAAAGTTTGAAACGTACCAGGGGGCTTTGGTAACTAACCTTAGCGCAATTGATTGGAACGCCTGAATTGGTCTAATGTTCGAGGGCTTGGCCGGACCCCATATTGCTATTCCATAAGACCAGACTGGTCTTATGATTGACTTATATATAATAAGTTTATTTTGGAGTGATATTTTGGAGTTGAGGAGTGGTCGGAGGAGATGTAGTCTGTTCAGTGATTTAAAACGATTAAAATCGCTGCCACCCGAACACTCGGGAATCGATTCAGAACTCGCATTTACGAGTACGATAGACACTTAGACGCATACACGATATTATGGTGTCGAATAGAATACTATTTCTAGACGAAAAGCCAGTCGTTTCGTTGTACCGCACGGAATTTCGTCCATCCGCTCGGGCGAGATCACGAATATATGTATAAATTTTATTTCACGTTTAAGTCTCATTTCGCGTTTTTTGAAACGTGAATAAAGAGTGGTCGTTAATGCGGTCAATGAAAAAATAATTTTCGCGTGAAATTAATTTTTAAATTAATCCACACACGCGTATAAATACTCACACGCACAGACATACACACACATACGCATACTGCCATGCTCCGTACACAATGTTCTCGTCGTCCTCGTGAGAATTGCTATAAAATATTAAAATTAATCTCAGATTTCGAAAAGCATCTGTCATGGTCTTTCAGCGTACTCTGTACGCGGCACTTTTAAAATATTCAATCTATTTTATAGTGTAACTACTGCTTTGCTTTTCAAATTATTACATGAAACATGTATGCATATAAGTATGATGTAAATATATATCAACCATATATTACGTAGGTCTTATCATGGAAATCTGACATATGGAATAAGTTTTATTTTAATAATTATTTTTAACTTTTTTTCAATTAATACTATAGTACTATGCTATAGTTAAATCATATTCGAAAATTCCTTTTTTTTTTCAGAACACTAATTGGAAAATTTTAAATTTTATTCTAAACTTTAAAAAATAACCATTTTGTAAACTCAATGCAAAAAAAAAAAAAAATGTTGGCATTGAAATGTCTTACTTAAGTTTCGTTATTTATTAATTATGATTCATGAATCACACGTTTTAAACATGACGTATATTTAAAAAAATGGTTTGTCAAATTTCGGATTGAGTTAATGATTTTTATTTATTTTTCCGTGTCATATTAGAAGTAAGAAATACTGTCAATAGTATAAGTATTTTCAGAAAAATCAGATTCACAAAATGGATAATTCGATTTTTTTTTTTTTTTTAACTATCGAATTTAAATATACATTTCCATAGCAAATTTAAAAAATCAAGTTCTAGCACATTCATGTATAGTATTTATCAAAAAAAAAAAAAAAAAATGTATGTACATAAATAATACATAAACCGGGCATACTTCGAATCATATGTATTTTTCGTTTCTCGGATAAGATATTGGGGATGGTTGTATTGAATTTTAAAGAGACAATATATCATTTCTTTAGCTTAACGCTTTTGAGAAAAGCTTCAGTGTAAAAATGTACAGTTTTTTATATAAAATCGTTTTTAGTTTAATTTGTCTGTTGGTTTTTCTTTTATCAAAAACGTTTAAACTTTTCTTCTGAATGAAAATTAATTTTTTTTTATCACAAATAAAATTCAAAATAAGTTTTCCTATCTGTATTTAAAGGTTTGTAATGACTGGATGTTGAAAAATTGATGAAAAACAGCATATTACGCGGAAATTGTATGATAATTTTACAAAGTTCCTAAAAAAAAAAAAAGTACTGAGTCATGATTTCTTTTTTGCTTTCGTTATCGTTAAAGTGGAATATGAGTTAAGTCATATTACGTTTTTATTAATTTTTTACGAAATTTTAAAAACTTTTTTATTTATTTCTTTTTTCTATATTTATATAAATAAACTAAAAAGAAATTAGCCGATCCCGTAAAAATTGTATATTAATTTAGTTTTAACTTAACGTTTATAAAAATAAATCCCTAACCACGATTTTTGAAATTTCTTCACTATTGTTAGAGCAACGTGGTATGAGTCTGTTCATATTACATTTTTAGACATTTGCGTAAAATATTAAAAATGTTATTGAAAATGAACTTTAAAAAACAAAGTATTTTTAGATGCTCTTTTTAGCTCAAAAGTTACCAATTTTTTCTTTTTTAAACTTATGTAAATTATGTAGGAATATGACATTAATATTTGTTAATAATTTCACGTTTCTAGGAAAATTTATTTCGGAGTTAAGACTTAATAACTAAAATCGATTTATCGAAAGGGCCGTTTACGACAAAATTTACCGTTTTCACTTAGTTTTCCTTCAGATTTTTTTCAAGCTTAGAAAAACTATTAAAAGGACAGGAAAATGATTTCTCAACGTACCATCTGCATTCGATTTTGAATCTTTAGAGTGACTGGATGAAACTCTTAGACAAAGTTAAGGGTACCAAAAAATGTTCTCTGAATAAAAATTAATAAACGTCATTGTAACACCAATATAACCTCGACTTCACTTAGAATCTAAAATATTAAATAGGAAAAAAGTTAAGACCTTCAAAATGCAACTGTTGACCTAGTGTTATTTTATAACATTATATAGTACACATTATATTGTAAACGTTTTCTAACACATGGCACCATTTTAAATGTTTATGAAAGTCTAAATTTTCAGCCAAAGTCTGGCTGTTAATAATTCAACTAAAGTTGTGTCTGAATCATTATATACATAAAACTTTAGTCAACTGTTGAATTTTTATATAAAACACTTAAGTTGACGGTTTAACCGTTGAAATTGGATAATTGACCTTTGACATTCTAAAGTGATGATAATGCTCTACACCAGTGTTTCTAAGCAGTTTTTCAGTCACGGACCACCTCAAGAACTTTTGATAGGTCATGCTACCATCTCAATTTTCCAAAAACTAGGAAGACATTTTTTTTTATATATCTTATAAATAAGAATACACAAAACTAATTGAAAATAACTCACTCTACGTTAACAGTTTATTATTTAATGTAATTTATATTTTTATGTTTTTTTCATCAACTATTCATTTCATACTTTTTTTTTTCTATTTTATAGTTACTTTATTCGATTTTCGAATCTCTTTGGACAATTTTGGAATTCTAGTGAATACAGCAAGACATGATTACTATGGTTCATGATTAAAATAAGCATTACTTTTTACAATAGCATATTCGACTGTCGACAATTAATATAACTTCGTAACTGGAATATTGTATACATGAAATGTGGCTATGCTTTTCATAAAAATATGAACATTTATAAATAGCATCTATTGCCCCGAAGACTATCTATGGCAAACCCACTGACTACTGGATGGGAAACACTGCTCTGGGTGACTAGTTTTTGTAAACACTTTTTTTTTCGTATCATAATAATAAACCACGTTCTCACAATACATCAAGCTATGTATTCTTTGTATGCATGTGTACAATATTTTATGTAGTAATCGTAACGACGTATAGTGTTTATGGCGTTTCCAGTCGACACGGCGCCAAGCATATGCAAAATCAATACATTAATTTTAATCGAGTTTCCAATTGGATACGTTTAATTGACTGAGTTTACGTCGTAATAAGTCGAATGAAAAACATAGAAAACAAGCAAAAAAAAAATTTTTTTTAGATAAAACAAAAATCCGAATAATATTAATAAAATTTATAATATAGATATATATATATATATATATATATATATATATATATATATATATATATAGTATCAATATTTTTCATTTTGAAGGGAATGTACGTATCTCACAACGGTTTATATAAAAAATTAAATCATAAAGAAATTAATTATAGTTTGAAACCAAAAAGTTAATCCTGAAAAATGTGTTGAACGTGGTAATGATTGCCGTTATAATAACTTTATATCGACGGATACCAGGTACTGACTGCTTATAAAAGAAAACTTTCTTACAAAGCAAATCGACATTGTTTTACACATAGTCTTGTACTGTCATGTTTTCATCGTACACCATATAATCTTTATATGACAATTTTCTAAAAAAATAAAAACAAATATTTCATAGAAAGCTTACCGGTTTTTCACGAAATTCACTTAAGCTATTTGAAAATGTGTTTTTTTTTTATAAAGAACGATGTTAATGTTCTTAAAATAATGTGACAGATTGATGCCTGTTAATAGTAGTTTTACTGTACTCAGTATAATATACGAGAGTAAATGAATTCTGTATGGTTATAATTTTTCAAACATCCATCGATACGAACATCCTTGTCGATTTGCTCACAGTCATCTGACCTACGATTTCGAAAGCATTAAAATGTGTATTGTGTTTAAGTCTATCGAAGAATACAGTAGACGACAATGCACGACAGTGACACAAAGCTAAATAAAAATAAAAACAATTTGAAAATTTAAAAAGCGTGGCGAACACAGCAGTTTATACTTGTAGAATCTAGAGTTTTTCCATTTAAACTGGATATATTCTGTCATATTCTTCGGCCATGTCCACAAATCTACCGTCCGAATATTTTTATTGAATTCTTAAGGTGTCGATCGATTAAAAATATGGTAAAGATAATATTATGTAGCAGGTGATTAACCGGCAGATCAGTTAAACGATTCAAAAGTTACGGACTTAATATTCGTATCAATGCAATGGTCGAAAAAAAATTAAAAATATATCATTATCTCTGAAATTCCTTACCTAACCTTTTACCATCTATTTGTTTCTATCACGATTTCAGACTCAACTACTCATTATTTTATGCATTCTGTTCGGACGAGATCCGAATTCTTTAGAATCGTGTATTAAAATACATAATTTAATGTAAAAAATGTGGCAGATGTCTCATTAAAAACATTTCGTTCAAACGCAGTGTAAGAAAAAAGTCAAATAATAAAAAAAAAAAAAAACAAAGAAATTGAAGTTTTGTAGTGAATTAAGCATTATAGGATATTATATAAAAAAAACTAAGACAATTCCGTTATTATATTATGTTACTAATTACTATAGATATCTATGGTATCAAAATAAAATAATTTAAAAAATTAAATTTAAGGCAAGATCAAGTTTACTTTGTAAAGAAGTACAGTCTTTTCATAATTATAATTTACTCTAAAATGAAATGCATAAAACCATTAATAAATGATTTTGGTGTACGGTATGAACAAAAAATAATTGTAAGTATTCATTATTGCGTAGAATATTCTGGCTTTCTGCCAAATTAATTAAACATTGACTTAAGATTAATTTTAGAAATGATTTGATATTGATGTTGTACAATATAGATACTATGGTAATTATGTGTAACGGTAGGTACACTTATTTTCCTTTCCGTATCATAATATATGTTTTAGTGTTTTTGTCAATAAATCAATAAATAAATAAATAAATAAATAAATAAATATATATATATATATATATATATATATATATATATATATATATATATATATATATATATATTTAGCTTTAAATATAGGTACAAGCACACGAATTTATAACGAAATGTAATTGTTCGGATAAGACTACACAAATAAGGTGCATTAGAATATTTTTCTTTTCCATTTTTTTTTTAAGGAATAATTTCTTCAGCTATGAATGCCTTTTTTTGGTATTTTGCATTTATGTACTGAAATAAACAAGTTTTAAAAAAGTTGATAGACATTTTTATGTTTTATTTCGCGAAATTGTTTTTTACGATATACCGATTATTCGTTTTATATACCGTCGTGAAGCAACAGCTGTAGTCTCGACTGAGTAAAATAGGCATGGCACATAAATTATCAGCGTAAAAAATAAATCTGCATTATAAAACGCAGATCGTAATAGGTAAATGCGTTATATTAAAGGCTTATTTCTTTTTTTTTTTTCAATATTCGCACAGACAATATTCCAAACGCGAGAAATTCAATAATAACGATACGGTAAAATGTCAGATTCTTCACCGGGAGTGAAACGACACGGTTAAACTTTAAACTTTTTGCGTGAAAACACGTAAATATTCCATACAGTAATGATGTCGTACGATAGTCTAAACTAGTAAAAACTATACGAACGGGCGACAATGCCGATTGAAACAGTCGTTAAAAACGATTACAATAATAATAATAATAATAATTCTTAAGATTATTTCGTCGCGAGTATCGAGTGTTCCGGGACGGCGTTGTGTATGGCCGTCAGCCGGCCGTTTCGAAAGCTCACAATATATTTTACCAGCGTAAATACCAGCGGACGAGTTATGAACACGTTAATTGCATTTCGGTTTTGCGTTATTGCGACTCGATTGATCGTCTTATTTCGTTCTGATAATCAAATTATAATTCGGTTATCGGATCCGACAATACGCGCACAGGGCTGTATCATTAGGATGTTATTATTGCGAAAATAATAATGAACGAAAAACGAGTTACAACGAACGGAGCGAAATTGTATTTCCCACAGAGAGAAATTAAATTATAACATTTTTTTTTTTTTTTTACGTCTTCCTTTTATTACGTTATTACGTTTGACAGCCGTTTCCTTTTTAATGATATTTTATTTATTAATAATTTAGGTTTTTTCTTTTTTGCAATTACTAATAATGCGGAATAATTATTATTGTCGTTTGTCCTCGAGCACGCCAAGACGAACGTGGTGTTCGTAGAATTACAAAATCTAAAGTCTCGCGGAAAAGAAAATGCGTAATTCTGATGTATGAAAACATAGCTTTAAAGAATAAAACCGTTTTTTTTTTTTTTTTTTAACGTCGAGCCGTTCTGATATCGGTTTACTTCAGCTGTCGACGCCGGCGGTAGCTGATGCGGGGACACGATAATATGATATAATATCCACGACGACGGCGGTGTTTACAGCGCGCGACGTGCCGTTTTAAACGGGTCGGTCGTAGAGAAACGCGCGAGACGGGGGGAAAAGGGCCCCGCATTTTTCGTCCTCTCCGGCCGCCGACACGTGTTGAACGATCGAGACGAGTGTCGTATTACCCTGTCGACGTAAGCGACAGTAGGTGTATTCTCGTAATGAATTACTGCGGTGTCGACCCGCGAAAAGCGGCGATAAATATACTCTGGGAAAAAAACGCAGTCCGTCGAGACACTGCACAAGATGGGCAGTTAAAGACGTACATTTCCCCAGCCCAGGGCCGCAGCCACACATTATTCTAGGAGGGGCAAGCTCTAATTTTGCCGCCCCTCTTTCCATCACTCAGCCCCAATAATTAACAAATAAATTTCAGTGTTGTTATTACAATATAAGTTTGAGAAAATTCTAAAATATTTAATATTTATTTGGATGTTAAGTGACAAATATGCTATTATACTGTTGTTAAATGATAAGTTAGGTTTTCTGAAAAATTAAGACATAAAAATGCATGCTAAAACTTTTATTTGTATTTCAGGCAAAATATACATAACAAAGCTATTCTTAAAAACTAAAAGTGTATATTAAATATTTATAAAAATTTGATTTTTCTTGATTTTTTGGCTGCAAATGTTTTAATTATTTCTTCAAATGAGATTGATGATGCTCTTTGATGTTCAATTGATATTATACTTAAATTGTTTAATCTCTGTTGTTTCATAGTGTTCCTTAAATAATTTTATATAAGTTTCAGTTTACTGAAGCTTCTTTCCGCCGAAGCAACAGAGACTGGAAGTGTTAGAAATATTTGTAGGGCTATCGTAATATTTGGGTAGATCTCTTCTAGATGTTGCTCATAAATAACTTTAAAAGTAGACTGCGCTGTCGCATTTCTCAGACTTTTGTCAATTTCAAAGGCATGGAATTTAAAACTTTCTATTTCACTAACAAGCTCTTCTTTATTTAGATCATCCGGGTAACTGTCAGCTAATGTTTTAACTCTAACTTGTAAAGTTGTAGAATCTATTTCGTTTATTTGAGAACCACTCAAAAAACCAAATTTACTATTAACATCTTTCAATGCATCAAATCTGCTGTTCATTTCACTTTCATTTACTTCATCCGGCTTGCGGATACCCGACGTCGACCGTCGTTATTGTGGTATAAATAAGTCGGCGGTACGCGCGTATAATTATCGTAGCATTTCAAAGTGTTAGAAAAAAAAATGTTTTTATATTTTGCCGCCCCTAAAAATTTGCCGCCCGGGGCAAAAGACCCCCCTAGCCCCCCCTTAGCTGCGGCCCTGTCCCAGCCCCCCCCCAATCAACTTTTTATAATTTTTCTTTGACAGAAATTTAGTACGTTATTAGTATGAATTTGTACGGTCACATTTCGAATTTGTACGACATCGGTTTTCACGGAAAATTGATTTTTCCACGGGAGGGCTGGAGAAACGTTTCCCCAGCCCTCCCATTTTTAAAAAGTTAAAGCGAAACTCAAATCGCCGAATCGACCGATACCGCAGACAATTTTTGGAAACGTCGATTCCACGAACATACGAAAACTTTTCTCGTCCGGACTCGACGGTTATCACGTGGTAAAGCGCTCTGTGTTCTCATTCAGTCGGGTAGATCAGCCGCTGGCCGGTCGCAAACGATTTCCAAGTCGATCTCTGTCGGTTGGAATTCGTCTGATAATATATCGTATATTATATTGTATTTCGAAGATAAGTCGCGATTTCCCGTCGATTTAATCATTTCAGATTCTCGTTTCATCAGTCCGCTGTTCGTGTGATCATTTCGTTTTTATGTTTGTCAAATAAAACCGTTTCACAGCGATAATACCGCAAATTGCTAGTCATTGTAATCCTCGAACGTTTAGTTTATGGTACGGTATTAGAGTTGAAATAAAAGTAAAATGAGTGTGATAAAAAATGAAAATAAAACTTATCGTTTCTACGCAAAATGGGAAATCGATTTTTTTTCACCATAAAAAACGAAAAATGTGTGAGTCTGATGAAACGTTGAAAAACAATGACTACGAGAAATAATGGTAATTCCAGAATGATTTACTTGAACTGACCTCAAAGGAAAAATTTATTCAGGGACCAGAACCGGAACCGAAAAGAACCGGTTCTGGAACCGATTAACCTTAAAAATTTAGGAACCGGAACCGGAGCCGAAACTATTATTTAAAAAAATTTAAAACCGTAACCATAACCAGAACCTAAATTTTAAAAGGGTTAATTCCAGTTAGAAATGATGACCATTGTCGTTGAGTACAGAAAATAAAAGTTAAATTTTTTGATGTTTTTTTTTTGTTTTCAAATTTTAATGCATAAACATTAAATATGTCATTTTTTCGATTCGTGCCAACTAAGAACAATGGATGTATTAATGCAGTGATGCATTATATCATTTATATTAATTTCTTGTTTTCAGATAATACTAATATACCTTCAATCGGGTAAAAGTATAGTGATTATAATACGGATGTGTAATTAAAGTTTCATTTTTATTAATATATTTAGCTGATACTTATTTGTTATGCTCATTTTATTTTTACCGATATTTTTTAGAACCGCTATTAACCGGTTCTATAGCCAATACATTTTTTTGGAAAACCGGAACCGGAACAAGAACCTTTAAAAATTTTAATTAAATGACCAAAACCGAAACCGTAACCGAAAAACTCAATAGGGTCCAGTCCCTGAATGTATTCTTAGTAGACAGGGACCAAAAATAAATATTTGCCACTCCCGGTGTAAATTATTATAGTATGCGAATGTCGTAACGATTATTATGTGTAAATAACGTGTCAAAGGGGTGATGGAGACATGTGTCTTATCTCGATTACACAATTTCACTAGAAAATTTTTATCAACTACGTTTATTAAATATTTTTTGACGTGAACGAGGCCAAAAACGGCATTAACGTTTTTTATGTTTGATGTACGTTTTATACTAAGTACTCGAAATCACTAGATGATTATTTCGTTTCGAATTTTCGTCCTTCTCTATTCGTTACGAGTTATCTGTATCCCATCTTGGTATGCATAATATTATAGGTGAATCTACTTACATATATATGTACCTAAGGTATGTATATATAAGGGATGATGAATTACGTAGTTCGTACATTATTTATTGACAAGTATGATTACCTTAAAGTTTGGGGTGATTATAATATAGGGTCTAAACAATGGTCACCACCCGGCCACTGACCCGGTACTTTAGATCCCAAATACTAAAACCTACGGTTATTTAGACCGAAGCTGTGGACAGTATGAGTTTGTATTCAAGTAAGTCACTTCCTCAATACAACATGCAACACTCGTTTTTATTTTTAGATTCTGAGTGAAGCGAAGGATCTTATGGTTTTACAATGATGTTTATATTTTTTTTCTGTTAACACTTTTTCGTATAGAAATCCTTGTCCAAAAGTTTCGTCCAGCAACCTTTTAGATTCAAAATTGAACTGAGATGGTACTTTAGAGTAGTCATTTTTCCAAAATCTCCATAATTTTTTTCAGTAATCAAGAATAACGATCGAAAAACTGAGTAAAATCGGTAAAAATCCGCCGTAAACGAGATTTTCACTGTTCAGATTTTAGGTTTTTAGTCATAAATCGAAAAGTATTAAAGCTAGAAACTTGAAAATTTTATCCAATATCAAATACATATTTTTTAATACTGGACAACATTTTCAGAACAATTATAGCACTTTTGACTTAAGTATAGAACTTTTAATTTACCAAATTGTTTAAAAGTTTTTATGTAATATAATTTTAAATATTTGACAAAAATTTCTGAAAATTTAATATGACCTTACTCATATACCTACCTAATTATCCTAACAAAAGTTCAAAAATCGTTAGTCAGGATTTTTTTTTTATACACACTTTAATAAATTATTATACGATTTTTTTCGATATTGTCTGATTTCTTTTAAAGTTATTTCTAATGAGTTATAATTGTTATAACAATTGAAGTTTAAATGAGTTATATCTAATTGAATATTTTATGAGGGTTTAATTACAAAAAAACTCACCAAAAATTATACAAATAACCGTAAAATACGTAAACAGTATTTAAATAATAATACATTATATTACACTGAAGCTTTGCTCAGAATCGTTTTATACTAAAGAAATGAGTCATCATTTCTTTAAAACTTAATAAATTCATCACCAATATCTTGTCCGAGGACCGAAGGGACGAAGGACGAACTTTTTTTTTTTTAGACACTAAGTAAACAGTTACGATACAAAAATAAAATTATCCTCAACGAGATGGCGTTCGTTCTTATTTTTAAATAATTATAAATAATAATTACACTGTTCACCACGTTTTTATTAAGTAATAATATGATCGCGTCAAACCGCAATTCTCGCTACGAATATTTTTATCTCCGCTCATACATCGGGAACGATAACGGTTTTACGAAATCCCTGGAAAGTCGTTTTAGATAATTTAGACGTCGTGTCCCTGAGTTACTACTCCGCATAATAACTCAGATGGTATTGCCGTGATAAAAGCAATAATACCAGTAGTAATGATAATAATAATAATAATAATAATAATATAATATACTGTTAGCATCGCGTGTGTCTCTTTATCTCGCCGTAGCAGTCTGAGAACGCGGACGGAACGCAACCTGCGCATGGCCCGCCGATGAATTTTCCCGAAATTTTCGAATTTTCATTGTCCGTCGACGTCGATCGCCCTACGCACGTAGATCAAATGAGTATAATTATATTAAGATATGCGTATAACGCGTGTGTGAAATTATGCAACACGACGAACGTTTCTAATTCTCTGCTGCGCGTCTTTTCGGGCGGAGATGATTCTCGAGATAATCGCAACGATATAAAATATTAAATCCTGTTTTGCTGAAGCGTCTCGTCGTGAACTACGCCGACTATAACAGCAATGATAATAATAATAACGATATTATCGCGAACGGATCGCGGCCGACCGAAGACGACGATGTGACCGATTTATATAATACGTATTTCGCGCAATAAACGTACGCGTTTGGCAATCGTTCCGAAGACGAACAAAATTCAACACTTGACGTGCGCGTATTTGTAAAATGTTTTCGTCTCGGATTTTTACCATATTCGTATCGTTCACCAACCGCCGCCGACTCTCTGCGACGCTCGCCAGTTTTTAAATCTTATACACTACGACGTCTCGTGCATAATAACAGTAATATTAATAATAATATTTATCATAATAATACACTCTTGTGGGAATGTGTATTTTCTTTTTTAGTTATCTTTACGTTTCATTATAACGTACGACGATCGCAAGCGACCGGACTCTCCTTAAAATCGCAAACATGTACATACAATAAATTACATGATAAATTTAGTCGTACGCGTTTTGGCGAGAAACAAACGACGAATAAAATTAATCGCTGGTACCATCGTCAAAACACGTGTGTGAAGCAAGCGTGGAAGTAACAATAATGGTAATTAAAGAGGTACGACTAGACCTACATTTCAGGGGGTTCTAAAGTAGAAAATATCTCATTGACCTGAGGAGGCTCCAGTAGTCTACCACCACAGCTTTTCCTGAATTCTAGGGTTCTTATACCAAGCGATTTTAAATCCGTTTTACCATGAAAAACATTCAATAAATTTTACTCGTTTTTATTTAAATGTTTACTCTATTCGAAGATTTTTCAATTTGAAATATTTTCTTAACTAAACATTAACGTTAACATTTTCAATTAATAATCAAAAATAAAAACACTTTTTGTATATACCAATACTAAGCATATTATTTCAAAATAATTGTTATTGTTTTGAAACTATACCCACTAACCTAAAACTGTCTTTACAACAGTACTAAAAAAAAAAAAAACTTAATTTAACTCTATTTTCAGATAATTTATAATATGTCGTTTAGCATTTTAAAAAGATTAATCAGTAAACCTTTGTTATTGCATACTTTTCCTATAACTTCAACCAATATTTAATTCTTAATATACTTTAAAAACTGCATTCGTACATCGCAAAACTTACTGAAATAATTATATTAATTTTAACACCAATTTATATTTTCTGGTCATGTATAGTACCATTGAATATTGATAATATTTAATGTGGTTAAAATTATTATTATTATCGATATTCATATTCTTATCGATTATTCAAATGCTCTACAAATCTCACAAAATAATTAAAAAATAATTGCTTAAATAATGAATTGGAATAATAAATGACATAAAGTGAAAAATAAAGTATTAAATCAGAATATTAGGGTGAAATGTGAGTAAAATAGTTAAACTATCTGGGGGGTGCTCATAATTTTGAGTTTGGGGATGAAGAAATCCCGCTTTGTACCCTCTAGTGGCGCCAACGAATAAATAACGGCGATTTCCTCGGGGATATATATATTTATTGATTGAAATAAACACCAAAATTGGTTTAGGCACTGAAATACTATACAATAAATAAATTAACACGCACTGTAACAATATACAATTAATAACAACACATACACACAATAACAATATTACTTAAAATAACTTATAATAATAACATTATTAAAATATTATTAGTCGTCACGTCGAGGTACTGTTCATTGCTCACATTCCCGAATGTGCTGCTTACAATTCACTACCTCACTTTGTCCTAGATTTTTTGGAATCACACAGATATTTTGAAATTCATTTATTCATATTTTCTAAGAAATTTTCAGAATTTGTGTGGTTTGTCCAAGAAATAAACTTTTTTTCATCGAGTCGCATGATAATGCTTATAAATATATTTTAACCAAATATCAACACTGGAATCAATTTTACGAGTGGGCGTCCTGGTTAAATCATACACCGTCATACACCACATTATAATTCCGGTAAAAATAACCAGAGAAAATATTACCATCCCTCTTATATCCTTCTTATACTCTCTATATGATATTAAAAACATATTGCATTTTTTTGAATTAATAAATTATGCTGAAATTATTTCCAGGGAAAAACCACGAGGTACGTGAATTCTAAAAATATCGGGCGAAATTTTAGGAAATTAATTTAAAAATGTCCATTCACGATGAAAGTCTTCTGGATGAAATCGGGAAGGACGCACTTTCACGGGCGCATTGTATTCGAATCGGTTTTCATTTTAACACTACATACGTGCGTACATTGTTTTACCACGTTATCGCAGACTCTACCAATTCTATTGTAACGAGGCTGCTCTGGTTAAAGGTATCAAGATGTGTACCGCAAATACATAGTCGTATTATCGACCCTCTAATTTTCTCGACACGCAGATACGTCGGAAACGTTTTCGTCTCATTACCACACCGCATTAGTCTCGGCGTCACATACCCCTTCATTGATCGGTGAAAATTTGTTTCTAGTGTCACAAATTAACTTTCGGTAGGCCTTATAATATGTAAAATAAAATTATAAGCCCTAAGTTTAAAATAAAAAAAAGAAATCCTGACCATAGTTGTTATGTATTAAATATATCATGCTTTTAATTTCATTCCCGACTGTCCAACCAAACCTCAATAGTTAGGTATAGCTGTACAGTAAAAAATCTGAAGATAGATTATCTATCAACATTAATATACTTAAATTAAATATTATTGTTTTTTGTTTTTTTTGTTTTTTTGTTTTTTTGTTTTTGTTTTTTTTTTTTTATGTCTTCTTTCTACATTTTATGTTAGTAGATTAATTTTTAAAGACCTATTTAATATTTGTCTTTTTAACGTTTAATCAATCTTTCTTGACAAATTTAATTTCGAAGATTGTTATTCATCTATAATTTCGTATTCAATAAATAACCTCTCTGTCAAAGTGATAGAATAATTGGAAGGTTTAAGTTTATTCTATACACAGTTCAAGATGTTGACTATTATTTATAAAAAACGCTGATAACAGCGATCGACACTCGAAGTGTTTTGGCCACCGAGCCGAATATTATCAACCGTCCGCCTGTATATCACTAAATAGCTTTGCCGAAAAATATCTTCCCGCCACAAATATGCCGTGCGCGATGTTCGAGGTCGACTGAGCTGACGACTAGGTCTGCTACAGACACAGTACTTTTATATTGCAGAAACGTGCGCTAATAAACGAGGCCTTTTCGCCAAGACGTTAATTACACACACGCACTTATCTGCATGTGGAAATAAATGATATGATATTCTGACAAGTGGCCCGATCGATATCGAATACGAATCGATACACTTGTTCCGTAGTCACCGAACGCGATTCCGATACTATAATACGTATTTCCGCGTTACGCACTGTATATTTTCTCATTACTATTTACGAGTTTTTTAAATATATTGTACAGGTATATATTTATTATTTTTATTATTATTTGTAAATTTAATACAATAGATTCTCGTTATGTCGAATCTAAAGGGGAACAGGAAAAAGTTCGAGATATCGAAAACTTCGAGATATTGAGTCTTATTAAAAAATAAATTGTATAAAATTTAAATATATATGGATTTGAATATTACATAATACGAATGCTTAAAATCCATAATTTAAAAACTTAAAATACTGAAATAATTGAAATAATTGAATACATGATTGAACGAATAATTTTTTTTCGAAAAAATCTGTGATTTAAGTTCGCTTATTTATTACTTCTTTCTGCCACGACGTCTTCCATAACTGAAGTAGTCTCGACAAAATTCCTTAATATTTTTAAAGCATGTTTAGCTTGCTAAATTGTAACTTCAAAAGTGACTTCTTCCTCATTTTGTGGTTCATCTTCACTATCGCTGGTATTTTCGGTGGTTTCTGATAAAATGTCGTTGTCTGTCCATGTTCCACATACGTGTTAAGTATAATCCTTTTCCACACAATGTGAATAAAATATTGTTTGTGTTCTCGAGATAACGAAAAACGATTAATTTTATATCGAGATATCGAGAGCAAAACACTATGAAGTGTAATAGTAGCTTCAAGGGGAATTCAATGTAGTTCGAGATAACGAAAAATTCGAGATAGTGACGTTCGACGTATTAAGAATCTACTGTATAATAATACAAAATATTATTATTAAACACGCGTGTGTAGTGATTTTTGCGTTACCTCAACCAACTCCTCAATACACCGTATCAAACACTTAAGGTGTTCGTTGGAGAAAATCACGTAAAATACCGTTTCTCTTCAAACGGGTCAATACGTTATACAAAGTGCATCACGACGAAGGTACGATGGAGTTGCACGTGTATTCAGTGTGAAATATTGTCACATCTTTGTGAGATATTCTGTGCAATACACATTAAAGCGTACTTTGTACACGCATGCAATTTACATGAAACCAGTGTGTGTGTGTGTGTGTGTGTGTGTGTGTGTGTGTGTGTGTGTGTGTGTGTGTGTGTGTGTGTGTGTGTGTGTGCGCGTGTGACACAGATGCCTCACGTTTGATCGTATGAACCTCACACAAATCCAGCACGTTGTTCATTCATATCGTCATCGGTGTAAATACGCTTTTTTCCATTTTCTACTTCAATTATCTAACTTTCAACTATCTAACATCAAACGGCAAAGACACAGTCGCACTATAGCCACTGGGTATATTATAATCAAACGTCTGCAGCAAATCACTGGTTGGACGGATAGGTCGTGACGCGTTAATTCGTTAACCGGTCTTTGTTACATCTTTCGACGTCTGTTTTTTTTCTCTCCGCTGTCGCCTCACGCGTTATTCAAATGTCGACTGACATTTTGTCACGTCATAATACTATTTTACCGGGAAGGTTAACACATTGGTAAATTATTAGTCGTTTGATTTCACGAGACGAACGTTCTACGGCAGGGGTCTCCAAAGGCCGGATACGGGGCCCGCGAACTAGTTTTAACCGGCTCGCAGCACCCATAGGACGGTAAATAAAATATAGATATCTAAAGATATGTGTAATTTAAAAAGTCATTATCGCGGGCGCGTATCATAATTTATGAGCTGAACGCGACGACAGACGTTGGCCTTTCCTTTTAATAATTATTAATTAAAGATTATATCAGCCATGACTGACACACACTTGGAGTCAATTTTTTGAAAATTGAAACTAGCAACATACAACTTCAATTCGATCAAATATTAGCAGAAAAAAATCAATTTCATACTTCTCATTTAAAAAAAAAATATACGTATTTCAAAAATTATATTTATAATGTAAAAAATATTATCATTTAAATTTATACCAATTATATTTAAGTAGGTATTTTGTAGACGATATATTACAAACAGATTTAAAGTAAACTTGGTATATTTGTAGTATACCTATATTTTCATAAAATTATAATTATAATATGTATTAATAAACTTTTGGCCCGCTAAGAGCATTAGATATTTTTTGTGGCCTTTGAATAAAAAGTTTGCAGACCCCTGTTCTACGGGATAATTTTACGTAATTGAGTGTGTGTGTGTGTGTGTGTGTGTGTGTGTGTGTGTGTGTGTGTGTGCAGTGCCGGATTTAGAGGGGGGCGAACCGGGGCACTTGCCCTGGTAGTCTTGTTCGAGAGCGCCAAATTACCATAAAATAAGTGGTCGTATTAACAGTTTTTATTCATTTTATAACGATTAATGGGTACCTATTTCAATTGACTTTGGAAATAAATACCTTCATTTGTCAAGTCCAAAGAGGATTATTTAAGCGTACAATTTTTTATTGTGAAACATATAGTTAAGCAAACTTTTTAAGGATTGTGTTTAATACACATTTTTCCTAATCTAGTATCAACGAATCGTTTTTTTTTTTTTTTTTTTTTGATTTATTAGTATATAAGTTGGTATATAAGTATAAAGGTGTCATAAAAGAGGGGGCGCTATTTGTATACTTTGCCCCGGGTAAAAAATAAATTAGGTCCGGTACTGTGTGTGTGTGTGTGTGTGTGTGTGTGTGTGTGTGTGTGTGTGTGCTTATTTTAAAGGGTCTGTGTGATTATTAATAACACGTTTTTTATCGATTGAACTATTGCTCTTTTGACCTGAAAACACGGAAACGTAATACTCGTCGTAACGCGTGTCGTACAGTCGATTACCGCTCGCACACAACACTGCCCGTGTACGGTGACTTATAATAGTTGAAATTTCATAATATGCCGTCGGGTGCGGCGGCGTTCCGTCATACTTTTTATTTTCTTCTTTTCGTCGTCCTCCGAACAAACAAGAATTTGTACGGACGTTATAATCCGCAGTCGCGTCACATAAAGATGAACATTCGACCAAACGCGTTGTTTTAATAAACAAATGCATTTTTTTCGAGTTTAATATAATAAATATCGTATAATATACGAATATCCAAAGCCTTCAAACTCGTATATGAACGTATTAAATCGTTTCATTTCGTTTCCCTCGGTTTCTTTGTTCCGGATTAAATAGTGCCTTTTAGACATTTTTCGGAAAATTTTTTTTCTTTTTTCCCATTTTTTTTCACTGCACTGGACGTTCATACGATTCATTCGAACGCGTTTCGTCTTGCGTATCTTGTTGTCTCTGTCCTTGCGGTCTTCCGACATTCGTCAAAAGGTCTGCGAACGACGATCGCTTCGAACGTATCCGGCGAACGGATCAATGGTCATCTGTTCGACAACGACGATCGAAAAGTACATTCGCCGTTCGTGAATTGCAAACGTCGCGGAAAAGAGAGGCAATAGACGCCGAAAAATGTATCGTCGTCTCGGAGACCAAGGGTGAAACGCCGTCACCACACAGTGTTATAACAATATATCAGACGGTGTTACGCACGCGATTAATTCGCCAAAGTACTCGGAGGCCGAATTCGGAAATTATTCCGAGACCGCGAGCGCCGCCGCCGCGGGGTTTGAAATAATAATCTCATTTTTCGCCGGAGTCTTCCGCGTGTATACGATAACTTTACCCGCTTTCGGGCGCTAATGAACGGCCTTTCGTGTCGGGCGAAAACGAGAAAACCGGCGCGTTAAAGAGAAGCGTTATTAATACCCGTGGAATGTTTTTAATTAAATTTAAAATTAAAAAAAAAAAAAGAAAAGAAAACTTTTATCTTTTTTATCTCGTTCGAGAGGGCTCGTCATTTTTTCCCTCTCGTCATTGTCGTCTCGTTACCGTATCGTCGTGATGAACAAATATAGCAATCGAGTGTTTGTGAAAAAAAAAAAACGAACAAAAAAAATCCACTCTCGCCCCGACGTGATAAAAATCTAATGAATAATAATCTAATAATCTATAACCGTTTTGGATCCGAGCGAAAAACGTCCGGTCGTTTTTGTTTTTATTTTTATTGTTTTTAAACTGCCACGTGCTCGATATCGTTACACCGTGACAAAGCTACGAGGTCGTCAGCCGTTGTATTAATATCGAAAATGTTGAGGAGGCCGTGCGGAAGATGTTCCGGCGAATCCAATGGAAATGCGTCTGCAGAGCAGCGCCGCACAGTCGCGTGAGCGCACACGATGAGAAAACGTTTGAAAATCAACTTAACCGTAAGAACAATTATGATTCCGGGATGAATTAACACGGCGTAATTTTTTAATTCGTTGACGGAAAATAAATTACAGTTGAAATACCGTCTGAATAATAACCTCTTACGCGCGTGTGCACTGCACAGGACGTAGCAATATAATATACAAAATGGCTCTTGTTCTTGTTCAACGTTTTTGACACTTTCGTTTTCCACATAACTAAAACACCCCGGCGTCAAGATTGTACGAAGAAAATAATAAAATCGTTTCAAACTGTTATTCGTCTATTCATCTATACGCGACGTCGTGATGTTTTAAGTTTTTAATTATCTTAAGTGGTTACCACTGTTTACGACACGAATACACGATATCATGAAAGAAAAATGGAAAACAATTTTTTTTTTCAATGTTTGTTACATTTTAATTTGTATTGTTGGGCCAATAGTTTAAGAGATGTACACACATTTCATTTTTAGAGCAGCGAAGCAGTAGTCGTAAATTTTCGCGGGATACCCAAAGCTTCTCTTCGCCTTTATTTTTAGCTCAAATTACTTGTCTCTGGGACTATTGGTATAATAAAAATATATAAAATACTAAATTTCCGAAGAAAGTTTTCTCTTTCTCAACTTTATGTCGTAAACAAAGGTAACAAACCATCTGAGAAAACTATAAAATCAAAAAAAAAAAGTAAATAAATACTTTACTAGATAATAAGAATTATTAAATGTTGAAAATTATGTTTTTTTTTTTTGTAAAATTGTAGCGCAGTCATACGATTAATAGTATTTGAATGAGAAAAGATCACTATTGAACAAAAAAAAAAAGTAATTAGCGTTTTTGTTCAATGGATTACACCCTGTAGAAACACGACTCACGCGTTCGCTCGATACGCTTTTTCACGTGCGAGGCGGTAAGGGTGCAATAAACCACAACTGTGGATCCACCACAGCTCCAAGCGACTTGGGATTTTATTGTTTCTTACGGAGACAACTGGGCCGAGGCAGAGGCGCGTTTGTAATAGTTTTAAAATCCAGAAATTAATGTCTAAATCCGATTAATTACAATCGCGAAGAAAATAAATTTAAAATTTATTTTGATGACATTAGGATATACCCAGAAAGATTTTTCAACTATTATATCGTATGACCGTCGGAACGTTTGACGAATTACTGGATCATATTCGCGGAAAAATAAAAAAAAGAGGATTCTTTATTTTGTACTCATATTAACGGGGTCGAAGAAAAATGTACAATCAAATTTAGGTAAATGTTTTAAATATATACCTAAATGAACGTAAAAAATAATGTCAATAAACGATATTGTAAACTGGTATAGCAATAAAGTTGACAATAGTAAAGCTAACCAAAGTTTAAGGAAAACGTATTTACTGAAAATATGTTGAAGAGTATTTACTACTAGAAATAAGTAAAATCTAAAAAAGTAAACCTTTTTGAAGTTTTTGATCAATAATTTTCAAAATTAGTACGAATCACCTATTAAAACATTTATTAAGGTATTTTGATCGATATAATGCATGGACAATACGAGTTTACTTATTTAGTTCATTATTTTAAGATAGCAAATAAAAGGAATATCCTTCGTGTATAGTTTTGTTTGATCCGGTGACCGTACGCATATTTTATCACTACGATGCAGTAAACGTTTAGCATGGCCTGAACATATAAAAAAAAAAAAAAAATTCAATCACTTAAATGTATGAATACTTTTTTGAATTACCATTTTAATAGCTGATAAAAAGTAATTTTTGATTGATCATGATAAACAACAAGGTTGTATCGACTGAAAATGGATTTCTTTTAAACGCGTATTAACATGTTTTTTTTAGAACTTGGTATTAAAATGGCGTACCTAATTCAAAGAACGACGGGAAATAATTTGACGTTTAAAACGAATCTTCATAATTAATATTTGAAAATTGATTTACGGTTTGTTAAATTGAACTTAAAGTTAAATTCAAAAAATTTTGAGTTACTCAAATTCACTGTCATTATTCTAAACGAGATAAGAAAGTGAATCCTCACTTCAATACCTCAAATATATTCTTAAAGTAACGAATAAAATTATAGAAAAAAAAAAATGATGATTGAAACGCTTTTTTTTTTTTTTTATGTTTGAAACCCTGGAAAACGTTTCATCTGGTGGATGTTTTTTCGTTTGGTTTTGCCGTGACGATATGACGTGCAGTTCGGTCTGTTTGGGTTTTTATGCCAAACAACAATACGCGTTTCGTTTTCGCGCTCACGAGATCTTTGGGTTTATCTCGACGAGATTTACTTCAAAAGACATTCACTTCCGTTAAATAATTGCGGTTCCGACTGTCTAAATTCACCGGAACATCCGTAAAACGCGGTTCGTCTCCGAAAAGAGGATCGAAAACGATCGCGTACGAATATTTCCCGACCCGACGACGTTTGCGTACGAGGCCGTGAAAAATCACGCTCTCGTTACAATTATTCGGTGCTCGGCGGCGATTTCGACTTGTTTCCGGACACGTACTCGAGTCTTTCATAACACATCACGACGTCATGCCATTACACGCGGGTTCGTTGTGCTACGGTGGGAATTCCCATCGGCGTGTTCGTCCGCAGACTATATTATGTGTTCCTAGACTTACACGCTCATTTTCCGGTGAATCGCGTACGCGTATGATAATATTGTAATTAGTATAATTACTTACGTGCTACGAGTGTAGGACGAACGATGTGATGTGATTATGTGCAAAACCGTGCACGCCGTTACGTTAGTTTAATTAATACGCAAATTAGTCGGGATGCCAAAATATTGTTCTCAAATTCACAGCCGAATGTTTAAATCGTACGAAATTTACGCACTTCGATCAACTGCAGAGCACTCTGGCGGACTCGATGTCATTTTAGATTCTGAGTGAAGCGAAGGATCTTATGGTTTTACAATGATGTTTTTTATTTTTTTTTTTTTCTGTAAACACTTTTTCGTATAGAAATCCTTGTCCAAAAGTTTCGTCCAGCAACTTTTTAGATTTGAAATTGAACTGAGATGGTACTTTAGAGAGGTCATTTTTCCAAAATCTCCATAGTTTTTCCAGTAATAAAAAATAACGATCGAAAAACTGAGTAAAAACGGTAAAATCGGTAAAAATCCGCCGTAAACGAGATTTTCACTGTTCAGATTTTAGGTAATTAGTCATAAATCGAAAAGTATTGAAGCTAGAAACTTGAAAATTTTATCCAATATCAAATACATAATTTTTTATATTGGACAACATTTTCAGAACAATTATAGCACTTTTGACTTAAATATAGAACTTTTAATTTACCAAATTGTTTGAAAGTTTTTATGTAATATAATTTTAAATATTTGACTAAAACTTCTGAAAATGTAATATGACCTTACTCATATACCTACCTAATTATCCTAACAAAAGTTCAAAAATCATTAGTCAGGATTTTTTTTTATACACACTTTAATAAATTATTATACGATTTTTTTCGATATTGTCTGATTTCTTTTAAAGTTATTTCTAATGAGTTACAATTGTTATAACAATTGAAGTTTAAATGAGTTATATCTAATTGAATATTTTATTACAAAAATTACAAAAAAACTCACCAAAAATTATACAAATAACCGTAAAATACGTAAACAGTATTTAAATAATAATGTATTATATTACACTGAAACTTTGCTCAGAATCGTTTTATACTAAAGAAATGAGTCATCATTTCTTTAAAACTTAATACATTCATCACCAATATCTTGTCCGAGGACCGAAGGGACGATGGACGAACTTGTACCACCATCATCTCACTTACCAGCTTTTTATTCTCAGAGTTACACGTGACATCTTCCTTGTGCGTACGATTTCCAAAATTGTGCATTTAATACACACACACACATAAATATATATATATATGTGTGTGTGTGTGTGTGTGTGTGTGTGTGTGTGTGTGTGTGTGTGTGTGTGTGTGTGTGTGTGTGTGTGTGTTTTTGGGCAGGATACACGATTTTTTTTTATGACCGATTTCGATTAGCTAATTTTTTGTTATGCTCTTTTGTGCGATTCCCTAGCAACGCTTGATTATCTTACAATTATTAAATGTTTACCAGAGCCGTAACTAGGGTGAGGCGAGCGAGGAGTTTGCCTTGGGCGCCTGATGCTGGGGGGCGCAAAAATATTAAATGATTAATTTGTGTAAAAATATTATTGTCAAAACAATATTTTTCATTACTACACAGTACACACTAATCCGTATACATAATGTTTATTTTTTCCCCGAAATTACGACGACGTTGATCGCCTATAAGAATAGTATACTATTATTAGTATTTATTATTAGTTATATAGGTATTTTGTTAATAATAGTATATTATATTATATTATCTTTATGTTCTGTTTAATCGACGAATCGATCGACGTACATGCTTAACATCTACATAATATCAGTTGATGTACGTACGATACATCAGTTTATAATTTGTAAAATTCGAATTGATTTGTTTCCTATAATATAAGGTTGAGAATTATAAACTTGTGGCTAAAAATATTATTTCTTGTTTAGCTCAAAACCTAATGAAAAATTTACAGATTTTCCTAATCTTATTATTTTATTGAAAAATATTAAAAACTGCGAGTGTATCACCCCCATCCCCCACCCAGGGGGCGCATTGCAAAAGTATTGCCTCAGGATAAAAATGGCTCGGTACGGCTCTGATGTTTACATTTATGATTATATATTATATATTTTACCACACATGAATACATTATATATACATATATTTACAGCTATATACAGATCATACATGATTTACATGAAGTGACATTATAATATATTCTTTTCATGCGGTTTAATTTTTTTTTTTTTTTAAGCTACCAATATAAAATTATTACAGCTTAACAATTACAACTAAAGATACATTAACAAATAACAATACAATATAAAAAAAGCTTTATATATAAAGAAATATATACTGAATGGTTCAAATTAGAAAGCCAGTTCTGATAATAAAATTAGAGATTTAGTTTATCAAGATGGGAGACCGGGTGTTCAGGAGGAGTTTGGTATCAGGTCTGGGGTAACCAAGTGCAGCAGAGAGCGAGAAGAGAAGAATTCTACTAGAATGAAGGGAAGGGCAGTGGAATAATAGATGATTGAGGTAACAAACGGATTATATATGATGGAGAGTACAAAATGGAGAAGAGTTTAAAGTAAAGTGACCATATATTTTTTTAATCAAAACGGGACAAAAAAAAAAAAAAAATCATAATTATTTGTTGCAAACAAATATTTTTAATTCAATAATATTACTAGCAAATTTCTGTGGTACTTATAATGTTTTTAAAAGACAAAAAAATTAAATTAACTTATTACATTTACTAGGTAATTAACTTATTATAAACAAAATGTTTTCGTGTAATAATTACAAAATTAAATACTTGTATATTTTTCTAAAAACGATATTTCGTCAAAGAACAATTTTTTTCATTATTTTTTTTTACTACTTTTTGAAAACGGGATATTTTAGCGTCCCGAAGATTTCCCAGGGGACAACGGGGCAGAGATTCAAAAAACGGGACTTTCCCGTTCAAAACGGGACGTATGGTCACCTTAGTTTAAAGAAAGGCGGAAAAAATCGTTGGGAAGTAGACTGTGTCCGATTCTGAGGCGAGTAAAGGTGACAATAAGATGTCTAGGGATGTCCAACCCTCTAAACCAGGGATGGAGAGGGATAGTGGGACTAATGTTTCTATGCCAACATAATATATTATATAATTCAATGTTTTGACGTGTCGGAGAAAATATCATTCGTTTTTAGGTGTTGAATGAAGCAAATAATCCAAGAGTTTCATTAAACAACTATAGATCGGAAATCGTAAGTGGATGGTGTTTTGAAAGAGAGTAAAAACTACCGAAAACCCGAGTAAACACGTTAAAATGTCACATAAACAAGACTTTTACCGAATTGATTTTAGATTTTAGTCATAACTCGAAAAGTAATGTTGCTACAAACTTGACGCTTTCACCATATATTCATGACATATGAATATGACAAATTGTTACAAACTTGACTCGAAAGTTTTAAAACATTTGACAACTTTAAGGCTAAAAATAAAACTTTGGGAATACCTCGTTTTTAAGTTTATCTCTAACACAAGTTTTAATATTTATGAAAATGTTATGAAAATATTATATGAATTTACTCTTATACATAATTGTGCTAAAAAATCGCAGAAATTATAGTAAAGTAGTTTTTTTTTTTTTTAATAAACGTTTAAATAAATATGATTTTACGTAATCAGCTGTTTTATTATATTAATGAATTGTCGACTTGAAATGTGTACGAAAAGTAATTAAACCATTCCCTCATTATAAACCTTTTCATATAGATATAGAACATTATGTGTTAAATCATTTGGTAACAACATAAGTATTTTTGTACAGAACAAAATTATAAATGTTACGACAGTTATATAGTAGTTTTGAATTAAAAATTGCCCCGTAATCTAAAAATTGTATAACTTTGAGAGAAAATTAAAAAAAAAAAGCCGATAAGATAATGGTGGTGGAAGTTCGTCCTTCGTCGCTTCGCTCCTCGGACAAGATAATGGTGAGGAGTGTATAGCACTTTCTATCATGGGATCACCTGGTTTACGATAGTTTAGTTGTATGGTACTTTACATTTGAATGCAATGATAAATCATTGTAAGTTAAGTACAGGATACAGTAGTTGGGTGGGATACACGAGATGCATTGCTAGATTAGGCATTATTGGATAGATTTTGGAATTATTTTATATTATAAAAAAAAAACGATTCTGAACGAAGATGAAGATGTCAGCCTTAAATTGTAATATATATTTTATTTTAATATCCTAGATTGGGTTAAATTTACATTTGTCTATTCATGTGACTTCTGCTCGTGAGCATTGGACAAACCAGGATGTGCATAGATAGGGCGTAGGTAAATACCATATTATTTGCCTAAATGCACTATCGTGACGGTACCACCCGACCCCGCCGTCCATATATGCTGAATGCTCCGTGGCTACGTCTATTTAAATATTAATAATTAATAATAATATATAAAATCCGCATGTTTATGGAACTAATACACACATTAAAATAACTGGAAATTGGAAGTTAGTAACGTTCTATTCAACCATGTAAAGGTACGTTATACACTTTGTGTTTACAATCTACCAATATTTTGTATAGAACAGCTGTCAGCTACTGATTATATTATAATAAACTTAATCTTTTTAATTATCTTTATCAGCTGTGATGTTACATAATATTTTCATTTCTTATCTTTGAATACAAAAATTTTTATACATTTTCAACTACAAAATAATTTGCAAATATTCGTGATTTTGACAAATTTTGTCGATTTTTGAACTTCAACTGCTTATAAAAAAAAATGGTGCCTATGTATTTGAATAATTTTTGAATCACTCTTAGATCAACTTATTCAAAACCTTCTATTAAATTTTCAAGCGATTTGGTAGGGCCAAAAAATTGTTATCGACTTTTATAAAAAAAAATCTAAGAAAAATCGAATTATTCAAATGCCTATAAATAGCTAAAAAATAAACGAAATATTTTGAAAATACAACTATGTAAATAAAATGCCTATTTAAACATTTTGTAAAAGTTTTAAGTTTCTGCGACCTATACTTTTTGAATAAGAACAAATATCAAAAATCAATGATGCCTAAATTGTTATTTTACGCGATTATGTGAAAAAATTGTAATTTCAAACACTCATAAAAATTTTTGATTTTATTCCAGTGCAAATTTTTTTACAGATAATTGAAGGAAAACGTATGTCAAACTTTGTACCGAATTTACAATTCTTAGTTTTGAATACTTAAAATTTTATGAATTTTCAACTGCAAAATAACTTCCAATTTTCGCGATTTTCTACACATTTCGTAAAAATATGAACTTTTTATGCTTATAAAAAAAAAATTGTGCATTACGCTTTGAATTTTTTTTTTATACCGATAAGTTCGACATATTAGGTACCTTGTATTAAATTTTCAAGAATTTTTGTCCAGTCAAATTTTTTTTATCCACATTTCAGAAAAAAAAACAAAGAAAAGTTGAAAATTTCAATTGTCTATTAAAATCTCAAAAAAAGTCTAAAGTTTACAAAAATTGTACTACGTATAGATGATTCCAATATAAACATTTGGTGAAAGTTTCAAGTTTTTTCGACTTATACTTTTTGAATAAGAACAAATATCAAAAATCGTTTAAGGCTAAATTATTATTTTACGCAATCATGTAATTATTTCGTAAACGTTTGAACTTTAGATGCTTATAAAAAAAAATTGTGACTCACGATTTTTGATTTTTTTTAATAGCAATAAGTACTTCTAATGAGGAACCTTGTACTAAATTTTCAAAGTTTTATGGCCAACCAAATTTTTTTTATCCGCATTTCAGAAAAAAATAAGTTCAAATTTTCGCGATTTTTCAATATTTCATTGCTTATAAAAAAAAAGGTGTGCATTTCGCTTTGAATTTTTTTTTTATACCGATAAGTACTTCTTATGAGGAACTTTATATTAAATTTTCAAGATTTTTTGTCCAGCCAAATTTTTTTTATCCACTTTTCAGAAAAAAAAACTAAGAAAAGTCAAAAATTTAAATTGTCTATAAAAAGCTCAAAAAAAGTCAAAAGTGTTCAAAAATTTTACCACGTATAGATGATTTCAATATAAAAATTTGATGAAAATTTCAAGTATCTACAATTTTTGGTTTTTGAGTAACGGCTAAATAAAAAAATCGATTTCGTCGAAAACGAGTTTTGCACAAAAAGTACCGTTTTTTCCTCATTTTTTGTTTGTTTTTCCCGTGGCATTTGAAAACTTTTGGGAATTTTCACTTGTGGCCTCTCTAAGGTACCTCCGATATTCGTTTTGCCACCGAAAACATACCCTGAAGTTTAAAATTGAAGCATTATTTCCAGTAGTTATGGTGTACACAGACACAAAAACAAAAAAAAAAAAAAAAAACAAAAAAAAAAAAACACACATCATAGTAAAATCAATACATTCTTCACTTCGTTCAGAATCTAAAATATTTAATACTTTCGTGACCTCGAGAATAAATTTGAAAAACGAAAAGCCGTGGACTTTTAAATAAAACACATCTAAATAACTATAAACGTCTACATACATCCTACATAGTTTCTATTTTAGTTGCTAAGTGAGGAAAACCACATGCTATCAGCGAAACACTTATTTTACCAACTGTTGAAGCAATATTAAAATCTATAACAATTTTAGATGTAACTGACACAACTTCATCTATTCTTCTCGGTATTAATACTGTTTCCAGGTGAATCGATGAAATGGCGTACGGTTTTTAAATAAAATTGTGTGATATTTTAAAAATCACAAAATTTTCACTACAAATCTATGTATCCACTTTGCGAGATAACGAAGTCCTGTTGCTTGCGTACGTGCGATATGTAAAAATTGACAAAAAAAATGTCGGTAGAACTTCTATTTGTAAAATTATTAAACACGGATACTAAAATATTGACCATATTCAATGTTGTAAAAAAATGTCTTCTTAGAAAAGAGTATTCCTATCACAAATTGCATAACTTGTATGTCTGGTGGAGCGCCTTCAATAATTGGACGTCAACGTGGTTTTATTACTCATTTAAAAAATGCAGTTCTTGGAATTATAAAAGTTCATTATGTCATTCATCCTAAACATTTAGTAGCTAAAAATTAAAGTAATGAATTGTTTGATACCATGCAGTTTGTCATTAAAGATGTTGATAAAATCAAAGCTAGATAATTGAATTATCGTTTGTTTCGACAATATTATGCCATGAAAATGATGAAGACTTAGAACGCCTTGTTCTACATACCGAAGTTAGGTGGCTGTCAAAAAAAAACTGTTTGACACGTTTTTATAATGTATTTCAAACTATACTAGAATTTCTGCGACCACTTGTTAAACATAACGACGGATTACAAAAACGAGAGACAATTATTGCGTACCTAGCAGATATTTTTGAAAAACTTAATGTAGTCAATGAAAATGTGCAAGGTAATAAAATTAATTTTATCAAATCTAAGTCTATTATAAGTGCATTTATTTCAAAATTAAGTTTTTATAAAAAAATTAGTCGACGTGAATTTCATAATTTTTCTAAACTATCAAGCTCAATACAAATTTTAGATTCTGACTTAGAAATATACGAGTTGTTTTAGCTCAAACAAAAAACTATGTACCCTCAAGTTTCGTAAGAAGTGAAATTACTTATTATGGATTTTCCTTCGACATACCTGGTCGAAAAAGACTTTAGTGCGGTTCAACAATTGCTCACCAAATCAAGAAACAAATTAGAAATATATGTGAAAAAGGAGATTTAAGACCAATGCTGACATCATTGAGCCAGATATCATTTCATTAGTAGGAAACCATTAACCTCAGGCCAGTCATTAGTCACATCAATATTTTTTGTGTTATTATATTATATTATCAAATTCGAAATCAAATTGTATGATTTATATTTTTAGGAAGTATTTAAATTTAAAATTAACTAAATTTGTTGTGTTACATCATATTTTTTCTTTAATTAAATAGCTTATTTAAAAATAAAACGTTATTATTATTATTATTTTTTTAATTGATTTAGGGTGGTGTGAGATGTTTAAAATCTAAATGAGACATCGAGTAAAAAATTATTGGAAAACACTTCTTTAGAGTGACGTCAGAACGGTCTGACTGCTCTCGGACACATTTCCAAGTACGACCGGTTATATAATAAGTCGACCGTTTTAATCTCATTATTCAAACACGATTCCGTTTCGCATAATCGTCACCCGGCGGCATCGAACAGAACGCTAAAAAAGCGTAACTCTGACGACAATTCTTATTTATTCGACTCGCAGACGTTAATGGAGTGTACGCCGGAGACCACACGACGTGTGCAACACCGTGCAGCGTCTCGCCGCTTCTAAACGTTTCACGCCGACTCCGTGTGTCCTACCGCAATTTTTATCACGTGTGGCGTCAGCGTCATTAATAAAATCATAAATTACCCGCTGAGTTCGGGCCGTTTACCGGAAAAACAAGTGAATAAAACATGTCTATATCGACAGTAATCTGCACGTCTGCTACGTATTTATTACGACGTGTATTGCGGAACGGCGAGGAAAATCGAACGTCGCGTCGCAGGTGGTCGTTCAATAATAGTCAGTGTTGGGAAATATCTAGATAAATGTATCTAGATAAGAATTATTTATCATTTATCTTATCTAGATAAATTTATTTTCAGTTATCTTTATCTTTATCTAGATAAAATTTTAGTTATCTATGAGTACCTATCTAGATAGGTAATTTATTTAAATGGCCTGAAAAAAAAGGAAATTTAAAATATATTATTTTATTATTATTTTTTTTTTTTAAACTAATCGAAAAGATTACTGAGAAAAACTCGTGTGGAGGCCCAGGAAAGGAGATTATAATATGTACTATCATGAAAGTGAAGTAGCCATACGCAACAATTTGTTAAAAAATGCAGAAATGTATTATTATTTTAATTTTAAGTCAGAGAATGATTTGTCATCTTTTATGAAGTTTATTAAAAAAAGTACATGTATTTTTAAATGTTTTAAATTATGTGTTTTTATTTTTTTACCTTATACCTGTAGGATGTAGATCCTGAATTTTTTCAAAATTAAACATGAAATTATCTCAAATTTATCTAGATAAAAATGTACTAATTTTTATCTTTATCTAGATAAAATATATTATAATTATCTTTATCTGTATCTAGATACAAATTTTTATAATCATTTTTATCTTTATCTAGATAAATTATTAGTTATCTATTCCCAACACTGATAATAGTACAATATAGCGAGCGCGTCCGTGTGCAAAGTGTCAATATGATATGATGTATTTCGTATGGTGTGGCCACGCTGATAATAATAATAATAATAACCATAACAATAATAATAATAATAATAATTATCGTCTGATGCGCAGCATTAAGCCGCGTCCAGACCAAGAAACATTGGTCGTCGACTTTGTCAACAATGTCGGTGACAAAATGTTTCTAAAAATGTCACCAATAAAATTTAAAAACAGGAGCGTCCACACCAAAGCAACATATTTGCTAAACATTTGTGAATTAGTCTTGGTGAAAATGTGGAACGAGAAAGACGTTGCTATTGCTGCAGCTGCTTGCGTAATTTTAAGTTTGGAAACGAAAAATACCTCCTTCAAGACTTACCTGGTCAATTCCGGCTTCAGATGTTTCACAAGGTTTGTTTTTGTCTTTTAAAAACATCATGGAATCGAAGGCAAACCATTTTGAGTTGATGACTTCATCAGCACCAGCACCAGACTTCGCCTTTTTAAATTCCCGATAAAATTGACTAATCAAGTTTTTCATTTTTTTTTCGACTTTTAATTTTTCAGTATTAAGAATTTTTGAAATTTCACACCACGCATCATTTTTTTTTTAAATTTATTTTTGTACTCGGGTCGAGTTTGGTCCCGTAATATTATAAATAAATAATAATAAAAATATTATAATATAAAAAAAAAAAAAAAATCAATTAGATGACAAACACTTTCTTTCGACCATATTCGATAAAAAAAAAAAAAAAAAATTAAATATCCGTTCAAAAGAAATGTACCGGTTAAAATATGCGATACATACAGACGGACCCGGTGAACTAAACGGATAACCGAATATGACGTGTATTTATAAATGTTTATCGACAAAATTTTACCGGTCTGGACGTGTCAATACATTGTCGGTGACTATGTTTGTAAGCATCGTCGCATTTTTCCCGAGTCGAATGGAAAACGAAAATTTGTTGGAGACAACGTCGCCGACACAATTGTCGGTCACAAATTTCAGAAACATTTCTGATTTTTGTCCCCGACATTGTCGGCAACACGTCATGTTTCTGACAAATGTTTCTTGGTCTGGACGCGGCTTTACGTTCTATTATAATTACGTGGCGACCGTTTCCGGAAACAATCGTACGGCAATATCGTGATGACCGTGCGACGGCGATGGACGATGAATAATCGTGTGGGTTACCGATACACCGCTAACGAGGCGGCGGCGGCGGTGGAGGTGGTCTCTGCGCATATATTTGTTACGATCATTTCTCGCGCGAGTACATTTATTATCGTTTATAATGATAAAACGTCGGGCGTGCGTATCATTACGGCGTGTAAGTTTACATATACCTATATATATACAGGGTAATGCACGCCATCGCCGGTAAACGATACCGTTTAAGGGATCTGTACAGGAACGCATACGATGTGAAATCGTTGTAACGATAATATTAAAAATGTCTGCGACGACGACGACGACGCGGTGTCGGAAGACCCGAAAATGTGAAACGTAATGGTTTTTAATGACCCGCGGAACGAAGAACTACGGTATAATTCATCATGGCCGCGACCGAGAAAACATTACGCGCGTTCGCGGTCACCGCTTATGATACCGTATACCAGTGTTTCTCAACCGGTGTGTCGCCGGGTAAGTCCAAATGTGTCGCGAGAAGTACTAATATTAAATAAATCAGATAAATATACAAACATTGTTGACACTATTTACAAAAATTAATAGGCGCTTGGAATAATTTCTGTGATGAATAAAAATAGATTATCAGCTATCGACATTAAATAAATTGTATAGTTATCGTAATTGTTCAAATTGATAAACGAAATTGTTTGATTCAGTGAGAAATCCATTTAGTCCTGGTTTAAAAACCACGCATATTTAAACAAAAGAGGGAGAAGGATTTGCAGAATTATTAAAAAAACGATCGAACACTTCAAACGGATTTTAATGAACTCGAGTAAGGCGCATTTTAGATTTATACAAAAAAAGAATATCCGAGTTGAACACGATTGGCTCTTTTCGTGTTATTATCATGTTCAACATAATATTTGTGCGAGGTAGCTTTTTCTGCATTGAACGAAGTTAAAAACAAAAAAAAAAAGGGAAAGATTGTTTAATGTCGAAGAGGAGTTAAGATTCGCCTTGTCGAAGATTTAGCCACGTATCGATACATTATGTATAAGAAATATCAGTCACGAATTTCTCATTAAAAAGCCGTTTTATTTTTATATTTTCTTTGTTATTTTTAAGTTTGCATTATTTATCATTTATAAATATTTAATATTACCCATTATTCTTGTTTTTATTATTGTGTGTCACAAAGCATGAAATAGTTTAATAGTGTGTCGCTATAATACAAAGGTTGAGAAACACTGCCGTATACATACAGACACGTGTATGCGTGTATGTGTGTGTGTGTGTGTGTGTGTGTGTGTGTGTGTGTGTGTGTGTGTGTGTGTGTGTGTGTGTGTGTGTGTGTCAGTGCCGCAACTAGATATTTTGAGCCCTAGGACAAAAGATTATTTAGGGGCCACTATCTAGTATCACTCTATCAGGGTTTAAATCAGTGAACGAATTTATTGGAGTCAGTTGGATAAAATTCAACAAACAAACATAATATTTATTAAAAAGTATTTCATACGTGTAAAACATACATTTTACTAAAGAACAACACTTTTTAATATCCATCATATTAATTTATTATAAATAAAAACACGTGAAATAATAAGTTCATTATATAATAGAATAAAGTCATACATTTTATAAAAATAATGTGACGTTAATATTTTAAACAAATTTAACGATTTAATCAAACGACAATAATAAATCGACAGAAAGTAGTAATTGATGTTTACCCGGACGCATATAAGCATACCATACATTGCTAGAGACCCACAAGAAATCGAGCGCTCTCATTGGCCGTATTACATTGTGATAACATTATACAATTATCAATATTCAATGTTTTGAAATTATATGTTTTTTTTGAAACTATATTATTTTGACTGAATGTTTTTAATAGAAATTATCTTGGTGTGTAAATAAATACTAAATGGTCTACTAACAAGTAGCTTGCCAATAAATAAGTTATTAAATATTAGTTAATTATAATTTATAACTAATTATACAATTACTAGGATAATAATTTACAGGGATGTAGGTATTCTCAAAGGTAAGATATAGGTAAGGTATCATACAAAATCTTAAAATATATAAACTTAATTAACAGTCTTAATTTGGATCCACATATTTTAATGTTTAGACTAAAAAGTGAAAAAAACAAATTGAAAACAGATAATATATTTTAAGACTAGAATATCAAAGTATCATAATCAATTATCACTTATCAGTGTTCCAAATTTGAATTGTTATCACCAGTTAAATACAACCAATCAGAGCTCGCGCTTTGGCTATGGGCCTCTAGCAATGTATGGTATGCTTATATGCTACCCGGACGGCCGGACGAAGAAGAGTGACGAGTAAAAATATAGAAACATTTTGTAACAGAAATGTACTTAAAATTTGTATGAATAAATTGATTTACCCAGAACAATTATTTGATTATTCATATTACTATTATTAGATCATTATTGAGTATTCGATTGTAAATTATAATTCGACGATTATTCGGTTAATCGATTAATCGAATATTATTTGAGTATTCTAATAATCGTACAATACTCTCAAAATATTCGATTAATCGATTATAATCGAAAATTATAAAAATAATCGATTATTATGGGGGGAAAATAATCGCACAGTCCTACGCCGGACTATAATATTTTCAGTCATCAATATTTTGATAGTTATACAGTAACAGTGTAATAGTAGGTACAACAAACGTTTATAAAATTAATTTTATCTTACACAGTTGTCACAAATTCTCACAATACAGTAGGTATTGCAAGGGTATATAAAAATTGTAAAAATTGTAAAAATCACGTAAATAGGGGCCACAAAATAGGTATGGAGGCCGTCCCCGGGTGCATTGCCCCGGCTGCCCGGGTGGATGTTGCGGCACTGGTGTGTGTGTGTGTGTGTGTGCGGCGCGTATGACGTATATGGGTGCAGACCATATTCATTACTCTATGGTGCAGACACTCGCCGAGTATTTATATTAATATCGTTGTTACACATTATATGGGCATGTAACCTTATACGAGCGAACGGTGACGGATGTCCGAAACGAATCCGCGAGCATACGGCGAGTACGTGCAGACGATGACGATATAATACGATGAATTTTGTGTAATCGGTATGCGTGCGCGAGTGTGGTCCATGACGTCTGAAGAGCGATGTTTTCTGTTTGTTGTGTACCGAAACGACGATCGTATAACGACGGAGATGATTATGATGGTAATAACAGTAAATTATAAATAGTAGCGCGTGTACAACCGACGTGTTTATGAAATACGTCAATGATCTTCGTTAACGATCTTCGTTCGGACAGACGATTATACTACGACGCGTACGCGTCTGTGTACTACACGGGAGGAACACGTGTATCAAGCACTCGTAATAACAATAATAATAATAATAATAATAATATGTAACAAACATTTCTCTCGACGCTGTAGCAGTGTAGCACACACGTCTAGGTATATACCGGAGAGTAATAATAATGACATACGTGTACGCGATACGGCTATTTATTACCGCACGCATACCGGAGTCGGTTCGTTTGTCCAAAGTGTCCGTTCGGCCGCGGTGATTTATCGACCGACGGACCGCGGCCGTATGGCCGGGAGCACATTGAGACGCAGGTGACGCAGCGCAGTGTAGGTCAGCGCAGCGTAGTTTTCTGTAATCTATCAGTTAGAACTTACTAGCGCATACCAGGAGACAGGGCGGGGCAGGGCAGAGCAGTGCTGTGTCTGTGTCGCCCTGCGTCACGCAGGGTCCGCGACACAGTTTACTGCGCACGTGTCAAGCAGTTTTGATTAAAATGTATAAAAATAATTTTATTTCGAATTCCAATATTTGTTAAAATGAAAGAAAGATTAATTGAAGCCGTCGGTCCACACGAAATTCTGTACGACACTAGTCGTGCTGATTACACGAAATCTTTTTGATCATTGCATCCTACTGAATCAATTTTATCATCGATCATACTTAGGACTTCATTAAATTGGTTTCGATTTAAACGCAAGTAATTAATTGATGAACTGTTTAGCGGAAAATTCCGATGTCAGAATGAATTCACAACCACGTAGTAATATGCGCTCACTTAGGTAGCGCAGTTTTTCCTACGCTGCGCTGACCTACGCTGCGCTGCGTCGCCTGCGTCTCGATGTGCGCCCGGCCTAATAATCGTCGTCGTCGTCGTACTCGCCCGGGCCGTTCTCCGGTCCGTAGCGTCGCTTACGGCCCGGATGCTGCTGCGGTGACCCCTTGTGCCGGTCACGCGGACACACGAGTCTCCTGTTGGACGGCTACCGGTAGAATTGTATTTCATAATCGTATAACGAGTCGATTTGTTTTCGCTGGATAAAGACGGAGATGAGCTCGTGAGTAATCTCGGACAACGAGACGACCCTCCCACCCCGTCTCGTCACGACGATTTGTTTGCGGAACGTGTTAATAAAACTCGTCTCGCCAACACACACGAGCACGCACTCAAGTGCTTAGCCTGTTATATGACGTGTGCGTGTGCGCATAGGCGAAACTACGGGTCAGGCCAGTCAGGCCATGGCCTGACCTAATGCAGACGAGACCCTGGAAATGATACAGATGAGGGACATATTTGAAAAAACAATTACATTTAAAAGAAAAATAAAATACAGATATAACGCAAAATATTGATTTTGTTTATTATAAATTAGATTTTGTTCAAATTTGTGTTGGTTTCACAATCTTTTGTGAGTGTGTTTTTTAAACATTATCCTATTCGTATAGGTAGTTTTCTAACAATGCTGATAAAATCTCAAAAACTGTTAAGATATTTTTATACTTTTTTTCAACATATTTTTTTGAATTTTAACGAGAATTATTATTTTCACGGTAAATAGCGATTTTTTCAAACAAATTGTTATAAAATTTTAAATAATTTATTCATCCAGTGGAAAATGTCCATTTTCAGATTTTTGTCTAAGCGATTTTTCTTATCTATGGTCTAAGTTTTATAAAGCTCAAATTGATAAATTATTTTTTACAAGAGTTAAAAGTTGAAAAATCACGACTCAATTGTTTTTGTGAAACAAATATTTATATCATGAGTTTTCTTTGCCCGTATACTTAAGTACCACTATATTGTGATATCGTGTCTATTTTTTATTAAAGAAATGTAGATATATTGAATATTTATATAACTGGCAGATGTGAAACATCAAAAAATTTTTTTTTGTAATAATGTTGAAAATAGATAGTGAATAAGATGACTATGAAATTATTTCTAAATTAATATCATAAGAATATTTTGTTTTTTATTTGCATATGAAGTACTTAAAAGATTTACAAAGACATACAAAAATATATAAATGTAATAATGTAACTACTCTAATCAATATTATCTGTTGCTTCGTCAGTTATTTCTGTGACAGTAGCAGTTGATGCTTCTAATGGTACAATTGCTGGTATCAATGTAAGAATTGGACCATAATAACTGAAATATGCAACAAAAGTACGTGACTTAACGTTATCAAGGTGCCTTGTGAATACTCCATCTATAGCAGTTCCATATCTGGTTGTTGCTTCTCTTGGATCGTTATTAATATGCAAACTAAATTTTTCTTGAAGAAATGTAATTAATTGTAATGAATTGTCTCTTGCGAAATTAGCATTAAAATCTCCTGCTAAAAGTAATGGTAATTTATCCAAATCATCTTTCAAAAGCATCGATCCTTCGTGACTATATGGAAGTAATCGCCGATGTAAAAATGCAATGATATCGTTAATTTTTTGATTGGGTGAAATGTATACAATGACCATGAGAAATTCTCTTCCGTCATCCATAACAATTTGAGAAGCTTACATGTCACCTACAGGTGCATTTTTTTGAAAATATATATCGTTATTACAACGGTCCGTTCAAAACAACATAATATACAATATACATACTACACGTAACAATATAATCAACGTAATATACAATCAATTAATACGCAACAATATAGGTGTACATATTATACGTTTATAAATCGTATAAAAATAGATAAGTCGATACTGCGCACATAGAGAGGTAATCGCCGAGCTTCGGAGAATTGAGCCGACGAGCTATGAGTGGAGCGTCGCCACGGCGTGGCGGCGCGTCGCCACACCACAGTCGGTCTCACTACTGTACCGCGCCATAAGATGTTTCACATCAAAAAACACAGCCATGAGTATCAAATGTATAAATATAACTAAATATTTTTGATATATTAAAAATAAACAAAATTTGAATTGTCGATTTTTTTTTTTGAAACGGAGAGGGGGACATTTTTAAGTATTTTGGCCTGACCTTACAAAAATGTCTAGTTTCGCCTATGCGTGTGCGTGTACTTGCATGTGTGTGTGTGTGTGTGTATACGCGTCTTTTGCCGCTGCCGCTGCCGTCGTACGCACCCGAACGAACCATTTCAATCAACCCGGTCCGACGACTGTACTCGGAACGTCGTATCAATCATTTTGACATGATGCTTTTCAATACGAACTGTTTTTTTTTTTCGTCAAAGAGTGGTGAAAAAAATTAGTAACATGACGTTTTACTCTCTCTTCTCTCTCTTTCTAGTTCACACTGAACTCGTACACACACACACACATACACAAAAACACACACACACACACATACGCAAACACACATACACACACACACACACTTTTACATTTACCAAAGTTGTGAGTATAACCGGGTGGGTTAAACATGATGATGTGTTTTATTTTTTTTTATTTCTCTCCCACTTTTTTTTTCACCGGCCAACCCTTTACGAAGAAAGATAGGTACACACTGGTGTGAAATATTTCCTTCCATAAGTCACGAGACTTCAGCTTAGTGCGAGTATAAAACATGGGATGCTGACTACAATTTATTAGTACCTAAATACGAATATATACTTTGATATATATGTATACTAAAATACGTAATTGCGTATCTATTGAAATATTTGTTCAGAACACTATTATAAACACAGCAGGGGTAGACAACTGGTGGCCAGCGTACCATTTTTTATCCGATCCATTTTGGTTTTGAATTTTAAAACTCTCATTTGGATATTTCTCGAGACAACATTCAGAAAATATTTATCTATAATTTGATATATTTGTTAATTTGTGTGACGCACATTCATGTTAATTCTAAATTTGTGAATTATGTAGTTTGTCAGATGTAGGGTAATAATATCGTATTGAATTATTTAATATTCAAATCAATTTCATCGCGCTATCATATTATATGTAATTAATTTATAAAAATTAAAACATCTCAATTTATTTGTGTTTTTAATACCTAATTATTCTTTTTTGTTTTGGCTTCTGGCTAGAAAAATTTTAAAGTTTTGATCTACGCCTTATAGTGACTAAAATTTGCACGTCTCTGCTACTCAGGGTGTAGTAAATAATAATACAATCAATATTAATACACAGTACAATTAATCGTATTGTTTTACACGCAATCCCTCGTGATGTTCGTTTATACTTGTTTTAAAACATTTCACTTCATAACGTGAGGTGGTTTTGTGTACGGTTTGATCCGAGGACGCAGGGCTGACGGTATACCAAGTAAGTATTATACTAAGTATTTGTAAACGTCGTATTTAATTTCCTTGAAAAAATATTACGTGAGGAGGGTTGGTGTTTTTCTTCACATAGATAAATGGCCATTAATTGAATTTCGATATTTCTGTCAGACCCGAATAAATCGAAAAGTTGTTGTAAATAAGCGGCTCCACACTCGAGTTTTTAACTACGAACAACGGTTAAGTATAATAAACGTAATTAATTTTTTAATACTTATTAAATACATTTCCTGTCCTTATACCGGAAGTATTCACAAAATAAGTGGGTACTCATTTGTCCATCACCGGTATATGTATATAATATATATACGTATACCGCTACGCATCTGAATTGCGTGCCGATTCCCTAAGTATGACCGTATGAGACAATTTTCTTTACTGAATACGACCGAAACTATTGATTAAATTTTTTTTTTTTTTAATATCAACTGTCACTTCCTCTTAGGTCTTCATGGGTATTTTTTAGTTTTTCTAATCAAAGCATATCGTTTATTATAATGATACAAACAAATTACTCCAAATCAATAACGATAATTTGTTTTCCGAATAACTCAATGATAAAAGTGTTTGTAAAATATTGAAAAATTATTAATGTGTTTTGCTACTTGTACCAAAATATTTCTAGAAAGTAATGAAAAATCTCTCGTAAAAAAATGTCGTTTCGTTGTTCCGTTTACGGAGAATGTTATTGTTATTTTCAAAATTTGAATGTTATAGAAATTAAAAATCATTAAAAAATGGCATGAAACTTAACCTGTCAATTAATATTTACCACACACAATCCGGATGAACTGATGCCTATATGGATAATATTTTGTGTATATTATAGATACGTGTATTGTGTTATAAGTTAAACGCACCTGTAAAATATATCTATAAAACCTACAATTTAAATCTGTTTTTAATTTTTCACTAACGTGAACACTCAAAGGGGTTTTTATTAAATACAACAATTTTTTTATTGCAGATTTGAATAAATTCAAAATATATTTTTGTTGAAATGCACTTATTAAGTTTCAGTAAAACTCCAAAATTTCACTATAGTTAGTGTGTTTAAATATTTAGTGCCATTAGTAATACGTTTTTATTAGTACTTCTAGTTTACGTAAGCCTATATATTTATCAAATTATTTATGAATTCGCAAATAGGTTGTTCTTATGCAAATTAATTGAAAATCATATTCACATTTTACAAAATTGATCAGAACTTGATTAGAATTGATGAACAATTTTTAGTCTATTGAAATGTGCATTCAGGATTTGGCGTTGAAAGGAATTAATAAAATTATTTGAACATATTGAATCAAATAAAAATCATACAAATATGAATTTTTCAAAATGTATGTTAAAACTTTTCTCGACTAATGAGGAAATCTAGATTCAAATAAAATTGAGAAGTATCTTTAATATTTAAAATAGTGTATACATTGATTTCTTCCTCCAATCAATATTTTTGACATCTTTCATGAAATGTACATCGATACACATAAATAAATACATAGTTTAGAATAATTTGTCACTGGGCTTGTTTTGCGAGTTATTTAATTCCGAATGAATACGATTTGCAACAAATTGCGTTTTTCAGTCTATGTCGACTGAGCAGTGTTACATTTTTTGATAGCGTAATCCTGCTGCACACACACACACACACACACACACACACACACACACACACACACACACACACACACACACACACACACACACACACTCATACAATAATAAGGTTCTTGCTTGGACCAATGCCTAACTTTATTTCATGAACGAGCCCCTAGGACTACTGCACAGTATATTTTCGTTTCACGACGTGCGGTTAGGTTATCTGTCCGAAATTGAAAACGGACTTGACCAGTATTGCAGCCACGTTCGATATAACGACATTAGTGTGGTCTGTATAAAAACTGTTTTCGACTATAACTATTTGGGCCGTCCCGGACACTTATCTGGCGAGACTGCGAATGCACGCGGGTCCTTTTGCCTTTTTTTCTTTTCTTTTTTTTTTCTTTTTTCAACCAAAGTTTCTATAGCGAACATTGTCCTTTTGCAGTATAATAACGTACTCGGTGAATAAATCGCGAAGGAGGTGTGAACAGAGACGTACACATACAAATCGTATAATATATACATATATAGACATGTCGGCGTTAACGTTGGATCCGTTAAGTCCCTAAAGATCAAAAAGTTAGGGTGTTCTGACAATACACGACCGAAATGGAATTTCTCCGCAACGCAAGGATCAGACGTGAATCGTAACCGACTTTTACATACGCATCTTGTGCGTCAACGCTTATCCAAAATGTATCGATTTAGCATTAAAAGCTGACATTTTCTATTTTAATATAGGTTTGTGTGCGTTAAAACGTATTTTCAAGTGAACGTATAATTTATTCGCAGTTGAAAATCATTTATTATCATCATTATTTTTTTTTTTTGTACAAAATAATACATTGCTAAGTGATGTCCTGGTATGTAGAATATATTATACCAAACCAAATAGGTTTTTTGGTAGTATAGTGAGTCATAATGGATTTCAAAACTTATAGAGAAGAAAACAAGCAAAAGAATTACATTCTTGCAAAAATAAATTTCATACAAGATTTAAATAGAAAGTGTTTGCATTTCATTTTCTGTTCTTGAATTTTAACACATTATAGTTTTTTCTATTTTAAGGATAACATTTTTGCTATTTTAAAAAAACTACCTTATGTGTACAGTAACTACAGTATTTCTTATAAATTTGTCGTAAATAATGTATGAATACATACATGGAGAATACAACATTTTTACAACATTTGTATATACACAATTTTTTGCACTACAAATTCAGTGTATTTTAAATGATTTGTCGATAATTATTGTGATGAGTTTTACGAATGAGTATAATATTCAGATTGATCTCGTGTACCTGGAGGAGACCGGGGGAAATGTCGTTTAATTTGTCATTTACCGACTGAGGGGCCGTAATTAGAGGATTTAATTCGATGAAATTATCTTTAATGTGAGGCAATCAATAAGTTTTGCTTAAATTATTATGATAAGGCTTGGGCGGAGCTGTTGTAATTGAGTTCGTTAGCCGGGGAAAAGAACAACTACGCCGCCGCAGCTTTCGTTCATTAATGTATTTCTTTTCGTTTTCTTTCTCCCGAAAACTATTTAAACGACGTGACTGAAGGGAACAATATAACTTAATTTTCAGTTCTACGCGGGGAAAAAAATTGCCCTCGAGTAAGACCTATTTAAATGCATCGCGCCCGGTTTACGTTTCGCGAGTTTTCGATTCTTTACACTAGTTTATATACCACAAGGTTCACCAAAACGGTTTATTTATATATTATAAACTTTGTCCTATCAAATTACACTCTTACCAATTAATAACGGGAAATCCCAAGTTTTAGAACTTAATCAATTCGTTATTTTGAAATCGTCTCTCACGTCGACGAGTTAGTAGTCTCCACAAACACGTTTACGGGATATCACAAAGCCTTTTTAGTGTGACGATTTCCAAAATTTAAATTCAGAAAATCATTACTGCGCTACTTGGTTTTCATTTTCGTCGTCACAGGATCGGCGCACCGACTGTACAGAGCACACGTGAATGTTGTCTGATCAGTGCCGGATTAAACATTTGTAGGCCCCTAGGCAAATAAAATTGTGGGCCCTAAAAAATTATTTTTTACGTGCATCTTTAACTTTACTATCCAATCATTAAAATAAACAGTTTTAATAAAAACCAACTTGTATTAATAAATATAATCATGTTTATTAATTTTTTTTTTCATTTGTAAGAAAAATAATTAATTACTATTTTATTCCTATTTTTTTTTTTTTTTTTAATGATTTATAATGAACTATATTATAAAAAACTTAAAATAATTTGTAATTTTTACTTAAAAACATATTTGCTTTTCAAATATTAACTCTTCTGAATTTTTTCGCAGTAAACTCTTCGAGAATATCTTTGAATTCTGTTTTTTGTGAAATGTAATTTTCTGTAGTCATAACGGCAAGTGAATTCAAACGTTTTTGGCCATTGAAGGTCGATGACAATTATTTAACAACTTCAACTTTGAAAAAGTTCGTTCCCCAGTAGCATTGGTGACCATTAGTCATCTATATATTTTTAATGCTGTCATAACATTTGGAAAGGTCGATTCCACCTTATTTTCATAAATTCATTTATACGATCGTAATGCTGATACTGTTTCATACAGGTAATATTAAATTTAAAAAAAAAATTGAGATTTCCGTTTTCACGGGGCCCCTTAAATTAGTGAGGCGCTAAGGCGGGCGCCTACTCCGCCTAATGGGTAATCCGGCACTGTGTCTGATGGTACCCACTATGGAGGCACAGGGCTATAGAAAAAAGTACTAGTCACAGTGGCGCAACTAGACACTTGGGGGCCCTAAAGTCAGATATAAAATGGGGCCCTTAGAAACAAATGGTCTTAAATAATCAAAGTTACACAATACACCGCTTCCTCCCCACCCATAACCGTAAGGTAATCAAAACCTTTCCATCGTTAATCGTATATAATAGAATATAAAAGCAAAATGGAAATATTTGTTAGTTGACTCCGGAAATGCATGAACGATTTGAGCATTTGGCTAATTCTTTTTTTTTTTGTGTTCGTAATTAATAAAGGTTAATATGAAAGAAAATTTTAGGAAAATTCACCTGAAAATAAGAAAATCTGGAAATCAAAAATATAACAGTTATTCCACTGTCCACCAAAAAATAGATAAATAAAATAATGCAATTAAATAAATGTTAAACTATCTAATTTGTTCATACACAAAACATTTAATGTATACAAATAATATTAAATTTTTGCAAACATAATATACAAATCAAATTATATTACTATAAGAGAAATACATTATTAAATTAATAAATGTAATTTAGATTTTATAGGTTAATTATTTTATTTTAAAAAGTTGACCTTTCTAGCTTTTGAGTTTGCAAATGTATTAATTATATGATCTAACTTAATTTTTGCAGCAACATCTTTTTCTATATTTAATATTGCAATGTTAGACAGGCGATCTTGACCCATATTATTTCGCAGATAGTTTTTTATCAGTTTAAGTTTTGAAAAAGATCTTTCTGCCGATGCTACTGTTACTGGTAAAGTTAAATAAATTATACAAGCACTTAAAACATCAAAGAAAGTTGTACATAAATTGTTTTTTATTATATATAAAGTAAGTTCTTTAATAGATTTGATTTTTTGTGGAATAAGTTGATCTCTAATACATAATAGTTGTCTGGTAAAGTCTGATGATATATCAGACTGATATAATTGAAAAAAATCCATTGATGCTTTAGCCAAATCATTATCACTTAATGCAATTAGTGAAGTTGGAAATAAAAAATCAAAGTTCTCAGTCACCTTTCTTAGTCCTTCAAATCTTAAATTGAGTTGAAATAGTACCATGTCAATTACAGGTAAAACTATCTTCACACGGAAATTTTCATCAGATACACTGAGTCGACGATCTCCTTCTACTTCATCAAAATGCTTTATAGCAAATATGTTCCGCCTCACATGAAAGTTCATTGAAATTCCCCATTTGGCACATAAGTGTTTGCATTCCGACAAAATAGTTATTTCGTAGTCATTTCTTAAATTTTGTATAACTTCTTTGGCATTTTTTAAGTTTCTACAAGCACTATGTAAATTTGTATGTGGGTCCTGAAGTGTCTTTGATACAATGTGTAATGGTCTTAAAATATGCTCCCATAAACATAATAATAAGACAAATTCAACAGATTCTAATTTTTTTTTTAAAGATAAACTAGTATTTCTTTCTTCTGTTTTTGTACTAGTCAAAGACATATTGGTTAATGCTTTTAGTACATCTATAAACCTTGACTTCAATGCATAGAGAGATTCATGTCTTGATTCCCATCGTGTTGGACATAATTTTTTCAAAACTTTAGTTTTAATTCTTTTTGATCGATCATCACCAAAAGCTAATATTGCCCATCTTGGTGCGCTTCCACTAAAAAAATTATAAATAGCTTGTATGGTATCAAAAAAAGATGCCACTTTTGGTGAACATTTGGCAGCATCTGATATGACTAAATTTAAGTTGTGGGCACAGCAATGAACATATGACGCATTGGGGACCTTATCCTTTATACGTTTTTGAACTCCACTATATACTCCACTCATAACAGAAGCACCGTCGTAGCCCTGTCCTCTACATTTATTTATGTCTATTTTGAACATAAGTAGTATTTCACTAATTAATTCTTCATAGTCCTGAGCTCCATGTTTATCAATTTTAAAAAATCCCAAAAATGATTCCTTAATACTGATGTCAAGATCATCATAATTTATTACTACATACCGTATCACAACACTGACTTGATCTAGTTTTACAATATCTTGAGTGGAATCCATAATTATTGAAAAACATTGTGAATTTCTTATTTCATCACAAATATGATTTCGAATATTTGTAGCAAGTAATTCAATCACTTCATTCTGTACCTTCCAACTGAAGTATTTTACCTTTTTTTTTTCATCATTTAGAAGTTGATTAATAATAGGGTCATATTCAGCTAACAAACGTACTGAACGCATAAAATTACCTAAGAAATAAAAATAAAAAATATTTTATTGTAATTAGTTGGTAGGTATATATAATATTATTTAGTTAGTACCTTCGCCATCAAAATGCTCTGAGTTACATTTTTGTTTGTGTTCATGGCCTCTTAGTGCTGTGTTACCAGCAGTTAGAAAAATAATTATTTTAATTATTCTCTCTAATACATTTCTCCAAAACAAGGCCTCCTCTGAGTATTGTCGTTCAGATATTTTATCGATAGTTTCATTTTGTTTCCATAAGGCACGAATTTTGCTTGCTTCAATATGTTGTAATGATTTTTCATGAGTCGTTATTTTGTTGGTTAAATTTGGCCAGTCATTTACACCATTAATCCAAGCTGTTTGAAAATAAGAATAATGGCGATTGCCAAAAAGCCAACATGTCTCACAATATACGCAATCCAAACCAACTGAATAACATAGCCAAAGTCTCGGCACTTTTACACCAGATTTTAAGGTTTGTTCATAATAATAAGAAGAAAAACGATAAGATGAGCCATCTTCTCTTTTTGTAATAGGAAATACAATATCAGGTCGACATGGTCCATATGACATGATACACTTCTTAATAGCAATGTTTTGAATATTTTCTTCAAAATAAAATCTATCAGTCGGATATTCATGATGAATGTTGAATCCTAGCAAAGATGTAAAACAATTGACAAGTTTAAAACTAAAAACAAATTATAAAGTAATAATAAAAAACACATGATTTATAACATATTATTTTACCTAATGACTGTAATGTATTAGATTCATAACTAGAACTAGTATCAGTAGTATCACTATTGGTTTTATTGCATATAAATCCATTTGGTACATTTAAGGAAGCATCAGCATCAATAATAGGGCTTTTACTCACTATGAAAATTAAAAATGAGATATCCATTAATTAATGATATAAGATGCTATAATATAATTAAAACAATATGGTCCAACCAATTAAAGGTATAGGTATTATTAATTTATCTTTAATAGTGATCCAAACCAATATTGATATAAACTCCATAGGTAACAAACAAATAAAAGTAATAAAAAATAAGAAATACCTTGTTTTTCTAATATGTTAAATTCATAATTAACATCATCATTATCATCATGGCTAAAATCAACACTCGTGTTTACATCTTTTTTAGATAAATTAAAATCAGTACCACTATTGGCACTTTTTGGAAGAACAGCAGATTCTATAGAAATGTATAATATGTATAGACATTAAATTAAACTCCATAACAAACAAATAAAAGTAATAAAAAATAAGAAATACCTTGTTTTTCTAATATGTTAAATTCATAATTAACATCATCATTATCATCATGGCTAAAATCAACACTCATGTTTACATCTTTTTTAGATAAATTAAAATCAGTACCACTATTGGCACTTTTTGGAAGAACAGCAGATTCTATAGAAATGTATAATATGTATAGACATTAAATTAAACTCCATAACAAACAAATAAAAGTAATACAAAAAAAAGAAATACCTTGTTTTTCTAATATGTTAAATTCATAATTAACATCATCATTATCATTATGGCTAAAATCAACACTCATGTTTACATCTTTTTTAGATAAATTAAAATCAGTACCACTATTGGCACTTTTTGGAAGAACAGCAGATTCTATAGAAATGTATAATATGTATAGACATTAAATTTAATTTAATAAACATAAAAAAAAATAAATTAGATTAATGGACTTACCTAAGTTCAATGATTTCTTTTTTACAAAACTATCTAGACTACCTCTATACTTATTCACTTGTTCTTGCTTTTTTAATTTCATTTTTCTTTTATATGAGCCACTTAGATACTGTCTCGACGACATAATAATTGTTGTCAAAAACCGTTATTATTTTGTATTTACACACTACACAACTACACTATTAGTCCAAAATCGCAACGGCCGAAGAATAACATACGAATACTAAATAGACAAAGGTCTATGCATCTATGTCAACTTAGACGAGTTCACGAAACAATCAGATTAGTGAACGAATTACGAAATAACGATAACGAAAATAATAAATACTGAATCGCCTCCACGACTCACGAGTATTATCATTAACTAATAACTAATAAGTAATAAGAATAACTATAAATAGTAACCAACCCCGGCCCTCGCGACCCCTCTCACGACCACTCTGTAACATATCGGCTATCGCCGTTGCCAATAATTGTTATCAGCTCGTCAATAATTTATTATTAGAGTTACGATTTTACGAAAACGAATTTATATTAATTATAGCCTATAGAAAGTTCTATTGGATATTTAGAACACTTTTCTTGGTCAGCATTTATTAATTAACCATGATCATGATTTTATAATATTATTAAATATTAATAACTCGTGATGTAAATGTGTAATAATAAAATAATAGTATCTGTAGACTGTACCTAATAATTATAAGTATAAGTAGTAGATATAACCATCTCATTTTAAGCAATACGCATATACATAGATTTTTATAATAAAGTATCGGAAATAAAAATAATAATTATAAAATGTGAAAAAAAACTAAAAACAAATTTTTATTGTGGGGGCCCCGATAAATCGGGGGCCCCAAAGTTTCACTTTGTTAACTTACCCGCTAGTTGCGCCACTGACTAGTCAATATCACGTATCCGTGGATGGTTCGTACAGAACGCTGGCCGCCTGGGTCGTCGGATTTCACGTCACGCGATTACTTCCTACGGGATTCGTTAAAGATACCGTGTGTGCAGTCGTTGCCAGATACAATGAAGTGGCGGTAGCGGCGCGATAAAGGAAAACCAAGGGTTCTCCGTCTATTTCTATACGTTTATGGCACGATAACCGTGATTTATAAGTTATAACAAACGACCCGGCGCAACACGCCGCGCGATTGATACACAGAGCGACTAGTTTGGGCCAGTGTTGCCAATAAAGAAATCATGATTATGCTTTATGTAATTTCAAATAATGCCAGATAGCATGATAGAATGCTATTTTGTTATCTTTTAATTTTTAGTCTCGGACCTCGCTTCGCTCGGTCCTCGAATACTAACTATATACACTATTGCACTCTAGTTCTCTACTTCAACTTCACTAATTCAGAAAAAATATATCATCAAATTTAATATTAGCTATTTGAAATAGTCTATTTCTCTCCTACTTTTCCAATATTTAGATATTTAATATTCATATAGAAGTATAAAATGGCTTTAATTTTAAAAACTAAAGCTATTTCGGATTTTACTATACTTATCTGTTATCACATTTAATACTAGTACATGTATACCTTTAAGAACTGAAGTACAATAGATATAAAAAGTATATTGAATAACTGCCACAAGGAATACATTTTATTAAATAATACTGAACAATTAATAACAAATAACAATAAAAAAAAATTTAACTGTAAGTTATCCTTTTTGAGTACAATTCTAGTATAATACATTTATAATCAAAGATCACAGAATAGTCCTAAATCCACATGATGAGAGATTTACACTCTGAACTTGTTGAAGTATAGGAGAAAGAAAGAGCAAATAACACATATTCCGAAGAATATTTTATATTATCATTATTATCACATATTATTTTAGTTTTATGCATGGCTATAGATATGACACTAGTCTGTATCTATAGCGCTGTGGTCTTACGCTATTTTTTTTTTTGTAGTTACCGAACCGTTTATTGGCTGTACCATTACCATAGTACCTAATACCTTATTGATATCTTTAATATGGTACTCGTATAGTCGTATAATATATTAAGTATTGAGTATTGATTATTGACCAATGTTTATTATTTTCTTCGGTCATTTTTTTATGATGCTACTTTTTTTTTAGGAAATGACAAACATTTCGTTCGAAATGCCAAAAATAATGCCAAATGCTATTTTGAAAAATCAAATGCTAAATCACTTCTAAAAATGCCAATTTTGGCATCGAAAATGCTAAATTGGCAACACTGGTTTGGGCAACATTTACTGATAAGCGGCGCCGCCACCGTGCCAATTTATCTGGCAACGATTGTAGATACTTATCGCCATTTTTCTCGGCTCTAGATGAGCTGAAAAATCGGAATGAAACAGCGACGAGGAAGTATTTGAGGTGGGCGATGGGGCCGTTGACCTCTATCACTCGTATTGATTACGATAATAATCAATTAACAATTTAAAAATAAACATTTGAATTGCTTAATAAATTGATTTGTCATTTGCGGTTTTAGTGCATTACTTTTAGTTATCTAAAATGTATAAAGAAATTATAGTGACTAAATGTAAATAGTATGTATTATGCTTCACTGTATATTGTAATATTGGTATATTGCTTTGATAATAGACAAATAAGCCACCCTTCGGAAAAAAAAAATAGTCACCAATTTTTAAGTTAGAACGATCCTCCTTTGCACAGCACTTTGATCGGTGATTTCCTCAGAAGGGGTAGGAAGGGAGGGCTTAACCCACATTTATGTAAAGCTTGATGTTGTAATTTTTTCTTGTGCGCTAAAAATTGTATAGGTGACAAAAGAGCCAAATCCGTCAACAATTCACTATTATTGGACGCATTCGTGTGCGTGAGCCGGGAAATACCTAGTCCCTCCAACGAAACACAATATACATTACTATAATGCGTTTATACATCCATAAATAAAATATCCATGTTAAATGGTCAATTCTAGCTATTAACTATATGTCATTAGCTATTATATAATAATTACAATTTATGGGCTACGGGTGTTCGAATCGGGATTTTTCTATTGTAGTATAGTTTACAAATATTAACAAATATATATAATAGTTGGTTTCATATAATTAATATTTCGAGGAAGTCCAATACTTCCTTCTCGCGACTCCAATTTGGTCACACATTTCTCCCCTCTCATTCCTTCAATTTATCTCTAAATAACTCCCCCCTCTGTACTCTTCACTCAAATCCCCAAATCAGTGACATCTCCCATATCTTCTTCAGTTGCCCTAATCCAGGGGTCGGCAACCTTTTTAGTGTCAAGGGCCAAAAAATAAAAATATATTTTTTCACGGGCCATAATTTGAAATACACCTTTTTTATTGGAATCAAATATTATAATAATTTAAAATGTAAATTATTTAAGTACATCACTGTTTGATACATTAACTATCGAGGTATCTACAAAGTTATAATAATATAATTACACTTCATAATAATAATAAAAAGAAAAAATACATAGTAAAATGCAGTATACAATTGGAAAACAAAAATAAATGAAATAAATGAATAAATATTTACTTGATTTTTGAGTTTGAATAGCATTAACAAATTTATTGATAACAGGTTTTATTTTCGATTTACAAATTTTCAATACAGCGTTTAAGTGCCCATCAGTTAATCGTGAAGCATATTTGCTTTTCCGATATTTCATTAGTGAAAAAGTTTGTTCACGTATATAAATGCTCTCAAATATGGTCAAAATTTTTTTAGCAAAATATTTTATTTCCCAAATTATATCAGTGAAGATTACGTGTAGTGTAATATTTTTAAACTAATTATAAATTATTGTCACGGGCCGCATAAAATCGCTACGCGGGCCGCATCCGGCCCATGGGCCTCGGGTTGCCGACCTCTGCCCTAATCTATCTCTTGAGCGTCAAACATTAATTTCCTTTCTCAACCTTCATTCCATACCTTTTGACAAAAAAATTATTTTCTCCTCCCAACAGCCCAATATTATTCTTTCCACTTTATCCCTATTCAACCATTCGGGCTTTCTAATTTAACCAAATAATTACTGCCACTTTTTGTTAAACCTTATCCCTAACTGTCGAGATTAACTGTAATACAAAATCTAAAAAAAAATATAATATATAATAGTATAAAGAAATTAAAAATAATGTAATTCAGCCGTCAGGCCGATAATAAATCCTAATAGGTCAGACCACCGGGAACATCCCGGTATCCCTGTGGGCAGAGCCCAACTAAGGGGGGGGGTCTAAGGGGGCTGCATCCTCGGGCCCCGATATTATTTGGGGCCTCGGGCCCCTGTTGATATTTAATTATTAAAGTGGCATTTTGAAATAATTTTATGATAGTACTGATTACGTAGTTTTGTTAGTCACGTACCGTAATGGAATTTCTGAATTTATGATTATTCTCTAATCGATAAAATAAGCTATTAAGTTTTAAGATAAAGTTGGTCAAAAGCACTTTATATCATTATGATTACAATTTATCTTAACATAGGTACTAATTCAAAAATTTAGTGAACTAAAATCTAGAAAAAAAACAGTTGTCTTAAATTATTTAACAAATTATTTCTTTAATTATTATTTATTTTTTATTTTTTTACTATTGTGTTTATTATTGACTATGTTGAAAAATGCATTGCCACTTTAACTTTGTACACAATGTATATTATGATGTATATCAGTAAACATTTGTTTGAATTAAAAACTGTACCAACACTTCTTTATTTATATTTATATATTTAATTTCGTCGTTTTATTTATATATTAATTGTCATTAAATAATTACTCATAGCCTTATTATGGTATAATTGATTTATAATCTTATAAAATAAATTGAATATAAGATAATATAACAAATCTATATGGGGATTTATCGATTCCGCCGGAACACCTGGTTTAAAAAAAAATCATATATCGATTCCGCCGGCTATTGATTCCGCCGGCTACTGTTTATAAAAATCATTTATCGATTCCGCCGGCTATTGATTCCGCCGGCTACTGTTCATAAAAATAATTTATCGACTCCGCCGGCTAGGTACTATACATAGTACGCACAAAAATAATATAGTTTAGTAAATGGTTAATCATATTATTTAGTACTCTTTTTATCAATACATTGCCATTTAAATGCATTTAAATATTTAACATAATCTTTTTTATAAAATTTAAAGTTATTATACAAAATTAAATCATTTTTGCGTTCACTAGAAACAATAGTAAAATTCATATTTAATAAATAAATGATGTACACACATACGCAAGATCACCACACGACTGATTCTACGGAACACAAAAATGCAAGTCATATCTGAAATAAGATAAGATATTGGTAGTTGTGTTCGGGATTGTATCGTTTATTTTCGCTAACGAATATGATTAACCATTTACTAAACTATATTATTTTTGTGCGTACTATGAAGAGTACCTAGCCGGCGGAATCGATAAATGATTTTTATGAACAGTAGCCGGCGGAATCGATAAATGATTTTTATGAACAGTAGCCGGCGGAATCGATAAATGATTTTTATAAACAGTAGCCGGCGGAATCAATAGCCGGCGGAATCGATATATGATTTTTATGAACAGTAGCCGGCGGAATCAATAGCCGGCGGAATCGATACCAAATCGGCGGAATCGATATACGCCCATCTATATAGCATAAAGACTACATTCATAATATTCAAGTAGATAATTTTGAAATTTAGATAATAATTAATTTTGGGGCCCCGTTAGAAAATTCGACCCGGGCCCCAAAATTCCCAAGTTGGGCTCTGCCTGTGGGCCAGGTCGTCCCTGCTCGTTCAAGTATCGTTTTGTGTATCGATTCGAGCGCGTGCTAACGCGTCAACCGAAATCGCGCAATGAAGACGCACTAGTCGTGCGCTAATTAAACGGTTCGACGACAAGGGACACGGCGCGGCGTGTCTGACGATGTAACGACCGTGTCGCGAGCAGGCCGTGAGGCGTTCGACCGCGCTCGTACAGAGATCGAATTGCCAATTATTATTATTACGACGCGAGGAGTGTCGCAATTAACTTTGTTATTATTCCGTCACGAACGCACACGTCTGTGTTTACATAAATCTAATCGAATCCCGTCGTAAAACGACTTGTTTTCGGAACAGCCACGCGTGCACAACGACCGTCGCGGACGGCAGCGGGATATACGTACACTAATAATAATAATAATAATAATAATAATAATAATAATAACAACGACACTAAGGCGCAGAGTACAATTTATGATACCATAATATATTGTTATAACGTTGTTTCTATGAATAATGCAACAGCTAGACGTATGTATGAAGGTGGTGGCGGCGGAGACGGCCTGCCCCGGCACGCGTTATTTCGGCACCGAAACGTTTTTACGACGTGTTTCGGTCGGACGTACTCGTTATAATAGCACGACGCCGCCGCCCCCGCCGGTGCGTGTCTGTTGAGGGGTGAGTGATTTTTTTTTTTTTAGATTCAAAACATAAATATGTATTTAACATACGTATAACTTCCGTAATGAATCTCAAATCAAGGGCGTATTTCTTGGGGGGTTGGGGGCTATGGGGCGATCCCCCCTGGGCCTTTTCAATTTTTTTTTTTTGCCTTTTTTTACATTATCTATATTATATTATAATAATCATTAGAAAAAAATTACAAAATTATTTACAAGTCATAGATTATGATATAGGTGTGTAGTAATATATCGATAGAAACGCTCGGAATTTACCCGGCTCGTATCGTATCGATTTTATAACGATAGTTACTTTTAGATACACGTTATCTGATACTGAACGTTCGATAATTTTTTTTTGTTTGTTAAACACGAAATAGTAACGATATTACTGTAGTGCACGAATACGTCTTCACAGTTCACGTAGTACACTAGATGCGTGCAAAATAATAGATAGATTTGCAGAACACAAACGATTCAAAGAATTTGTTTTATAGAATAATAATTTTAATTAGTTTGTGCTCCATTTGAAATAATTTTTATTTATTTTTAATCCTAAATATTATAGTTAAATTATTTTTGTTTATTTTTTATTCCTCGACATTACAAGTCTAAAAGTCACCCCCCCCTGAAAATAGGGTCAGGGACGCCCTTGTCTCAAATCGTACATTTACGTTGGCGACTGGTTATTTTATGTTTATTAGAGCCTTCGTAACACGATTTTGCTCCGTAGTTAAAATATATTAACACTACGTTCGAATTTCAGGACGTATACAGATTCTGCCATCACCGCTTGTAAAACCCAAATATCGATTCCGCCGATAGAGAAAAACGATATTTACAACATTTTAGAAAATCGACGATTCTATTATTATCGTATTATCGTTTATATTGGTTTATTTGTATTACTAATAACCGTTATTCATACGTACATTTTTAATGAAATATTCCTGCGATTCTGAACGATAACCGTAGTAATCGACAGTCGCAGTGGCACCGATCCCTGAAAAATACACATCGTTGTAAAACCCATAAATCCTTCGTTTTGACTGAGAACCCAGAACATACTCGTATATTATGTGTATTATTATTTTCAATAATATGTTAATTACCAGCTGAACTAGTATTTTTCCTTTTTTATACGTGAAGACACAATTTCAAAGACGAGCCGCCACTGCATATACTCAGTGTTGAGCATTATCTAGATAAATTATCTAAATAATGTATCTAGATAAACAATTAATTATCTTTTATCTTATCTAGATAACAAACAAAATTCGTTATCTGATGAATTATCTTAGATGAATTATTGAGTTGTCTAACGTAATTCATCTAGATAAATAAATATATTTACTCAAAAAATTCGAAAAATTGAACTTGAAAGTTTTAACCCATTAAATTCGTATTAAATTAATAAATCATTGCACAAATACAGAACAATAACAAAGTAATAGGTAATAATTTTCCATGCCACTTTTATGTTATTTCTAAATTCTAATTATCCCGATTTATACAATTATACGGGCTACAGCCGAATACGTTGCAACGTTGTGTCGTCGACTCGTCGACGGCCGTGTACACCATAATCCGAAGTCCATAATTTATTATTGGGGATAATAATAATTAATATGATTTTTTTTCGGAGGGGGGGCAGGTATATTAAAATAATTTTATCTTTTTTCATCCAGATAAATAGTGTTTTATCTTTTATCTTTATCTAGATAATTTAGATTTTAACTATCTTCTATCTTTATCTAGATAAATTGTATCCAATTATCTTTTATCTTTATCTAGATACATTTTTAGTTATCTTTGCGCAACACTGCATATACTGCACAAATGAAGCTGCTGATCGTCTAGCTATAAATCGTTATCGGCCGAAATGGTGAAGATTCGATAGTATTATACCCACGTACGACCAACCGTATACGTATTCTAGTATTATAGTTATTAAAAAAAAACTATTTCGGCTCGGAATAAAACGTTTTTCGTTCGTGATGTACCGTGTTATTTATATTATCTACGAACAAGCCGTGGTATGAGAACCAAATTAACCATGATGTCAGATAATACTATCACTACGCGCAGACTAAAATGTCGACTTCAAGCGCTTTTGAGTTTTTTTTTTTTTTTAAGCTCGAGATACGATGTATAAAATTACGACGTATTGTCATCATACTACCCTCTTGTGCGTTTCGCAAATCAGCCCCGGCGGTGATTTCGATGCTTACATATTGTTGTGTTTACCTGTTCGACACGAACAATGCGCGCGAAACGCAAATATTTACCGGAACGAATTATTAGTCGTACTTCACGCACAGCTCGTTACGTAATTTAATTTTGTAACAAAAAGTATATTATACGCTCTTAAACGTATACATATATAATACGTATACATATACGCGTACAGTTCTTTGCTCTGAAATAGTTTTTCTTGTAAACAAATTTAAACTGTATTACACGTGTAGCGTTTACAAATATTCTGGGTAAACACGTCTTTAAAAAAAAAAAAAAAAAAAAAACAGAAACAAAAACGAAACCGAAAAATAACATATATAAAAAATAGGATTTCACGCTCGAGAAAATTAATTCAATTTTCCACAAATTCCATTTGGAAAACATTTTTTTTTATTCGCCACTGCGGCCCAGAGGTAATTATTGTGCTCGCGATTTTCTTCGTACGAACCTTATATAAAACACACAGCGCAGCAGCGTTCTCGCCGTTCTAATATCATACTCCTCGGCGTGTATCATCAACTCGCCGCCGGTGTGTTATACTCGAAGGTTTCTTTTTTTATTTATACATTCATAATATTGTAATTTATTCGTACGCCGCGTCGACGAATGGAAAATCCGTCGAGTATAGGTGGTACTTACGTCGTGAGATTTGATAATATCACAGTCGTGTGTGTACGCGCGAGTCTTCTCGTAGTTGTTTATGCGCTCGCGGTCGTTTTCGTCCGAACTGTATGGCGGGCGGGGTCAGCACTGTCGGGGATCCGCGAAAATCGCCAAAAATTTCCATTTCGACGCCGTTTATAAGATTTATTCCGATGGCTGCTCACACGTTTTATACATTAAACATCATCCGCGCAGTTGTGCGCGCTGAGTAGGGGGTGTACGGAAAATTCGCCCCGACAAGAACGAACACGACGGGTGGATTTAGCTACGCAGCTACGACACGGTTCGTATACCACTCCACCCACAGATCGTAGTCGGCGGCGTTCGAGCGACAACTTCCGGGACGACCCCGGTTCAGTGTTGTCGAAGAGGTTATGATTTTTTGTTTTGTTTCCTTTCTTGAGCCAAATATTATTTCGCATAAAAGATTCGGTCAGATTTTACGGTGACATCCCGTGGTCGTTGACAACGTCTTCGTCACCGTCACGAGAACAGTCACCAATCGACATTTGAGACGGGAACGTGAACGGGAAATGAAATTCGCCATCACTACGTAGAAAACTGCAGAGAAATGATTTATACCCAGTACAATATTAGTCCTACCAAGTGGTCGAAATTCGTCTGGAAAATCCGTATTGTTTTAAACCGTTGTACTCACACTGAACATACACACATTACTAGGGCTAGGATTTATATGCATTTGCATGTTTTTTTCCTTATGTCCAAATCGATTGTTTGTCAGATTTGTCCACGATTTTGCTTACTCTCGTTTAAATAAAATCAATTTTTTTTTGCATATTTTTGCATATTTTGAACACAATGCATATAATTGCATATTTATAGATTTTAAGGTTTTTTATTTTTTTTTAACTTAAATTTTTAAATTTTTATAAATTATTGTTAATTTTAAATGGCGTTTATTTCATAATACCGATAGTTTTTGGTTTATCCGTCAAATTGTAAATATATAGTATAAATACTACCCATCTAATCTTATCTTATCAATTAAAAAATCAAAAGAATTGTTTGAAGACAAACATTTACGAAATGATTTAGATTATTTAAAAAGTAATTTTTGTTTTCTCATCCAAGCTATTACTAACCTAGAAAAAAGTACTCTATCCCTTGACGAAGGTTTAAACACTATTTTAAATGTGAAAGATAAACTGAATAAATGTAACGGGAGAGCAGCAGAATTGGTAAAAACTAAAATGGATTTTCTACTAAAAAAAAATAAGGGATTTAAAACTATTAAAAATTCATAGAATTATAAACGGTGAATATGAAAATGAAGAAGAAAATATTGATATTAATCTAACTCCAGAGAAAATCGCGTCATTCAAATATGCACCAATAACCTCGTGTGATGTGGAAAGGAGTTTTAGTCAGTATAAATCTATTCTACGTTCAAATCGCCGGTCGTTCATATTTGAAAATTTGAAACAACATATCATAGTAGCGTGTAATAATAAAAACTAATATTTAATGTAATAATAATAAATTATGAATTACGATAAAAATATGTATCTAGAAATAATAAAAATTTGTTTTTGCATATTTTTGCATATTTTGGTAAATCAAATGCATATTTTACTATTAGTTATTGCATATAAATCCTAGCCCTACACATTACGCATAAATATCACACCAAACATTTAGAAAAAGCCAAAAACAGCAAGCTTATTCGAACGAAAATGTGTAACTTTTTTTTTTTCTTTACCTAGCGATCGGTTAATCTTGGTAGAAATCGTTTTTCTTGATTCGGCATTGGCTCCGTATGCACAGCTTACGCTCCAAAGTTACCAGTCTTACGAGTATATCATTGGACATTCCATACGAAAAAAACACCAAAACTTTGAAGCGTTTTAATTCACTCCAACGCCAACACACGTATAACATTTGATTTTTCTACGAGTCTACTGTATAAAACCTTACCAGAGTGATATACGTACATATATATATATTATATTTTACCACTACTATGATTATTTTTGTTGATACTGAAAAAAAAAAGCCGTTCGCGTATTAACGTATAGGTATCTTATACTATAAAACGAGCAAGGAATTGTATGTACCTATGTACCTATTTCCAGTCATGCCATCTCGAAAACGGCTCTAACGATTTTTCTTATATTTCATATATAAAGAATTTTCGACCTCAGGAATCCAATGGACTTAGTCAAAATTTCAAGAAAATTTCATTTCTATGAGTTTTCATAAAAATTCTTTATACAGTAAAAGTACAGGAGAATTATTAGTTACGCCCACTTTCTTTAATACACACACTTTCTAAGCGCATCTAATGAACAGCCGCTCTTTTATTTTAAAAAGCAGATGGAACCTAATTTACACATCAATTGAAAGAAATGTAGAGGCGTAACCAAATAAATTATTTAAAATTTTTTTCGTATTCTTTTTATGAAATCGAAAATAGCCCGGCCACGATTTTTTTTTAATTTAGGACTTTTCAAATTTAAAAAAATTGTTGTTTCTATTAAATATTTAAAAAGAGCATATAATGCTAAACTTTTCCATTAAATATTTAAAAAAAGCAGATAATTTTTAATTTCTTTTTTTAGGGATACGTAAATAATGGCCCAGATCTGGGATCTGGGGCATTCTTTTTCGCAGCCCGAAAATACGTGCTTTCTGGCCGCTGACAAGAAAAAATATTTTAAGTAAATAATTAGCTGTTAATTATTTAAATATTTTTAAGAATGTTAAAAACGAATCTTAAAAGTAAACGATTTTTATTTTTAAAAAGATTAAATTTTTACATAAATATAATCTACTTTTAAGATTGAAAAAAAATGTATTCTTCAAAAAAAAAAAAAGAAGAATTTTTAAGAGATTTTAGTTTCGTTTAATTAGTCTAGACAATAATTGTCTATTCAAAATTGTTTAGTTTTTTTTTAAACTTAGTAGGGTCAGTTTCAACAAAATACACTGAAAGTATCCTCAGTTTACTGTTTTTTATAATTAAAAAATTTTTCTAAAAATTGACAAAAAAAACTATTTAAGTGCGATCGGAGATCGGCCTTCATGGTACTTATAATATAATTTGAGTAATCGACGCGACTATTATATGAGTGCAATTTTAAACGAAATTGTGTACTGAAAACTTCGTCACTCGGGAATCGGTGAAGAAACCAACCAGACTCGTAAGCAATAATTACGTATACGTTTTATGTCGCGACGGCACGAAAAAAAATTAATAAAACTGTTTGAAAGCGAAAACTTCGGTGGGGCCATCGCGGACGTTTAAACGCGTGTATCAATCGAGTTACAGTAACTACTGTTATCCCGTCGAGATTACAGGTCGATGTCGGACGTTGCGATATTGATTTTACACTGTTCCAAAATATAATCGGCTTGTATACTACACGGAGTTAATATTGGAAAATCTCGACAAAAACATCAAATAGTTCACGCACCACTGGACGGTCATGGCATAGTACACGGGATAGAACTGTGATCAATTTTTTTGTTTTTATTTATTTATGCGTTCAACCCGTGTCGAATGCACGCTGCGTATGAACACATGGCGTTTTCGCATAGTTTTTTCGTCAGCGTAAAACTATACCTAACACCAATATGGTTTATGGGGGAGATTTTTTGTTTTGTTTCGAACACAATATATTTGTCTTATTAAAGTTTTCGTCTGTTCGATAAACACTATAAAATATTACAGTCATAACGTCTTCATGTGATGAAATGTAATATTTTTCCTGAAAACTTAGCTGTTTTACATTTGCATAGTTGAACCAGAATTTAATTTATAATTGGAATTAAAAAATCGATTCTAGAAATTAAAGCGCACGCACAGGACAATAAAAAACTTAAAAGTTTACGAAAATAAAAAAGTGAAAATTATTTATTTTTTAAGAAAATTTAGTTTTTTTTTATGGTGCACTAAATCACAAACACGACAAAAAATCAAATTTATGCGCTGTAAATATTTGAAAAAAATATGGACCAAACTAGCTTGAAAAATCTATCTGGAGTTCTTATGGTGACGTATAGGGACTCAGAAGACTAGAGCACACACGTAGCATCTATACCATGGGTTCCCAACTTTTTTGACTCTGCGGACCACTTGGAGAACTTTCAATATGTCACGGACCACCTCAATTTCAGTCTTTATTTTTCTTATTGACAAGAATGAATTTGTTTTACATATTTTAGAATTTAGGTCATGACTAAATTAAAACCAATGAAATTCATCAATATCAGGATTATAATAATGTTTATGCTTGATCAATTTTGAATAAAAGTTTAAAACTATTAACGTTTAATGCAAATTCCTATTATGAAAAAACTGTACATCATAGTGTAATATTTATCATAGGTAAACTAAGTTGTCGGAAACATGACCAAATAACTAATGCGATTTTTCGAAGCTTAGGGTACGCAATAGTGTATATCGCTTTTTAATATAATAATATATCGCTTTTTTACACCAAAACTCTTCGATATTCATGCAAGATTCAAACGTATCCTTACAGTTTTGATCGTTTTGCTATTCTATCAAATCTTCCTGGTTATCATCACGTACCTCGTCGACTTTAACAATAAAAGTGTTCCGAATCATATATCGGATACTTTTCGTTTCCGAACCATTATATCCTGGGAAATACCAATTAAATTCATCTTTAAGCTTTTGCAAATGATGTCAAACGTTTTGCTGGACCTTAACTGTGAGTTCCCCCCCCCAAAAAAAATATGAAGTATTTTTAAATTTTGTAAGCATGGCTCACGGACCACTACACAATGTCTTGCGGACCGCCAGTGGTCTGTGGACCATAGGTTGGGAACCTCTGATCTATACAGACGGCATTGGTGCGTTCGAAAACGCTGACGTATTCTATTATAATACGGTATGAGTAAACTATACACATACGTATAATATTTATTGACACTTCGTATATTAGCTGTATGCAGGGCCGGATTTAGGGGAGGGCAATCGGGGCGACAGCCCAGGGGCCTCCACAATAGTGACTTTGGAAAAAGGAGCATTCAAATTACAAATGCACTGTCACCCCACCGCGCCGTCCTGTCGAAAGTGGCCAATAGGATAAAAATAAATTTAACACTGAGTGCCGATGGGTAATTCCGTGAAATTCGATGTCACCAGCATGTTTGTTTATCAGTCAATCCGAACGCTCATTTTCAAAAATGAAGATTATAAAAATTGGCTTCGAACCACGATGGGACAAAACCGTCCATCAAAACTTTCTCTCCTGAGCATCGGAAGCGATTTATTTCGGGAACTGGATTTCAGCGAACTTATCAACGACTTTTCAGTGAAAAAAAGCTAGAAAGGTTCCGTTTTTTAACACTGAAATTTAATTTCTCGTTTCCGATTATAATTATATATATGTTTGTTAAATACTAATAAAAGAAAAATAATTTAAACTTTGAAAAAAATTGTTATTAAAAAACAGGCCTCCAGTCCTCTAAATCCGGCCCTGGCTGTATGTAATAACGGGGGACGACCGTTATACTTAATACGAATAAACGACGTTAGGCTGTAGCTTTTCGGCAGGATGAGAAATATTGCTGTCGTTTAAAGAGTTTGCGAGGATAGAAGGAGAAAGGGAATGAAACGTAATAAAAAAAAAAAAACAAAAAGAAAAAAAAAACAAAACCCTGTGGAGACGAATTCGACGAGAACGATTTTGATCTGTGTGCGCGAGTGTTTGTTCGTGTACTCAGCGTTATGCCGGGTGGAGGCCTGCTAGCTAGCACCTTTAAAACTCGCGGTTGATTAATGACGGTCGTTAGACAGACGAAACGAAACGCGCTTACGGAGGGAGAGAGAGAGAGAGAGAGAGAGAGAGCGAGAGAGGGGTGATAAGGAGAGGAAATGACGAGAAAAAAAACAATAATGGTATGCGTTCGGAGACGAGACTGACGCGATGAGGAGGCTGGGCGAAACAGCAGCTGCACCTGGTTGATATATAAGGCGGGGTAAGTACGATGGAAAATCGAATTTATCGGATCTCCTTGTTTGCCTCCGTTCGTAATAATGTTGTCGGGTCGTCGGCCGTCCAGTGCGACGACGACGGAATCGAACTCTGAACGACGCACGTCAGCCACCACCTGCCGCATCGATGATGATATTATTACGACTTGGTGGCGATATTTTCCATCGCACGCCAAAACTTCTTCGTCTCGTCGCAATACCACTACCGTGTAACAACAACAACAACAACAACAATTACCGTCTCTAATTGTTGCACGCGAGAAGAGGTGAAAACTATTTATCACATTGCCCCACGAACTCAACCGTCACACACACACACACACACACACACACACACACACACACACACACACACACACACACACACACACACACACACACACACACACACACACACACACACACACACACACACACACACACACACACACACACACTAGCACATGATATCACGCGTGCTCCGAATCGATAACGAACAACACTCGAATTCGAATTAGTGAGCGCGTGATATTTTGTCGGTGATTAATTTCGACTTGTCGGGCAGCTCACACGACCGACGGTTAACAGACGCAACACTAATACATTTAAGCGTATGAGCGTGCGCTTCTGGCTTGTAAAATAGTCACGTGGACCCATCACCTCTGTTTTATCTCGTGCCACGCCGTCTAGTATTTTCCGTCGCATAAATGTTTGTATATCATTTTTTTTTTTCGTTCAACTCCTGTGCCATCCGTGAACATCATAATACGACAATATAAACATCTTCGTTGACAAGCTAACCGTATGCGTATCGCACGTTTTCTGAGTATTATCTTCGCTGTGGAATGTGTGTCTGGACGAAATGTCGTGAAGATTTGTTTCCCTAGTACCTTAAGTCTTTCTCATCCCGGACTCTTTTAAAACAGTTTTACGATATTTTTTCACAGATTCTCATTTTTGTAAAAATTTTCAAATTCGACAATTTTAACTAATTTGTATAGAAACTTTCCATTTTTTAATATACGTTTAGATTTAAAATATATTTGACTGTAGTAAACAAACTTATTAACATTTGAACAATATGACCGCGTGCAGTTAATAACAAATAAACACAAATTGTAAGAATACAATGTATATTTAAAACGATTTTTCTTTTTTTTCAACTACATTTTTTTTACACACATTTTTTATAGTGTTTAAGGTAAAACTATAAATTGAATTTGTTCGTTAATTGTTTAGTAATTTATATTTTACATAAAATTAGTGAATTTTAAATATCTGATAAGACTTCAAGATTGTATTATATACGAATACAATAACTAACAAAAGGATTTTAATGCACTTAGTATTTTGTCAAGGGTTGGAGGGGTAAAATCGATTCATTTAAACTGCCGTTGAAGGCGAATTGAACCATTATTACTTAGTTTTTCGACAGTTTTTCCTCGTGCCTTAAAAAACTATCAAGAATAAAGAAACATGACTTATTCAAAGTAGGTACTAACTAGATACAATTTTGGATCTTTAGAGATGATGGATAAACCTTTGAACAAATTTAAGTGTACCAAAAAGTATTTACAGAAAAAAAACATCATTGTAAAACAAATAGATGCTTCATTTTCCCAGAGTCTAAAAATATAGTGTTTTTATAACATCTATGACTGATGGCGTTTTCAATTTTTTGTTATATCTCGTTCAATATTTAAAATTAATAAACTGTTTTCGTTGAGTAAATTCTAATGTTCTTGTTCAATTTCCTATTCGGCTCGTAAGAAAAAAAGTGTCTACGTCTTGCAGAACTTACTGAAATCGTTATAGCGATTGAATACCAAGATACTATTTGTTCAATCATAGTACCATCGATAACATTCATCGTGGTGATAATTATTAGTATTGTTATCATCGAACTATTTTGCTTCTATAAAAATTTGACGCGAAATATTTTAAAATACAAGTGCTAAAATAATGAAATCAAACAACCATACCAACAGTGGAAAAACAAAATATTAAAACCGAATATTCGAGTATAAATCAAGAACAATAATTATAGTTTAAATGTTTTGGGGTACTAATTTTGAGTCTGAAGACGCTCGATAACTCCTAGAACCCTCTAGCCTGCACCTACGTACGGTACTGTCGTTAATATCATACCGAATTATTTTTTTTAAGTTTCATGTGATCGTTGATCGGCGTGGCTACGGATCGAGGACGCACTCGTGAAATCCTTCGCAGGGTCCGTCGAAGAATGACTTTTTATTGTTTTCTTTTCAGCAAGACAGCGCGTGAAATGACAAAAAACCTCAGACCACCGTCGCGCGAATTATAAACCACAAATGGTCTAAAGCAGCGGTTCCCAAACTTTTTTTTCCGCGGTGCCCTTTTAGGGGCCCCAAGTTAGCCACGGTGCCCTGTTGTATATAACGTGAAAGACAGAATAAAAAATTACTCATTGATAAACAGTTTTATTAAACCTAATACAATCTAAGCATTCTAAGGTACACAGCTAATTTATGTATAAATGAATGCATTTAAAACTTAAAAAAAGATAAACAAATAAAAATAATTGTAATTATGATTATAGTTATTACATGAAAATATTCAAAATGATAAATATTCACATAGGTATGATTTTATCTGAAATAACATTTACGAATTCACTTATAAGGTTAAACGAATTAGAATGTTCGAATATACAATAGAAAATATTGCATTGTTTGCTATAAAGTTTTTACGAAAACAATAACGAAAAAAATGGATACATTTTAAACTATTTGTTATGAACCCTAGACCACGGTGCCCTTAGAAAGTGTTCGCGGTGCCCCTAGGGCACCGTGGTGCACAGTTTGGGAACCGCTGGTCTAAAGCGAAGCGTACGATGTTTTTGAGTCTAGTGTCAACAATTGCATGCCATACGGTCGGCACCACGTCTCCTCCGAAGTCGTTAGAAAGATTACACGGCATCGTTCACGGATCATCGTTCACGTCAACACATTTCGACCGACACGGATCGTTTGAGTAGTTGTCGGCGATATTGTTTTCGTTGCGCCAAAGAGGCCGCCGACGTCGTACTGGAAACCGGAAACAACGTCGGCTCTTACGACCGTTTAAAATCGTGTAGCATATTATACACATGTAAATACGAACGTTTTATACATGCACTCGCGTCCGCAGCGTAGCGGCAAGTATGTGTTATAATAACAATGTACATATTTTCATGTATTGTAATATCGTGCGTACACGTCGCCGACGCAGCCACTTCCTGAGTTTTATCTCGCGTCGGCGTCTTAGTCGTATATAGTAAAACATTAAAATGTCGGGTCTTTTTATTTATTTATTTATTTTTATTTTTATTTTTTTTTTTTGAACTTTAATGTCCGACAGCATTTCGTAGTGTATTACGTCGTAAAACTGCGCGAAAACGATATAAACGTACACGGCTGTAACCTATTATCGCAAAATATGACTAAATCGCAACCTAAATAGCACCGCGAACCGAAACACTGATAAGCGCGAGAAAAAAATCGTTTTAAAATCCTATAAGTGCAAATAATTTGCGTTAAAATTAATAAAGTTCCATTAACTTCATTGAAATAAAATCATAAATTAATGGGTTGGGGGTTATAAAATTGGTATTAAATGTATAACGGTGATATGATTTCGGACCATTGGTAGTTATAGCTACGAGTAGTGATTTTTTTTAATCAGATTTTAAGCCAGATAAATAAATATTTAGAACATATTAAAATAAATATCCGAAATAAAACTTAGTGCTATTGAAATCAATAACTGTTATTTTTTTAAATGGAAAAAGACAGTATTTGGAAACTAAAATATATGATGAGGGTCGAATTTTCCGTAGACAAAATCAGTTGATAAAATTTCATTTTACACGTTTATCCTTTTCGAACGTACAAAATAACAGATCAAATTTATGTTTTGGACTTCTGAAAGAAATAGGCCTTTCCGTTTTTGAGTTTCACACATTTACCCACATATTTACGCATACACATTTATTTATTTATTTATTTATCAACGGAAATAATTTCCAATTACAAGTACTACATACAATTTTAAATATAACATAATAATACAATATAGTTATCAACAAGTGGATACTACAATTAATAATAATAATAATAATAATAATAATAATAATAATAAATAGGCTTATAGGAGAATATAAAAATTAATATAATAATACAATATAATTATCAATAAATGGATAATACAAATAATAATAATGAGTAGGCTTATTGGAAAATATAAACAATAATAATTATTAAATCATTCTTAGAATACATATTATAAATGCCGATAAGGATTTATTAAAAAAATCAAGATTTTTCATTGAATTACCAGCAGACATTAATACATTTGATGGTGAATTTAACATATAATTTGTTTTGGTATATTTTATATAAAAAAGATTCTAAGTCGACTGTTTATTGGATTTATTTTAATGTTTATATTTTGCAGTAGTTCGAGACAATCAATCAAATTATTAAGTATTTTGAATACAAATTTTAATTTTAGCTGCATGAATCGTTTTTCTAATGTGAACATATTAAACAAATTTATTGTGATGTCATAAGGAGAATTCGGAGGTCTATAAATATGACATTGAACACATAAAATTCTTATGAAGTTATTTTGAATTTTGTTTAGATCTTGTTTCTGTGTTACAGAATATAGATGCGAAATAAGTAGTGCATAATCAAAATGGGAACGAACTAAAAAATTATATAAAGTTATTAATGCAGATTTATCTGTAAATTTTCGACATGAACGTTTTAAAAACCCAAATTTTGCAGAAGCTTTATTTCTAATATAATTTATATGACAATGTTTAGGTGACATGTTTAGGTCACAACCACGACAGCGCCGATTCGTTTACTAAACGAACGGCTTATAATCAGTGTTGGGACTTATCTAGATAAATTTATCTAGATAAATTATCTAGATAATTATTTAGTTATCTTTTATCTTATCTAGATAAATAATTTCATTTTATCTAAAAGATTATCTGAGATAAAAATTTCATCCATCTAGATAAATTTATCTAGATAAATTATTACTCTAATTCTCTATACAAAAAAAAAAAAAAAAAAAAAATACATATTGGTTTTTATTGTCAATTAATTTTTTTGATAATTAATACTTTAAATTTGACTTTTTAAGTCATCTGAGTAAAAAATTGTATGTTCCTAATAATACTATATACCTATTGGCTATAAGGTATTATTCATTATTTATCTTTTTGCTAGGGGCCTGGAACTTGGTAGGTGCTCAAATATAGAGTAAACCTACAGTTCATTGTTATGTTGTGTTGATGACTCGTCATTTTACCTGTGGTATAATACTGAGATAGGACCATAGACAAAAATATCCCTCCCTAAAATTTAGTGCTAGTGGCGTCACTGGTTGAATGCCTAAGAAGTGAAGAGTAGTTTTATACTTACGTCTCAACATTATGCCCTACGCCCCTACCCTAGAAAATATTGAAATGATGACCCTGCTTTAAAGTAGGAATTAAAAAAAATTATCTATTTTTTTATCTAGATAAAAAGTATTTATCTTTTATCTTTATCTAGATAAATTTTGATTTAGTTATCTTTTATCTTTATCTAGATAGTTTTTTGTCATACTATCTTTATCTTTATCTAGATAAAAAAGTACTTATCTAATCCCAACACTGCTTATAATACAAGACGATTTTACTATAATTTGTATTATTATTAATTAAATCGTACCTGAATGTGTATAATACGACACACGTGCGCGTGCAAATTATTATGGGAATACGACAACACGACGCGCGACGGTCGATATATTGTGTTGAAATCAGACTCGGTGTTACGCGCATACCTGTCACCAGCTATCGTCACGAATTATTTACATGAAATTAAAGTCATGCCGGACATTTGATATAACGAGACTGTGGAGGTTTACTCGTCCAGAGAGGTAGACAGAGAGATAGAGAGAAAGAGAGAGAGGCAGAGAGAGAGAGAGAGAGAGGGAAAGAGAAAATAAAAAATTAGTTTCGACGGACGTGTGGATAGATTTTTGTTCAACCGGAATACATATTATACGCCGATATCGGATTTCGTGCGCGTGTGTGTGTGTGTGTGTGTGTGTGTGTGTGTGTGTGTGTGTGTGTGTGTGTGTGTGTGTGTGTGTGTAAACAACTATATTAGCTTTTATAAGCGACTGGGATAATTTACAACACATATAATATATTATAAAGTGTGTATATATGTACTTAAACCTCGTTTGAAACACGATAGCGGACAGCCGCGTAGTATATACGTATATATAAACACCTATAAAATGTATATTTTAAGCGTACGCCGCCGTACCGTATCGATGACGGCGTATTATATCGGTCCGAGCGACGCGTCGGGTCGCAGCTTTCGGCCGGGTCGGAAAACCAGTCACGACGAATGAGATTGTATTGATTTACGTCAGTTAAAAAAAAAAAAAAAAAAAAGAGAGAATACGTGTTTGCTTACGATATTCAAATATCAAAAGATCTTCATTATTATCGCCAATTGGAATCGATCGTCAGTGAGACGTATCACGAAAACGTCTCGTACGTGCGTTATTATGTGGGTCAAAATATCATTTCGAACCCGTCCCGATATAATTTTATTACGTAACGCACTACCGGTTCAGTGATACACAGAAACGTTGTGATCGGACTGACGGAAAATGACGTCCATTACGCCAGCCCCTCCCCAACTAAAAATACTCAGATTTTTATTATGTTTAATTAGTACGTAATTTGTATGAATTTGTACGACCATTTTTGGAATTTGTACGCAATTCGTTCGTCGGTAAAAATTGATTTTATGTGGGAGGGGCTGGGGTAACGTTACTCCAGCCCCTCCCGGCTCTCTAAACACACGTTTTACAAAGTTTATACATGTAAATAATTAGTACGTAATTTGTATGAATTTGTACGACCATTTTTGGAATTTGTACGCAATTCGTTCGTTGGTAAAAATTGATTTTATGTGGGAGGGGCTGGGGTAACGTTACTCCAGCCCCTCCCGGCTCTCTAAACACACGTTTTACAAAGTTTATACATGTAAATAATTAGTACGTAATTTGTATGAATTTGTACGACCATTTTTGGAATTTGTACGCAATTCGTTCATTGGTAAAAATTGATTTTATGTGGGAGGGGCTGGGGTAACGTTACTCCAGCCCCTCCCGGCTCTCTAAACACACGTTTTACAAAGTTTATACATGTAAATAATTAGTACGTAATTTGTATGAATTTGTACGACCATTTTTGGAATTTGTACGCAATTCGTTCATTGGTAAAAATTGATTTTATGTGGGAGGGGCTGGGGTAACGTTACTCCAGCCCCTCCCGGCTCTCTAAACACACGTTTTACAAAGTTTATACATGTAAATAATTAGTACGTAATTTGTATGAATTTGTACGACCATTTTTGGAATTTGTACGCAATTCGTTCGTCGGTAAAAATTGATTTTATGTGGGAGGGGCTGGGGTAACGTTATCCCAGCCCCTCCCGGCTCTCTAAACACACGTTTTACAAAGTTTATACATGTAAATAATTAGTACGTAATTTGTATGAATTTGTACGACCATTTTTGGAATTTGTATGCAACCCCCTCCTGAGTTATAATCGGAAAACCCTTTTTCCCGTGTCGCCCGCCCCCCATGCGGAATTTTCCACTTTTTTCTGCTCGAAAATATTAAACGCCATTTGTATGAATTTGTATGACCATTTTTAGAATTTGTATGCAACCCCCTCCTGAGTTATAATCGAAAAACCCTTTTTCCCGTGTCGCCCCGCCACAATTCGGAATTTTCCACTTTTTTCTGCGCGAAAATATTAAACGCCATTTGTATGAATTTGTATGACCATTTTTAGAATTTGTATGCAACCCCCTCTCGCGTAATAATTTAAGAATATATCTAGTAACCCTAATAAAAATGTATTTGTTAAAAAAATTTTTATTTGTTATTTATATATATATATATATATATCACGGTTATCTACACAGGTTGGCGCACGGCGTGTTATCGCTGGTCGATGCGGCGAACACAGTGAACTATTAGCCCTAGTAGTCAGTGGGCCTACATTTACATTCGTATGTACTGGGAAATCGAAGATTTTTTATTCAAATTCGTTATTATCGTCCTAACGACTAAAATTACGAATTAAAAACATTCCACAATTATTGTAAACCGTGAAAAGGCGATTATGACTGACATCAGCAAATAATAATCAAAATTAATTGGTAAAAATATTTTTAATGATAAAATTAACATAAAATTTATATACCTAAATAATGTTTGATTTAGTTAACTAAGGCAGTGTTTATTATAAAAAAATGCATACATTGGTATCTCTTATTTATTTTATAGTGTTTGTTATTATTTGTTAAATTAATTAATTAATTAAATCACGTGTATTATGTACTGTTACTCCCTACACCACCACAAGCTTAGCTTAAAGGTGTAGGTAATTTTCATTATTTCTTTAAATTCTTTGTATTGTGTTTTTCAAATAATAAAAAAAAATTATAAATTCAATTCAATTCAAATAATTAATGACTACAAGTCTTTCTTACCCAGTTATAATTTATTTTATTTATAAAATATCTGTAAAATAAAATACCGAATAAACATAATATGTTATTATTAATTTGTTTATTACTTATTCTTTATGTAATAAAACCTATTTAGTAGTTGGTTAATACTTAATATGATGTTAGTAGAAAGTTTTCCTTCATACTTATTGACCAAGATATAATGATTTATGTTAAAACCCAATAATTCAAATTGTAAAAATACGTAACAGCAATATAATGTTTGGAACAAACATAGGTATTGTCGTTTACAACAAAGTTTTTCCTTGGAATAGCTTTTTTCCATTTTTGCCGCAAACCAGTATCTTTTGGTGCTGAAAACTGTGACACCTTTTTTGTGTTGCTTTTGTAGCCTGAAGTACATTAAACTATACAACACTAAGCCACCATCGCAATAAAACTACCTACTACCAATTATGTAATGACAACAATACAAAATAATGTCGAAATTCGAAAATTATTTTGTTCTATGTCATGCATTAAGAATGTACTCATGTTATCTCTAGGTTAGGTGTCGGTTGTGTTCTTATCACCTTTTCACGGTCTACAATAATTATTGTGGAATGTTTTTAATTCGTAATTTTAGTCGTTTGGGTGATATAACGAATTTGAATAAAAAATCTTCGATTTCCCAGTATATATAAATGTAAACGTAGGCCCACTGACTACTAGCGCTAATAGTTTACTACGGTCACCGCATAGACCACCCGTCTGCATTAGTATTATAGTGGCGTGCGCCAACCTGTGTAGATAACCGTGATATATATATATCTGTGTGTGTATATATCTGTGTGTGTGTGTGTGTGTGTGTGTGTGTGTGTGTGTGTGTGTGTGTGTGTGTGTGTGTGTGTGTGTGTGTGTGTGTGTGTGTGTGTGTGTTTATGTGTGTGTACACTGTACAACGTAGGTACATTTAGAAATATAGTATTTTTTATAATTTTTGAACGTTTGAGTAATTTATAAAATAGTTATAATTAAAACATATTTGGAAAAAAATTAATTAAACTGTAATCAACTTGTTAAAAATTGTTCAATGCATAGTTATAAATCTATACCTATTAAAAAATATTATGAATAAAAATAAATAAAATAAAAATAATAATAAAAACAAAAAACAAAAATAACGGTACGATCGACATTGAACGAAAATAACATGGATATTTTATATATATATTAGCTAATTTGTACGTTATTATCTCCATTAGAAACTTGTACAAGCATATTATTAATAATATCTATATGAACGAAATACATTATTACCTACAAAATAATTTGTACATTTTCAATTTGATACATTTTATAGAAATTTCAACTTTAAGTGCTTATTAAAAAAAATATGCCAATGTGTTTTTAATATTTTTCAACTGCTGTTAATTGTAACAGTATATCAGTAGAGTTTTGTGTTAGATTTACACTAGCAAAAACTTACAAGGAACCTTGTATTTTATTTTCAAGTTTTTTGCCAGAGCGAAAAATTTTTTATCGACATTAATTAAAAAAAACTCATATAATCGAACATTTCTTAAGCCTATAAATAGCTCAGCATGAGTCAAAATATTATAAGAATAATATTATAATATTATAAGTAGACGAGAAAAGTGTATTGTTGTTTTATATTTGTAATTTAGATGGCCATGACCCATCCATTATCCCCACTGGAAATGCCCTAAGACTTCTGAAATTTCCTTTTAGAAAAAATTTTGAAACAAACTTGGGATATTAACAAACCAAGATATTCACAATATGTTCATTTAAATTTGAATTTTAGTGTAAAAGGTGTTTATAGTGTATTCTTTAAAATGTATAAATGGAAAAAATAAATAACTCAAGCATTCAAAAATTATTAAAAATACTACTATATTTCTACATGTACCTACGTTGTACTCACACACACACACACACACACACACACACACACACACACACACACACACACACACACACACACACACACACACACACACAGGCCCGCGCTAACTAGGTGTGCGAGGTGTACGAAAAACAAGGGCGGCAAAAAGTGGTAATATTCCAGGGGCAGCAAATTTTAATATCTACCTAAGTTTTTGGGAATTAATTTTGATTTTTGACGCTGAGGCGTTTAGTAGGTATCGTGTGGTTCTATCGTCTATCAATATGTTTTTGACATGCAATTCGTAATAAATATACAACATAATACAATATAACAAATAAATATAATAATTTATAAGAGGATAGTAACTAGCGACATTGTGTACAATTTATACTATATATTTTATTATTATTATATATAATAGCTTCAAAAGTGTGGCTGTAATGCTGTATCGAGTTATTTAAACAACTTAAAAATAAATCTGTAAAATTTCGTCTGTCCACGGGAAATACCCAAGATAAGCTGAGCACTAGACACTATAGTAATATAATATGTTTTAGAGATGATTGAAAATTTAAAAGAATACTTTACAAAGAAAAGAAGTGACGAACATTTTTTAGATATTATCTCAAAGTCAAAAAAGTTATCTTTAGATGTAAACGGAGACACTATATTTCCAATAGAAAAAAGACTTAGGAAAAGAAAGAAACATTTTGACTATGAAACTGAAGATGAACCCATAATTTTATTGATCCACAAAATAGTTTTAAATGTAAGTTTTACTATACTATTTTAGATTCTACTTTATTGTCACTTAATGAAAGATTTGAGTTACTTAGATCAAATTCGGATATATTTTTAATATTTTATTCAATTAAGAATTTAGTACAAATGTCTGATAAAGAATAACTCAAACATTGTAATGATTTACAAGTACATCTTACCGATAATGTCCTTAATGAATCTGATATAAGTGGTCCTGAGTTGTATGAAGAAATTATATCATTAAAAATTCATTTAAAATTAGATTACAATTCTCATGATGTTTTAAATTATATTCATACAAATGGCTTATCATCATTTTCCCCTAACATGTGTATTGCCCTACGTATTTATTTAACAATGCCAGTTAGTGTTGCTACAGGAGAAAGATCTTTTTCAAAGTTAAAAATAGTCAAAAACTACCTTAGATCAACCATGAATCAAGATAGATTGACTAATCTGTCAATTATTTCAATTGAACATCAATTATGTCAAAGTGTGGACACAAAATCATTAATTGAAAAGTTTTCAGCTGTAAAAGCTAGAAAAGTTCATTTTGTTTAAGTTAAAAAAGACATTTATATAATAAGCTACTTTGTAACATTATAATAATATATTCTATGTATTTATAAAATACCATATAATAATGATATAATATATTATGTATACTGTGTTCTTTTTTGTAGAAGTTAAATTTTTTTCATCTTGAATTTAATGTTTTGTTATAATTATTTTAAAGTTCATATTACTGAATTATTGTGTATATATCCAGTCTATAGGTTTGTAGGTAAAGAAAAAAAGTTGATTTTATCAAATTTATTTCATTGAGGTAAAGTTGTCTAACATTTTAAAATAATATATTATGTTTTTATGTTTAAATTGAATTAATTTATTGGAAGACAGCTAATAACATTTGATATAGGTACTTACATGCTACAATCCTCATACCGAAATATGCAAATACAATTTCTGTTCAGTCAAGGTATGATATTGAGTGATCAAGTAGGTGGGAGGGGCAATTTTTTTATAGAATAAAGGCAGCTGAATAGGTCAGAGCGGGCCTGCACACACACACACACTCACACACACACACACACACACACACACACACACACACACACACACACACACACACACACACACACACACACACACACACACACACACACATATGTGTATATATATATACGTAGGATTTAAATTTTAAAACATTATTATTACATAAAACAATTAATATATCAATAAACAACAATCAAAGAGTAAGATATAAACGAAAGCACGAAAACAAAACCGATATTGCAATTTCGATTTTGGTTTTAAAAACCCGGTTATGAGCTACCAAGATATTGGTTAACCACTCATATAACAAAAAAATTAATTTGTAACAATACCTTTTTATTTGGATTCCTAATATATTCTTTAATTATTACGCGAGAGGAGGTTGCATACAAATTCTAAAAATGGTCATACAAATTCATACAAAAGGCGTTTAATATTTTCGCGCAGAAAAAAGTGGAAAATTCCGCATGGGGGCGGGCGACACGGGAAAAAGGATTTTTTGATTATAACTCAGGAGGGGGTTGCATACAAATTCCAAAAATGGTCGTACAAATTCATACAAATTACGTACTAATTATTTACATGTATAAACTTTGTACTATGTGTGTTTAGAGAGCTGGGAGGGGCTGGGGTAACGTTACCCCAGCCCCTCCCGCATAAAATCAATTTTTACTGCCGAACGAATTGCGTACAAATTCCAAAAATGGTCGTACAAATTCATACAAATGGCGTTTAATATTTTCGCGCAGAATAAAGTGGAAAATTCCGCATGGGGGGAGGGTGACACGGGAAAAAGGGTTTTTTGATTATAACTCAGGAGGGGGTTGCATACAAATTCCAAAAATGGTCGTACAAATTCATACAAATTACGTACTAATTATTTACATGTATAAACTTTGTAAAACGTGTGTTTAGAGAGCCGAGAGGGGCTGGAGTAACGTTACCCCAGCCCCTCCCACATAAAATCAATTTTTACCAACGAACGAATTGCGTACAAATTCCAAAAATGGTCGTACAAATTCATACAAATTACGTACTAATTATTTACATGTATAAACTTTGTAAAACGTGTGTTTAGAGAGCCGGGAGGGGCTGGAGTAACGTTACCCCAGCCCCTCCCACATAAAATCAATTTTTACCGACGAACGAATTGCGTACAAATTCCAAAAATGGTCGTACAAATTCATACAAATTACGTACTAATTATTTACATGTATAAACTTTGTAAAACGTGTGTTTAGAGAGCCGGGAGGGGCTGGAGTAACGTTACCCCAGCCCCTCCCACATAAAATCAATTTTTACCGACGAACGAATTGCGTACAAATTCCAAAAATGGTCGTACAAATTCATACAAATTACGTACTAATTATTTACATGTATAAACTTTGTAAAACGTGTGTTTAGAGAGCCGGGAGGGGCTGGGGTAACGTTACCCCAGCCCCTCCCACATAAAATCAATTTTTACCGACGAACGAATTGCGTACAAATTCCAAAAATGGTCGTACAAATTCATACAAATTACGTACTAATTAAACATAATAAAAATCTGATTATTTTTAGTTGGGGAGGGGCTGGCGTAATGGACGTCGGAAAATGTGACTTGTCTTTTTGAACACGAATTCACACGTTTCGTAAGTTTAATCCGACAGGTTTTTAATACGGTTGTACGCGTATAATAATTATAATATATTGCTTTTATTTAGAACAAGACGTCTTGTCTTCCGTATTTCCACGAGTTGTAATCAACTCATCAAAACGAAAAAGGTTTCCGAGACACGCCTTGTAAGAACTGTATATTAATAAATATACATCGACCAAGTTGACAATTTACTGGTTTCGAATGAGTGCATATATTTTTTGAAAGATAATTAAAACTACGTTGATTTTCGGATGATGTCTCTCCAGACGTGATAAATGGATGGTTTTCTTCGACGTTTTCGAGTAGTATTTTTTATTTATTTACAATTTTTTTTTATTACTTATTTTACCTATATTTTATTTTTTTAAATCGTGGCCAGTTTTAGACCTATAAAGAGACCGTCTTTTATCCATCGGAAAACGATTTACGCAAACTTAATATAAATCAATTTTTTTTCATATTTATTTTTTTCTCTAAAACATAAAATTTAATCACAAATGCTTGGATTATGTTTTGATCCTTGTCGTTCAGTCCATACATATAGGCATTGCCGTTTGAAATTAAATCTTCGAAACGTTTTGCACTGACCCCAAAAGCTCTTGAAACAATTTTAATCACGTAAATGCAAATGAAGTAGTATGTAATAGATACAGCACAAAAAACTGAAAGAACTTAAAACGATCTGTTGAAATAGTATTTAAATTTAGCGTAAATTAATTTAATGAGAGTATATTATTTTATTTTCGAACGTTCTATTTTGTAGCCTATTCAACAACATTACTATTATAATACATCCATACGGTTTTATTTTCGAAGTTCTGAGTGTATGTTTACCAAATGGAATATGAATTAAAATTGTTTGACGAAAACGTTGATTTACCCCAATGAAATTTCAACAATCAATATGTCTGTCCGAAGTTTTGACATGAAAACGGAATTTAATATGCGATACAGTATCAGAGAATAGTTTGGTACGGTTACTGTATCACGGAAAAGCGAACAATTTAATAATTATAAATACTTTGGTAATTCCTGGGTGAGGTGAAATAGACGAAATCGAGTTAATTGTTTTTTATTATTTTAATTTAAGCGTCGTTCCCTGATTTCCTACGATAGTTCTAAAAATGGACAACTTGAATATGTTATGATGATCATATTTCTGCAAACCGCTTATTGTTGTTACGAGTTTAAAATGATGCAAACCAGTTTTTATCTTTTCACTAAACACCGATGTCATATTATAAACATATTGTACTGTCCCTACAAACGCCGTGTTATTGTCGAGTTTTTGTAATCAAATTTTGTAATCATGACGATGTCATCGTAAGCCGTTTTTTCGAACTTAATCAAGAACTGGATTTTAAAAATTATACTACCCAATAAGGCCCGGTTCGCAGTTTTTTACTGCGGACTCGGCCCTGTTTGACCCATATTTATTTTCTCAACTCCGTTTTATATTTTTTTTAACTGTTCAAGTTGGGTTTAGCCTACTATAATTTAAAAGCCTTTACCATACTTGACGAAAAAATGATGGCCGTTTATGAATGAAATCAAACTGTGAATCAACCACATTACCTTTTCAGTATTAGTAGGCGTAAATAAAAACATTTCATAAACACTATAAATATTCAACAAACAATATGTTTTTATTAAAAATTAAAAAAAAAAAAAAAAAATGTTTTATAGGTATTTATGATGATAAACAGGGCTCGGGAGTTTTAGTAAATTCACGTGTTCTTGATTAGACTTAGAACGTCCAAAACAACGTACAAATATGTTTCAAACTTTGCTGATGTCATATACGAAATTAAGTTTCATTAAATTTTGCATATTTAGAACTTACAGCGTTATTTTGCCCTAATTCAGAGTTTTAAGTGTTATTTATTGACACGTGTAAGTATATACAATATATATAATGTAATATAATATAAGTGAAATAAATACATATTTGATGAAAAACGAAAAATCTCTATTTAATCAGTCATACAAATACGATCTTAAAAAAATATATTTTAGATCAAATGGCGGCACAATAATATGCGAACGATAAAATTTATGTTCACGGAAAATATTCCAGAGTTGAACCAAGTAAGTACCTACTTATTTCATATTATTATGTATTTCAATACTTTATAAAATTGAAAATTGTTGAAATTCACTTTTAAATATAAAATAAATCAATTTTATCAATACATTTTTTTCAATTTTTTAAGTTAAAACTTTGGGTCTAAAAATGTTGGTATTTTTAAGTGCATGATGAAGCACTAAAATGAAAAAATTAATGTTTTAAGTTCCCCTCCCAAGCCTTGATAATAATATACTCGTATGTAATAACATTAAATTAAAATAGAGAGACCGAATAAATAAATCAAAAAGCCAAGTACGAATATCAAATCATAACCGACTTAAAATAGTTTTCTTACAACCCGGCCATCATCGACCCCCCCCCACCCCACCCCCAGAAAGACGCGCCTGGCTTGTGCACGAAGGCAGCATATGCTGTGCCTAGATGTGTTTCTTTTTTTTTTTTTCTGCCCCGAAGCGGCCGTCGCCGATTATTATGCCCAGCGGGCCTCTGTATCCACGTAAAGTTTCAACGAAAGACGTTCGTCCGTCGGTCGTTTAAAGTTTGTGGGCAAATAACGATATAGTGGCAACTTTGACGTAATATCATAATTTAATAAAATATCGTGTGCTCTATTTCGGACTCGCGTGCAGGCCGTTTGTTTCGTACTTTACAAAATATGCCATTGCGACGTCCGGAGTCTAGATCGCGAGCTCCACGTCCGAGTTTAGGTACTTGACACGCGTATAATATCGATCGTTGTTATCGTTACATTATTGTGTTGTTTGGGTTATTAGTCAAAAATCACGAAGCACTGACAGTGAAATTAGAAATCGCGAATTGTTAGGAAAATAATTATGATACGACGAACTTTTAAAACGTATTCTCTTTGATTTTCTCGAATATACACGATAAACGTTTTAAAGCATAGTTCGATATTAGCTTTAATACATTGACGAATCGCAAAGTTCATAATATGAGAAGTTATTTTCGGCAATCAAAAAAAATTCAATACTAATTTGTATCTCAAAATTGTATAGTGACAGATTTTAAAGTAAGTTCATTAAACGCGTTGGTAAAATACTCTTTCGCGATACCGAGCAAAATTTTTTTTTTTGTCAATCGCAATGTGACTGGTGATAAAATCAAGCTGGTTCGGGATCGATAGACAAACATTAAACCGACTCGGAATTTTTTCGCGTCATTATGTGAAACTGTAAATGTATAGATATTGCATCGATAACGATGACGGTTTGATTAATTGGTTTGTAAATAATTGTACGAGTACAGTAAAACGTATTCTATTTGAAAATAATAATTTTGTATTCGCTTATTCGTTCGTTGTGCGATGAAAGAACTGTTTTTCGTAAAAATTCTTTTATTTACTCATTTTTGCCGTTGAAACATTTCGTGATTATTATTTTCACTATCGAGGTATTTTCAGCGATTTTCGCATCGACTCTGTGGTTTGAATAGCGGCTCCTGTGTTGCGGTTTCCGTCCGCGTGTCACGGCGCAAGATTTATACCGAACGCCCGTCCAAGTCATTATAATAATAATAATAATAACAATTATTTCACCAACCGGCGTTTAGCGGTCGCCGCGGTTCAACGCGTGTCGTCCCACCGACGGTCAGTTGTGTGCACACCGGAAACGCACAGTTATACAGATCCGATACGACGTTTCGATAAGAACCGACGACTGACGTCTTTTGACGCCAACACCCATCGATATAAATAAAAAACGATGCTATAACTTTAGTATACTAGATGAGTGACAATCTATGTTACAAAAGCAACATTTTTTTTCTATTCTTTATTTTTATTTATTTTTTTATTTTTCAATAGATACATGTGCTACAACAAAATCACATATACCTAATGTTTTTGTAATTTTTACAACTAAAATTAATTTTTTTTACCATTAAAAAAAAAAAAAAATAAGTGCAAATTTTTAAACCAGATTTTAGAAAAACTATGTTATTAAAACATGTTATTTAAGTTTGATTATTAATTAATTACGAATTTTTGAATTCGATAAGCCACCTAATTATCATTATGATTATTATTATTATTATTATTTTATTCAGCATAAAACAATTTAATTATAACATCATAATATAATTACATAAATTGACAAATTTAATTTATCGAGCTGAAACATATTACTAACTGACCAATGCTCATATCTTTTTGTTGTCGTATACTATAATAAAACAATACGAAACACATAATATTATTGTTTACTATTTTACGAGCTTAGGAAAATTGTAGAATATTAAAGCGCACGACTCGAGTATTAATGTCGAAAAAAAAGTTAAAAACAGTGAATCAAAAATAAGTTATTGCATTTGCCAAATAGATCTAACTCGCCCAGTGTACTTGCGTCCGAATGATTATTTTATCGCGTTGTTTCGGTCCGTTCGGTTTCACCTACGTGAAAACGGTCGTAAAACGTTCTGCGGACATGACGTAAAACGCGCGAATAAAATAAATCACGGCCACTGCAAAACGGCAATAACGACAGTGATTCCGTACGATTTGAATATCTTTATTTTTTTCCCGGGGAAGATTTGATTTAATCGACACACTCGACTGTGTGGACGCAGATAAAATACGATAGTAATAATAATATAATAAAAATAAAAATAATAATAATAATAATAATAATAATTATGAGTAGACGTATGTGTCATAACTAGGGCTAGGATTTATATGCATTTGCATGTTTTTTTTCCTTATGTCCAAATCGATTGTTTGTCAGATTTGTCCACGATTTTGCTTACTCTCGTTTAAATAAAATCAATTTTTTTTTGCATATTTTTGCATATTTTGAACACAATGCATATAATCGTATATTTATAGATTTTAAGGTTTTTTTATTTCTTTTTAACTTAAATTTTTAAATTTTTATAAATTATTGTTGATTTTAAATGGCGTTTATTTCATAATACCGATAGTTTTTGGTTTATCCGTCGAATTGTAAATATATAGTATAAATACTACCCATCTAATCTTATCTTATCAATTAAAAAATCAAAAGAATTGTTTGAAGACAAACATTTACAAAATGATTTAGCTTATTTAAAAAGCAATTTTTGTTTTCTCATCCAAGCTATTACTAACCTAGAAAAAAGTACACTATCCCTTGACGAAGGTTTAAACACTATTTTAAATGTGAAAGATAAACTGAATAAATGTAACGGGAGAGCAGCAGAATTGGTAAAAACTGAAATGGATTTTCTACTAAAAAAAAAAATAAGGGATTTAAAACTATTAAAAATTCATAGAATTATAAACGGTGAATATGAAAATGAAGAAGAAGATATTAATATTAATCTAACTCCAGGGAAAATCGCGTCGTTCAAATATGCACCAATAACCTCGTGTGATGTGGAAAGGAGTTTTAGTCAGTATAAATCTATTCTACGTTCAAATGGCCGGTCGTTCATATTTGAAAATTTGAAACAATTTATCATAGTAGCGTGTAATAATGTAAACTAATATTTAATGTGATTATATAAAATTGTATTTAATGTAATAATAATAAATTATGAATTACGATAAAAATATGTATCTGGAAATAATAAAAATTTGTTTTTGCATATTTTTGCATATTTTGGTAAATCAAATGCATATTTTACAATTTGTTATTGCATATAAATCCTAGCCCTAGTCATAACGATCGATCGCGCACCCATAATAATGTCGTATACAACAAATATTGTACGCCTTTTTTTTTTGTGTGTTTTCTTCTTCTTCGTGTGCGGTCCACACGGATAACGTAAACGGCTTTCGACGTTTAGCGATGAATAATAAATACTGCCGCGTGTTATTATGCACGAGCTCCTTAATAAGACGAGAACACACCTAGCACGTAAAAATAGACAAGTCCGCTGTATAGCTCGTTCTTTACGACCGTCTTTTTCGTTTTTTTTTCTCTCTGTCTCTTTATCCACGCGGATAATTGAATTTTCCAAAGTATGGCTACGGCGATAAATCATCTCGAAACGTTATATGCGTGCAATTAATTATGCGCGCAAAACAAACGAGAGATAAATTAAATTTTATTTCGTTCCATAAATTATTTACATTCGTTTGTCAGCCGTCTTTGGTGTTAACTATGTGATATTATTATACGCAACGCCGCCGTCTTGTATTATAAATATTGTATTTTGATATTTCCGAGCTCGGATTTCCGCGCACGTCGGATCCGCCGAGCAACAACGACACGGCTCGCACTTCCAGGCTTTTGTTTTATTGCTGTTTTTTTTTTATTTAAATAAATTTTCTGTTCTCGTCGATTGCTCGAAACACGTCGAGACAAGAGAGTAGTACGAAATCGTCAACAATTTTCCACCACGACGATTAAACGCAATTAAACGGAAGAAATTCAAGCGGATTCCGTCGATTCCGGGGATTTTCTCCACGACAACAACGTGCCACGGGACAACGCGTTGGTTATCCTGTTCGTCAAGCAATGAGGACTAATTGTTTACACGAGTATTTTTTATTATTAATTACACTTTTTTTTAACATATGTTAATTGATGTTGTAAATTTATACGTATATTTGTTTGAACTTTTTTTATGGTATATGATGCATTATATAATCTCAAAAATAACAAAAATTAATTTTTGCCATATTTTTATAGTCAAATTGTTGTTTATTGCAATTGTAAACTTATATGAATACTAGTTTGAACTATATTTATGATGTATAATGTATTATAAACTGAAAAATAACAAAAATTAATTTTTGCCAGCTTTCGATGTCATTGGCCCCTCTGTGCGACGGGGCGTAACCTGTATGATAAAATATTATACGATACGACTCTCAAAGAACCCAATTACATAAAATATGACATGTAAAAACGGGCGATCGCTTAGAAATTCTTTTTAGGATTGTCTCGTATTTCTGTCCCAAGTACAGTATTGCAACACTCGTTGCATTCATTGTTATTTATAGCTTTCTCGACGAATATAAAGTGACAGGGCCATCTTAGGAGTTTCAATTTTCAGTAAACAAACAGGTCGACGGAAAAAGAAAACCCTTATAATTTATCACCTAATCGACGATAAATGTACGTCTGTACGGCAATTCGACGCATTCACTCCCTTGATCGGTCTCGAAATCTAAAATACCTCTCCAAAAAAGCAGCATTTGACGATGAGCTGTTTTGATGTAGTTTTTTTTCACAATTACAATAGTCTCGTTGATATTACGGAACCATTAACTTAATGGATACAGTAGATACGAAAAACAATATTACAATTATTGTATTATTACTTTAGCAAAAAGTGAGTTGAAAACTTTCGTGAGAAGAGAAATACGAGGGTCGACGATAAAATCAAGATCGGAAATGAAATACGATAGGATATTAGAAATTGGTGAGGATGATCGTAATGTGGTGATCAAGCATAGTTGAAAACACCGTGGTATAATATTATCACAATAACGATAAACGCGTATAAATTACAATGTGATCGTGTAGAGTACTTGATTATTATTCAACTCGAATCGTTGTTATGAATCGGCACATTGATGATAATAGCAAGTCAATTGATTATTTAAATGTCGAACCAATAAATAAATACATTTTTCATCGAGATTAGTGACGATTTGCACTAGACATTACTTTTTCTTTATGATAGAAAAAAACTCAATTTATCGCGAATCGCGAAATATCATCCATGTACGCCGAACACGAGGTTTCTGGTAAGTGTCGCATAGTGTTTGAGAACAAGTTTCGCCGGCGTTCGCAAAAGCTAAAACTATTAACAGCTATCAATTCGAATTGATATCGCGCCGAAAACAATCACATATCGTCAGGGCTCGGAAGTTGTGGTACTAAAAATGTTACTTTTTACCTCCATAATATACACTTAAAAACTCCAAAATATACGCTATAAATGGCACGAAAAAACAAAAAATATGCATTCAACTTGAAAAAATAATAATTATAAATTTGTTATAAAAAAAATTAAATGTTTTTTTTAATTACATTTACCTGTTACTAATTAATAAATAAACTATTTTATAAAATGCCACGAATTATTAATACATCGGACCGTCGATGAGTTTGTAGAACGGTGAAAAATGAAATATTTTTCGCTTTATTTCCTATAATTTAAATATTTGAAAAAAAAAAATAACCAATTAAAACCATTATTTTCAACAAAATGTGTTTTTTTTCCTAAACTGTTAGAAAATATACCCAAAAATAGCACTAAAAACCCTAAAATAGCAAAATAGCAATAAAAACCGTAAATGTGCAAAAAATGGCAAAATCAAAAATTCGTCTATGACATCAGCTTAGTGTGAAACATGTTTCTATCTTACTTAGGGTGTTCTAAGACGAACCAAAAAAAACATGCATTTGCCACAACTTCCGAGCTCTGCATATCATATTTGACTAAAGAGTTTTAAATTTATTTAAATAATATAACGACGTCACGTGCACAACATTGCATACATTCTGCACGCGAATCCATCGGACAAAACAACATGGTCAGAGCGTATGTGTATATAATAATAATTGATACCATCACTTTATAGTTGAATTTCATTTTATTATATTATTATTTCATTAATTTAATAAAATACAATTGTTTATAAACAGGTATGTTTATGTGTGTGTGTGTGTAGACTATGTAGAGTATGTGGAGAATTCGATCAATCCATTTGGCAGAAACTGTAATTTGTGTTTGTCCGATTGACGTGATAACCCTTTTTGAACCTGTTGAATTTCCTTTTATTTATCGTGTATAAAACACGTATTAACGGCATTGACGAAATAGTATCGTTGAAAAATGTTCTTTTTTTATAAAGCAAGAACTATGGAAGTTATTCTGTTACAATTATTTCAAAAGACTATTTTAATCCAACCATATAGTAATATACAATATAAATTGCATGCATTTAATCAGTTTGTCAGCATTTTGTATTATAGGTACATCTATATGATATCGATTATAATTATCATATTTAAAACTGTGTTAAATTATCACGGACGACTTACATTCATTTTTTGCTCATGTAATTGAATAAAATATTATTTTTTTTTTTTTTTTACATTGATTGCAAAATTCTTAAACTTGATCCATACAAGGTTTACCACCACTGATATACAACACTGTTGTATACGTTTAAAACTACGGGGAAATTCTTCTGAAAAATTCCCAGGAAATTCAGGTCTTTTTTCACTGTTTAACTTAATTTCACCGCCGTTATAATTTTTATCAACAGAATAATAATTTGAATGGAATAAAATTATTAAAAATTTTGAATCATCATGCAAGATGAATGTTGACCTAATTTTCTTTTTTTCATTTTTTGTGATACAATTTTTACCTTACTGAAATAATTCGTTGGAATAGGTCACGCGGACGGGGAGATGGCCGGATTCCCTGGTCGGAAGTGCTGACTGTTATTATTTTATTTGAACGTGCAGTTCCCAAGTGTCTTAGTGCTCTAGATCTGCCATGACGAATGAGTGAGGTATTGGACGCGGATTTACGTACAATAACGAAAAAAATAAAAATAAAAAGTACCGGACATATGTATAATTTAAAGAAACAATAAAATAAACTTAGTTTTATAAAATGTACGTTATATTTTTAAATTTGAATACCGATGATTAATAATTTAATTAGATAAAATGTTAGAAAAAAATAAAATATTTTTCGAAAAACTTTTTTCCTGAACATTTGTCAGTTTGTGTACGCGTATTGCGTATATCAATGTTATTGAATTAATGTTTTAAGTTTCTAGCAACATTAATTTTGAATTCACGATTGAATCACTAAAATAGAATCTGAGAAAATCTCGGTAATGGAAAATTTTTCCGGAAAATAGAGAAAAACGATATTTGAAAATTCCAACTAGATATAACCCGAATAGTATCCCAAAAAGTATCTCAAGACAAAAACGAAAAATCGTCATTGTAAAACCAATAGGTATTTATCGCTTTACTTAGAATAAAAAAAAAATAACACCCTCTTTTACTTCACACTTGAAATAAACCGCTTGGGGGCGAATGAAAGCGACTATACTATTGTGAAATCACAATGAAACGCTATTTTCACCCAATAAATAATATACGTAACACTTTCCGAACGTGTATTGTTATAATGTGTGATCCGAATAAAACAAACAAAGCGTGGTTTCCGATTGACGGGCGTGAAAACCAACTCGACACCCGTCGCCTTAGTGCCTTATCGTGGCAACGCGAGTATGACAACTCGAGCGCTTCGGTAAACCTCGCTTGCGTGTACATAATACCTACGCAATAGAACGCGACTGTGACGAAATGCACGTAAGTATAAAATATTTGGTTAACAGAGTGATCCGAAAGTCGCGTATTAAAAAAAAAAAAAAAAAAATTATGGTCATGAGTAGGGCTAGGGACTTATAGGAGTTTGCATGTTTTTCAATAACCATTTAAAAAATAGCTAAGTGACATAGAAATTTGTTTCATTGTACTAGTAGTTTAAAGCAATCATTTTTATTTTGCATATTTTGCATATTCAGCTATTTTTTCCATAAAAGAGCATATTTTGTTATATTAGTATTGTAAGAGCATATTTCATATATTTTATTAAAGTTAAAACAATACATGGCAGAGAATAATGTTTTCTACTTAAATTTCTATACAAAATGTTATATGAATGTTCTAGAAATCAGAAAAAAATAAATAAATGCGATTAAATTTAAATTAATAAATAATCTATATCTTGTGTTTTTCCAATTATTCGTGTGTTGTAAAAAACGAAATCGGCCGATAAGGAATACGCCTAATATAAAACAATTGATGTCAATTCGTCTATTCGTATCGTATACATTTTCGTCTTGCGTCAGTTTAGTTCATATGTACGTATTGTATGTGTTTTGGTCTAGTAATAAGTATAATATTCTAGACTTGGCAGTTTTTTTTTTTTTTTTTTTAATTAAATCAAAAATGCCTAAAGTAAAAATTCTATGTTTTTAATTGATCAATCAGTACTATTTTGTAAACTTTGAGAAGTTAAAGTTAGTGCTCAAAAACATTTTACTGTGTTAGAAGAAATGAAAATAAAAGTGTACTTACATAAAATTGTATTTTTTTTTTTGCGCATTTAACAGAAAACAAATTTTTTAGAGCATATTTAAGAGAATATTTCAGCGTTCTTGCATATTTTAATAGCATATATGATAATTTTTATGGGCATAAATGCATGCATATATTAAGGTTTTTTAGGGCATGAAGTCCCTAGCCCTAGTCATGAGTCACACCATGGGTAAAATTTTTCTGTTCGGACAAGATAGAGGCGATTAAAATATTAAACATAAAAAACCGATGCATAATTTCTTCAGATAAACAGTTTTGAGAGAACATTCAATGTAAAAATACACCGTTTTTATTATAATATATCGTTTTTCATCAAATATTCGATAGGTTTTTATTTGTCAAAAATACTTTGAAAACGTGTCGTTTGAAAAACAGAACATTTATTTTACGACAAGATTCAAACCATATTATTATATTAGTATTCAAAGTTCCGTATAGTAACTGGATGGACTGACTCGATATAATATTATACATACATTTTAAAATTGTAAACACTGTATACTAATTCAGTTTAACGCATATGATAAGAATACCAAATAATAGTTTTTAAAATGTGTTTTACTATCGTTCGATGGGTATATCAGTAATAACATATTATATTTGCAATTCATCATAATATATAAAACAAAAAAAAGCGTTAAAAAATAAAATTTCAAAATGAGGTATTTTAAAAGTTTTATTTAAAGACAAGATTTGTTTTGGAACATTTGTTTCGCATGGACTAAACAATGTGTCATTATTATGCGAGGAAAATTTCAATTTTTAGTAACATTTATTTTGAACTTATACCTAAATGACTTAAATAGATCAAATGAAAGTTTTGTTGACGGCACATTTTACTGTTTTTACTAGGATTTTTCGTAGTTTTTCATCTCGCTTGGAAAACAATCGAGAAGAGAGGAAAATTAATCCTCAGAGTACTATTGACGTGCGATTTCTAATGTATAGAGTTGCTGAATGAAACTTTTGGAAAAAGTTAACGGTTCCAAAAAAGGTGTTATCGGTATTGACAAAAGAGAACATATAAAAACCATTGCAAAAAACAATAGATTCTTCGCTTCACTCACAGTCTAAAATGTTCTGTATACACATAGTAAAGCGTTAGGAAGTTGATAAAATTATATCCGAAAATGATACGAGATATTAAGCATCATGCGGGTACGTATATAATAATAATAACAATAATAATAATAATAATAATACGCATTATCATACGGGGTTTGATGTGTATCAGTGACACGACGTGTTTAATACTGTGCCCTGTTGCAGTGTCGATCGACAAACGTGAAGCCGTTTTCCCAAGAGCATCGGGTTGTCATCGTTGAAAACTATTATTGTTTTACCAGTCATTCTTATATCTGTACGTGTTCCACGCGGATTTCATCGAAAATATCTCCGGATGTGGCAGGTGTTGATGTTGGCACTAACAATATTCGACTGTGTGACGAGATCAACCTGCACCCGTCTCCGCGGGAATCCTATAGGGTGACCCGTTAAGTGCGCAACTTTTGAATCTGTCGCCATTTTTTAAATATTATGTTTGCAGCACTGTTTTCATCGTTTCTAGTATCTATTAATACTCCGATTTAATTATCAGCTAAGGCGACTTCGGGCGAAACACCCCACAAGTCTACAGTTTTGCGATTGATAAAAAAGTTCGCAAAACTGTAGACTTGTGGGGTGCTTCATTTCTTCCGAAAATCGTCCGAAGTCGCCTTACCGTCTCAGCCCCACTTTCGTGATTTTGATAATAAGTTTTCACGATCTGAATACGTTGTTTATTTGTAAACCGCTCTGTGACGACTGAACCAATTTACAAAAAACAACAGTTGATAATTGAATCGGAGTATTAATAGATACTAGAAACGATGAAAACAGTGCTGCAAACATAATATTTGAAAAATGGCGACAGATTCAAAAGTTGAGCACTTAATGGGTCACCCTATATTTGACTGCGGACTGGGAAACAACCGAGGGATCGAAAATTTTAATAATCAAATCATCTATAACTTCTACACCGGATGACGTCGATACGACTTCAAAAAGCTCGGGAAAACAACTGTTGGAATTTAGAATTTAACTAATTTACTAAGATATACGTGACATTTGAATCTCGTCGCGTGATAATGTATATGAGCGGCTTTACTCCGGGATCACGATTCAATGTTTAAATAAATATCCAGCTCAACTACCGAGTTTTCAGACATCGAAATATAATATATCACCACACTAACACGAAATATAATCTTTTTCCGACTAAAACGGTACGGACGCTAAATTTCAACCCTCAAACATGTTACTGTTTAAAATTGGAATGTAAAAAGTTAAAAACTTTAGCGTTTATTTTCGTGCTAAATCAATACACCTTATATGCATATACGTATGAACTTTAAATATCAGTTTGTCGTCTGCTCTGGCAGGCCAAATGGCAGGCGCGGGATAAACTAAGGGCGTAGGTATACACACTTTGGTATACCTCTGAGTGGCACCTCAATACGCGCACAAATATAACGCATACGTATATTGTGCATATATAACTATACTATGCATGTACAGTAGAAGTCGCTTATTAGAAACACGGATAATTGATACAATCGCGTTATTTGTCTCGGAACGGACCGGCCGTATATGAGAACGTTGGAAATAAATCGGATTATTGAAACATCACATCGGTTATTTGAAACAAATTAAGCCACATTTTAGTAGCTTTTAGGCGATCGTAGAAGCTCTAAAATGTCCTCAAAAGTGTCGTCCAGTATCGTACGGATGAAATAGGTTTTGAACGGCTAGCATTACTCGTATGAAAATATGGTCATGGAGTTACTCGACGCCTCAAAAAAACAAACTAAGATAGATAAATATTTGTAAATAATATAGAAAAATATATACGTTTGAACATACTTTTTTTAAATATATAATATACATACATAGATAAATATGCATATTATACATACATAGTTAAATATACATAAATACATATATTTTTCGCGTATTTTTCATTTTTTTTTTTTTTTTTTTCATAGTACAAATCAAACCAATCGCTTATTAGAAACGATCGGATAATTGACACATTTCACCTTAGTCCCAAAGTGTTTCTAATAAGCGGCTTCCAATGCATATCTACTAATAATGATAGCGTTTGTTTGGTATGTTCGGGATAAACTCCGAAACTATTTATTCAATCGTCGTGCAGTTTTTTTTTTAAATTAAAGAGGACATCACAGATAAGGTTATAGGCATAAATTTGGTCAGATTAGGTTAATAAATAATTATTTATTACTTATTATTAATTAAAATAAACGTGTAATTGTACCTAAATATTGTATACATATGATTTTGCGACACGGCGCGGCGGCCCGCGTGTTTACAGCTACCTGCAAACTGACCTTATTTCTTTCCTAGAAGTTTATATCACATACACCAACAACATAATAATATAATATTGTACTCAATATGCATATTAATATATTAATTGATTGAAACAAGCGATATAATTTTTTTATATGTATGGCTACATTACCACGGAGACGTGACTAAAAGTGGTCTAAAATAAAAATAATCATTTAACATCCAGAAAATAAGTAGCAAATTAATATCTGAGAAATCTTGCCGTGTCTGCTAGTATATATATACATTATTAGGGCAGTGAAGTTATTGCATTAAAAAACTCACTAAATTGAATGCATTTTTGCATGAAAATGTATTACAAATTGCACTTATAAGTTATAGTATTTAAAATTGCATAAAAAAAAATTATATTCAAATATAACTGATTGTCGATAATATAATTTTATTAAAGGACAGGTTTTTACCTTTACGACCTAAATGCGATAATCGCACTGTAAAAATATTTATCAATATTTCAAGAAATATATAAATTTGTTCATGACAATGTTCACTTAATTTTTATTTATATGAAAAGTCAAAAAAATAATCTGAAATTTACATGAAAATTATGAAAAATAGTCAAAATTTTAGTAAAACTAAAAAAAAAATCGCTAAAATTGCATTTATTGTAGTATAACAGTTTTTTTGTTTAAAATAAGAGCTTCATAAAACAAATTTTGAGCTCACTTAGCAATGCAAATAAGCGTTTATAAAAAATATGCAAAAGCAACAACTTCACTGCCCAACACATCATAATAATACGTCGTATTGTACATTTGTACCTACGTATGGACGCCTGGTGTATATACAGTGGTCGCCGCTTATGGTGTTCACTGGTTATATAAGAATCAGCCGCTTATAGTGATAAAAAATGCCAGGAACGGAACAAACAGCCGTTATAAATGCATTTTTTGTCGCTTACAGTATTCATGTTTTCGGTTATTGTGATCAGAAACAATCATCAGAAATATAAAATATAAATATAATTTACAATAATATCACCTCTTTTTGTAAACAGGGGATAAGATTACGAATGATTATTATCTTAATCGTGAACTTAAATCGAGCTAATCTTATCTGATGTAATCCACATAATGAGCGATACTTCATAATATGGTACATTCGTACATGTTTGAAACCGTTTTGCAATTAATACACTCAGAAGAGCTTTAGAAGAGCACGGCTTAGGCCCAGACTACTTTGCTACGTTGAACAACTTGGAGTACATTATGATGTTTTCCATATCAAAAAAACAGGGGGTACATTACCGATTTTTTTGAATAAACCTAAGTTTGTTAAATCACGTATGGTATTTTTACATGTTGCAAAGTCTATTTAATGTTGTTTATAAAATGTTTAAAAAATAAAAATATAATAAATAAAATCATAATAAATAAAAAATAATAATACATAAATATAATTTTAATTTTTAATTATTTTTACGATATTTTCTACCTATTTGTCGAGTTGCCGTTTATAGTGATTTCCGGTTATAGTGATCAAAGTACTCTTGAACGTATATGATCACTATAAACGGCGACCACTGTACCATCGGCAACTTCCTTTCAACATAATACGTAAGTACGTATATACGCGTGTTATGAATACATTTTGCGTAAGAGTTGAGTGACGAAAACGACGGAAATATTCACCGAGAAGACGAAACATTTATACGTTCATAAGGTGTATTTGAAACGAAGGAGCACACGTGTATTTATAATAATGTGTATTCGATTTTTTTCAATATCTGGGTTTAATCAATGTATTTTTAGAATATTATCTTTAATGCTAAAACAAATACTGATTGATGTTTTTTGCAATATCATCATACCAGTCGATATGAGTGTATTCGTTTTTGCGTTCATACACGCTCGGTGTCTTCAAGAACGAAAAAAAGGTATATAGTACGTCGAAAGTATATTTCAATTCTAAAGCTTTGATCAGAACTATTTCATTAAAGAAGTTATCTATCATTTATATTTTGTAAATTCAATACACCCATCCTCATAAACTCGTCCGAGTAGCAAAGAATATCCCATGAGACGAAGAACGTACTTTTTTTTTATCTAAAACAATCTTGACTAAGTACACTTTAATAATTAAATTTAAATTGAAATTTATTACATCGATATCAATTTACAAAACTACATCTATATGTATTCATTATCTAAACAAAACGTAATACGATGTCTCATAGAATGGATCTTCACATAAAAATGTGCATTCAAGTCAATGAAGGTAATACTGCACTTGTTTTTAAAATTAAAATTTGTTTGCAAATTTACTTTTTTTACGGTTTAAAAAAAAAAAAATAAAAACCTTGATATCATTCAATCGTGTGTTAAATAACAACAGATAAGTGTTACCGACGAGGGTTTATATTTTTTTCCCTGCATAAAGTATTCATAATCGATATTATATCACACCATTTATATTTTTTTTTTAGTCTGCAGATGACACCAAGTGTTAACAACGCACGACTAGCGCAAAAACGATGTGACTTATTGATTTGCACGAGAGTTTTGCAAGAAATATCAATCAATACATTCTGTTTATCATTGCATTCAGGATAATGTTACAAGAGTATATATAAAAAAAAAAAGCCGATAAGATAATGGTGGTGGAAGTTCGTCCTTCGTCGCTTCGCTCCTCGGACAAGATAATGGTGAGGAGTGTATAGCACTTTCTATCATGGGATCACCTGGTTTACGATAGTTTAGTTGTATGGTACTTTACATTTGTATGCAATGATAAATCATTGTAAGTTAAGTACAGGATACAGTAGTTGGGTGGGATACACGAGATGCATTGCTAGATTAGGCATTATTGGATAGATTTTGGAATTATTTTATATTATAAAAAAAAAAACGATTCTGAACGAAGATGAAGATGTCAGCCTTAAATTGTAATATATATTTTATTTTAATATCCTAGATTGGGTTAAATTTACATTTGTCTATTCATGTGACTTCTGCTCGTGAGCATTGGACAAACCAGGATGTGCATAGATAGGGCGTAGGTAAATACCATATTATTTGCCTAAATGCACTATCGTGACGGCACCACCCGACCCCGCCGTCCATATATGCTGAATGCTCCGTGGCTACGTCTATTTAAATATTAATAATTAATAATAATATATAAAATCCGCATGTTTATGGAACTGATACACACATTAAAATAACTGGAAATTGGAAGTTAGTAACGTTCTATTCAACCATGTAAAGGTACGTTATACACCTTGTGTTTACAATCTACCAATATTTTGTATAGAACAGCTGTCAGCTACTGATTATATTATAATAAACTTAATCTATTTAATTATCTTTATCAGCTGTGATATTACATAATATTTTCATTTCTTATCTTTGAATACAAAAATTTTTATACATTTTCAACTACAAAATAATTTGCAAATATTCGTGATTTTGACAAATTTTGTCGATTTTTGAACTTCAACTGCTTATAAAAAAAAATTGTGCCTATGTATTTGAATAATTTTTGAATCACTCTTAGATCAACTTATTCAAAACCTTCTATTAAATTTTCAAGCGATTTGGTAGGGCCAAAAAATTGTTATCGACTTTTATAAAAAAAAATCTAAGAAAAATCGAATTATTCAAATGCCTATAAATAGCTAAAAAATAAACGAAATATTTTGAAAATACAACTATGTAAAGAAAATGCCTATTTAAACATTTTGTAAAAGTTTTAAGTTTCTACGACCTATACTTTTTGAATAAGAACAAATATCAAAAATCAATGATGCCTAAATTGTTATTTTACGCGATTATGTGAAAAAATTGTAATTTCAAACACTCATAAAAATTTTTGATTTTATTCCAGTGCAAATTTTTTTACAGATAATTGAAGGAAAACGTATGTCAAACTTTGTACCGAATTTACAATTCTTAGTTTTGAATACTTAAAATTTTATGAATTTTCAACTGCAAAATACATAGCAAATATACATGATTTTGACGAATTTTGTCAATATTAGCACTTATAAACGCTTATAAAAAAATTTTGTGCCTATGTATTTTTATAATTTTTGAATGGGAGTTAGAACAACTTATGTGGACCCTTCTATTAAATTTTCATGTATTTCGTCCGAGCTACATTTTTTTTATCAACATTTATAAAAAAAAAAATAAAAAAAATCTAATATTTCAAATGCCTATAAATTGATTAAAAATGAGTGAAATCTTTTGAAAATAAAATTATATAAAGAAAATGCCAATATAAACAACTGATAAAATTTTCAAGTTTCTACAACTTATACTTTTTGAAAAAAAAACAAATAGCAAAAATCGTTTGAGGCTAAACCGTTGTTTAACGTGTTTTTGTAAAAATTTAAATTTCAAACACTCATAAAATTTTTTTGTCTGAATCCGGTAGAGTTTTTTTTGCAGATAATTGAAGAAAAACTAATGAAAAACCTTGTACCAAATTTTCAAAACTTAGTTATAAAAGAAAAAAATTTTACGATTTTTCAACAACAAAATTATTTGCAAATTTTCGCAATTTTTACATATTTCGTATAAATTGGAACTTTGAGCACTTATAAAAAAAAATTGTGACTTACGATTTTGGATTTTTTTTTATCAGTTATGGAACAACTTATAAGAAACCTTGTATTAAATTTTCAAGATTTTCTGGCAAAAAAAAAAAATTTTATCGTTATTTTAAAAAAAAATACTTAAAAAAATTGAAAATTTCAATTGTCTATAATTAGCTCAATAAAAGTCAAAAGTGTTCAAAAATTTTACCACGTATAGATGATTTCAATATAAACATTTGGTGAAAATTTCAAGTAACTACAATTTTTGGTTTTTGAGTAACGGCTAAATAAAAAAATCGATTTCGTCGAAAACGGGTTTTGCACAAAAAGTACCGGTTTTTCCTCATTTTTTGTTTGTTTTTCCCGTGGCATTTGAAAACTTTTGGGAATTTTCACTTGTGACCTCTCTAAGGTACCTCCGATATTCGTTTTGCCACCGAAAACATACCCTGAAGTTCAAAATTGAAGCATTATTTCGAGTAGTTATGGTGTACACAGACACAAAAACAAAAAAAAAAAAAAAAAAAAAACAAAAAAAAAAAAAAAAAACACACATCATAGTAAAATCAATACATTCTTCACTTCGTTCAGAATCTAAAAAAAAAAAAAAAACAAAAAAAAAAAAAAAAAACACACATCATAGTAAAATCAATACATTCTTCACTTCGTTCAGAATCTAATAATTAAATATTAAAATATTTACAGCACCACTTATGATAGAACACCAATCTAGACATTTTAGACTACATGTTGGTATACAAATATATACCAAATTGATAATTTATTCATTTTCCTTTTTTAAATGATTTGTAATATGTAAAATTGAAATATTTGAAATTAAAATAGCAAAATAAAGTTAAATTATTATTTTTTTTTTTTTTTTTAATATAATCAAGCGTTAGATACTGATGTAGTGGCGTTAACAAGGGGCTTAAGTCCCTACACAAACAAAAAATATACACAGACGTGTTTACTTCCCTACGCAGCGATACAACGCGATTACTATCTACTTTCTATCACCTATGATTTGATAAATTTAAAATTTTTATCATCATCATCCTAATATATTCAAAATAATTGAAGTTTTAACAATGTTTCAAACAAATACATACATAAACACTTCATTCAGAATCTAAAATAAAAACATCATCTTACTATATACCTCAAAAAATAAGTAAAAGAAAAGAAGAAAAACAAAATTATATTAATAACAAAAAATACCAACAACTTAAAAACAGTTCGTTCAGAATCTAAAAATAACAACACAATATGACTATGTTAAGTGTTTGAGCTTCCATAATTAGCCATATAAAATGTAATTTTAAGTATTATTATAATTAATATTTTATAAATCATACATACCTACAACGTACAACATATAGACTTAAAATTATATACAGACTGGATTCGATTAAAAATTGGATTAGACATTTGTACCAAATCTAAGAACAAACAAATTTTAACCATACCAACTAAGTTGTCAGTCATAAGTCTGAAAAAAGTGGGAAAGAAATTTGTATTTTTTTTTCGTGTGCATACCTAGAGGTAGTTTTTACCTGCTATATCTCGTGTGGGAACTTACATTCGCCCATTAACAATTATGCGAGATCCACTAAAATGGTCATTGGCATCCGGCATTGTTTAACACAGGAAAGGCCGGACAATACAAAAATATTGATATTTATAAATTATATGTAATAAATTTCGTTCAAAATACTACTTTGAGGTATGATGTATCTTACGGATCACCTTCCATAAGTACACCACTGCACCTCTGTACCTAGTTTTTATTGAAATTATAAATTTAAGCAGTTACTCACCAGGAAAACAATGTATATGATGCATATAGGAAACGGATGAAATCAAGTACCTCTCTCGTCGATAGCTGAAAACACCCTAAAATAAAATTGAAAATAAAATATGAAATCGTCTAGTTGGCGCTGATAACTATAGGTAGGGTGAGGTATATAGAAAAAACCTATTTTTATATTTTGTTGCGCGTGTAGACAATTACTTCAGATAACGGTTGCAATTTCAAAAGTCAAAAGAAAAATCTTATTTATTACAGCGAACATCTTATGATATAGACATACGTCGAACAGCATAGATAGAAAACTGGAAATATTATATCGAGCGTAAAGACAATAAATTACGAAAATTGCAATCGTTAAGTTAAGTAATTGCCGACACGCGCAACAAAATATCAAAATAGGTTTTTTCTATATACCTTGCCCTGCCTATAGTTATCAGCACCAACTCGACGACTTCATATTTTATTTTCAATTCTGATTTAATGTGTTTTTAGCGGTCGACGAGAGAGGCCAAATTTTAACACACAATTTTCATTGGTCTACCTACATTGTTTTTCAGGTGAGTAACTGCTTAAATTTATAATTTTAATAAAAGCTAGGTAGAGAGGTGCAGTGGCGTAATTACGGGAGGTGATCCGTAAGACCTAACGCCATACCTCAGAGCTGTTCTTTTATTTTGAACGAAATTTATTAAATATAATTTATAAATATCAATACTTTTACATTGTCCGGCTTTCTTCTGTTAAACAACGCCACAGTATTATTTTTTTTTAACGCTTGATAATATTAAAAATAATAAAATAAAATTATATAAAAATATAAAATCACAACGTGTATTTTATTGATTTACTTTATTGTGTTTTCAACTTGTTGGTTCATAATAATATTAGGTACACCTCATTAATTAAATTGTTTATTTATAATGTACCAAACTCGATTAATGGATTTGTTTGGATGTATGGTACATATATATTTTAATGAATCCATATACCTAAGAAGGTTCTACTTACAATTCGTTTTATAAAAAAACCTTGTGTACCTAGATTATCTATCTATAATTGTATTATAATTTATAATCGAAAATAAATTAGATAGGTTAACTTCTTTTTCAACCCTCTATAGTTTTATGAATTTATATTGACCAATTAAAACCTCATGTTTTATCAACGGATAACCATATTCGTCAAAGATTTTTTAGATAAAATATTAGTCGTTAATGAAACTTTAAGGTCTAAAAAACATTTTTGACAAATACAAAATTGAAAATCTTGAATAAATCAAATAATTTTTGTTGGATGTAATAAATGTTCGTTAGGTGCAGTAAATAATTTAATTAAGTTTTAAATTCAAGTCTTTAATAACCGTGATTGTAAAGGATTATAATAATAAACACACATTTTTGTTGGTATACAAAATTTAATTTTCTATATTCCCGATGTACGCTTAGGTACACTATGAATTCCATCTACCCACCTATTACGGTTTCCAATAAAAGTGCATTAGAGGTTTATTTTTTGGCTACAAAAATAATGAATATGCCAGTAACAGAGAAACATTAGATTTCTATCAATCAATTATTATAATTTACAACATACCTTATTCTACGCCGGTATATGATAATCAAAAATAATTATAAAAGTAAATAAATATAAATTGCTTTAATTACTTTAGTTGTAGTTTATGTATCTACACAGTCAAAATTCGTCAATATTTAGTATATTTTTAATGACAATAAGCTATTAATATACAGGGTGTTCAAAAGTTTGGATACAGTCACTGCAATTATTGGTACTGATCCAACAATATTTTGATATAATGAATGAAATGATTAAATATTTTACCATTATTGTTTATCAGTCCTAACTAGTCTAATGACCGTTTCCAAACTTTTGAACACTCTGTATATATTTAAAAAAAAACCATCAAAACCTCAATATTTTGTTTATTCTGATCATTTTTAACTAACAATCCACAATCTTTACACGGTAGAGGTTTGTACTGGACCTACTGTGAATGAACCTTATAGGCAATGTGAGAAAAGAAGTAAAAAACATAATTAATTTATAAATTTAATTTGATATTTTAACTTCACATATTTTTTTAAAATTTTACACATTACATATCGTTTAATAAAGGAGAATGAATAAATTATCAATTTGGTATATATTTGTATACCAACATGTAGTCAAAAATGTCGAGGTTTGTGGCTGGTGTGGAGCTACTAATATTTAATTATATTTATTTAATTTTTTTTTTATTTTTGGTAATATTTGAAATTTTTTCTTTTACATTCTATTCAACATTTATTTTTTATATATCACACAACATTAAAAATTAAGGTAATTATCTATTATTTCTTTTGTTAACAGAATTAAATTAATGTGTTATACATAATAGTATAATTTGAAATGTTGGATTGTGAATGCTTTAAAATATATTATCAATTTTATAATTCAAATATATTGAAAACTGTTATTTATGTATTATATAGATGGCTACCATAGTGCACAATCACTATTACAATCTAAAAAATGAAGAAACCCAAAGTAAGCATGCCAAAGTAATTTTTTTTTTTTTAGTTTTTAATTGTTTTATTTATTTAGATAATAATAAAGAAGAAAAAAAACAAAAAAACTCCCCCCCCCAACAAAAAAATAAAAAAAAACCTAGTATGTATATTGAGTAATTTATGTAATTACTATCAGATCCTTAATTTATTTAATTTTTTTTAAGAGTGCAAAGTATGCAAAAAGAGACACGTTGGCCGATGCTGGTGGAGACAAGAGAAGAAGGTAATTTTTAAATTGTAAATAACAGTGTCTTAATTAGGTACATTACGTGTCTGTTAATTTGTTACAATTTGAAAATGATTATTTAACTAATCAACTTCATCCTTTTTTATATAAGCAAAAATCTGAATTTTTTTTTTAGATTCTGTTTTTATTATTCAAATTTAACTATATAATATAATTATCTTTGCCGCTCTATATGTATTTTCGTATTAAATCATTCAAATACCAACAACATTTTTTATTAAGTGGTGTTTTGCATTATCAACATTTATTAAATCAGAATTATCATTCTATAGTACTAGTTTAATATAATAGGTATCACTGTGCTTTTTATAATGCATAAGGTTTTTAGAATTTTTATGAATTAATAAAACCTTATTTATTTCAGCAGCGAGACTTGCGTGAAAAAATAAACGAAAAGAAGAGTAGGGTAAGTTTATGATTCAGAAGTATCATTATTTGAATAATATTAACACATGGAATAACTGCATTGAAATAGTGTGTACTAATAAACATGCAGACAATTTTAATCAGACCATTTTTTCATATAATATACTTATCAGCGGCGTATCCTAGAGAGCTACCTACAGCCCCACCCCAATTTTTTTTAAGAATTTTATAAATTTTTATTTATTTAATTAAATAATGTCTGATACATAGGTAAAATATGTTGTTTGCATAACCAAATTATACCCCAAAGTGTTAACATCATTTTATTTTGGTAATTTAAAATGCAACAGATTATCTTTCCCCCAGAAAAAAACTATCTTGGATACACCACAAGTATTTATAAAAAAATATAACAAAGCTATAATCCTTAAACATGACAATGCTACACTAATGCATTGCAGAACTAGTTTTGTTGTATAATCACTATAATTTATAATAAATACAAACTAGTATTAAATTCTGTTATAGGAAACAAATCAAGACCAGGACGAAGAGGACGATGCCATGGACGAAGAGAGGGGGAATTTAATTAAATTTTAAAAAAAATAAAAATTATATTTATAATAACTACATGACCGTTATTCATTTTTGATTTTTTTAATCATTCATAGGTACATCTTGGTTCATAAACAAAAATAAAAAACATTGTATAAAATATAGGTAATGTAACTTTACCTGCGATACATTGTCTTGTTGCTTGTCAATGAGTTTTGGAGGTTGTAGCAATCACATATATGGTGGCCTGCATAATACATAATTAAGTATACTATTTTAAATCCACATCCTCATTAATGCATGTTGGATTCCCACTAGGGTACTAGGACTTCTAAAAAAATATAGGTGAATTGTGTTAAGTAAGTAAATCAGTATTAAAAAAGTCATAGATAAATGTATCACAAATAGTGACTCTCAATGTATATACATATAAAGTACTCACCGAAAATTGTACAACAGTGTTCTTAATACCTAGACATTGTATAATTGCATTGAAATGTGTAGGCACAGCAGTTGCCCATTATTGGTTGGTGTTCAAAATGCATTTAAAATGTTAAAGGTATTGGTCCAAGTATATTTCAATCTGACGAAACGACTTACAGTTGTTAAGAAAAAAAAAACTAATTACTCAAATGACTATTTATTATGGAAATAATAATTAATTCTCAAACGGAAACCATTATTAAACCAATTATATTCAAAATATAAACATACCTTGACGAAACGAGAACCAATTATTATCATTGTGTTTCGAATGCAACAGTTATGTTGATAAATTAAACTATTCGCTTGGTAAGAACGCATAGGTATTAATTATTAAGTGTGTGATTACTGTGATTAGCATTGATCTATTAAAAAAAGTTTCTAAAGAAATCTTAACATGAAACATGATTTATCATCATTTTATTGTAAATTAAATTTACAAATTCGTTTTGGGTAAAATTAAGTTTTTTGAGTTATGTACTTATGTCATTAGTGTAGCAAAGTGCATTATGCAAACAAGCGTTATATACGTACTCTTTTTTTCTTCTACTAATAAAACATTAAAACGGTAAAATCATGGTTGAAATATTAGACTTTCATTATATATTTCAGCCATGGCCCATGGGTGACTACACTAATCGAAAATCTAATGTAGGTAGACAGTGTTGCCCGATCAGCCGATTCTCGATCCGTGGTGACACTGATTTCCCTTAGCACACCGCGTATCCCGTTAATAATGAATATAGGTAACCACTAACCGTTATTATTACCACATTATAACGATGCGAATAAAAACAATAATAATTACTTATTAATTTTTATTTCGACGTGAGTACTGACCGACTACTGAGTACCTAGTACCTGTATGGCTGTATCCTTCTTTCCGTGTTATTCCGTATTCGACGAACCTTATATTATTATAATAAAATAGTGTTTTCTCTGATTGATTTTTATGTACGAATTATCATTACTACTATACGGTATTACTGCAGCGTTATAACAAACGCATTCAGATATCATCATTCATCATCAGGTAAATAACAAATATGTGCATAATACACTAATACCTATTTTGTTGTATAGTTCATGAAAATGTTTTTTCTTCTTCGTTTTGATAAACTTTTTGTTTTATATGAATGAGACAGTACATAATAGTGAATTTATTTGTGTTCAAATCAGATATGCCCGTAAAAATAATTACTGCAGTAGTGCAGTATATCACTTCAACATGGCCATACCTACATTGTTATTAATTATTATCAGGTAAATACATCTTAATATTATTATATATCTACTACTTAATATACTTTATTAAATAATTTTTTCTTTTAATAGATGTGTCCTATGGTTGTTATAAAACATTAAGAGGACGCCACACCCGCATGTTTTGTCTCCGTCTTACAAACGTATAACATAGCAAAATCTGTTTAGCGTGGGACAAGTTTTCTCCCTCAATATTTATAATAGAATTACCAAAATTTCACAACGCATAGGTAAGAACTTTATCTGTGTCGTAGCGTCGTTATTTTTTTGGTAGCACAAACCAATATTTTTTAGTATTTTAATGAAAAAATAAAAAATAAATGTATTTTCTTAAGCTTATAACTTTAATTATATTTATGTTATCAAAAAAATAACGACGCTACGACATAGATAAAGTTCTTACCTATGCGTTGTGAAATTTTGAAAATTCTAATATAAATATTGAGGAAGAAAACTTGTCCCGCGCTAAACAGATTTTGCTATGTTATACGTTTGTAAGACGGAGACAACACATGCGGGTGTGGCGTCCTCTTAATAAGCAGTTCAATGTATTTTCCTACGCTGAGGTTGGACATTTGATTACTAAAATAAGGTAAATTCATATTTATTAAGTATGCCTATATTTTAATATGTTTAAAAATTCATTTGGATGTGTGAAAACACATTTTAACACTATCATTACTATCATTATGCCACAAATATCTATCACAAACTGTCATACTTTTGAAGTAAATAATAGTATAGATTCATTTTTAATTGATTAAATGCACCCTAAATAATATGTTATATTCAGTGTCACTTGTGTCAGCAATTGCATACTAGACTTTTGATAGGTAGAGGTTTCTTTATTTTGGCATTTTTTAATGGCTTTTACACCAAAACCATTATTGTATAGTGTTTCTAAGTGTATGGTTAAGTTAATAAAACCATAATATGTTGTTCCAAATTGCATTAATTAAAAACGTTTGACAATTCTTTTCACCTTTTTTTTCAGGCTCTGATTTTTTTTTCCAAACAAATTTCCAATGTGAATATAATACAGATTAAAGAATTGGAATTGAAATACGATTTTGGTCATATTATTCAAATGAGTTAAATTCATAAACATTTATCAAAAGAGTTAGAATTTGCAACTGTTGACAGATATGATAAGGTTTTCATATTTTGGCATCAAATCAAATTACAAAAGATCAGATTAGAATTATTGCATAAACATTTCACTTTAGAAGTTTCCAGTCAACGTTTACATCCTTGGTGAATTATAATTGAGAATGTGATTAAATTTTATACAAAAATGTATACAATTTATATAATTGTATGTACCTATTAAAATTATTATTTTTATCTAAATGTTTTCTTATTCGACAGACACTTTTATACAAAATATTCCACATAATATATAATATAGTTTTTACTCGTAGATTATGTTATAATTATTTATAAATATATATCATTCATAGATATTTTATTTTATTAGATTGATTTATTGACTAATGCACTAAAAATAATATAGACATTTTTTTGTAAAGTTATTATTATACAAAAACATAATATGTAAATATTAACTTATTTTGATATTATGTTACAGGATATTCTTAAAATGGCAAATATATTGGAACGCAATCACTCCTTGTACATCACCAGACATTGGTGTACTCACTATATTACATTTTTCGTTTTTATCACAATCTGTGAATGACACTATTTTATAAATCTGTATATATATAAATAATATATTTGTACACATATTATACATGTGCTGATATAATTGTTAAATCTGTGATTTTTTTAACATATAAATAAAATTAAATATTTTTATACACTGAAACATAAAGCTTTTGCCTTTATTTATTTTTTTTTTTAAATCAAACTAGATTAGCACAGAAGTCATGTAGTGGAGTTTTAAGTTTTTAAACTCTAAAAGACTTTACTTCCTAACAACAATGTTCTTGCCGCTGTAGGTAAACGTTCCCAAGAATAACACTGAAAATACTATTACTTTTTATTATGAAGTGATAACTAGGCACCTTTAGACACAGTGAATTGTGATTTTACGCAATCGCGTAAAAAATTTAATTTCAAACACACATAAAAATTGATAATATTTCTATCATTCATTTTGACTTTTGCTTTGAATTTTTTTTTATACCAGTAAGTACAACTTTCATAAGAACCTTGTATTACATTTTTATTCACATTTCAGAAAAAATAATAAGATAAATAGTCTTAAAAATAGCTAAAAACTTTTCAACAATTATACCACGAATAGATGATGCCAAAATTAACATTTGGAGAAAGTTTAAAGTTTGTACGGCTAATACTTATGAAGAATAACAAAATTCTATAATATTTTTATAGTAAATCGTTATTCAACGCGTCAATTTTTGATTTTGTAAAAATTATAGATTCAGACAATTATTCAAATTTTTTTTTAATTTAACGTATCGCGGTATTTTTATACTTATCGTAAGCAAAATTTATTAACAATCTTGTATTAAATTTTCATTTCTTATCTTTGAATACAAAAATTTTTATACATTTTCAACTACAAAATAATTTGCAAATATTCGTGATTTTGACAAATTTTGTCGATTTTTGAACTTCAACTGCTTATAAAAAAAAATTGTGCCTATGTATTTGAATAATTTTTGAATCACTCTTAGATCAACTTATTCAAAACCTTCTATTAAATTTTCAAGCGATTTGGTAGGGCCAAAAAATTGTTATCGACTTTTATAAAAAAAAATCTAAGAAAAATCGAATTATTCAAATGCCTATAAATAGCTCAAAAATAAACGAAATATTTTGAAAATACAACTATGTAAAGAAAATGCCTATTTAAACATTTTGTAAAAGTTTTAAGTTTCTACGACCTATACTTTTTGAATAAGAACAAATATCAAAAATCAATGATGCCTAAATTGTTATTTTACGCGATTATGTGAAAAAATTGTAATTTCAAACACTCATAAAAATTTTTGATTTTATTCCAGTGCAAATTTTTTTACAGATAATTGAAGGAAAACGTATTTCAAACTTTGTACCGAATTTACAATTCTTAGTTTTGAATACTTAAAATTTTATGAATTTTCAACTGCAAAATACATAGCAAATATACATGATTTTGACGAATTTTGTCAATATTAGCACTTATAAACGCTTATAAAAAAATTTTGTGCCTATGTATTTTTATAATTTTTGAATGGGAGTTAGAACAACTTATGTGGACCCTTCTATTAAATTTTCAAGTATTTCGTCCGAGCTACATCTTTTTTATCAACATTTATAAAAAAAAAAAATAAAAAAAATCGAATATTTCAAATGCCTATAAATTGATTAAAAATGAGTGAAATCTTTTGAAAATAAAATTATATAAAGAAAATGCCAATATAAACAACTGATAAAATTTTCAAGTTTCTACAACTTATACTTTTTGAAAAAAAAAACAATTAGCAAAAATCGTTTGAGGCTAAACCGTTGTTTAACGTGTTTTTGTAAAAATTTAAATTTCAAACACTCATAAAATTTTTTTGTCTGAATCCGGTAGAGTTTTTTTTGCAGATAATTGAAGAAAAACTAATGAAAAACCTTGTACCAAATTTTCAAAACTTAGTTATAAAATAAAAAAATTTTACGATTTTTCAACAACAAAATTATTTGCAAATTTTCGCAATTTTTACATATTTCGTATAAATTGGAACTTTGAGCACTTATAAAAAAAAATTGTGACTTACGATTTTGGATTTTTTTTTATCAGTTATGGAACAACTTATAAGAAACCTTGTATTAAATTTTCAAGATTTTCTGGCAAAAAAAAAAAATTTTATCGTTATTTTAAAAAAAAATACTTAAAACAATTGAAAATTTCAATTGTCTATAATTAGCTCAATAAAAGTCAAAAGTGTTCAAAAATTTTACCACGTATAGATGATTTCAATATAAACATTTGGTGAAAATTTCAAGTATCTACAATTTTTGGTTTTTGAGTAACGGCTAAATAAAAAAATCGATTTCGTCGAAAACGGGTTTTGCACAAAAAGTACCGGTTTTTCCTCATTTTTTGTTTGTTTTTCCCGTGGCATTTGAAAACTTTTGGGAATTTTCACTTGTGACCTCTCTAAGGTACCTCCGATATTCGTTTTGCCACCGAAAACATACCCTGAAGTTCAAAATTGAAGCATTATTTCGAGTAGTTATGGTGTACACAGACACAAAAACAAAAAAAAAAACAAAAAAAAAAAAAAAAAAAAAAAAAAAAAAAAACAAAAAAAAAAAAAAAAAACACACATCATAGTAAAATCAATACATTCTTCACTTCGTTCAGAATCTAAAAATATCAGGTTTTGGAGATAAAAAAGAGAGTGCAATTTTATAAAGTGTCCTCATTCGTTACACAAACATCCTTTATATATACGAGTAACCGGAAGCTTTGCTATAACGCTATATACTTATATACAGATTAACCAATATAAACGTTCGAATGGTTAAAATAAAAAAAATAAAAACTGAAATAACAATATTATTTTATTGTTCTATGATTACCGGTTACAAATTACCGGTCACGCGCATGTGTGTTTGCGGGTATAACGCATTTACCTTCAGTGAAATATACCTTAACCGTTAAAGATTTATACATATCTTCCGATACTGAGAATCTTCAAATAGCGTACATATTTTCGGGATCGGAGACATTTTCACTACCACTTTTTTTTTTTTTTTGCAAACATCTTTAATTACGGTTATCTCTAAATAACGGGCACTTAAATTTAAATATATATATATGTATATTATAACATGAACAAAATAAAAATATATTTATTTGTTGTCATTAATTGACTTACGAAATACATTTCGTTTAATTCTCTAAACAGTAGACGAACTTTATGTAATAATTTTCGATATTTAGAAGTGCCAATATTTTATAATCATAAACTCGAGAGCAGCTGATTCGTTTGATACCGATTTTCGAAGTGAATATTATCTAACCGAAGTCATTGGCAACATACATGGCGTGGCATGTATGTTGTACTGGAAAGTTTAGAGTGTCTCATTAAAAATAAAGTTTTCTAATTTAAACACGTGGCAACGACCCGGGCGAGTATGCATGTGCTTACATACTCTAAACCACCATACGTCAGATGACTAATTACTATTAGTACTTGCACGACTTAGACGCACGCATCTAACATGTAGTAATATTTCTTTATACATGCACTGTGTGTGTGTGTGTGTGTGTGTGTGTGTGTGTGTGTGTGTGTGTGTGTGTACGTACGAAGTGAGGCCGGAAACGTGTCATCTGACTCTATATTATCTTCATGTGTTTTTTTTCGTGCGAAGCGAGAGAAAAATGCGATTTAAAGATAAATTCTTTCTTTTTTTATTTCAACCGCAAGATTTGGTCAATGAGCTTTTACCACTGGGCACCTGAATACATTTAAAAGGTTTTATTTTTATTCTTGATATGTTTGCATTACGTGAAACGACTATTATATTGAACTCAGAACTGGATCAGGATATTTGGCTCCCCTGGCATAGGCCGTATATCCTATACACATAAGCGTGAGTTTCGCACGAAATAGGGAGGTAAAGGGGTCCAAATCGGCTAAAGATTAAAAAAAAAAAATCCCTACGGTTTGTTACTTATGATTTTTATTCACAAACGTAGAATGATGAACCGGATTTAGAATCCAAAGTTTTCTTTAACACTATAATTTATCCAGTTCTCGTGTTTTTTCAACAATTTCCATATCACGTTTTTTCTGTTTCATGTTTTAATTTCATAAACTATCTAATAGATCTAATAAATCTAATAGATTTTTTTGTCATGGTTTTTATTTATTTTAAATAAATATTAGGTCCCAAATATCTTAATCGCTAATAATATTTTTTCTCTCTGAACACTTTCATAAATACATATGTATCTTTTAAATCTTGCGTTCCGAGAGCAGATGTCCCCATCTTGCCATCTTTAATACGGCTCTGATTATACTGCACTGCTGCGGGGCGACGGCAAGTCAACGGGAAGTGAGCTACCTTTTTTCGTCACGACCGTTGTCGATGTTATCGCGGCGAAAACAGGAAAAATCCATCTACCCACTATTAGGTATTTGACGCATCTGACGAAACCGATCTATATATTCGTGAATATTAATACGATTTTGAGACAGTCATTCTTCAACCGCTGCCGGGCGGAAAAAGGTCACTTTCGATCGCTTCAAATTGAAACTTGAACTTTTGTCGTATATGCAACAATAAAAAAAAAAAAAAAAAACTTTGGAATTCCGGTGAGTATTGAGTGAATTTTCCAATTTTTATAATAAATATGGGTGTTTATAGGTATATAACCTGTAAGTATACACGTCATGTGTACTGAATAATAATTAGTCAGCTTAGAGCGTTTCACGCTGCAAAAGTACTAAGGGCCTTGATCGGGTGGGGCCACCGAATGGACCAGAGAAGTAAACCCCACACCGATTCAAGGGATCTTCATGATTTTAAAGAAAATCAACGTGATCTTTAAATATCATAATTTTTCAATTGATATGGATTCGTTTCAAAAACGGCTCGTTGTTTTCATTATTTTAGCTACGTGACGAGGCACACTGAATATTTCTTCTATTTTTACATCAATTTTCAAATTTAAACATTGATTTAAAAGAAATTGGTCCATGTAATCAAAATGAATACAGATAGAACAATACATTTTGAATCTTTTGTTTAAAAAGAATGTCTTCTTTGTCAATCGAAGAAACTTAAGAAAATTTTGAAAAAAAAACATTTTAAAATTTTACGCAATTTAACCAAAAACTGATATATATATAACTGGTATATTTATTTAATAGAGAAGATATGTTCCAAATTATTTAACTGAATAAATAATGTATCATTTATTTAAAATTTACCCATCCATATTAACTTATCCAAGAAGCGGGTTACAACCAATGGGACAAAGTACGCACTTTTTTTTAATAACCTTCTTAAGTTGAAAATGAATGTAAAAACAATTCCTAAAAATCGTTGAATAATTTACTTAAACGATTATAAAAAAAAAATCATGTGTAACGATTTTTGAATTTTTTCAATATCATTACTCCAGTAAACGATTTTATTATATTTTTAAAACTTTTTTTTTTTTATTAAAAATATTATTAGAGATAAACTTTATAAAGCAAGGTATATTTAAAGTTCTATTTTTAGCCTAAAATCATGAAATTCATTTAAATTTTTTAGGAAAGTTTATTAAGTAATTATAAGTTTGTATTAATGTAAAGTATATGTCACATTAATAAGTGATGAAAAATTCAAGTAGTTTTTAATGATATAAATATTCGAGTTATGACGAACTAAAATCGATTTTGTGAAAGTGTCGTGTATGGCAAATTTTACCGTTTTTACTAGGTTTTTCGGCACCTTTTCCTCGCGCCTAGAAAAACACTTCAGAAAAAAAAAATGATCCGTTTGAAGTCAAATATAATATTTGCGATTTCCAATTGATAGGGTTGCTGGATGAAACGGTCGGTGCATTATGACTACCCGAAAAAAGTGTTCACAGAAAAAAAAAAAATGAACGTCATTGTAAAATCATAAGATCCTTCGCTTCACTCAGAATTTAAAACGGTATGAATTATTTAACAATTTTATGTAGTTTTATTGACACAGTTGAGTTCCCGATAGCAAAAAAACGTAAGTTTCCAAAATATGTTTACTGTCTAAATTCCTAAGAGTTTTAAATTTTAAATTTACACAATCGTGCAGATTTCGACGTTCAAAACGTACATGTGTTCCGTCAATAATTGTACCGTACATGTTTTCAAACTTTATGTTTTAAGCGCTTCAGATTTAAAATAGTGCCGAGACACCTAGTATCATTTTACAATCGTGCATATAAGTCACATGTATGATAAAGCACGCGCGTATTATGTTGACTTGACGAGTTAATCTTTCCGGGGCGATTTATTTGTTTTTAATCATCTTTCCGCAATGGACTCCGTGCTTTTAGTATACATACGGATAATATATATATATATACACACACATTGTATACAAGCGAGAAAGAATAATAGCGCCGAGAAGTCAAAACATACATTAATTTTCCACAAAACGCTACGCGTTACTCGTGGGATAAATATATATCTATACCAGTTTTATTTTTTATTTTTTTTTTTAAGAAAAAGTCACGAACAATGGTCGTGTTTTTCTACTCAAAAACTGATAAAGATTAATTTTTTTTTCCTTTTTCGTTTATTTTTTCTCCGGTATTATGTGTTTCGCGATATACGAGTAATAAACGATCGTGTTTTGGATTCCGAAGAAATAAGTAAAAATAATCGCTGTAACATTTTATATTTTGTTCCGTGCGTAACTGTTTGATAACAATATGACGTGGGATGTGACCGTTGGTGTATTTTTTCCGCTCACGTAGGTAAACGACGAGAGAAAATCAGCGAAATGAACCGTTCGTCTGTGACGTCCGAACGCTGTAAAACAGCAATAATTATTATTATTCGTACGAGCAGATTATAATGACGGTGTTCTGTTACAAAACACGAACAGAGGTTGCGTAAACTTGCGAAAACCGATCGAAAAATATTATTCTATAAAATCTGAAACGTCAAGCTAACGAAAAAAAGCGTACAACCATAATGGCCAATGGGAGTGGCCAAAACATATTGTAAATTTTAATTCGGGAGTGCTATTTTAGGGGCGTAAGGGTGTGCATTTGCAATTGCATCCACAAATTTTGGCCCATGTACTTTTATTCTTTTTTTTTGCCAATTATACAGATAGAAATTCGTGATTTTAACTTCGGATTACGATTTTTTGTATATTTAGAAATTTTCACTGGGAGGCTGTTGATATATTTCACCATTAAAAATGGAGTTATTTTACTTTCATATCTAACACCGATCATTGGCAATACACTAATATACCGAGTCAACGCAATATTTTCATAATCCACGAATACATTACATTCGTATTGAGAGTATAAGTAAAAAAATATAAAAGTAAAAAGTAATCAAAGTATTTAACTATAGTGCATTATATAGAAAATTCGACTTGCAAAAGAAATTTTAACTTTCAAGAATTATTTCTCACAACTTCAATTACATAAGTAGTCGATTTCGTGAATCCCTAAAAATTAAGGTACAGCATATTTTCATAATGTAAATCTAAATAGGCGCTGTCTATCTATCTCCCTCGTCACATTTTAATCGCACCAATGATTATAAGTGTTTTTTTCTAATTTGGCGTTCTAAATTAATTTTTGAAATGATGTCCTCACGTATATTATCACGTGTGTGTGTGTGTGTTTGTGTGTTTACGAGTATATATAGTGTGTGCACGTTCTGTAGGTCGAGTCGGTATTAATGCTGACGAAAATTAATTTTAAACTCTTCGTCTAAGAGCACGGTGTATAATTTGTTTTATGACTTGGGCGAAAACGTTGCGTAAGAACGGAGCTATGTGCAGAGCACATAAAGTGCTCGTGTTTATGATGTATACAATATATATATTTATATACATGTGTGTGTGTGTGTGTGTGTATGCGTGTATAAACCATGATATGTAACATAGCGGGCTCGGCGCGTTTCCCAATTATTTACTAGTTTGCCACGACGCCACCGTCGCCATAAACGCCCGTGATAATATATTATAATACCGTACACCATGCGGCGTAGAAAGTGAACAGTATGAACTTTACCGCCATGGGTCATATCGATATAAATATTGTCGGCAAAACGTTAATTTGGTAAAAACAATAACTGTGGCACACTGCACGTATTATTATATATACGTCTAAATGATCCATTAACGGGGATGTTTTCTCGACGCGCTTTTACGCACTTAACTTAATTACCGTTCACACGCGAAGATCGTATATATACGACTGTCATATTTTTGCGTGTGTATCGCACGCATTACGGAGTAACAAAACACAAGTGTACTGAAGAACATCCAGTTACATATTTTTAATATTAATTAAATTTCATCGGTTATAATTCAGTAAATCAATCTATTCGAATTATCAATCTAAATTAACAATTATTATAACAATGAATAAATAGTTTTGATTTGTATCAGTCGATTATTATATATTATTTATAGGACTATAATTTATCACACATAACGGCTGTATTAAATAAGAAGAAGAAATTTACTTTCACCGCGAAAAAAGTACAAAAGAAGGGATAGATTCCGTCCCGAAAGATTTTTCAAATATCTTCCAGCAATCATTAATAAGAGTTATAGCTACCTATGTGAAATACGTTGATTATTTATACGATTTCCAAAATGATTTAAAATCCGCTGTTTATGTTTATTGTATACAATAAAAATGTATATTTAATTGACGTAATCTACCTTAAGTATAACTCGGTTGCAACCATTATTGGTGACTAAAATATTGAATGAAAAATTGTTTCAAAACTGACTCTGATAAACGTTTATAAACGATTCAAATTGTTTAAAAAAAATAAGAATATTAACGCTGATAAACATATCAGTCTTCCTTTCTGTTTTGATTCCTTTCATTTCACCTCTTCTCCTTTAACCTCTCTTGATATCTTTATTAAAACTATGATGTGCAATACCTGTAGAAAATAATAAAAATAGCTTCTGTGACACCCCGCTGTGAATTATAAAAGTGCTCGCACGAAAATGTCATAACTGTTATAGGTTTAATTCACTTAATCTTTTTTACGACGATCGCACAAAAAACAATAACAATGACAACAGTACGGTTATTATATTACGACGAACACCAAAAACAATTGTTTCGTGATCGTCGTTATGATATAATGCAAACACCGTAAATGTAGGGGTGGTTCGGAGGCGCCGTAACTCCCTAGTCACCTATAAGGGGTCAAAAATATTTCAAGGGTAAATATAATATATAAATGTGTAAATGTTTATCATTTATGTAGCTACTATGTATTCATTATGATTTTTTTCAAAAAACCTAAACTTGAATATTTGATTCAAATGAGCTTTGTAATATCGATACATTTAATGATGGATAATTCAATGGTTTGTAATTAACACAAGTCATACAATAGATAGAGGGGAAAAAAGCATCATAATACATATTTTACAAAGTTTTGAATCTGATAACTTATTGCATTGAAAAAAATAACCGTTAATGAATTACAGATACTATTAAATGTACAACTATTCAAAAAGAGAAGTAATAATATATGTTTTGTAAAGAGTCTATTGAGTTATTGTATATATCAGGGGTGGCGAACCTATGGCACGCATGCCAAAAGTGGCACGTTTGCGAAGTTTCAATGGCACGTGGAAAAAATTGAATTTATCGAAATTTTAAATTAAAAATTTGAATTATACTATTTATGAAATCGTATTTAAAATAAATACGATTAAACAATTTTTTCAGATTTAAATTATAATTAGACATTTATGCTTTACTAATACCACAAATACAAATAAAGCAGGGAAGTGTTTTAGGTCCAATTTTGTTCATACTCTATATAAATGATTTATGTAACCAAAATATAGATGGCAAAATAGTTACTTACGCTGACGACACTTGTATGTTATATTCGGGTACTTCTTGGAACGAGGTTTACCATAAAGCTACTATTGGATTAAAATCAATATATAAATGTATACATGATAGAGGTTTATCATTGAACGTGGATAAATCTGTGTTTATGAAGTTCTCTATAAATAAATGTACGAATACCGATTCTCCTTTGTTAATTCATAACTGTAATAACTTTTTGATATGTAATAATATGAACTGTAAACAAATCAAACAAATATCGAGAATTCGATATTTAGGTGTTATTTTTGATAAAAATTTGAGATGGAATTTGCATATGTGCAATCTAGTTAGTAAGCTCCGTTCTACTATATACCAGTTCATAAGACTAAGAGTTCTGTTACCAGTTCAAACGATTCGTATGATTTATTTTGCCTTCTATCAATCAATTTTTCAATACGGGCTCTTAGTATGGGGAGGGGCGAAAGAAAATGCTATTAAACCACTACAAGTAAATCAAAATAGAGTAATTAGAATAATTTTAGGTAAAACATCATTAAATGGTTCGACAAAACTAAATTATAAACTTTTAGGTGTTCTTCCCATAAAACAATTATACAAGAAAAACGCCCTACTATTCACAATTAAAAAATATATAAGAAACAATACCAACGTAGTTGATGTATCTAAATCAAGAGAACACAGAGCTTATAACTTATCGGTGTTATACACAAAAAAAGCTTTTGGACAGTTTTTCGTAGACTATTTAGGCCCATATTACTTTAATCAGTTGCCAACAATATCAAAAAAAAATATTTATCATGGTTTATTGAATGAGAAAAAAATTGTTTATAAATGGCTTTTTTCTGAAATAAATATTTCTCAGTAAAATCCGCAGTTATGTATGTTAGTTATGTAAGTTAATAATTTAATGTATGTTATTTTTCGTTATATAAATATTTTTAGTTTCTTAAGTATTTAGTTTATCTCCCTTGATTTCTATGATTTCTTTTTTAATTGTATATATTTTTATTTTATTTATTTTCTAAGTTGAATATAATTTACTTTCGCTTGATAACACTCTACTCCACCACAAGCCTAGGCTTATAGGAGTAGATATACTCTTTATTCTTATATTATAATTATTACTTTATTGTTATTGTATTTGTAACATATTGTAAAGAAATCTATCAATAAAAAAAAAAAAAAAAAAAAAAGCGTCAATATGAAAAAGTGGTGAAAAATGCAGACATCGAAATGTCGGAAGTCTGCTATCCACTTACCACTTACTTTTATTTCATTTTTTCATTTTTTCTTGAAAGTTTATAATGTGTAGTGAATTGTTTCAAGTCAAAGCAAAAACTACATGTTTTACCAAAACTAGAAATTTAGATATTCTGTTATAAAATTGTTTACACGAAAAAAAGGAACAAAAGTTGATATTAAAATATAATTACATATTTACATTTTTTATACGATTATTCACTATTGACATCTGATTTAAGAATATCATATATAATTTGTAAAATAACCTACACAAATATTGACTTCATCAAAACTGCCTTTGTGTGTGTGTGTGTGTGTGGGGGGGGGGGGGCACGCGAACAGTTTTAGAAAACTTTGTTTGGACAATTTTGACACTCGACTCGGAAAAGGTTCGCCACCCCTGGTATATATACATACAACTATATTAAGGTAGGTAATTATAAGGTCTCGTATGAATAATACACATGGTGTAAAGATTTTATGAGATGGGAAAAATTATTCGCGAGCAAAGCGGTCGGCGGTTATCGGATAACTAGCTAAAAAAACATGTTTTGCTCTTTTTGAAATTATTTCATATTATAATAATATTCAAATTACTGGTATTTTGTTGATGTTGGTGGTAAAAACTTAAATATGACCATGATCGTGATATAAAACAGAACAAATATCAATTAGGAATGGTTAAGTTTAAGTTGCAGGGAGGCCAATGTTCAGAACTTTGAAATTTACTTGGCTAAAAAGCAAAACAAAACATAAACAGCCATTAAAAATACTAATAGTTAGCATGGTTCATGTTTAAATATTTGTGTGGGTTACTTGTTATTATTTATTGCATTTCTGATTGGACGATTATATGTTGTTACACACATTGTTAATGAACAGGGTGGTTTAGCAACTTTATTACATAGATATTAAAAATAGAGTGAAATTAATATTATGAAAATATCTTTATTTAGAGAAATCTAAAAGATAAGTCAAATTATTATTTTTTAAATATCTTCAACCGGTATTATAGGCGTCAACTTTTGAAAATCAAATGGAAACCTACATTCATTATTCATATATCGATTAATAGAGAAGATGTTTTTTTAGTATATTTTTTACAATTTCATATTGCGTGGCGTTGAACGTGTTCTATGGTCTTATGACGTGAAAACCCAAGGTATATGGACCACATAATGATCGCAATACAAAATCCAAAAAGTTAAAATTTCTTTCAAACATAGATTTGTTTGCATCAATTAATATTAATCAATTACTTAAATTAAATAACAAAAAAACACATTTACATTGTATTGGCAAAACAAAGAATGAGTTCCGATTTTACTTAGTTTAAAAGTCCATTTTACTTAGTTAAAGTTTACCCCCGAAATTATCTCGTGATGCTAGTTAAAAAATTTGAAATTTACTTTTCATTTTAGAATTCTCTGACTGAATAAAGAAACTTTTATGACATGCATTTTATTCCATTCCGAATATTATTCGATAAAATAGCAATTACACAATTTTTGAAACCACTCTGTACATATATATATTATATATATATATATAAACTTTAAAGTTTATAAATAAATAATCTTTAACACGATATTGTGTATTTTAGATTATAGTTTTTCTAAACGTCGTGAAGTAATAATTTGTGTTTTTAAATTCGAGTTTTAAATTATTTCAAAACACGGGTCACATGAAAAATATAAAAAAAACTGTACGCAAGTCGCCCATCTCCGTCGTGCATTGTACTCTGTGCGCGTGCTCGGATGGATCGTTTTAATTTAACGATTCACGTGCGATGTCCGCCTGCTCCTCGGGGCGGTTCGTGGTCAAGAAGGACTACGCGTTGCCGAACGGAAGTGTCGGCCAGCGCGATACAGGAAGCGTCCGCTGCGCCACCGCTCCGGTCCATTGTGAACGACACGTACCGTGTTGCCACGGCGGTGGAACAAAGAATATCGCTCAAAGGGAAGTTTAAATTAATTCTCGTCCGATGATGAACGCGATTACGTCGTGTACATAATTAATAACGTTTTTCGGTACGATTCAATATCAAAAGTACGTATAATATTTTACATTTCGTGGGGCGTACCGATCAATTCTTTTATTATTATTATTATTTTATTATTATTATTATTATTATTAGTATTATTATCCATTTCATCGTCATTATATTTTATTCTTTCTTATCGATACGCCATGCTCGGAGGAGTAATATCAATCGACGGTCGTTTTAAACGCAGAAACGTAACATTTGATTATATTTTCATCGCCAAAACGCATCACGTGAAACAATTTATTAATCTCTACTGGACCATCGTTGCCACGGGTCGATTTATAATACGTCATTAAAACTAAGATTTCCCGCCAAAATATTTTGTTTTTTGATGTGAATCTTTTCGATAATTTTTTTTTTTTTTTTTTTGAGATATTATACTCGTAGATAGTTTTTAACGGATTTCCAAAAAAAAAAAAAAAACATACTATTAAATAATTCTGTTACAGCATGCTCTATTTTTTTTCCAAACAAAACGTTTTTTCATAGACGAGACAACGTTTTTATCAATACACAATAATCTAAATTGTTTATTCTAAATTGAAATGTACACTAGTATTACACACACACACACACACACACACACACACACACACACACACACACACACACACACACACACACACACACACACACATTTAATTTTGTAAGTAGATACAAAATTAATTATGTATGCGTCGATTTAAAGAACCCGTAAGGTAAATAAATAATTATGCAGTATAGACTGGAAAACAAACTTGAACACTTTTAAGATATTTAAGACGATATTGATAAATTACTGTATTTTTAGCTAATTACGTTATAGGAGACTGTCGACTTTGACGTAATTTAAATTTCGATCCGATTTCTCGTGAAAAAAAAAAGATACGGTCAAGTTACTACGGAGAAGAAAATTGATATTACAATTTACTACCTTCCCCTCTTTTCTCTGAGAATAAAATGAATGAGGGCGGGTAAAATAAATGTAACTGTCACGTTGCCGTCGACATAGATATTTGGACTACGAAGACGTCGATCGTACACATTAGCCGTGGTGAACGGAACGAACAACTGCAGCCGTCCGGGAAATAACTTACACAACGCGCGTTCGTGGAAATTATACAATATTATAATATGGTTAACGTGGTCATATCATGCCGTTTATAAAAATAATGAAAAATCTCTGATAGCAACAGAAACGAAAATAAACGAAAATAGGAGAAAATCATACTCGAAGATGCGCGTGCACTTGTACGATTCTATGATAATACTATTATACAATATCATAGTCGTCATTTTAGACTCGGAGTGGCCTGCGGGTCATACGTTTTCTAAAGAAGACAAGACGACGTCATCAACTGCTAAGCAAACTCGTATTGTCAATAATATGTCTACGACAGATGAGAGTATTATTATTATTATTATTATTATTATTATTATTATAATTATGATCACTATATAATATATTCCTGTCGCACAATGGCCGCGCTCTGAGACGACCTATTCTCTGTGTAAATGTGTATCGTATGTTATGTATGTATGTATGTATGTTATGTATATGTGTGTGTGTGTGTGTGTGTGTGTGTGTGTGTGTGTGTGTGTGTGTGTGTTTGTGAGCTAGTGTGTAAAACTATTATTTTATTGTGTATAAAATATATATATATATATATATGTATATGTATTATAGTAAATGCATACTTGCGTATGTCTTGTATAACAATATCTAGGGACACGTCGCGTCGTCTGGATATAGTGTCTTTTAACTCACAGCAATAATATACGATTATTCGATTTTTCGAGACGAAACAATAGCAGTCTAGACATACGTATGCGCGCGGGTACACACTCACACGTACACGCACGTTCACTCACAACACTCATGCACACACGCACACACGCTTATAAATATTATTGTATTTACACACGCATATAAGGACGACGAAGACGGAACACCGTCATTTTCGTATAATTAAATATCATATTATAACGTATATACCATCGAAAACCGGTAGTCCGACAGCTTTTATAATAATATGTTTGCATATTATCTACGTGTACGAACGGGTATAACAAAGCCGCACGGTGTTATTACGGTTTTAAGAGAAAAACGGTATATTTTATTTGATGAAAAAACAAAATCCTGGGAAAGAATCGACTTCGTTGAGATGTCGCACGCGTGGCGGACTGCGGTTGTTATTTCCGGACATTAAATTTGGTCACTGAGCAGCGGCCTTACAACGTGTAGGCGATTTCGTTACATACAAGTGTGCATTGTGGAGGTAGATATTGTACGTCACTATGAAAATAGCAGTAGAAACGGCTATTATATTTGCCTATCCAGTAGAAACGCGCAAAGGACGCAAAAGAGCCGACCTTGTTCATACCATGACATATACGTGCGTATGATTCAGGAGACCATTACAATACAAGATAAATTGTGTGTGTGTGTGTGTGTGTGTGTGTGTGTGTGTGTGTGTGTGTGTGTGTGTGTGTGTGTGTGTGTGTGTGTGTGTGTGTGTGTGTGTGTGTGTGTGTGTGTGTGTGTGTGTGTGTGTGTGTGAGTGTATCGTTTCACGCGCACACAATAATAGATCTGGTACGAAACGTCGACAATCAAAAACTCGACATGTTAAAATGTCGGCGGTCGAAATATCGATAGGCAAAAAATGTCGACAGGTCAATATGTCGACAAATTACAATGTCGAAATGTACAAAATATCGACAAACTAAAATAAATATATGATTTATGGAAATAAAAAAAATGTTTGATAAAATAATTTAATAATGTCGACATAAAAATATAAAATGATATGAATTATATAAATAAAATTATAATGTCATGTTGTAAGCAATGCTTCTTAAGAACTCTATAACTGGAACGTTTCCACGATTTTGTATAACGTTTTGGATTCTGTCCTCTCGTTGTTCATTTTTCTTTTTTGAATGTGGACGAGTTACTCCACGAAGTATTGATTCAATCATTATTTTTTTCTATATTTTGTACATGTCGACTTATTGACTTGTCGAAATTTTGTGATATTTATTTTATTTATGTAATTTATATCATACATTTTTTTTTATTTACATAAATCATATATTTATTTTGTTTATTTGAATAAATTAAAATAGTAATAATTGTCGATATTTTGTACATTTCGACATTGTAATTTGTCGACATTTTAACTTGTCGAATTTTTGATTGTCGACGTTTCAACCGGCTCCCCACAATAATATTATACGTTAGCGTCGTTACGTGGAAGCTGACGATACGGAATTCTCACCCGACATTGGTGGTGTAAAGTTAATTTTTCGATTCCTGAGTCTCGCGGTAAATACTCATACTCATTGGTAAATAACAAGTGATTGAAATAACGTTTTATACACCTCACGGGTATCATAGACTACAGTACACCTAGTTATATATTTTGTTATATAAAAAAAAAAAAATTGTGCCTCATTACTTCTAACACTTCACGCTACTGTCGCCCGTAAAAGGCAACGCCATGAATGTAGCCACGTGATATAGGTAAGTTGGTGTAAATGGAAAAATCACTTCGTTTGCTCTGTAACACTGCGAGTACACGCATGGCAAAGAATATTGTCGATAAATTTGTCGTGTCGTATATATTTGACATTTTTGATACATATATAATATATTCACGTTGGGCGTCACTTATTAGTAAATCTATATTCGATATATTCAAGTTTAACCGCGTTGGGCGCCACTTTTTCGTATACGCCGGTCAAGAACTGACGTGTACAACAGATATTTTTCGGTTTCCAAATCTCGGACCGTCAAGTCAATTGATAAAGATAAACAACAGGTATTTAAAAGATCTAGTCGATGCTCCACTTAAATGGCCACGATAACGAATTCTGTTTAAGAGAAGTCGGAATAGGTCTCTCAGGATTTATTCTGTATTACTCTTAGATATTTTTACTCCCGACAAACTTTACCACGGTAATGAGTACTGGATGTTCAGAGTGAGATATCTTTAACCTGAACGAATATTGTAGGTATCTGCACCTCTCGACTGACCACGATAACGAGTACTGAACGGGGTGTAAATATAGCACGTTCTAATAACCTCTTAACAAGGGCGTATTTCTGGGGGGGCGATGGGGCGATCGCCCCCCCTGGACTTTTTCAATTTTTTTTTTACTTTTTTTACATTATCTGTATTATATTATAATAATCATTAGAAAAAAATTACGAAATTATTTAAAGTCATAGATTATGATATAGTTGTGTAATATATTGATAGAAGTGCTCGGACTTTACCCAGCTCGTATCGTATCGATTTTATAACGATAGATACTTTTAGATACACGTTATCTGTTACTGAACGTTTGATAATTTTTTTTTTTGTTAAACACGAAATAGTAATGATATTATTGTAGGACACGAATACGTCTTCACAGTTTACGTAGTACACTAGATGCGTGCAAAATAATAGATAGATTTTCTGAACACAAACGATTCTAAGAATTTGTTTTATAGAATAATAATTTTAATTAGTTTGTGCTTCATTTAAAAGAATTTTTATTTATTTTTAATCCTAAATATTATAGTTAAATTATTTTTGTTTATTTTTTATTCCTCATCATTACAAGTCTAAAAGTCACACCCCCCCCCCTGAAAATAGGGTCAAAGACGCCCTTGCCTCTTAATAATTATTTCCTATAGCTCTAATATTACCACCGAAATTATCTTCAAGTTATTGTAGCGACTGAAAAGTGATATAAAAGTAATGATAAAATGTTCGTGAATACCTTCAAATATTTCCTTTATTATTTTGGTACAAAACGCACAAAAACATTTAATTTAAACAAACAAACAACAATAAATAAGGCGAACGAATAGTCGCGTTAACCACACATACTATTCCTTCTAACACTTGTCCACTTAGCTCATACTCACGGCGTGACGTAGAACGGACAACCCCGCTGCCATCGTAACCGATGACTTTTTTATCATCGTCGGAAACGCTTATCGGCGTTTCTTCCTTCTTTGGTTGAGTGTGCGTGTGCGTGACTGTTATTTTATTAAAATTGTTATCGAAATGTTTTGCCTATCAGCTAAAATTATGTATATACGAACTAAATTATGTGTATGATATATTTATATTTAATATTATACGAACAATTTGCTGGATAAATTGTGGGTCAACTTTTGAAATTTGCCGGACGTTATTCAAATTTTCTTCCAAGTTTACTCCAGCCGTGCAAAATGTATAACTTGAATATTTGCAAAAATCATGTCTTACGAATTTGTCGGTTGATTTTGTTTAATGACTGCTAAGATATTTTCGCCACATTAAAACACTTTGATGTGAAAATCATTGAACTAGAATTTACATTAATTTCCTAGAATACTAGGAATCCTAGAACGACTTTCGATTCATATTCAATAGCCACGGCAACAGGCATGCTTGAAATTTAATAGGGCCGACAAAGAGCGATTCCTGGGTACTCGTTCACAACGACTAACGTTCAGAACGGAGACGAATACGGTAGGATATTGGTAGGATACTTCAGATTAATACAGACTTCGATTGTTTCAGGGCAAGTGGCTTAAATAGAATGAAGATGTTTTAGGTGAGTACAAGTGAACGTATCTGCATTTCGGCTTAATTGCTCAGATGCACGCAAAATCAGTGGTCAAATACTCACCCTTGTTGATCGGATCCCGCGTAAGCTCGGATATCGGTGTAGACTTTGATCGCAACCATCAGGTGAAATATTTCGTAGAACTGAGAAGTAAAACCGCCACCGTCGGAATAGGAGGCAAATGTTGCGTTCTAGCTCGTCCAATTGTTCGTCCGAGGCCTCCTTTTCAAGCGCGCTGTCTTTGTCATTCTTTAAACAACCGCCATTATTATCGAGAACACATTCTACAGTATTTAAAACGATTTTAAAATATTTTTGAATAATTGTTAACACATCTGCAAATAAAAACCTCGCGAAAAACCGTGTGATTTTTAATTCACACAACAGTATACACGTGAACACAGCAGGACCATTTTTTCACCACTTCTTTAGGAAAAAATCTCTTAGCTTTTCTTTATAGTTCAAAAACACAAATCTAGACTTTCAGTATATTATAATATATTCAAATAAATACATGTGGTTTTGTTTTCTCGTTCGGCAGTCGAGATGCAGGGAAATGGCGTTAAACACAGCACTTAATGTATGCGTAAAGTGACCATACATTTTTTTAATCAAAACGGGACAAAAAAAAAAATCATAATTATTTGTTACAAACAAATATGTTTAATTTAATAATATTACTAGCAAATTTCTGTGGTACTTATAATGTTTTTAAAGGACGAAAAAATTAAATTAACTTATTACGCTTACTAGGTAATTAACTTATTAATTATTATAAACAAAATGTTTTCGTGTAATAATTACAAAATTAAATACGTGTATATTTTTCTAAAAACGATAATTTCGTCAAAGAATATTTATTTTCATTAATTTTTTTTTGTCTACTTTTTGAAAACGGGACATTTAAGCGTCCCGAAGATTTCCCAGGGGACAACGGGACAGAGATTCAAAAACCGGGACTGTCCCGTTCAAAACGGGACGTTTGGTCACCTTATGTATGCGTAACGTGTTAACTACAGGTATACGTGTTAACACCCACATTGCCGATGAACGGTGTCATCGCGGCGATTTGTTATGAGAAATAGGGACGATACAAGTATACACGTTTCTTAATTCTACGTTTTTGCGTGCTCGTTCAATTTTTTCGGTACATCCATCGAATGTTTTTAGAACACATTAACACTGTACACCGGCTTTATGTTTTTGATAATCCGTCACCGTAAATCGTCATCGACGATTTTGAAGTAGACAATTAATGTCATTCGGTAAACAGGGAAGTCCGTACCTATAGAATCGTGTTTTATCGTACACTAATAATATTGTTTTCTTTAAATTGTTTGCACTTTGCATCCTTCATTGGATAGTGTGACTTCACACAAATATACACCGCAGCTTTGACGTGTACAATACTCGTTTAGTGAAATCAAGATATACTTCGATTGATACCAATAATAATGATAATAATAATAATTGGTCACCCAATTAATATGCTCTCTACATATATCAGTTGGAAAATGTACAATATAAATTTCTAAAATTAACCTGTAGTAAATTAAATTTAACCATTGACCGTGACTCATATCACTTTCAGTCAACCCATTTGGGGGTGTCTTTATGCGAAATTAGAAGAAGACGTGTCGCAGACTTGATGTTCTTATACGATTTACTGAATGGTAACATTGATTCCTCCGAACTTCTTTCCATGGTTGGTTTTAACTTTAGAAATCACGGTACCAGGTCACATAATATATTCGTCGTTCCATCTTACACCACCAACTGTAGTTCCGCATCATTCTTTCCTAGAGTACTTACTTTGGCTAATAGTGTCGCTTGTAAAATTGACTTTTTTTATGTCACGTCAAGTTTTTAAACATAATGTTTATTTAGCATTACATCCTGTGTAAATTAATTTAAAATTATGAAATTGCAGTGTATTCTCTGCAGTGTTGGGATTAGATAAATACTTTTTATCTAGATAACAAAATAGATAATTTTTTTTAATTCCTACTTTAAAGCAGGGTCATCATTTCAATATTTTCTAGGGTAGGGGCGTAGGGCATAATGTTGAGACGTAAGTATAAAACTACCCTTCACTACTTAGGCATCCAACCAGTGACGCCACTAGCACTAAATTTTAAGGAGGGATATTTTTGTCTATGGTCCTATCTCAGTATTATGCCACAGGTAAAATATTTTTTTTTTTTTGGTGGGGAGAAAATATTATCGTGAAAAAACTATATAATACGACTCTTCACAATAATTTTGAACCTTAACAACAGTTTTAGTATGTATTTAAATTTGTATAAGTAGATATACAATATTTTTATTAGGTAAAATACATAGAATATAATTTATATCATTAATTTTTTCATTAATTTAATGTTGACGACGGTTGACGAGTCATCAACACAACATAACAATGTACTGTAGGTTTACTCTATATTTGAGCACCTACCAAGTTCCAGGCCCCTAGCAAAAAGATAAATAATGAATTAGGAACATACAATTTTTTACTCAGATGACTTAAAAAGTCAAATTTAAAGTATTAATTATCAAAAAAATTAATTGACAATAAAAACGAATATGTATTTTTTTTTTTTTTTTTTGTATAGAGAATTAGAGACTAATAATTTATCTAGATAAATTTATCTAGATGGATGAAATTTTTATCTTAGATAATCTTTTAGATAAAATGAAATTATTTATCTAGATAAGATAAAAGATAACTAAATAATTATCTAGATAATTTATCTAGATAAGTCCCAACACTGATTCTCTGTATTATCTAATTATATCTGTATTATATATTTCTGATTTTTTTTTCCATGTTTATATTTTTTGTTAAAATGTTACATAGCTTATTAAGTTTACTTCTATTATCTACTGTAAGTTTTACATTGTAATTTATTTTTACGCTGTACTATTATCAAAATGTTTTAAAGGGTTCTTACCCGTTTATTAATAATAAATAAATAAATAATATGTGTGTGTGTGTCTGTAATTTCATTAATGACAGGCTGTTAACTCGGTTCAAACGTGTGGATCAGTGTCACTGGCACTTTCACTGTATAACTTCACGCAGTTCATAGTGTCACACATTACGATGTTACAAAGTTGAGCTGTCGTTTCCGTTCTAACGTTTCGTATTTTTCAAATTTTTATTTATTTTTTCATTCAATTTGCCGCCTCCACGGTCCTGAACAGATGTTGAAAACTGTCAAATCGCGTATCGTTCGCTCTTCAATTTATCAGGCATCAAGCGCCGTCGCGTACATACAATAATATATTATTACAGCCGACGACGCGATCGAGCGCGCAGTCAACTATGTAAATATATTATTGTTTTCTTCCTAAACGCGTGTTTATCGATGCACATTCGTTTTCCCCCGACGGACGACCGTGAAAACGAATCCTACAGCTTAAACATCATACGTTATTTATTTTTAACATGTTTGCGGGGTCGGGTCGGATTAAGCTATCGATATTGTCGTCGACATATTACCGCTATCGCATCTACCGTCGTTAAGTGACGTTGTTCGCGCGTTCAAACGATTTAAACTGAAATCGATGATATTTTATTAATTGTTTGTTGACGAGAGGACGTATACGACCGTCTACATTAGTCCAAAGTAGAAGATATTAGTCAGAAATATCATGTTCGACGTTAAATATGCAAAGAATGTGTACAGAAATGGGTTTAATAATTCAAATACCGATGATTTATCATGATTAGTATATGGTATCTACAAACCTGATTTTTGTTTTAAACGAAATATCTCAACATTGAAAATAACACTAATTGACATTAAAATGTATTTATTCAAAAGTGAATTTCAAAATATTTTATTTTTATTAATTAGAATTTTTCCTTAAAAAATCAACTAAATGACGGTTCAATTTTTGCACGCATAACATTTCGAAAATTCGTATGAGACTCAATTAAAAAAAAAATCTTGAGTACGGCCGGTCTATATCCATAGATGTAGGGTAGGGGCACCAGAGAGGTTCAAACCATCTTAAAATTTAAAACATTTATTTGCAAATACGAAATAGTATTTATTAATTGTTTATATTAACTTGGGCTTAGTGGATTAGAATACTAGGGTGGTTTATTCAAATAAAAATAATCCAATTTTTGTGTTTTCTTTTTTAAGAAATTTATTTCGAAGCTTTTTTATTTCGATTCTTAATTTTTAAATGCACTACCATTAAGTTTTTTTGGCGTGGTTTAATTTGTGTTAAAAGTGTCGAATATCGCAATCACTTTAAGTTTTTTTTTTTTTTTTTTTGTCTAAATGCTTTCAAAATAATGTACCTTTTAAATCTCACGCTCACGGGCAGTTGTATCATCTGTCTCCTTTTAATCCGATCCTGGCAATAGGCAATCGCACCTAATTCCCATTATCGCATTAATTGAAAACCCATATGATACCCATCGATATAGCCTAGATGAAATCAAATTACGTGCCATCAAGACGAACGATTTGTTCGCAATACCAAAGGTTTTTCAAGGGTACTCAAACGTCTAGTGAATTGTACTCCACTGTCTTAATTCGTCAGTATTGATACTAAATTAAAAGAGATATTAAAAATATATATTTATAAATAAGTGCTCAAAAAACATATTTTATTTATTTATTTATTTTTTTTTTGAAGCAAAGAAAAAAAACAATTGTTATGATAAGCAAAAAAAAAGCAGTTATTTAATTTTTTATTTCTAACTTTCATCCAACGTATGAGTATCGACGTAGTAACAAGAGTCCAGATTGCATTTTTTATTCGTCATCGCGAAATAGTGCAAACACGGTGTAATATCATCATAGGCGTGTCTACGGGTCTTGCCTGTCATGCACAGGCATGACCTGCGAAATTTGATTCAAGTTGAAATTATGTCACTTAAAAGTATACCTAATATAGGTACCATCAGGAACCACTTCTAAAGCACTTCATCAATGGATTGATTTTCTAAATTCTAATTATAGAACTAGTATTTTTCTTCAATTTTATAAAGTAACAGTACTTTTTAACACTATTCCGGTAACTGCAACTTGTTCATGCGAACGTGCATTTTCTAAGCTGACGATTGTAAAAACAAAACTCCGCAGCACCATGACTCAAGAAAGACTTGACGCTTTAATGTTTCTATTCACAGAACAACAGACGACAACAAATATTAATCATGACGAAGTTATCGAGGACTTTAAAGTGACGATACCAACAGAACGCCGTTTTGAATTATAAAAATATTTGTAAAAAGTATTAAAATTAATTAAATTTTTAAATACGATTTTATATCGCCGTTATTTTATTTATCTAATAAAAGGAATATATTTATTTTTTTTATTAAAAAACTGATTTAATCATTATTAGATAATAATGATAAAGCTTATTAAGAAATTTGGGGGTCATATCCTTAAACTGAAACCTAATTTTTTTAGGAGGTGGGGGGTGCAGAAACCTACTGCCCCTGAATATGCCACTGCTGTGCATGACCTGCGAATAAGGTCTGGTCACGCCTATGAATATCATCAACTATAAATCATATAACGCATAAGTGTGCGCACAGCTGATACGCATAACCGCGTGATTCATTGTCATCGCGTATGACGCAGTAAAAAAAAAAAAAAAGAACAGTAGATTTATAAAATAAAACACTGTGTCTCCGTAAGAACTATTGAACAACGTAGGAAAACGACCATAAACGACATGCGACGTAATGAGAAGTGCATCGGGAGTGGATGTGATAAGAATCAAATTATAGGACAATAATAATGCGATATTATAATAGGTACACGCGCGCCCTCCGTCGTCGTCGTCGTCGTCATTGTCGTTATGACTATAAACGAGGGGAAAAATAATAATGACATCGTCGAACAATACAAGTGCCGTATACACGACGCTGACGTCACCTTGGCACCGCGGTACAGATCTCGTCGGGACGTTATCTGCCACAAGTCCTTTCGTCCGGTATAGGACGCCCACCGCTCGAGTAACACGCTCGACGAAGAAATATTCCTGCTGGAAATGGACGTGTTGATGTATTTAATCAACCGTGTCGCATGATATGCGTTCGTGTTTATTACGAACCGTCCAGTAGCGTAGACTGGATTATGCTATTGAAGGAGCAGGGGGTGGTCAAATATAAATAAGCAGTGTCGGTCTGGTCAGGGCAGCTAGGCAGCAATCGCTGCCCGGGCCCCGAGCTTTGTTTTTTCAACGAAATTTCTACATAAAGTTTCGATAAATAATTTGACAAAATAAATTATTTTATCAACAAAAATGAGTACAGCAAAAGTTGAAATGTAACTTATTACCTATCTATTAGTATATAACTGATTAACCTACAAAGAACACATATATTTTCTGCTTAAACGATAATGAGAATAAAATAACCACTAGATAAATAAAAGTATAAATTTTTAGGCCCACCTTACGGGGCGTTGACCTAAAGAACGTATTATTACTTGTTACAGAAATATAATATATATATATATATATATATATATATATATATATATATGATGTGTGTGTGTGTGTGTGTGTGTGTGTGTGTGTATGGAACAGTAAAAATTTTAATTCAAATTTTGAAATTGATGAAAACGATGATCTACTATATAACTACATAAGGTAAGTTAGCCCCTTAAAAAAAATCCTGCCTGGGCCCTCTAAAGGCCAGGCCGACACTGTAAATAAGTCTATACGTGTTTGTATGGTTCGCTACTCAATTCTCATCGAATCGTTTAACGTAAAAGTTCAGTGGTGTGTGTGTGTGTGTGTGTGTGTGTGTGTGTGTGTGTGTGCGTGTGCGCGCGTGTGTATAAAAAAGTAAAAAAATTAATTTAATTAAAAAATGGAACGAAATTTTTATTTTGTATTTATTTTTTTTTATGGAAACTTTGTAAACAATGAGTTTCAACAATTATACGAGTATTTACAAGATATTACATAAAAGTATATAAAAAATTAACGACAAATTTGTAATAAAATAGCTAAATTTTTAAACCAGACGGATTAAAGAAGGATATACGTGAAGTGATCGTTGGTACAATTTGTGAAGAGAGAATGGATTGGGTGTCGAGAGGGACATTAAAAGAGTGGATTAGGGCGAAGATGATATTGCGTTGGGGAGCCAAAGAGAGGACAGTGAAAAAGTCTGTGTGAGATATCACAGATCCTGGGATCGTGGACGTGTAACAAGCATAAAGGCGAGTCATTGAGAGACAGTTTATAAGAGTGTGACGGTATAGTAGAGTGTGTCCGAATCTTAAGCGTGAAAAAGAGGTAATTACGTTACGATTTAATTTGAGATTTTGAAACCAAGGATGAGAAGGTATAGATGGAGAAATATTTTTGTACCATGAGGCATAATTGGGGGCTAGTTTGTTCCATTGGTTGTGCCATAAATGATAGATATGGGATTTTAATAAGGGGCAAAAATCGGTCCAAGGAATTGGAGTTGGAGAAGGACAGCGGAGCGTGGAGGTAGATTTTGTAATGGAGTCCACTATTTCGTTTCCTTTAATACCAGAGTGGCTGGGCACCCAAAGGAATTCAACTAAAAAATCTGAATGCAATTATTATGATACGTTCGATGAGTTACATTTTATTAAAAACGAAGCGATTAAGCACCCGTTTATTATACCCGATTCCGGTACTGGAATCATACACGAAGCGGTGGATCATATGGGTATTACGACGACTAAGACGATTATTAGGCCAAATTTTCGTAACAAATCTATCATAGTCCATATTATGTTCTTCTAATAATTATTCCGTCGTCACTATTCACATTTAGTTATCTTTCAAATAAAATCGATTGGTCAGATATTATGCGTGCATTATTACAGTAAGTAATAAAGTTAAGGAACAAATTAGTAAAATTGAATTAATGGCATTTTATTTGAATCACTAAGATTCAATTTTGAAGGTATTATTTTCAGGTAAAAAATCGATGGCGCTGAAGGAAGAAAATGGTTAAAGTATACGTAAAAAAAAAGGCGAAAATGCGATAATGCGATAATGCTACAACGCCGTACATACATTGTGAAATAATACATGTGTTCGATTCGGTTTCAGTCCGAAAACATATTATACTACCCAATATGCGTGCATAAGAACTCTCTTGTAAGGTGTCTGGTTTCGTTTGACGCGTCCTAGTGGTCTGGAAATATTTGAAGCTATACATCGATACGATTATTTTTCGTTTACAAGTTCCATTGTCCTCTGCAGCACTCGGTCGGTAAATACATTCACGAACAATAGCATATCGTCAGTACTTCCACGAGAAAAAGTTTAAAACTACGCGAGTTAAATAACGCTATACTTTTTTCCCCCGATTTCGCGATAATCTGTTATATATTACTATACTGAAGGTGTGTTTGAATAAATATGACGTTTTTTCCTTATATTCGACTACGCTGTCGCGTGTCATTAAAAATTAAAAAAAAAAAAAGGGGGAGATAAAAAAAAAAGAAAAATACTTTTCGTTTTTAACCGATACCATATACCTAAGAAACGGCGGCGTGGTGCTCGAGATAAGCGGGATGTTATATATATACAGCGCTGCTGTGTTTGTTAATTAAGAAACACGTCTTATCGCCGAAAATTAATTTGCATATCTCGCGGCACGTGTTTCAGATTTAAGAGCGAACACTCCGCGAAAACAATAACGAACTCGTAAGACGATGGAAAACTTCGAATTTCACCTTTGCGCCGCGGTCATCCAGATCGTACGACCAAAACTCAGACAAAACTTTCGAATGAAACCACGTAACGTGCTGCGTTATTTGAACGGCCCACTGTCGATACGTTTTGCGACTGTCGATGCCGTCCGAGATCATTTCAGAGTGGGTATTCGGTGCGGCGCGGCGATCGGTTCATCGCTGAATACCGGTACTGTGATTGTGGTTTGATTCAGTTTTTCAGTATACCGGGAAATATTCTCGAGGCTGAAAAATGTCCTCGGGTTTTGAGAATGCACGAACATTTTTTCTTTAACGATACCTAACCTTTATCGACAGAATGAATTTGTGGAACAATAAGAATATGCGATGATAGAAAATAAGAACATGAATTATTGATGGGAGTGGTAACACTGCTCTTACTTGAGTTATTGTTTATTAGTTACTAAAAAGATCACGGCACCATATTCTCTTCTAAGCCTTTTGGGGGAGTTTCCGGGAATTGTGAGGGAGGAAAGGTTTGGGATGAGTTGGTTGATATGGAAAGGAATTTTAGAACGGAAACGTTTGTAAAAAGTGACTGCTTCTTCATGAACTGTTTTGATTTTTAGGTCAGTGTGTAACGTCAGGTTAGAGATGTACGGTGGGGAATTCGTGATTTTGCGAAGGATTTTATTTTGAAGGGTTTGAATTTTGTTCGTGTTGGATTGTTTAGCATTGCCCCGGAGCAGGAGGCCGTAGGTTCTCATTGGTTTGAGTAGGGATTTGTATATCTAAGGAGTTTGACATTTAGCGAAGTATATTTGTTGTTCGACATTAGGGTTTTAAGGATGCGGAGTCGGCGGTCAATTGTCAAGCCTAGATATTCAGCCGATTGAGATGGTGGTATTTGAATATTGTCTAGAGACACTTAAGGACTAGAAGGAGTACGAAGAGTGAAATTCGTACGGAGTGATTTGGATTTGTTAACTCTGATACGCCATTTTTATACCAGTCAGTCGATTTTATGGTTTAAAAAAAAAAACTCAAATTAGGTTTTTATCCGTATGCTTTTTTAGCCAAGCGTGACATTCCGAATTCCGAATGAAAAATAACAATTTCACTGTGAATTTATTTACGTCCCGTGGTCGAACTTTAAAAATAGAATCATTGTGGTACTATACTCCTACGAATAATTTCAGGGTTACAAGCGAGTGAATTCCGAAAGAAAAACTCGCCGTCTAATTTCGCGTTTACCGTGGTAGCTGTCGTTTGTGAGTTTTTCACGTGGTGCGTCAGACCATCGATTGAATGACGTGCAAGCTGTCTGCTTCCCCGTATCCGAGTTTGCCTCTTTATTCTCGACGCCTACCCAGTACTGACCCGTTCAGTCATCCGTCCGGTGAAAACGATTCAAAGAGAATAACGGTCGAACAATTGAACGCTACCCCTGAAAAGGTATAAATCAAACGCACGTTTTATTGATAGGTACGTTGATTAGAGGAGGTGACCGAGCACATAAAAATTGTTTGACTGGATACCAACTACGTGCACATGTGTGTGTGTGTGTGCACTCTACGTACACTTATCACTTTGTACGTGCATTAATTATAATATGTGACACGAGCACCGTTGATATCGTCATCTGGCTATATTTTGCAACCCACCTCCCTCGCTCTATTCGATTGAATTCGAATGGAGGGGCTGTCGATATCTATATATTATTCTATCCACTTAAGGAGCAGTCGGTCGGCTAATTCCTACTACACTAACCGGTCTTGAGAACCGGGTCGTTGAAATAATATATAAATAAAGTTTTCCTAGTTATATTTTACAGGTCCAAGAAACTTATGACCTGCGTTCAAAAAGACTAACACGTACCTAGTGTATTAAAGGTGCAACGAATATATTATAAACTTTATAAAATAAGTATAAAAGGTAAAGATACAATTAACACTATCACCCGAGTAAACCTGTTCTTGAGGGTAGTGTATGTAGACCACAGGCGTAGCGGAGTACGAGTGAAACGAGCAACTTTATAAAAATATATTTATTAAAACACTTATCTAAGGTGGGTTATTTCACCTGTAGAAATTAAGTGTGAAACGATCAATTAATTTATGTAGAGACAAATATTATTACTTGTCTCTACGTCGATGATAAAAACGCTACTCTTTTACGTTAATGATTAAAACTTGACTCGTTTACGTTGATGTTAAAACTCGACTGGTCACTCATTTATTACGTTCAGTATTCGTACTCTACACGTCCCTGTGTTCTGTTTACCTAAGCATATTTATCTGAGCGCGATATTAATGATGAGTTAGTCATTGCAATCGTTACAATTCGTACACACCGCTTACCCCTATTGTAAAGGTCCGGACGCGAGAGGAATGTGGAACGCAGAAAGGGTGTGATTTTTTTTCCACCGTTACGTTTTTAAGCCCGGCAACAGTTTACGTTTACCTCTCTTCCCCCGGGTCACCGTTGAAGGCGGCGGCAGGAGGATACAAGAGGACGCGGGCGAAAACGCGTTCCAAAGCCACGACGGGGCCACGACGGGAAATTTGGTCACCGTCGCGGCAAAACGACGCCGCCGCCGTGCCGTAGTGCTATACCTACCGTTTTTGGGAGATTACTTTTAGTTTTTATTTTTCCGTTCTTTCGGGAAAAAAAAAAATTTTTCCTCATCTTTTTTCCCCGTGACAGTAAAGATTTATTGCGTTCCGTTCGCGATGCACGTGTTTACGTATATTTTATGTCTTCCCCTTTCTTTATTCGTCCACCTCGCTGATGGGAGGAGAGCGCCGCGCCGCCGCTACGAGTTTGTTTTCCGCGCGCGCAACACTCGATTATTATTATTATTATTATTATTATTGTTATTATTATTATTATTTTATTATCGTTTTAGCTTAAAAGGAAAACGGGGGGGAGGGTGTTTTATTTTTCCGTTCTTCCGTCGAAATAAAACAAATGAACATTTTGCGTACGGTCGTTTTATCTTCGGTGCGGCGGCGGCGGCGGAGGTCTATCGACAATATTGTTTTGTGCCGCGATGACAAGAACCCATCGCCGGCAGTAATGTATTTTTTTTCTCTTTCGTTTTCGAGGGAAATTCGATAAGACGACGATCGGTATTTCTCCCTACCGAACTTTAGCCCCTATTTTTTCCCCTCTTTCCGTTTTCAATCTTATTCCCAAACTCGTGTGTCGACGTTCTCCTTTGTCAGCGAAAACTTATATGTATTTTTTTTTTCTTGTCTGCCGTTAAACGTTTTTCTATTGAATTAACAACGATGGATATAAAACGTATGCCATCATGCGTAACAAGGAAACGAAACTTCGTACGAAAAAAAAAAAAAAAAGGGCGCGTTTTATAGACGAGACGAACAAAACACACATGTATATATGATAAACATTTAGATACAGTGAGAGCGGGGACATTGTCCAATTATTGATCCTTCACGTTTGGGAATTTAGATCGAAATGCACCGCGTTTTAAATTAAAAATAGTCTACTCTCTTCTATTAATGTACATATATATTACTATTATTTCAATACCCGCGGAAATATCGACCGTCGAACGTGATTCCTGGAAGTCATATGCATTTACACATAGTGCAAATACGCAAATAATTCACACAAATCAACTGTTGAAATGTTTTTAATGTTCGTCTGCGTCGAGTTTTTGGGTAATGGCATTGAAATCAATAATGTGATGACTGCTGACTGCATCAGACAGTTTTCAAAATGCCAACTGGTGAATTGACAAGATTAAAACGCGTAATGGAGCTGAAGTATAAACGGGTTATTCGTAGTCGAATGTATAATATTCGTTATAATATAATATCCGTTATAATGTACGATATTCGTGTATAATATGACGTTTAATATTACGCGAACCCCTCAGGACGTGTTGATTCAAAACATTATAAGAAATGATTATGTTGACGTTTTGGTTTAAAGAGAGATACAGTGAAACCTTTTTTTGCCAGATGTCTTTAAGTAGACATTTCCAAACAGCGGGCCCCACGTTCAGAGGTTTCACTGTATGTGTGCTCTTCGGGCGTAAACAAGGCGGCCGGACGTCCCGGTTTCACCGGGACAATTCACGTTACCTGAACTCGGTCCGATGTGCTGATCGGTCATTTGTTTTTTTCTGGTCATCAAAAAGGCTGAAAAAACTTAAGATTATGGTGTATATTGTACAACACACGTCTCAGTTCCAAACAGTTCATTTCGCGGTATACCTTTTCAATTATTTTTGTTCAGAGTAATACAAACACATAACGAGGCCTAATGGTTTGAAAAATTAGTTATAGACTAACCCCCAGCGAGTCGTGTGACAAAACCGAGACAAACATTGTTGTTTTGAAGAAAATCATTTCGAGCGAATAGCTTAAAAAGAAAAAAAGCCGATAAGATAATGGTGGTGGAAGTTCGTCCTTCGTCGCTTCGCTCCTCGGACAAGATAATGGTGAGGAGTGTATAGCACTTTCTATCATGGGATCACCTGGTTTACGATAGTTTAGTTGTATGGTACTTTACATTTGAATGCAATGATAAATCATTGTAAGTTAAGTACAGGATACAGTAGTTGGGTGGGATACACGAGATGCATTGCTAGATTAGGCATTATTGGATAGATTTTGGAATTATTTTATATTATAAAAAAAAAACGATTCTGAACGAAGATGAAGATGTCAGCCTTAAATTGTAATATATATTTTATTTTAATATCCTAGATTGGGTTAAATTTACATTTGTCTATTCATGTGACTTCTGCTCGTGAGCATTGGACAAACCAGGATGTGCATAGATAGGGCGTAGGTAAATACCATATTATTTGCCTAAATGCACTATCGTGACGGTACCACCCGACCCCGCCGTCCATATATGCTGAATGCTCCGTGGCTACGTCTATTTAAATATTAATAATTAATAATAATATATAAAATCCGCATGTTTATGGAACTGATACACACATTAAAATAACTGGAAATTGGAAGTTAGTAACGTTCTATTCAACCATGTAAAGGTACGTTATACACCTTGTGTTTATAATCTACCAATATTTTGTATAGAACAGCTGTCAGCTACTGATTATATTATAATAAACTTAATCTATTTAATTATCTTTATCAGCTGTGATATTACATAATAATATGTTCATTTCTTATCTTTGAATACAAAAATTTTTATACATTTTCAACTACAAAATAATTTGCAAATATTCGTGATTTTGACAAATTTTGTCGATTTTTGAACTTCAACTGCTTATAAAAAAAAATTGTGCCTATGTATTTGAATAATTTTTTAATCACTTTTAGATCAACTTATTCAAAACCTTCTATTAAATTTTCAAGCGATTTGGTAGGGCCAAAAAATTGTTATCGACTTTTATAAAAAAAAATCTAAGAAAAATCGAATTATTCAAATGCCTATAAATAGCTAAAAAATAAACGAAATATTTTGAAAATACAACTATGTAAAGAAAATGCCTATTTAAACATTTTGTAAAAGTTTTAAGTTTCTACGACCTATAATTTTTGAATAAGAACAAATATCAAAAATCAATGATGCCTAAATTGTTATTTTACGCGATTATGTGAAAAAATTGTAATTTCAAACACTCATAAAAATTTTTGATTTTATTCCAGTGCAAATTTTTTTACAGATAATTGAAGGAAAACGTATGTCAAACTTTGTACCGAATTTACAATTCTTAGTTTTGAATACTTAAAATTTTATGAATTTTCAACTGCAAAATAACTTCAAATTTTCGCAATTTTTACATATTTCGTATAAATTGGAACTTTGAGCACTTATAAAAAAAAATTGTGACTTACGATTTTGGATTTTTTTTCATCAGTTATGGAACAACTTATAAGAAACCTTGTATTAAATTTTCAAGATTTTCTGGCAAAAAAAAAAATTTTATCGTTATTTTAAAAAAAAATACTTAAAAAAATTGAAAATTTCAATTGTCTATAATTAGCTCAATAAAAGTCAAAATACTTTGAAAATTTAACGGTGTATAGAGAACGCTAATCTAAAAATTTGGTGAAAATTTCAAGTATTTACATCGATTAGTTTTTGAGTTATAGCAAAATAAAAAATGTGATTTTGTCGAAAACTGGTTTTGCGTAAAATATACCGTTTTTCCCTCATTTTTTAAGGGTTTTTCCCGGCGCGTTAAAAAAATATTGAAAATTTTTAACTTTTAACCCCCCAAAGTACCAACTAGATTCAATTTCCTTTCAGAAAAGTTGCTCTATAAGGCAATCGAAGCATTTTTACTGCCCCAAATCGTGTCGACAGACACAAAAATAAATAAATAAATAAAAAAAAAAAAAAAAAAAAAAAAAACACATCATTGTAAAATCAATACATTCTTCACTCCGTTCAGAATCTAAAACTGCGATAATAACATCCGTTACGTTTTATGATAAAACAAAAGAAGTGTGTATCACGCGTATCAGGTAATAAGCGGTAAACCAACTGTATACCTTACCCTCGTACACTCTAGGTTAATGACTGTCTCTAGAATAAATTCAGATTAGCACTGTTAACTTTTGAGTTACGATGGGTTGCGTTTTAGTCGTTCTTCGTTCGTTTCCTAAATTGAAATGATTATTAGGACGCCACAACCGGAGCACTGTTCAGTTTTGTAATAAAACCTCATCGACAATTAAGGTGTGTGGGTCTGAGCACTGTTCCAATATTAAAGGTAAGAACGAAGAAAGACTTTGAAATAATAGGGTTTTCAGGTCGGAAACACTTTTATTATATTTAAATAACAAACACAAATAAAAATACTTAGCGAATTCGGATCGCCTAGCCCGTTTCACACGCGCAACCAGAGTACATACGTCCTCGCCGATTCACTCGGCGACCACGGGACTCCCGTGCCTGCGCGTACGGCGGTGTTATATTTATTTATTTATTTATTTATTTATATGTATGAATGGGCTATAAGCCCAATAGTACAACACAATTTGTAGTAATGAATAATAATATAACAATAAATAGGTAAACGCCAAACAATACGGCGATTATATACAAATAAAAAAAAACAGTTATAAGTAACAACAGATTAAGTACTAAAAAAAAAAAAAAACAAAACAACAAAATAGAACTTACTGAGAGAAGCATAGGTGCTCATTACATATTATAATATAGTAATCTTATCGCTGTCTCAGCACATATTATGCTTCACTGACCTATGTCAATGGTTTACAATTAAAAATGTTCCCACCTCTATTACATATATCGAATAATATGTTGACGACTGTCTACTGTATACGACAGAAGCATAAAACTATCGATATTTAAAAATAGTAAAATATACTTACGTACCTAGCGATTGAAATTTAATAACAAATATTCGAATAAATAAAAGGGCGTTCGATATGTGCCGGTCGGGCGATTCCAAAATATGACGAACACTTAGGTTCCAATATATTATGTACACATACGTGTTGTGCCGTCACGTAACTACAGAGTAGGTACGTTGTGTGTACCTATATGTGTATAACATATAAGAGTATAATATGACCCATTTCACAAAATAGAATGAAGATAATGCGTGCCGCCGTCACACACTTATTGTTAAAAAAAAAAAAAAAAAAAAAAAAACGTGAGCGAAATCGTCGTGAGCAAAATGCACACGCGTGTGTGGATGTGTTTGGTCTACACGTAGCAGCGCAGTACGCAGTTGCTGTGGTGTGCCATCGCGCGTACGCCCGTCACCGGCACGTAAATATATTTCCGTCGAGAAACATTTCCATTTTTTCCGCTCTTCTTGTTCGCATTATCCGTCTCCGGAATTTTTCGCAACGCAAATTGATTTATCCGCGTGCATGGCGAATTAAATAATATAATTTGCCGTCGAGCGCGCGCGCGCTCGCGCGTGTATCGCGTCGCGGTGCATACAAAACGCGCGGCGCGTAAGAGACACGGAAAAGACACTTTTCGTAGGTGCCTATTCCCTCCGTCCTGCCAACTACGTTCCGAGTGGTAAATCGATTTTCGTGACACGAGACGTACTTACTGAACGTACACACTACACACAAACACACACTCTCGTGAAGCCCATGGTCTCCGGGGCTAAAAACCGAGGCAGGGGGATTTGTTTCGCGAAACGCGTTCGTTTTCAAGTCATCGGTGAATTAATTGACGACGACTGGCTGATCGGATACGGTTCAATGCGTGAATACGTTGTTTGTCTCGGCGTGGCGTCCACGTCACCGTCAGTTTTAGGTTTAAACTTCCACCACCACCGCCGCCGCCACAGCTCTGTCAGAATGGTAATGCATTGAGCGACGTAAGTTCCGTTCCACGGTCTAGACCAGCGGATCCCAAACTATTTTCACTGCGACCTTCAGATTCCAATATTAACTTACATGCGACCCAGCATACTTGCTCGCCAATACCAGTAAAAAAAAAAAACAAATAATAAAAATACCATTTTTCATCGATATAAACTATGATATTATTATTATTATTATTTTTTTTTATAATAAATTTTTGCATTAAATTGGTATACAAATTTGTAACTATTATAACATTATAAAAAAAATTAATTATTACTATTCACTTAGATTTTTTAAATTGAGTCAAATATTATTCTTAAATTAATAAAAAATCGGTTCGGCAGCAAGTACCGTACAAGCAACTTCTCTTGAGAAGAATTATTCTATTACTGTAAGAGGGATAGTAGAGTTTAATTAATTAATTTATTCACTATCGATAAATATTCATCGACAATTATTAATAATAATAGAATTACAAAAATATTTCAATTGTAATAACTGTCAATTGGAGTCAAAAATTTAAAAAAAAAAAATAAATAAATAAATAAAATAAAAAAATAAACATTATTTATACCTGAAACCCCTCTCAGAACGAAATTCTATCGAATTTAAAGAATTTTTGCAAAAAAAATGACGTCATATTGGGCCCGCCATCTTGAATTTTGAAAAACTGAAAAAAGATTCGAAATCAGCACCCTCGAAAACCCCTTACTACCCTTCGAGACTTGAAATTATATATGAAATTTATATTGCGTGCATAAAAAAGTCAGTTTTTTACAGATAAAAAACAAACCGCTGGACCGATTTTTTCCAGACTCCTTTCAGATCTAAGTCATGACGTGGCGTATTGACTGATATGGTCATTAGAAAATTCTGTCCAGTAGTTATTGAGGAATCGAAAGCCAAAATATGTCTACATACATACATACATACATACATACATACGTAAGTACACACACACACACACAAACACACACACACACACACACACACACACACACACACACACACACACACACACAGACATCACTCTAAAAATACTTGTAAACGATTGTCGAGGTCTTGAAACGTAAAGAAAACACAAAATTACCTATTTCGATTTTCAGACCTATTATAATAACTTCTCAAGAGAAGTTAATTAATGACTATGATGATGTTGTTGCATACTGTTCATTAGTTTTTCAATATCTGGTTTAATTTTTATTGCAAGGGCAAATCTGATATTATGTTGTGGATCAATTATTTTATCTAATATAGATTTATCTCAATCCATAATAGTTGTATGATAAGACTGTATAATATATAATATGGTATAACAATATACTGCCGTATACTCGTATGAGTGTATGACCCAAAAATATAATTAATTTGATCTATATCTATTGATAATAATACAGGTAAATTATACTTATTTGTTGCTGTCAAAGTTAAATATTTTACAAAATAAAAATACCAAATAAGTATTTTCGGTGTATAATTTTCCAACAAATCAAAATTACATTTTACACAACTGAAGCAAATAAAAAATATGTCAATTTATTTATTTTTCTGCGACCCGCCATAAAAACATCCGCGACCCTGAGTTTGAGATCGGATGGTTTCTCGGCGTGGCGGCACGGCGTCTCTTCAACGATTAGTGTTTTTTTTTTACGTTTATTATTATTGTTATTAATAAAGTTTTTCTGACTGCGTGTCATTTAAACTCAGCGTTAGTGTTATTACATTTTTATGGACCTTTATGTAATGTTATGGTTCTCAAAGGGGGTGATTAAGCACTCAGGGAGCGGTAGAAGGAAAATGTGGGGCAGTGAACTTGATTTGGTCAGTAGGGGAGCAGCAGGTATGTTTTAGCTGAAGGAGACACGATGGGTCAGTACTGAAACAGATTTAATTACAAAAAAGAGTAATCTACTCGACGTCGTGAAAAGAAGAGATTTGTGACTTATGTCAACAATAATGGAACGTAATATAAAAAAACTGGCTAAATACTACCGAATTCAAAAATCTCACGGAAGTTTTTTACTAATTCAACAATCGAAAACACTGCTATAAGGACATACAAACGCCCGAATATTTTTAAAGAATAAGCCGATAGAGTTTTATTTAGTGTCAAAATATTACTTTTAGTTTTTTTTTTTTTTTTTTAGTCGAATTTCGAAATTGCTCTTTTTCATAAATGTATCAAGTCAAACTAATTTATATTACTGAAAAAAAAAACATTAATGAATAAATAGGTAATATAAATTGTTTATAATTTTCCGATTCATCAGTTCCTGTCCCTCTTCTCATACCCTTAACTGAAAGATTTCTCCATAGGGGATGCCTTAAAAAATTATTTGCTCCTCAAGGGAAAGATCAGTAATTATTGTACATAGGTGGAGAGACACTGATATAATTGGTGAAACTTACAACTAAAATTATGCATTACAACGTGATAATCATAAGCATTACATTATTTACAGTATATTTATAGTAAGTATATATATATATATATATATATATATATATATATATATATATATATATATATATATATATATATGATATATATGCCGTGTTTGATACGTCAAATTTTAAGCTTTTAACTGGTAATGTTAAGTTCACATGATGTTCCCAATTGAAATCCAATCTAAAATGATATGGTATGGGTTTGATGAACCCATAATAAGTAATAGACAATGGCGTCCCTGACCCTATTTTCAGGGGGGGGGGCGACTTTTAGACTTGTATAATGTCGAGGAATAAAAAATAAACAAAAATAATTTAACTATAATATTTAGGATTAAAAATAAATAAAAATTCTTTCAAATGAAGCACAAACTAATTGAAATTATTATTCTACGAAACAAATTCTTTGAATCGTTTGTGTTCTGCAAATCTATCAATTATTTTGCACGCATCTAGTGTACTACGTGAACTGTGAAGACGTATTCGTGTACTACAATAATATCATTACTATTTAGTTTTGAACAAAAAAAAAATCATCGAACGTTCAGTATCAGATAACGTGTATCTAAAAGTATCTATCGTTATAACATCGATACGATACGAGCTAGGTAAATTCCGAGCGCTTCTATCAATATATTACACACCTATATCATAATCTATGACATTAAATAATTTCGTAATTCTTTTCTAATGATTATTATAATATGATACAGATAATGTAAAAAAAGTAAAAAAAAAAACAAAAATTGAAAAAGCCCCAGGGGGGGGGCGATCAGCCCATTGTAATAGATAATTTTAACTCGACGTGAAGACCGTTTTTACGCATAAACCACGAGACGTTTGATATGGTTCTTAGTATTTTAGATTGAAATACTTGAATTTTGTTAACGCTCAAACGATTACTGCTATAGTATATAAATGGTGTATGTACACAATTATTTTTTATACAAGGTGCTCGAACTCAACAAGAGTTGGGTGATATCGTATATAATCAGGATCAAATTTTCATTCAAGCACTACATGCTCGTGCTTACCGTAGACAATTTTAAGGCGTGGCTAATATTTATAGAGTTTTTTTTTTTTTTTTTCGAATAGTTTTTTATTGAACAAAACAAAATATTTACAATCTGTACTTACAAGTTATACAATAGGTAAATGTGATGGCATTTGATTCACAGGAGGGGGAAGTTGCCCATTGGCGACACCCCGTGGGAGATATTTATAGAGTTATGATTGATATCACACAGAAAGTGATCATGTCCGATACTCATGTCGTATTAAAACAGTTTTTTTTTAATAATTAATAAAATATCATAAAACCCATAATCCGATTATATTTTTAACTTTTATGATAAATTCAAAATTTTACTTAAAATTATATCATTAACTGTACTTTCAAACATAATCGATTTCACCAAATAAATATATACGTTTGATATCCCTATAAGGTTTATACATGGTCGATTTTCATCTGAACGTTTACAAAGTTGTGTAATTCATTTATACAGTTACATGTGAAAAATAAGAATTTTCGGTATGAAAGGTACTTTATACTGAACATTGAAAGTGTTTATGAGAATATTCAATAGTGAGTAAACTATGAAAGGTTTCAAAAGTTGATTTTTTTATTTATTTTTATTTTATTTTATTTTACATTACGGGACTAGCCCAAGGTACAGTTAAATGGAATAAGTTAACAGACAAACATTATGATAAATTATAATTTTGTAATTAAAATAATGTCGTTGTCAACAAACTTACTACCAGATGGTAATTTTCATGTCAAGAAAGAGTAAATGATTTCCCAAACGCTTATCCAGATTACGGAATCATTTAATACTAGATACATGTTCTCGATAAGGGAGTAACAGAGTAAAATTATGGTAGAACTCATTCGTGAAGATTTTATTTATAAATTTACCGAAACTAAACGGCGTTATAAATTAATAGTACCTATATGTTTGTAGGTATGTCCATCTTATGTATTTATTTACATTTTGAAATAAATTTAAAAAGTTACGAAAAAAAACTGCCGTTTCTGAACCCACGTGTTTTATTCATAATTAGACAGAATAAAAGTTGTTGTAATGGGGAATACTTCAAGCTCCAAGCTACAATTTTTCATGGGTCTACTAGCGGAAACTGTAAGTACTCCCTCGTATATAATTTAAGCCAGCGTTTCACAAACTGAAATATGACCGTATGTGAGCTACTAATGGTATGAGGAATGTCCATACATAGTACCTACGTGAAGGAAATCTTGATTTAACATGCTTCAAATGCTTATAAAGGTTTGCAATTAATAGTTAGTAGTTCAAACTCTAAAACGAGTAAAAAAAAAAAAAAATGCTCTTGAGGTCCGTCAAGTGGTACGCAACATTTTTCGAAATTTGTAATTGATACTTGAGTATTACATATGTTGAGAACCGTTGAATTATAAATATTTATATGTGCGTATGTGTGCGTGTGTGTGTATAAAAATCATTTGTTCTGGACTAGAAGAACTCGAAAAATGAATTCAGAAAAATACTACAAATTGTTAGCAGAGTGATTATTAACCTAAATTATAATGTGAGTACTATTAATTATTATAACAGTTAAAACTCTATAACTGGTCAGTAACTTAACTTGTGTTTACTGCGATCATTTAGCGAATCGTGAAAATATAAAACATAATATTTAAGTACAATGAGCACTGTGTTGATTTATTTTTGTGGTTCATACAACTACGAGTTGTTTTATAAAATACATTCGTGTACTGGACTGTCGTGATAAATAGTCTTTTAGCAGACTACAAACTATGGTCCAGAAAACCAAAATAATGCGTAAACGGGGTCAGTAGAAAAAAATGTATTTTATTAAATTATTCAATAGTTATTACTAAAACGTTAAAATCATTTGAAGAGTAAACATGCCGTGTGATGTTCAATGAGAAATTGCAATGCTTGTCTTTGGCTAGTAACTTGAAATCGGGAACGCTTGTAGAACATCTAATACGAAATATGTCCTCAAAGCTCAAGATGAAAATCCGTTAACTTTGTTCGCTACTAGTTTATAAAAAAATTGTTTTACAAAACGACGCAGTTTTTAATAATCATGATGAAAATCGAAATAACGTGTTTATTAAACTATCAAAGAAAGACATGTCGACGGTCCGGATCACTGCCTTCCGCGGTCCGGATTTGGGCCGCGGTCCGCCAGTTGCCGACCATTGCTATAGAGCAGTTGAATTCCACCATTGAATTCTTAACGGGGGTGGTACCCTTGGGGGCATTTCGGTCTCTCCAGGGGTGATAGTTTTGAAGGGGCGGTGAGCTTTTTCAAACTCAGAGATTAAAAACAATTCAATTTATTAATATTATATAACAAGACTACAAATAATTGAACGTGAAATCAGAATAGTTGTAATTGCGTACGCATATACAACGGCATACGGCATGTTCTCTAATCGTATTTTAACCGGATTTAATTTAATATAACCATTACTATCTAAAAATCCATAACCTTTTCAATAGGCAATAAAAGGTATAAAAACAAGTCTAATACGTAAAATTATTTTCGTGCTTTTTTTTTACTTTGTGGCCCGCTTAAAGATAATTGTTTACCAAAGTGACCCGCCGAAGAAAAAAGGTTGGGCATCACTGCTATAGAGTGTAAAGTTAAATTTTATTTTGAAACTAAATGTTCATGAAAAGTGTGTGTGTGTGTGTGTGTGTGTGTGTGTGTGTGTGTGTGTGTGTGTGTGTGTGTGTGTGTGTGTGTGTGTGTGTGTGTGTGTGTGTGTGTGTGTGTGTGTGTGTGTGTGTGTGTGTGTGTGTGTGTGTGTGTGTGTGTGTGTGTGTATGCGATCCTTATACCCAGTGGAATTGTCCGTGAATTTAGAGCAGGGGCGTGCGCATATTATATACAGGTTTACCTATGGAATAATATATATATATATATATATATATATATATATATATATATATATATATATATATATATATATATATATATATATATATATATATATATATCCTGGATTTCGTATAGTTTATGAATGTTGTATCTATACATGTAAGCATACTTATGTATATATATATATATATATATATATATATATATATATATATATATATATATATATATATATATATATATATATTAATAGTGCTGACTTGTCGGTTTCTGAATTGCCGGTCGCCACTTATCGGAACCCGGCCAAATTACCTCATAGTGCTGCGTTCGCCGAGTTCACGCCACCGGTGACTTTTATCACGATCCAAAGTTTAGTGTATTTATTGTCGTCTCGTTTCACCGCGTCTGCGGCAGCTGTACGCACGCGCGTGTCCTGCTACAACGGCCCCGTATATTTATTGTCGCGTCGTGGTGTGAGCAACACTATATGGTTTTCATTCTTCCAGGAACATGATAAAATAACAACATGTAACCTGAAGTTATACAGTAAGGTACGCGCCACGCTCGTACGTGTTGTTAATGTCATTTCTGTGGTTGGACCAAAGTTCGTAGAAACGAATTATGTCTTTATTGTCGACACAGTGAAGGTAGGAACGGATTCAAGAACGCGCGCCGCGACGCTTTTATCGTAAATAATCACAGATATATGTATATAACAACTAGATAGCCGACTCAACGAATAAAATTGAAGTCTAGAATCTATATGCGAACAGGGCAAAATATGATTGATTAATCCACGACATTTTATATTATTCCATGAAATATAATTTTTCTGTGATCGAAACCACAGATATGTAAAAATGTTGTTTTATTTCATATATCTATGATTCGGATTGAAACACAATTTTTCGTTTATAATTTATAAACTATAAACTATAAAGTGCAATTCAAGTAATTCAACATCATGGTGGCTTCTTTTTCTGTGTCTGGTTGTGTCAATAGGAGAGCCTATGACATACCGTTGATAATAATCTTAGCTTTAAATTGTACAAGAGGTAAATTTACTCAAATTTTTCAACAAACGGTGATGAACGTGATCGGCCGAGCGTAAATTTTTCGATGTACGCTCTTGTAAGACGGAAAAAAACAAATATCTGTGCGACGACTGCAACGTCCTCTTAAGCGGGCGAATACAGAAATTGTTTTAAAAAAAATCACGGAGTAATTAAATATTTAATGGATTAATCAATCGCATTTGCCCTGTTCGCATATGGCTGTCAGACTTCATAGGTCTTATGAGACTTTATCACTGAGTCGGCTATCTAGTTGTTTTATATATCTGTGTAAATAATATATCGATCTATTACCGCTGAACGATCCGTGATGACCGATTTCCGTACACCTACAATACCATAATACAATAATACCATAATACCATAATACCATAATACATAATATAATACCTACAACACCTCAGCACACGTCAACTCAACCGAGGTCGGGGTGTTGACCGATACTGTGTGAACTCTATTTATCAAAAACAGTTTATGAAACAAGGTAATACGTAGAGTCTTAGACGATTTATACAACAGGTAACGTGTGAACTCTACCGATAAAATGTTTATGTTTTTTTTTTTTTTTTTTTTTTGTAAAAGTCATCCCCCGAAAACTAGGGGATATCAGAAAAAGGCGATTCTTATTGTCTGTGATTCAGTGATTCGTGCTGGTGTCTATGGTTCTACACAATTTCTTGTAGTTTCTTCAGTTCAGACTACAGACATAATAATTGTTAGACTGTTATGGTTACGATGCAATCCGATTTTTTTCAGTGACGTAATCGCATTTATTCATCCGAAATCAACACACTCACTGTTGATACAATCTTTAAATATTAATGATTAACGATTAGGTAATCAAAATTTGGTCACTTTGGTTTGAAAAAAGTTTTGTTTCAGTAGACCAGGTGGTATGCAGCTAAATTTTATAATATTTTCCTACGTAATTGAAATGATTACGGAAAATTCAATTTTATCAAACTGGAAAACATAATACGACCGACGGAGTTTACGGGAAGTATCCGCATCGGCTCCCGTTTGTCCGTTTCGGCTCCCACCTTTCGTTTGAAGGTGGCCGTATCGGCTCCGACCCGATGCCAGTGGTATGGACGTATCGGCTCCCGATCAACAACATTTTCCTTCCCATTTACAGGCTGAGGACTGGCTACGGTGAGAAAAAATTCTCTGTAGGCATGGTTAAAAATGTTGTTGGCGTTTAAAATAAAAAATTGTGTTCTTTTAAAAAAATTGTGTTTAAATTATGTAAAAATGTTAAATTATGTTAAATTTTTTAGATTCTGAGTGAAGCGAAGGATCTTATGGTTTTACAATGATGTTTATTTTTTTTTTTTATTTTTTTTTTTCTGTAAACACTTTTTCGTATAAAAATACTTGTCCAAAAGTTTCGTCAAGCAACTTTGTAGATTCGAAATTGAACTGAGATGGTACTTTAGAGAGGTCATTTTTCCAAAATCTCCATAGTTTTTCCAGTAATCAAGAATAACGATCGAAAAACTGAGTAAAAACGGTAAAATCGGTAAAAATCCGCCGTAAACGAGATTTTCACTGTTCAGATTTTAGGTATTTAGTCATAAATCGAAAATTATTGAAGCTAGAAACTTAAAAATTTTATCCAATATCAAATACATACTTTTTTATATTGGACAACATTTTCAGAACAATTATAGCACTTTTGACTTAAATATAGAACTTTTAATTTAACAAATTGTTTGAAAGTTTTTATGTAATATAATTTTAAATATGTGACTAAAAGTTCTAAAAATTTAATATGACCTTACTCATATACATACCTAATTATCCTAACAAAAGTTCAAAAATCGTTAGTCAGGATTTTTTTTTATACACACTTTAATAAATTATTATACGATTTTTTTCGATATTGTCTGATTTCTTTTAAGTTTATTTCTAATGCGTTATAATTGTTATAACAATTGAAGTTTAAATGAGTTATATCTAATTGAATATTTTATTACAAAAATTACAAAAAAACTCACCAAAAATTACACAAATAACCGTAAAATACGTAAACAGTATTTAAATAATGATATATTATATTACACTGAAGCTTTGCTCAGAATCGTTTTATACTAAAGAAATGAGTCATCATTTCTTTAAAACTTAATACATTCATCACCAATATCTTGTCCGAGGAACGAAGGGACGATGGACGAACTTGTACCACCATCATTTCACTTTTTTTTTTGGAGTTTTAAAAATAATGTAAAATTAAAAAGTAAAAAAGTTAAAAAACTTGTGGTTCGAACTCGAAGGAAACGTTTTTTACGTATTCCGCTCTGGAAATTTTTTCTTCTTTAAATTGATCAATACGTTTCTGAATAACACTACAAATATTTTGCTGGTTCTTTGTTTTTTTCCAAATATTCTTGCTGCCGAGCTTTATATATACGTGTCACTCTGTCTCTGCTTCAAAATTTCCATGAAATTGAAAATGTTAGGATGAGCAGACGTGAACTCAGCGTTAAATTTTGCGTGGAAATATTCGCAGCAGTTCGTGGTGCGATCGCCTGTACTCGACATATCAGCCCACATTTCCGAGACCGGACGCGATACGGCCATTCAACGGATAGCAATTGGAACAACGACCCGGAGCCGATACGGACTCATTAACGCGTCTAGCGGGAGCCGATACGGTATCATCCAGTTTACGCAGTCTTTCTTTTGGTGGACTTTGCAATCACCCGTTATACACGTAACTCGTATACCAATATGTACGTTTTGACCAGTATAAAATGTATGCTAATAATATTATCTCTTTTCATCTATGATTTAAAAAAAATTCAAACATGAAACCACTGTTTTAGTTTCGGAAAATAATATCTTTTTTTTTTGTTTTCTATTAATATGTTATCGAAAATCGATATAAAAAATACAAAGAAATTGACTGATTTAATGCACATAAAATGATATATTATGTAAAAATATGTATCTCAAACGATTCAATTGAACTATTATTTACGACATTTATATAAATCCAGGAAAGTTTACGAACGAAATTCAAGAAACGCTTCCCGTGAAAAAACACGACGATTGACTCGGTCACTATAATATTATCAGGCCCGGCTCAAGGGGTAGGCGATATAGGCCCACGCCTAGGGCGGTATTTTTCAGGGGCGGCATTTAACATTTTTGTATATAAGATAATTTTTTAAATATTCCTTCAAATCGTGTGTAGTGAAAAATACAAAATCAATATAAAAATATAAAATTTGGTAAGTATGATCGGACAAGTTACAAAATCGTTTAGTGGGCCTTGCAATGATTTCAATTGAGAAAGAATTAGCCTTATATAATATGGACATTGGACGTGGAAGAAGTTGTATCCGATTTCGCAAACGCAAAAGCAAGAAAAGTCAAGTTCTAATACGATGTTAACATTTATATTGTGTTTTTATTAACTTTTATATTATTATTCGACTATTTTTAAATTGTTTTAGATTCTGAGTGAAGCGAAGGATCTTATGGTTTTTACAATGATGTTTATTTTTTTTATTTTTTTTTTCCTGTAAACACTTTTTTGTATAGAAATCCTTGTCCAAAAGTTTCGTCCAGCAACTCTTTAGATTCGAAATTGAATTGAGATGGTACTTTAAAGAGGTCATTTTTCCAAAATCTCCATAGTTTTTCCAGTAATCAAGAATAACGATCGAAAAACTGAGTAAAAACGGTAAAATCGGTAAAAATCCGCCGTAAACGAGATTTTCACTGTTCAGATTTTAGGTATTTAGTCATAAATCGAAAAGTATTGAAGCTAGAAACTTGAAAATTTTATCCAATATCAAATACATACTTTTTTATATTGGACAAAATTTTCAGAACAATTAAAGCACTTTTGACTTAAATATAGAACTTTTAATTTACCAAATTGTTTGAAAGTTTTTATGTAATATAATTTTAAATATTTGACAAAAAGTTCTGAAAATTTAATATGACCTTACTCATATACCTACCTAATTATCCTTACAAAAATTCAAAAATCGTGAGTCAGGATTTTTTTTATACACACTTTAATAAATTATTATAACTCACCAAAAATTATACAAATAACCGTAAAATACGTAAACAGTATTTAAATAATAATATATTATATTACACTGAAGCTTTGCTCAGAATCGTTTTATACTAAAGAAATGAGTCATAATTTCTTTAAAACTTAATATATTCATCACCAATATCTTGTTCGAGGACCAAAGGGACGAAGGACGAACTTGTACCACCATCATCTCACTTACCAGCTTTTTTTTTTTTGAATAAAATTAGTAGGGATTTACTTGTCTATAAATATATCAATCTAATCAATTATTGGCTTTATACAAATAAATATAATGAACTCATAATTAACTGTATTTTAGTAATGTTTATGTGAAAAAAACAAAAAACGTTTGATATAGTATTTACATGTATAAGGGGCGGTAAAATTTAAGTTTGCCTAGGCGTGTAAAATAGCTTGAGCCGGGCCTGAATATTATACAGTGCCCGTATGAGTAAAAGCCGAAAACGGCATTCGCTCGGCTGACCTTACGGTATTTCCACAGTCGTAATCATTTCGGCACCACTCGTCGGCCGACGGCGGCAGGACGACGGCACAAACGAACGCGATCAGACGGAAGTGATCGAGAGGACGATGCAGCCAACACGCGCGTGGGCGACGTTCGGGAATTTTTCCCGTTCACCGCGCAACGTTTGGAAAAAAAAAAACCTATTACGTTCTTCTAAATTTGATTTTATATTTCCTATCCAGACATCAAACGATTGTACACCGATGTTCTGCAGTACCGGACTTATTTACTGTTTACATATTATTGCACACACGGCATTCACGGTGTAATCGTGTGTATTGTTTTTGATTAAAAGGGGCAGGGTTTTAATCGGTTACATCAAAAGAGCTAACCTATAACATTGCATACCTTAACCCAGTGTTTCCCAACTTCTTTTACTCGCGGAACCTTTACAGGAGCTCGAAATTTTCGTGGAACCCCCATATTTTTTTCTATAACAGTAATGCTGACATAATAATATGTTTTGTACATTTAAAATGATTCGATCGTCGGATACTCCCGGCACAATGTTTTCGCGGAACCTTTGGTGCCGGCTCACGGAACCCTAAGGTTCCACGGAACACCAGTTGGGAAACACTGCCTTAACCTATATGGAGTTTCACTCATTACGACGTACTTCACTGATCACGATCAATCAACTCGTGTCAGTTTTTACTCAAAGACGTTATAAATAAGTTTTTTTTTTTATACAGTCGATACAGGCATGATTTTCCATCACACGTAGGAAAACACGAAATCAATTATTATTCACAATATTTTTTACGCGCTAATAATTAGTACGTTATTTATATGGCTATTTATAATAATTATACGGGTTGGCGAAACTTCTCCTAAACGTAAATGTTGTGCACCTACATTTTTCCACCCAATATAGTGTACGTAATTTGATTTATATTAGACGTATGTCAGATGGTGTGTATAACGACGGTTCTTTGTAAGCACAGCCGAAAAATCCAAACTCAAATAAACAATATACGTTTTTATGGGAGAATATGATCGACTAAATTTGTAATAAGTCCAGATTAATATTCAGTCTAAATTAGGGTTGCCATATTTTATTTAACGGAAACCGGGACAAAGTTCTTTTCATTTTTTTTTTCTCGATTTTCTGACTATACAATGTAATTTTTAACACGTATTATATAGATAATAATTAATAATATTCGAAGCTTTAAAAATTAAAGAATATATAATAAAATATACAATTTTTAATGTGTCCGATGTATTCTCCGTGGACAGAAAAGTCTGATTTGTTTGATACTTGGCTGAACCGTGTACTTTTTGAAACAACATGTTTTATCGGCAAGTATTGGACTCATAAAATTGACAACAAGAAATGTTATCAAAACTTGTATTAATTATTTATGAAGCCTCAACTGTTCTTGTATCTAATTTATTTCGTGATTTTGTCCGTGTGCTATTCATTAATAAAAACACTCAATATTTCTTGCTGTATTTTTGTCTTAATTATCTCAGATCTTACTCGTCACCTTTTTCCATCAAACGTCTAATAAAAGACGTACATAAATTATGGAAGTCTCATTCCGGGACTAATAAACACATTATCTGGACACCGGGACGCCATGCTCAAAACCGGTACTGTCCCGGCCTTTCCGGAACATATGGCAACCCTAGTCTAAATTATAAATTCGTTTAGGTTTATATAGAACGTCATGGTGAGAGTTGTCGACGCTCAATTTTGCTGTATGAATTGAAAGAAAAACATGCAATTTTTTTCACAAGTACGTGTTTTGAAAACCTAAAACGCGTTTTAATGAAAATTCCCACCGGGGTGGGGGTTAATATTTATCCCTAAACCTCTAGCTACGACTTGGTTTACTACGGGTGTCACATTTTGACAATCGCGTTATATTATGTCATGATGTATAGGAACACGGTCTTTTATTCTCCAACGCAGCAGCAACGTGTTGAATTTATTGTAAATCGGTTTTAATGCGTGGTAGGTATTTACGCGGTTTACGACGTGTATAAACTGGGTTGAATTATCGCGGCGCGGATACAGCACTTTAATGACGGAATAACCTAATATCGTAAACGAAAATGTTTTTCCTTATTTAAAACCATGCACTACTTCCTGTTAAACTTGAACAACGTAGATGAGTAAAAGTTCCGTTCAACACGGGAACACGTGCCGTTCAGAGGCTACTATGATGGCTACTATTTTTTTGTAACGGTAAGGGTGGCATTAGTCATGTCCGTACGGCGCATCTGTAAAACAAGTTCAAAATTATGGATGGATCGGAGGTATATTATACATCACAGGTCAATCAGCGCCCCAAAAGTGGACACTTAACGAAAACACGAATCTTGTGATTGTTTTGTAATCGATACGTTTTTCATTCGGAGTCTGGAAAATGAAAAGCAGACGACGGATCGAGGTGACAAATCAATGCAACAATTGAATTTATCGTTGATTGCTATTCATAATGACGAATAGGAATTGCTAATTTAATGGAAAAAAAAATAATAATAACTACTTCGTTTAATATTTCAGTCTACAGCCGGCCGCGATCTAGGTTTTTGAGTTCAATAATAACATTGATTGAATAGATCATACTACTTTTTACGATTTGAGTTTAATACAACATAAACATAAAGAATATAGGCAATATAGCATAAAATAATAAAACGAAAAACGAATATGCTGAATTATAATGATTAAAAATCGTATGTTTAATTGAAACTCATGTTTAACATCACTGTCGTAAATAACTTTTTTGGGGCATAACGCCTTAGGCAATTTACAATTTCCCTTACTCGTAATCGTGTCTTTATCAATCATCTCACTTTAAATTGCTACCTGCGATAAGATTACGAATGTTTAGTTGTTCGCTATCGAAATTTTTGCAATAATTATCGTACGGTCAATAGTTATCCGTTACCCATTGACGTACGTCGTACATTCACTTTGTTCTAAAGACAATTACATTTAATTTTAAAATAAGGTGGTAAAAAAGGAGCTGAGAACTTAACCAAAGGTAATGGATAAAAAACGTTTAACATTCCATAGTGATTGACATAGGCGCAAATAGGAGGGGGAGCATGGGTAGGCTTAGCCCACCCAGTTTTATCTATAGCCCACCCAGTTTTCGAACGATAAGTGCAATTCCCGAATCCCATAAATTTTGTGTTTATTGTCTATAATAGTTTTAATTCATCAACAATATGAATATTATCATTATATTATTATCAAAAATTGTATTATCAATGGTTAATTAATGGTTAATTATGAATAATCCAGGTTCATTTTATTGTATTATAAGTATGAGACGAATACAAATTTGGCTAAGATCCTCCATGGCACAATATCGCTTTACATTTTTATCTATTTTAAATATAGAAAGAGATGTAACTATAATTATATATATATATATTTATATCCTTTTTATTCAAATTTATTAAGGTAGCTAGTCTGTTAGTGAAAAAATTCTACTTTGAAAGCAATTATTGACCATTAAAGGTAAGGACTTCTAAGCAATATAAATATAAATATGTTAGTGTTAATAATCGATAATAAGGGTGTTATATAATACGGGTTACTGATATTATTAAAATGTAGCCCACCCAGAAATAGAGCTCTAGTTGCGCCTATGGTAATTGGTGATATATATATATATATAACCCTTTAAAATCAAAATTTTGAAAATCGGGCGACGTGGTGACACTCACGAAGGTATTTGGAACAACTTTGTTGAAAAAAATTGGAAAAAAGTTAAATAGCGTCGTCACAAAATTGGTACATAAAAAAAGCCTGTTCTTTTATATATATATAAGGATATATACATATTATAAATTTGAATATTATTCTTAAACATAACTCTCGATAAACAAATTTTAAACAGAATAAAAATTGAATAGGATTAAAAAAAAAAAAAAAGCAAACATAGTTTTATCAGAAATTCGAAATTGATGTTTCTTCTGCAAATTTTCAGACGTGACATTTAACATTATGATCTACGATAAAGTTTAACTTATCCCCACCGTACGACAGTACTTCGCTACACAGCGGTCGAGGAACACTGGTTTGGTTGTGACAAAAATATGTGTTCTACACGTGTCGAATTTTCTTGTGAATCGATTTTAAAATGTATGGTACACGACGCGTTTAAACTAAAATTAATTTTCGCGGCGCCGCCGTGACCATGGCTTTTATGACGGGACGAACTCGTAAACGAGTATGGTTAAGACACGAAACGCGCATAAGGATGCCGGAAATTAACGTCACCGAGCCCGGGCCGATTGAACTTAGATCGGACATTTTTCGAGCGGTGCCGATAAAAAGTTTTATGGCCGATAAAATCCGACGTTTTTCCGGACCAAATTCGTTCCCTGGCACTTATTGAGCCTCTTGGGCCCTGAGTTTCACGCAGTCTGTCACTGAAAATATTTTATTATTGTTAAAACATCTTCGTTGCAGCACTAAATATATTTTTGGACAGTTTGGGATCTGGTATCTAACCTATTCATTCATCACCGGCTTCCTAATTTTAAATCAATCTATTAATAATATGTAAACATGTTAACATATCTTTTTTCTTCTTCTACCACTTTTGTAATTTGTATCATCACCTTGCTATAGTTTTAAAAATACAAAGCAAATAAAATAAAATAAAAACCTATTGCTTGTTCAATACCATTAGAAGTTATTACAATTATTACGATATTGACGAATTTTCACTCGACGATTGCCTCGAAAAATTCACTCTTTGAAGACCTTTGTTTTTGGTTTTAATATGACCACGGCTCCAACGTTTGCGGTGAGTTTTTATGATTATCATACTGGGTGATTTTATTTTTTCGTTTTAAATTCAAAATTAATAATATTAAATACATTTTTATGAAAAAAATTTGTCTTCACTTTTTTTTTAATTTTCTCAAATGTCAACCAACATTTAAAACATATTTTAAAACAACGAAAGAAAAAATAGTTGTCCAGATACTGTATTATTAAAATTTGTGACATTGAATCGATGGTTTGTATAAGGTACCTGAGCGTATTGAGTTTAGAGTAGCAGAGTAGTAATAGAGCATTTTGCGGGGGCCGTTGCTCCTCTTCGACGCTACTCTAACATTCAAACGTTTATGTAATATAATAATATAAGATATATTATGTCTCTAAGTCGATTGGTCTAATAAAATACATATTATAAACATCAAACTGCATTCTAAAAAAATGTAATCTGTTTCGCAATTATATTTTGTTAACAGTGGTCATCGCTGTGTAAAGAAACCTTAGAAATCGTACATTAAACAAATAATTCCGTTTTTAAATTGTTGTTCTTCAAAAAGACTAATTGGACATATAACTGCATGGAAACCAACCGCAAAGAGACCCAGAGAACGTGCTAGACAAAGATTGGACAGACAGAATAAAAGAAGACCTGAAAATGCTGGGAGTAAGGAATGCTGAAGAAACGACTCAAGATAGAGAGGATTGGAGACAATATGTTGTTGCGGCAATGGGTCTTAAAGGCCTGTAAAAAGCCAAAGAAGAAGAAGAAGAAGAAATTGTTGTTCTTATTCGTTGAATTTTACGTAGATTTTACAAGCATTGTACCTACACGAGACAAAACGGGCCGAGCGTGGTCGAAAATCGTCCTATAAAGCATTATTGGATGTAAAACGCGTTCAAGAGACTAACTGATATGACACTGATACTTTGGATTTCCCGCCACTTTTCATCAGCAGCAGCAGCCTGCAGTTGTCGTCGGGAACGCGGGGTGGTTATTGTTTTCGACGGGGCGCAATAATAATATACGCTCATTATTACTTCCGGGACGATTGACGTCCGCGTGCCCCGCTTATGACGTGTTATAACTATACGTATTGTACAATCAAACACTATATCATGCACTTATGCGTGACGATCATAATTAATATCCGTACGGCACGTCTAAGCGTTAATGAAGTTTTATAATAATTTATGTGTGGCATACCGTCTCTCGCTGGAACCGCACGTTTTACGTATAGACATATACTCGCACGCGAGAGCACACGAAACGAAACTATATCGTATTTACACTAATACGATATCACATTATGTATAATATTATAACGATCTCCGAGTGTCATTTCGTTATGATACGCTCTTACGATAAGTTTCGCGCGACTTCGCGAACCCCGCCCTCACCGTCGCGTTATGAATGTCGTTTAGTAGATATTAAAAAATAGTTTTAAACGGGGAAACGAGGTTTTTATTTTTCGGTTTGTTTTTGTTTTTGTTTTTTTTTTAATCCGACGACAAGTATCGCATTGCGAACAAATGATAGTATAAATCAACGTTATGTGCGTTTTTCTTAGTCGAGAAAAAGTCTTCTTTTGAAAAAAAAAAAAAAAGTGTATTTCACGCAGCGCTCTACGCTTCGATAGACACGGTTTATATACACAAACATAAACATAAACATATATCTATACTGCGATTAGTGGAAATTGTGATATTTATGTCACGTGGCTGTAAAACAAAGTATATAATTCGATTAATCAAGTGTTGTTTAATAGTGCGACGATTAAAGCGAATCTTATAGATAGTACACACACACACACCAGCTAGTGTTTGTTGAAATAAAAAAAATCCTGCTCATTGTTTTCATTAGCTAAAAGCATCATAATACGGTGAAACGCGGGTGTGATAATCGACTGTATGCACGGTCGATGGCGAATTGGCGACGCGTGCGAACGGGAGTGATGAAAGGCCGGAGGAAAACAAAAACTCATTAGACGGGAAAAAACGAAGGGTGACTTAGCACTTGATACGTCCCGACGAGGACTCCGCGAGCGTTCGGCTCGAGGCGTTAACATATTACGCATCATACAGAGTACGATAATATTATTGTTTACACGCGAAATTCAACTGGCGAACCAACGTGTGTATTTTCAAATTGACGTTTTCACGAAGATAATGATTTACTAATACATATTAAATCTCGAGACACAATTATAATATTATAGTATCAATATCATAATAATAATATTATATTAATATTAACAATAATAATATCATAGTCTTGCGTGGGACGTACGCTCTACGATATATTACTGATTTTGTTAATTAATAATTAATAATGCAAGAGAATTATTTAATGCAAGAGCTATTGGATCGATCTTAGTGTGGGCGTGGACTGGAGAAAAAAAAACCAATCATGACAATAAAGACGTACTAAAATTCATACTATTATTCGTTCGAACTATAACGTTATGTGTGTAGAGTAGTTACAATATTGTTCAAGTGATACGGATAACTATTTAACTCGGTATTTTATAATTATGTTTGCAAATATTGTTTTATGTTTTACGGTAAATGACGATGTATGTACAGTGTACACGCATCATTGCAGTCTATATAATATTATTTTATGTTTTTCCGACATTCAGCAAAAATTATTGATAACAACTATTTAAAATTTTTTTTTCCAGTTAAAAATGTCTTTTGGAATCAAAGCGTGATAAAAAATTGTTATTACACCAATGATCGTTGATAAAAAAAAAAAAAAAAAAAAACCATACAAATTAAAATGAAATCACGAGACAAAATATATTAAAAAAAAAAAAAAAAAAAAACAATATAAATCACACGTATTCACACAGTTGGAGAAAAAATGTGCTGTGCAAAAAGGAAATATAATTATTTGAAGCACTACGATTGGAATATTGACAATAACATGGAACTTAAGGTCTTCAGAGAAACGGATTTTGATTGAAAGAAAATTGATTCAATGGAAATTTTCGTATAGTAATTGTAGATACTTATGCAGTGAAAAACCATCGTAATCGATTTCAACAATACTGCAGGCACTATATTCAGGAAAAAGATAATTGAAAAAGAACAAAAATTGTTAAGGAAACTTATTGCGACTGGTACATAGAAATACAATATTAGGTTTTGTAAGAAACGGAAATCGTTCGAAATACGATTACGAAGAATAATAATATGTTTATACGTCTTATCCGATGTCGATGGGTGGAAAAAATGTAATAATTTCCAATTTTAGATTTATCTATTTATCTTCGTATTTCAATCGAAAATAATACGTAATGATACTTGTTTATACCCCTACAGAACTGCATTAATCGGATGCGTTTACAATAAAAAACAAAAAATTAATTATAAAAAAAAAAAAAAAATAAAATTCAATATTATTTACAAAAAATACAATTTTTTTAATTCATTAAAATTTTACCTCAACTTATACCAACCAATAGAAAAATCTATAAGACTTGAAAATTGAAATGAACGATACGATTATATAACATGTGATCGAATACTTCTATTGACCATGTGATTTCAGTTGGTTTTGAAGAAGAAAAACCAAAACAAATCAATCTTCTCTTCTCATGCACTGTATTACAGTATTATTATATCATAATATGGACTTGGAAAATAAATATATCGTATTCGTAAGAAATTACCAAGAAATGTGCGTGATCGACTGGTGAATAATGATCTACTGTTTTGGCCATAAATGGTGTCCAAAAACGATTGTCGACTAGGGAGGCGAACACTGATTCCCCCGACTGGGCGAATATTGTCAATGTCCAGGCGGGCTACGAGATTTATGATTTCCATATGTTACGTTCTCGTACGCGATTTACGACTTTACGATTTTTACACCGTGTTTTATGTTTTTTAAGGCCTCGGTGGTGGTTGAGTTTTAGTAGCGAACGAATGGAAAAAAAAAAAGAAAATACAATCGTTTTTAATAGGGTGGCTCCGCCGCGGTCTTGCGAACGATAAAGACAGGGCGTGCGTTCTGAAAGGTTGACGAACACATGGCGTGTACACTCGGCGTATAAATCGTACGGTTTTACTGCAGGCCGCCGTGGCTGTAATCGTATACGCCAGCTGTGTTCGAGTGTATTAGACGTGGTTAGATGAATTTTCTCGACCGCTGTAATCGTCGACGGTCTCGTATAGCGAACGAAAATTTTTGCGGATCAGGAAAACCGCATAAAAATGATATAATATCGTAAAAATCGTTTTTAACGCTCCGCACTATTCTTCATGTCATACCATAATAAAGCCTCGGTCTCGGGATGTTTTGTGCGTTAGAGAATCGAACCGCTTGTTCTCGGTTTTAGATTCTGAGTGAAGCGAAGGATCTTATGGTTTTACAATGATGTTTTTTTTTTTTTTTTCTGTAAACACTTTTTCGTATAGAAATCCTTGTCCAAAAGTTTCGTCCAGCAACTTTTTAGATTCGAAATTGAACTGAGATGGTATTTTAGAGAGGTCATTTTCCAAAATCTCCATAGTTTTTCCAGTAATCAAGAATAACGATCGAAAAACTGAGTAAAAACGTTAAAATCGGTAAAAATCCGCCGTAAACGAGATTTTCACTGTTCAGATTTTAGGTATTTAGTCATAAATCGAAAAGTATTGAAGCTAGAAACTCGAAAATTTTATCCGATATCAAATACATACTTTTTTATATTGGACAACATTTTCAGAACAATTATAGCACTTTTGACTTAAATATAGAACTTTTAATTTACCAAATTGTTTGAAAGTTTTTATGTAATATAATTTTAAATATTTGACAAAAAGTTCTGAAAATGTAATATGACCTTACTCATATACCTACCTAATTATCCTAACAAAAATTCAAAAATCGTGAGTCAGGATTTTTTTTTATACACACTTTAATAAATTATTATACGATTTTTTACGATATTGTCTGATTTCTTTTAAGTTTATTTCTAATGAAATATTGAGTATTTGTTAGAAAGTTCTGAAATTTTAATATATGTTTACTCTTATACTAAACTATCAATACCGACAAAATATCAATAATCGTGACTCAAGATTTTTTTTCCAAGCATTTAAAAAATTATACAAATAACCGTAAAATACGTAAACAGTATTTAAATAATAATATATTATATTACACTGAAGCTTTGCTCAGAATCGTTTTAAACTAAAGAAATGAGTCATCATTTATTTAAAACTTAATAAATTCATCACCAATATCTTGTCCGAGGACCGAAGGGGCGAAGGACGAACTTGTACCACCATCATCTCACTTACCAGCTTTTTTTTCACTTCTTTTCCATATACTGTCCTTGGATTCCGATGACAAATCACCTGTTCGTGTACGTTGATAGATGAAATCCGTGTACGTTATGGTCACTGTGTAAATTGTTCACCTCCATATAGCCAATTAATGTTTTAATTTTTTTTTTTTTTTTACACATTATTATTATAAGACACAAACCGATGCGATTTAAATGTGTTTAAAATAACTTACATTGTCCGCGTAATTTTATATTAGATTTAGTATGGAAAACAGTGGTGCTACTGTTGTGAACATTGTATTTACGCTAAGAGGTACCACTGATAATTTTAACCGGACGCCATTGGATCGAGAAAGGGTTTCTGGTGGTTGATAAATTTGAACTAAATCATAATCACAAAAAAAAAAAAAATGTTCTTAATCATCGTATAGACTTTCTTGAATATGAAATTATCTCATAATATATAAATAATGCGTCAATTATTTTCTATTTTCTATTGACATTTTATTCACAAATGTAAGTTGTCTCAAAAAAAAATCAGTCAATCTGAATCTAGCGTTTAAATACTAGTTGTTGTTTTAAATAAATCGAAAGCTTAATTTTGCACGCAAAATGAAAAGGCAATATTGAAAACCATAAAAAAAAATTGAATTTGTTTCTCCGGGAAACTTCTTTTAAATCAAATGCTATCCTGTACAAATAATAAGTAGGTACCAGGTACCTCTTAGCGTGAAGACTGAACACGATGTATAATCATTAAACCATCATTGTGACTGTTTTATTGTAGTTTATCCCATTTCGGGGTGTTGTTATATTATTCCTCTAAATAAATAAAATAATGGATACCTACACGTCTAATGTGTGTGGTGAAACGAACGGTGAGGGAGTGAAGTGATAACAAGGCGTTAACGACGAACGAAACAGGGTAAACTAATAAGCTGAAAATGACTGCGTGTGTCAGAATACTCTGTGTCGATTTTGCAACCGGTCAGCATAATATGCGTTTCAATGTAGTCGTCGTTTTCGTTCGATTGTGATAATTTATATCACGGCAACGATAATATATTTTGAATATTAAGATTGTGAATTGATAGCATTTTCAGTAATTTGTTTTGCTTGTTCTAAACGTAAAAAATTAGTTTTACTAAAATTCGTTTCACAGCATTATCAATTCAAATATAACATTTCAAGTGCATATTTTAATACAAGGGCTTGTTTGTGGATATTTTCGAATAACTGAACACATTTAAGCACATTTTTGGAAATTATAGAGAACATTGAAATGAACCGGAGTAAGTTTTAATGCATTTGTTTAGTATTTTTCGGTATTTTTCATATAATTTTTAATTTAAATAATTCATTCAAATTATTGTTTTATATGTAACTATAATTATTAATTCATAATAAAATGCACCTAATATTGTTTAACAGTCTATTTAATTAAGTTTTGTAAGTGTTTAAATATGTAATTTTATACCTTTTTGATTTGTTGGATAATTTTATTTTTGTTTTTTTTTTTTTTTTATAATAGGTAAATACATTTATTAATTATTTACTATACATTTTGAAAATTTTGGGTGTATATTTACTCACATATTCTAAACTATGATATTAAAGTACTTCAACTTCAGTACCTTGGTTGTTATTATCGTCGTGTAACTCAAAGCTGTTAGATGTAAGCGTGAGCCAGTGTTGGACTGCAATTGAGCTTCCGAAATAAAAAATGATTTTCATGAGGGACTCATGTAAAACATAATATTGATGTCTTCCTACAGAAAACGTGTAACTACATTTATTTTTGTGTTTGCATACTTAAGGCATTTTTGAACACGCGTCTACGTTTTTTAAAATTTACATAAAAATTGCATCACGTAAATTTTCTGATTCTATCAGCGCGTGGAAACGAGATAATATTGATATTTGATGACATTTTAGAATAATTCACATTGTAACGTTTAGCCGTTGAACGACTAAAAACAATACCAGAACGTCCAGAACTCCTAGAGAACTCCTAACAGGTCAACTGAGTGGGATATGATTTGGTTGAATGACGTTCATAGGACTTGCATATACATAATTATATATTATAATTTATTGTATTATGTTTGTTATCTTCCACACACAATGTTTGTAATTTTATGTTTAAGGACTGACGTCCGTTTATATTAATAATAAACAGTGCTCGACTTGGCAAAATTAAAGTAGGGGGACTCTATTAACTTAAAAAAAGAGCGTCCCCGTCACTTGTTAAACGTTACTAAGCCGTGGGGGCTATGCCCCCACACCCCCTAATAGCCATCTTTAAATTATATAAAAAATAAATATTAATAAATAAATAATAATCAAATTACAAAAAAAAATTACTGTAAATAATGTATTGTATATTATAGTTATAACTTATAAATATAATATCAAACTCAAAAGTAACTAAATAAAAAACAATTCATTTTAACTATTTATTTAAATTTAAAAAAAAGTGTAATTCATAAATAACAATCTTTATTAATTGATATTAGTGAATACTGCAATTAATGATAACATTGGTAACTGATGATATAGGTAATGATATAAATAATAATAATAATAATATTCTGTGTTATTAAATCTATGGTAAGAAAAATTATGTTATCAGTTTATCACAAGCATTTTGATAAAAATTAAAAATGCAGAATGATGCAGCGTCCCGTGCGTTCTTCTTAAAAATAAAAGTAGAGGTACGCTAAAATTTCCGAAAAATTAGTTGGGGTACTCCGTCCTCCTGCGTCCCCCCCCCCAAGTCGAGCACTTAATAAATAAATAAATAATATATATGACATAAATATCGTATTATGTGTGTGTGTGTGAGTGAGTGTGTGTGTGTGTGTGTGTGTGTGTGTGTGTGTGTGTGTGTGTGTGTGTGTGTGTGTGTGTGTGTGTGTGTGTGTGTGTGTGTGTGTGTGTGTGTGTGTGCGCGCGTATATGAACGCAGTGGTGGCTCTTTGAAATATTATCCATATTTGAATCCACGGGCGTGCTCTGTCACGCACCCGCCGTCACCGCGCCACGAGTCGTCTTGATTTAAAATGGCTCGCGCCGCCACCGCACAGAAAGGGTAGAAAAGTTATTAATTGGAAGTGCATATTGTCGGTGGGCAAAGGGAAGGAGAGGCGATTAATAATTTACCGCCGGAAAACCGTCCCGTGCCCACTGGACTGAAACGGCTGCATAACGCATAAACGTATATATATACACTATGTATTATGCATATTGTAATAGCATTCCGGAAAATTAGTCGACCTTTGCGTCGCCGCCGTGAAAACGGTGCGTGCGATGATAATTCCGAAAAGAGATATTATTATACCGTGCATACGCCCGTTGTAATATCCCGTCGTTTCGTCGGGGATAAAGAGAGGCGGTTGAAAGAACGTCGTAAAAAAAAAACTAATACTCGTGGCGTCGTCGGTGGAGGCTTCTGCGTCGCTCCGGAGCCGAGCGTATAGGGTGCGACGGCGCAATTCCACGTAGCGAAATATTATAACGATCATTTACGCATTAATATCTATACAGGGTGTGAAAAAAGTGTACTCGTGTGATTTTCGTTTTTAACGTGAAATTTCAAATCGGTCGTGAAAACAAAATATTAACTCACACAAATGGTGCCGAGGGACGTCCGGGAATCAACCGACCTTTTTTAAAAAGGGTGTTCTGCAACTGCGCCACGCAAAACGTTACATTTATAAAAGATACACCCAGTAACTGGCTGGTCACTATATTTAACCGTTATAGAATTTGAACGGCACTTCAGAGTATAAAATATTATGTAATATTACGGTATATATCAAAAATGTGTAGGCCTTATTCGTACTAAGTACGAATAGGTACCTATTCAGTTATATTCTGAGATCTGGTGATTGGCCATGGCTATCGGCATTGTGATTTGTAAAAAGTAAGGAAATATATTTATATACGTAAATATATGATATTTTGTAGTACGAGTGCCTTACAATTTAAACCTTATAAATTATCGTATAGTTAATGACAAACAACGGTACCCGTTTAAAATAAGAACACGACGTTAGTCTCTAACACCGGTACATTTTTTATGACGTATACATAAGGTGACCATACGTCCCGTTTCGAACGGGGCAGTCCCGTTTTTTGAACCTCTGTCCCGTTGTCCCCTGGGAAATCTTCGGGACGCTAAAATGTCCCGTTTTCAAAAAGTAGACAAAACAAATAATGAAAATAAATGTTCTTTGACGAAATATCGTTTTTAGACAAATATACAAGTATTTAATTTTGTAATTATTACACGAAAACATTTTGTTTATAATAAGTTAATTACCTAGTAAGTGTAATAAGTTAATTTAATTTTTTTGTCCTTTGAAAACATTATATGTACCGCAGAAATTTGCTAGTAATATTATTAAATTAAAAATATTTGTAACAAATAATTATGATTTTTTTTTTTTTTGTCCCGTTTTGATTAAAAAAATATATGGTCACTTTATGTATACATATCATAAACTTTCTTTAATTTTTGCCTCCTCTAAAAATTGTCAGCTGTTGGCATGTACCTATCGTGCATACGTGTTAACACGGCCCTGAGCGGTAAAATACGTTTAAAGGATTTTCGATTATTGTATATTGTTTGACGTGTGCGCCAATGGCTACCGAAAATTCCAGAAAAACTATAGAAATCTCAATAAAGTCTTTACGGTGGGTGGGGGGGAGAGGGAAGAAGGAAATGCCTCGAAGATCATCTCCTCGTCTCGTAGGTATTTGTACCACGATAGTATACCCCTCCCGCGTTCGGTCGGTGACGAGAATTTCGTTTTTATTACACTACCCTGTACACACACGTGATGAAATATACGCGTGTCCGTCCGAGCCGAGACTTAATTGACTTTGGCCTTTTGGACCGTGACCCGTAGAAAACGAGACGAAAAAAAAAACATCGGGTAATAATTCATCGAGAGCACATGCTGCCATATACCTATCATGTTATTACAACGTAGGTACACGCGTGGTTTTTAAAAAAATCACATTGTTTCTAGTGCGCTCGTATACGTCCGTCGATCGGTCCGACCCGGTGGCTTTCGCGCACAAAGAACCCGAGGTAAATAATAATAATAATAATAATAGTGATAATAAATTATATATCGCCGGTCCTTTGCCGTGTTATATACGTGTTAAATATAATATACGGCCGAAACGCAAAAATCTATTAAGAAGCCTATAATGTAATTATTGCATTTTTCTCTCTCTCTCTCTCTCTCTCTCCCTCTTTATCTCTCTCTCTCTCTGTCTTTATCTCTTCCTCGTCGATATTGTCTCCTACGCGGACGCGGGACGGGTAAGGGAGTATGACGTGTTGTTATACGCGGTCGGACGAACGCCTACTGCGCTCCGTCGACTCAGGTTTTTGTAAGGTGTAAGAACGAAACGCGCGGCGTTAATATGTTTCCAAGGCGTATTAAACGTATTTTATCAACCACGATGTGCCTTTTTCGTCCGTATATTATCGTTAGTTCTAAACGAGAAAAACCCTTGCCTGCGACTAGGCTTGACTATTATTATCGTCTCTTTTAGCTTGCTAGCCGTCTGAACACGCGCTCCAGTTACAAAAAAAAAAAAAAAAAAAAAACGCTTTTATAATTATTGAATCTCGCATCTCGCATAGTCAGCTTGTAGAAAAGAATCCCGACTTCGTGTTTTTTCATTTTTATTTAGCGATTTACAGCACAGCTGGTACGTATTTAGACGTTGACCATGATTGTTTTAAATTTAAGGCCGGCCATAGAAATGAGAACTTGTTATTATTCTGATGTCACAGTAGGTACACCTGTACAACTATGTATATGCTAAGCCAAGTCTAGAATTTCCATTCTTAAAGATACTGTATAGCTAAAGTGACAATATATTTTTTTAATCAAAACGGGACAAAAAAAAAAAAAAAAATCATAATTATTTGTTACAAACAAATATTTTTGATTTAATAATATTACTTGCAAATTTGTGTGGTACTTATAATGTTTTTAAAGGACAAAACAATTAAATTAACTTATTACACTTACTAGGTAATCAACTTATTATAAACAAAATGTTTTCGTGTAATAATTACAAAATTAAATACTTGTATATTTTTCTAAAAACGATATTTCGTCAAAGAACATTTTATTTTCATTATTTTTTTTGTCTACTTTTTGAAAACGGGACATTTTAGCGTCCCGAAGATTTCCCAGGGGACAACGGGACAGAGATTCAAAAAACGGGACTGTCCCATTCAAAACGGGACGTATGGTCACCTTATGTATAGCGAGCATTGAAGAATTGTCCGTGTCTATTTTTACCAAACGGAACATTTATTTTTGAAGAATTACCACGCGTAAATTATTTTTGTGATTTTGATATCGTTTTCACGAGACAACGGCCGGACACTCTACGCTAGGTAAATTTACATTGTATGCACATGTATGTACGTTATATCGCATTTTCAACTAAACGATAACAAGCTGTGTCTAATGGAAAACCGCCGAAAACGACCTGTGTGAAAAACCGCCAGATTACCCGTAGGCTTTTGATCCGTTTCAGAGTTGTGCCCTGCGAGAACGTGTTTTATAAACACGTACTTCATACAAATTTAATAAATTATCTAATTTCCAACTAATAATAGGTCCGGTTAGAATAAAGACCGTGTCGTTGACGAACTATTTTTGTTGAAAATGTATATTTTGACTAAGCGTATATTATACTTAGACCTATAATGAACATAAGTACCGATTATTTTAATAACTAGCTTTGTTTATTTTCAATACAATTTTCATTTTTCCATTTTTCAACAAATTTAAATCATTAAAATTCTTTAGACAATCTTTATAGAGTTAATAAAAACCTTTTTTTTTTTTTTTAATTTCAGTAATTTTTTGACAATTCATAATTTTTTGTTAAATTAAAAATAAAAAAGGCGAAATTTTTTGAAACAAGTAATTCCCAAATGAAATAGGATGATTTAATATGTATTTTAACATTTATCTAATTAAGTTTTTCATTTTATGCTCTTAAATATTACTTACCGTATAATTATAACTAGAGCCCGGATTAATATGCACTAAAAAGTATCAAAATATGCCATATAATATACCGTAAAAATCATTAAAATATGCAAAAAATATGCAATAAAAAAAATTATATTAAAAAATTAAAAATTATGTTGAGCACGGAAAAAATACAAATATTTAAATATAAACACATGCAAATAAATACAAAATTATTTCTATTTAAAAATAAAACAAAATATACAACTCAAAATGTGTGTTTTTATTCTTTATTGTTAAAATTAATTATTAAATGATATTCAAGTTTTTCTTCGGTAAAACTGTGCCGCCTATCTGTTAATAAATGCTTGTATATTGAAAATGTTCGTTCAACATCTACCGAAGTTATTGGAGCAAATTTAAAAGAGCTTAAAATCATTGGATCTTTATAGTCTTGCTCTAGTTGAACCACTTCCGCTTCCCCCAATAATACTTTATTAATGTTACGTAATACTGTTAGGCCTTAGTTTTTGGAAAAAATATCATTTAATTTTGTTTTTAATGTTGCCCCTTTTGGTCCAGGAATAATGTTTATTTTTTCTTCTAATTCACTTATCAAACAAAAACTCTCAGATAAAAGCATATTTTGAGTTTCAAGTTTTTTAATTATTTCAACTAAAAATGACAAATGAGTTGATATAAATGTTAATTCATTCACAGTCGATCTATCTTTAATAATATCGAGTACTTTTTTAACGCATCTAATGTATCCTACCGACCAAAATTTTTTTTGTGACAGCGCATTCATTGAAATATGCAACGAATATGCATTTATAGCAAAATATGCATTTACGGTCAAATATGCAAAAATATGCAAAATAAAAATTTAGGAATGGATTCCAATTAGCATGATTCGTAAAGATTATTGACAAAAATTTAAGAAAGTGAAAAGGAAAAAAATATGCAAAAACATACAAATCCGGGCTCTAATTATAACACTTGGGGCTTTACTCACGAAATAAATATCATATTCATGTAATAAATAACTAACAAGAGCACATCTTTTCCGTCCTTAGGTGTTTAAACGAACCTAATTTTCTCAGAAAAAAAGATTTCATAACTTCGGTGGAAATTAGTCCGTGGTCGTAGAAACAGATGTATAAACTCTTACGAGTTTGCGCAATATCTATTATGAATTCCCGCCGGATGTTGTTCTTTCAGGGACGAACGAGACAGTGACGACGACGTTCAAAAGGTTTTCACTATATTCTGTGGTGGCGGCGGCGGCGACGAGTGTGAAATGTTTTTTGAGGCGAAAAAATAAAATAAACATCACCTACGTGTACCACTATACACTTACAAACTGCATCGGCACCATGCGAGACACGCGTGATTGCGTGCGGTTTCGTGGTGTTTGTGCGTCAACGGAAATTGCAGCGTGATGCTGTGAAGATGAAGGCACTAAAAAAAAAAAAAAAACACTATAAACTTGAGCACATCCGCGACACGACCACTGAAATATGTTAGATCTCAGACGATAAACGCATATTGACAGACAGGAGTTTTTGTACGATCCGATAAAATCCAAAGTGCAACTCTTAAACGTGGTTGAAATTTTAAACTTTAAAATAATCTTACTCGAAAATATTATTGATATTTTTAACTTTTTTCTTTTTTTAATTAATACATTCGCTATAAAAAAATCGCATTTAAAGATTTTTTATTTTCAAAATTCAAATTTAAAAAATTTCAATGTCATTTTACCATTTGGTGAAAAATTCAAAATTCAAAAAATCTATTTTGTGAAACGGATTTTAGAAAAATTTTGATGCTTAAATCTCTAATAAAATGTTATCCGTCAATTTCTATAATTTTTCTTACTTCGTGAAAAAGCCAACAATAATATTGTACAATTAATTATACAGTTTATAGAAATTCCATTCATTCCAAGTCGTTATCACTCGTAAATATTATCTCATTAAAATTAATTGAAATTGTTTTTTAGCTTTACCAATCATGAAAAGATTAATCAAAATCACTTAAACATGGTAGAAAGTATAATAATTTTTATAATTTAAGTTCCACTATCAAAAAGTTTTAATAAATCATAATAAATTAACTACCAAACTTTTTAAAGATATTTTAATATCATCATTTTAAAAAAAAATCCAATATATAAATTAGCTCTTTTGATTTTTTGTGCTTAAGTATTTATTAAAAAAAAAAATAATAATAATAAAAATAGCGAATAAAAAAAATTTGTTCCATTTGTCAATTGGATCTGAAAAACCCTGTGTAACGAATTCACTAGTTTTTTTTTTTTTTTTTTTTGTATGGAAGACTTGAATTATATATAACAGGGTTGGCAAATTCGTCACTCGCTTAAAAATTTTGAAAGCACTCAAAAAGTTTGAGAGAAATGCAAACATTTATTTGTATTAAATTTACTTAAAATTTAAAAATTATTAGAATACCTAATGGTGTGTTTTTTTCCATTGTTGAAGTCTATCAGAAAATACAAATTAAGATCTATTAAAAATACGATTAGTCGACATTTCGTGGGTTTTTTTGGCAGATAGATTACATAGCTGTTATACCAATTCCAAACTAATGAATTTTAACGACAAATATTTACTTATGTGTGTATAATATTTTTCATCACTATAGTAGACGTCGGGGAAAGCATAAAAAAATTAATATAAATGTGTCATACACATTGTTAGAGAAATGTGCAATCCCTGCTGTATAATATAGGTACGCCGTAGTTGATGCTAATGTTATAAGTTACACAACTCATTCATCAGATATTACGTTATTAGTAAATGATTTTGAAAATTTGCTTTTCTTCGTGTTCTACATTCTGAACAAATTTATTAATGTGTTAATTTCACACTGACGTGTCCTTTTATAAAAAAAATATCCTGCCGTATGTGTTCACATTTTTGAATAGTAATAGTGATTCAAATATTCCGAACAGCTTTTAAATATATCAATAATAATCTGCGCAGATTTTTGAAGAAAGGTAATTTTTGAAATTTTCAATGGTTTTCCTAAGTGCAAAGAAAAGCTATCGATAAAGTTTGAGAACAAATTGACTGTGGTAATAATAACTAGATTTTTTTTTTACAACTACTAAAATAAAATAGAGCTAAAAACTTGGTATTTTTCTTATCATTAATAAGATGGTTGCACAGACTTGATAGCATTGTTTTCATTCATATGTTTTGATGACAAAATCATTGAGTGATATCACAAGTGGTTCACTATAGAACTATGAAATCGCTAATCACCAGTTATTGTAAGGGGAGATGCGTTTGTCTTGTTTATCACGCGTTTTCATATGTTCCCTGATTATATTAAAGTCAATAAGGGATTTTTTTTTTTTATTTTCAAGTGTCTTAGATGTATACTCGGTGGATAATTTGAGATTACAGCGTTTCCAAATAAACGATTTTGGTTAAATATTTTGAGATATTTGCTTTCCAACGTTTCGGATAAAAATAACGTACGGTCTTGTAAACAACAGACGAATGATGGTCTCGACGACACTCGTCTGTGTTTAATCTCATCGCGAGAACTGTAAAATCGGCGTGTTTTTGTCGTACGGTAACACTAGTGATTTGCGTTTACTCGTCGTGTCTCGCTTAGGAACTCGACACACTTGATCTCCTTTCATCTCCACCGAACGAGAACGGACTCCGAGCATCGATACACTTCACGTCCTGTCAGTCTAACCGTGGTGATAATTGGATGGATAAAAATATGATAAAAAAAAACAGCAACCGTACCTATATATTCGTGTCATATAAAAGGGTACACATGAAATCAGGTGGTCGTTCGCGTACGTGAACTCGGACGACGGCACTGTGGGGCCATGTGGCTGGCGCACGTATAATTGTACGACAAAATTCAATTTGCTCGGTTTATTTTTTCATTTTTATTGTTGTTTATTTTTTTTATTATTATTTTTTTTTTCATTATTTTCAAAACCTTTTGTCATTCCGAGACATCCGACGTCAGTCGTTTGTGGCTTTGAAAAATCGTTTTTTTTTCTCTTACTTCGGTTTTTATTTTTCCTTATTTTTTACACTTGCACCTCTATGCCCGTCAACCGGCCGCCGCGTGACCTATATACAATGTATATGTACGCGTAGAATTTTGTATCCGGTCTTTATCGCGCACGGTTCTTCCGTTTTTCCGTCGTCGGGCGTAATGATCGAGTCCCCCGATGAATAAAAAGTTAACTACTGAATTCCGTTACAGACATGAGGGCCCGGGAGTGGGGAAAGGAACGTAAATAATTTTTTTTCGTCATCGCGAGATGCACTTTATTTTGCATGCATATTAATGAGCGAATCGTGTTTCACAAATTAACTTTTATTTTATATTTTCCTCTAACCGTACTTTTTTTTTTTTCATATAATATGTATATTTCATTCATTTATCATGATTAACGTTCGGGAAATCGTAAATTGGGTTTTGTGCCATAATCAACAATTGCATCGGTTAGACGTTTTTGTCTATACATCCTATCTCTGGGCTGCGCTTGAATATTTATTTATCATGTAGAAAATCATTTATTTTGTATTTCAAATTTTATAATCGTGATTTAACAATGCTCGCTCGCCCCGTTTTAATCGAGTATAAAGTTAACATTTGGGTCATTTTATACTACATTATAGACCTATACGTTCATGGAACTTATAATTTGTCAACAGTTTTTATCTACTGAATTTTTTGAACTTATTGAATTTCCTTAAACGATTTAATTTATTTTTTCAATTTTTATTAAATACCAATTATTTCAATGAGAATATTGCGAAAAAATACTTTTTCTCAGCAATTCGATATATTTATTTGAATCATTGGTTAAATGGATGTAGTTTAAGAAATAAAGCTAAAAGTCATAAGATCATATTAGTAGTGAGGAGTAGTATAGATCCGTGCCTCTACTCCGCTGCTCTAAACATAAAATGTACACGTCATTATATCTTAAGTTATTCGTTGAATACCCAATGCGATTCGAAATACTAAATATGTTCTGGGAAAGTATTTTCTTTCGTAACATGGCATTATAAAATATAGTGGTTACCTATTGAGAAAACTGTAAATTGTAAAATATCATGTTTATAAAAAAATAGTGACGACGTGATAATGCTAAAAAAATATGCATGTACAACATGTAACTAATTACATACCTAGTTATAAAATAAATGTGGTATTTTTATGCTTTTGCCATAACACAAAATTGTTTTAATGTTGAACACTTTCGTTTTTGATCGATCCGAAATTCTTAATTTATGAATGTATTTTACGAGTTCGAAAAAAGGTCATTGATAATTTTGGTCTTTGCGAGACGGTACCTCGCTGTGGCACGATTATTCTATTTATACGTCGTACGGCGTTCATCCATCAGAGAAAAATGATATTATTAATTGGAGATGTTATCTTAGTACCTATCGAGTGTTTCCCCGTCGTTCATCGTGGTCGAGTCAATTCTCGTTCGTGTATAATTTTTCGTAAAAAAAATCACGGAAATTGTGCAGGGACGACAGTCGGTTAACGATTTTTTGAACAATAAATTTAAAACCGACCGCATTTATGTCCATAATGGGTTTTGTATGACACGGAAATAGGAAATTAAAACATTCAGAGAAGTGCAGGTATTGTTTTTGGTAATAGTTTTGTTGATTCCCGTGATCTATGTGCGTGTCAATTTTCTGCCCAGACCAGGTATCCGCGGAGTTCACGACCACGAAAAAAAACCGCGTTTTCCTACGGTTTTCGTGCCCAAATAAGAACGAGATATGAGATCGATCGTTTTATAGCCAGATTCAAAGTGCATTTAATTTTTTTTTCTGAATACTTTTTACAATATTTAACAATTAAAAACAAAATGTGATTCAAATACATATTACAGCCAGCTTTGTACTAACTCTGTTATATTCTAAAAGTCATAATTTTCGAGGGATTTAACTTACATTTTTTGTCATTTCTGGATATTCATGGCCATTATCAATATTTCACGATGACGTGAACATTTCTAAAGATACTTTTTACCAAGGCCATAACTGGAAACAAATTTCGGAGGAAGTCAACATTTGTTTGTACATTCAAACAACAAAAACTCGTTAAATTTAATATCGAAATTACAAATTATAGTTCTAAAATTAAATTTATATACAAATGAATCGGTGCAATTGAATTGGCTCCCCAATACAGGTAGTCAATATTTTACCCTAAATAAGTACCTTTGAATTGGCTCCCAAAAATTTACTATTGAATTGGCTCCTTATCGTTTTTTTTCAAAAATGTATTGGTTACCAAAATGTTAATAATTTAAAGTACGTAATTCATGATTTGTACATTTTACATCGTTACAAAAAATTAAATAAAAAAAAAAACAGACGATATTTTACTTAATTGTGTCATTATAAAATTTATGTATATTATAAAAATTCAAAATTCAATTAAAAATTAAAAATAAACAGACAATATTTTACTAAAGTTTGTCATTATAAAATGTATGTATAAAAATTAATAATAATAAAAATAATAAAAAATAATAAAAATATTATATTACTAGACTATTTTTCGGGGTCTATACTTATTGGCCATTATTTTTATGTATTGAAACCTCGAACTTACACCAGTATCATATTTACTAATTTCATTTTCTAAAAATTTTATTTTCTCTCTAATTTCTTTCCTGTGTGGTTTTGTTGTATTGGAACTTCTTATAATAATTCTTGTATCAGATTGAATACTTAATAATATATTTAGGAAGTTGAATATATTTGGATGTGGAGAATAAAATTGTGAATTAAATTTAGAATGAAACGATTCGCAAGAGTTAGTTGTTCGGTGAATACTATTGCTTTTTTCTGCCCAAATTTCTGGTGGAAATGTTGAATCATTCGCAATATAATTTTCTACTAAATAGTCATTGAATTTTGTGAGTTTTTCATTCATAGGTAGTATTTCAGCTAATTCATCAGAAAAGCAATCTCCAACTGACTGTGGATCTAGGAATGGCAATCCAAATATATACGTTAAATATTGTCCTATTTCTGTATTTTGTACGTATTCCGATGAAAGACCTAACTTTTGAATTGCTCTGTACCAAGATTGTCCAAGATGAAATCGACAACCACGAACTTTAGTCAATGGCCAAACATCAATTATTGCATTATGTATAGCTATTTCAAAATCAACATAAATGCTTTCTAAATTAAACACATTATTGTAAGTTAAACAATAATTATCAATAATTCGAAAAATATCGACATATGATTCTTGTTTTTTGTCTTTCAGTAAAGTGAAAACTAAAGGTACATAATGATTGTTTTTTAATACATGAATTGTGAAAAATTGGTAAAAAAATTGTGCACAGTACGAAAATGTTCCATCAACGTAAAATGTAGTTGATTGACTTAGAAATTTTAAATTTTCATCCGTACTAAATAATAAAATCCCTTTTTCCGCATTATTAACTTGTAAAAATGTATTACCTTCATACGTTTTTACGTCCATGTCTTTCAAAATATCATGCACCTCTTGACTACTACGAGGCAAATTTGGTCGTAAAGATGCTCGAGCTTGAAATATATTGTGTTTTATATATGTCACATCTTTAGTTGTAATTGCATTCGTATTATTCTCCCTTAAATATGAATGTAATAATTTCGAAGGGCGTTCACACATATTTTCAGTGGCCTTACGTTTCAAGTTATTGCTTATTATTTGACGTTCAATTTTATTTTCTTCGTCCGCATCGTGGTTATGTTCTAAATTGCATGATGTCCACACGATATCGTGATTTTCCAATACTTTTAAATTGGCAGTACATCCTCTTTTAGTACATTTATACCGATGTTGGCCATTTTGGAGGAGTTTATGAAAACTAAACTTGAATTTATTAACTATAAAAATTAATTTTCCTTTTTCACTTAACATTTTCTCAGCAGAATTCATTTTTACACACTCGCGTGAACACAGCGTATCTACTATTAAAGTTTGATATATTGCTGTCGTGGTCATCAAATATTAACGATAAAATAAAAGTAGTCAATGATAATCGATTATTATAGTAGATTACGACGATTAAGACGATAAGATTAAATTCAATAAACTTGTAGTATAAATAGTATAGGTATATCCAGCGGTAGATTATATTATTTGAGTGCAAACTAACAGGCTATATTAGGTTGACGTCGTAAAAGTAAACGCCTGTAATATGAGAACCCCTGGTTAAAAAATAATATTTAACAATTTAAGGAGCCAATTCAAATATACCTTTTTCAGGAGCCAATTCAAGGATCGAATTTATGTTTACCCAAATTTGGGAGCCAATTCAATGGTAGCCAAATGAATATGCAAGTACGCCTTTTATATATTACGGTATGAATTCAATTATACTTTGAAATTTTGAATAAAGTGAGAATGCTTTTTGATTTACAATATTATGTTCTTTTTTTTCATTAATTAAGTCATAGGTCACCATTATTGTTAGCTAGTAGTGGTGGTCCAATAGTTACGTGTAAGCCAATTTAAAAGATCATCATACGAAATGTTTAATTGCATTTCCAAGCGTAAGAAAACTACCATAACAAAAAATTGAGTGAAATCGTTTATATGTTTTGAAAACTAGATTTTCACAAAATCGATTTTAGTTATTAATTTATAATTGCAAGAGTAAAAGCGCTATAAACTCCAAATATATCAAAAAATAATAGCGATATTTTATTTTAATTTCAAAGTTCCAGTTAAAGTAAAATACATTCTTACTTAAAATGTTGAGATTATCATATTAATATTATTTGAGATCACATACTTATTGCATTGTAATTAGATAAATAAAAAAACGTCATTTCTTCACCAGGTTACATATATTTAAGCACTCTTCTTTATCCAATTTTTCTCTACTAAAATAATTGTATTACTATTGATAATACATTTATTCGACTCTTCTTAAATTTCGGAAAGGATCTGGATCCCTCCACCCCCCCCCCACACACAACGCCTTGTTTTCTATCAATAAAATTGAAAAATTTTACTCAAAATTAACGTTTCTTTAAGTATTTTTGCCTTTTCTACTTTTTACGGAATATCAACACGTTCAAAGGAAACTGAGCTACACCCGGTGCGGACGACCTGTGGTGGCACAGCTTCCACTAGCGAAGCCCACACGTCGCGTGGGCAGCAGCGACAACCAAGTACCGCGAGCCCGGTAACACGGCGTCGTCGTCTTCGGAGCCCATCACGTCTAGCCGTGGTGTGGTCCGCGGACGAACGGGTGTTCGAGGCACCGACCAACTTGGCCACGTTCTCGGCCATTGTCTATGGTACAATGAGTGTCCCGTCCTGTAGGAGACTTTGCTCCAATTACCCTGTAAGAAGTGTAGTTGATTTTTTTCTATTTCATCTATTATATTATAAATACGTTTTAACGCTCACTCATCTCTCTTAGTATAAAATGTTAGAATTTGTACTGTAGAAAAATTGGCAGTTGTACCATGTATAAAATGGTATGTACCTACCTACTTTACATTTACTTTATTTCTATCAAAAACGTGTTATTATTATTATTATTTTTTTTTTTTTAATTTATATTTTAGAATGAGTGACAGAAGAAAACAAAAGTACAAGAGAAATAAACAAGAAACGACGTACAGTACTATGAAAAAAAAAACACCAAACTAATTAACTACTGTAGTATCATTTAAAATTTTTTTCCAATTTTCAATCTATAATAAATATTATTTAATTGCATTTTTTAAGGAAATTTTTTTGAGGTTTTTTAAGGCATTAAAATCTCAGCCCTAGATATTAATTTAAAACTATGAATATTAATAATTTCGTGCAGATAAAAATTAATAAACATTTATATTTGAAATGTATATTATTCTGTGTTCAATACTGTCTACCTATGAAATTCGTATTCTTTTTTTTTGGGGGGGGGGGAGTTATTTAGGAGGAAAAGAAATACACGCGTATTTAAAAAAAAAAAAAAAAATACTAGTGGGTACGAGATCTTTTCCCTTTATTATACCGCTGGAAACGTTAATAACATACTGAAATTACTACACCGAACAATTGGTCATTTAGTAAAAATGCAATACAGATACGATTATTTGTTCATTAAAAGTGTAAAACAATAAGTATAAAAGCTATTATAAAAGAGAGAAATCAGTAATATGATTTTCGTAATACACTTAGTGTGGTTCCGTTACATAGCACGAGTGGAAAATGAAAATTATCCATTACACGGAGTAACTTCGTGTCTGTTCTGTATGTTTTGGCAATTTTTTTCTCTAGCATGATGGATAATCATAATTATGGTCACACGTCGTTAGAAAAACGTGTACGTAAATAAATCACTCGGAACATACGATCTTAATATGCTTTTAAAAACCTTGTAAAAACAAAAAATTTCTTGAAACAATAAAAAATTAATAAATGTAGAATAAATTATATCGAACCGTACGGCGTACACTAATAAAAAAAATCAATAAGATTCTTCTCTGTTGTGATTTTTTAGTCATAGTATAGTTATAAATAGGGCTAGGATTTATATGCATTTGCATGTTTTTTTCTTTATGTCCAAATCGATTGTTTGTCAGATTTGTCCACGATTTTGCTTACTCTCATTTAAATAAAATCAATTTTTTTTTGCATATTTTTGCATATTTTGAACACAATGCATATAATTGCATATTTATAGATTTTAAGGTTTTTTTATTTTTTTTTAACTTAAATTTTTAAATTTTTATAAATTATTGTTCATTTTAAATGGCGTTTATTTCATAATACCGATAGTTTTTGGTTTATCCATCGAATTGTAAATATATAGTATAAATACTACCCATATAATCTTATCTTATCAATTAAAAAATCAAAATAATTGTTTGAAGACAAACATTTACAAAATGATTTAGCTTATTTAAAAAGTAATTTTTGTTTTCTCATCCAAGCTATTACTAACCTAGAAAAAAGTACACTATCCCTTGACGAATGTTTAAACACTATTTTAAATGTGAAAGATAAACTGAATAAATGTAACGGGAGAGCAGCAGAATTGGTAAAAACTAAAATGGATTTTCTACTAAAAAAAAACAAGGGATTTAAAACTATTAAAAATTCATAGAATGATAAACGGTGAATATGAAAATGAAGAAGAAGATATTAATATTAATCTAACTCCAGGGAAAATCGCGTCATTCAAATATGCACCAATAACCTCGTGTGATGTGGAAAGGAGTTTTAGTCAGTATAAAGCTATTCTACGTTCAAATCGGTGGTCGTTCATATTTGAAAATTTGAAACAACATATCATAGTAGCGAAAATAAACTAATATTTAATGTAATTATATAAACTTATATTTAATGTAATAATAATAAATTATGAATTACGATAAAAATATATATCTAGAAATAATAAAAATTTGTTTTTGCATATTTTGGCATATTTAGGTAAATCAAATGCATATTTTACAATTTGTTATTGCATATAAATCCTAGCCCTTGGTTGTTTGTAATGATTATAAGACACGAGATTTTAAGGAATAAACGACTTAAAACCAAGTTTGAAATATTGAATGACTATATTATTCTTGTTTTATTAAATCTACAAAATTGCTGAAGCCTTCGTTTAATATTATGACACGTTGGATATGATTTGTAAAAATATTTGCCTTAAGAATGATGATGACGTGTCTGAAAAGAGGTTTATTAAAAATTAAATTTTAAAACTACACTATGAACCCTAGAAAAGTACAGAAAACAATTGAAAAATTATACATGCCTTTCGAATTATTAGTCGTTTAAAAAAAAAAAAAAATGATTGAGAATATTTGAAATTTTCTAAAATCAGTTGAAACGGTCTTTATTCAAGATTAAGATTATTATTTAATATTTATAGATATTAATTTATGTATACATTTAACACAACATTTTTAATCTCTTTATTTTTTTTGTTTTATCATTTATAAATGCTATAATTCCTTTATTTTGTAATGTAAAATGAACAATGGGTTAACATTTCGTTTCGATTTTGAGGTAAAATAAATTAACAACTAATTTTTATCTGTATTTACCATGTACCTATACATAATATTGTATCAATAATTGTTTTAAAATTATCTTAATTTAAATATTGTGTTCATTCTCTATTTCTTATTTCAGTAGATTATTTTGTTGTTAAACGGCAAATGTTATCAAGAATGTCTTTTAAATTCATGGGTGTAGAAAACACTTTTTTGTGATTTATAATGGTTTAACACTTAGTACTAAAATAATCATGGAAATTACATTAATTTATTTATTTAGGTAATAAATAAGAAGGTTTTAAGAGATACGTGTAAGTTTGTTAGGGACTTATCAGAAATTATTTGTACCCTATCAAAATTTTATCGTGTGTGTATATATATGTGTGTGTATATATATATATATATATATATATTTATATATATATATATATATATATATATATATATATATATATATATATATATATATACAGTGTGTAAACGGTAATCGAGAACACTCAATATCTTTGCGTAGAGACCTGATATTTGAATTCTGTTTTTTTGGCAGTTGTTATGACATAAAAATACACATTTTTATGGTCTTTGAATTTTTTTTACTTAACTAGTCACGCGCATGCGCATGTCAACTTTTTTTTTTAAATGGCAACCCCCTACTTTAACCACTAATTATTTTTTGCCTATTTTTTTAATGAATTTTGGTAGTTGAATCAACTTTCTAAGTCCAAAATTGACCAAGTTACAGCAATTCAAAAAAACAAAAAAATTAGAAAAAAAATGCTCTCGATTTTCAGCTTTTTAATTGTAACTCTGAAAATAATTATTATAGGATTGTTAAAGATTGGCAATTTTATAACTATTTATTACGGTGATATTAATACGTTATTTTAACTTCAATTACTGAATAATTTTCTCTTTATTTGTGTAATAAATCATAACTTATTTTTGCAGAAAAAACGTAAATTAGTATGTTGTTTATTTCTGTACATTTAATGGATCTATTAGAACGTATTAATAATTAATAACAAAATCTAAAAATAAAAAAAAAATCTAAAGAATAAATTGTTCAAACTGTTCTCCGCCGTGAACAAAACATGCTTCAGCGCGCCGCATAAATTCTTTATTTGTTGCAGCAGTAATTTGTTCATCAGTCAGTCGATTGCATGTTGCTGTTATCTTATCTTTTAAATTTTGAAGATTTATAGGGGGATCAGTATACACTATTGTTTTCAAATGTCCCCATAAAAAAAAATCTAGTGGAGTTAGGTCAGGTGATCGTGGTGGCCACTCAATGGGTCCGTAAGTTCCTAGCCATCGATTTTGAAATTGTGCATTTAAATAGTCACGAACTATGTGAGAATTGTGAGCTGGAGCACTGTCGTGTTAAAAAATAATATTACCTCTCAGATCTAAAGGAATATCATCAAGCATCATTGGTAATTCATTTAGTAAAAAATTATAATATCGTCTACCATTGAGTGTTCCATCATAAAAAAATGGACCAAGCAATTTACCACCAATTTAACCACACCAAACGTTTGTTCCCCAAATCTTTAACAATCCTATAATAATTATTTTCAGAATTACAACTAAAAAGCTGAAAATCGAGACCATTTTTTTTTCTAATTTTTTTTTTTTTGAATTGCTGTAACTTGGTCAATTTTGGACTTAGAAAGTTGATTCAACTACCAAAATTCATTAAAAAAATAGGCGAAAAATAATTAGTGGTTAAAGCAGGGGGTTGCCATTTAAAAAAAAAAAGTTGACATGCGCATGCGCGTGACTAGTTAAGTAAAAAAAATTCAAAGACCATAAAAATGTGTATTTTTATGTCATAACAACTGCCAAAAAAACAGAATTCAAATATCAGGTCTCTACGCAAAGATATTGAGTGTTCTCGATTACCGTTTACACACTGTATATATATTTATTTATCACCGCCAATACGGATAATTAAGGTATTTTGAAAAATCCCTAGGCATTATGTACGTATACTGCTGACCCATTTTAGGAAATGTAAATAGAACAGATGGTTTTCAATACCATTTTATGTTATGTTATAAATTAGGTATTTTTATAAAATTTGGGGGTTATGTAAAATACCAATATTATTTCAGGCAAAGTAAAAAAAAAAATTATCATAATATGTTATAATATTATATTAAGATACTTATAATTATTATATATCACAAAACTTAATTTTTATCTATTATTATATTTTTAAGCAGAGGTATCGCTATACGACTGATATTATTGTTGTTATACTAAGTATTATTATTTATACATTTTACTTAGGCCGTCCTCCCACTAGGGCAACGCGACGTTGACGCGACTAAAAAAAATAGTTGCCTAGCAAAAAATCGTACGATCTGACATCATGAGTTGTGCACGCTACAGTAGGGTGACCATACGTCCCGTATTATACGGCAGTGGTGGCCAAACTACGGCCCGCGGGCCAAATCCGGCCCGCCGTCATTTAAAATCTGGCCCGCGAAAATATTCTACATTACAACACTTGTTTGTGTAATATATAATATTTAATACTTACGTTGTCAAAAAAAAAAAAAAATCTAAAAATTAAAAAATACTGTCTGTATACATCTTTCATAATATTTAATTCCATATCGTCATACCGTACCGTTGTTGTTGTTACAATGTCATTTAATAATATACATACATAAATCGCATTATCGTATTTTGTCTTATTTTTGTACGATACGATGAATGTTCAACGTAATATATTTGTGAGCAAGTATTCTCGACGATGAAAATCAATAAAAGTAAAACTCGATCAGCTCACATTACGAATGAACATATCCATGCCGTTCGCCGTGTAAATTATACCAAATCAGAACCTAAAATTAATGCCATCTGTCAACAGAAACAAGCTCGTAATTCCCATTAACAAATCAGTACGTTTTAATATATTTTTCGGAAGTGTAAACCGTCATGATTTTTTTTTTCATTTTTAGTAATAATTATTAAGTTAAGTGTTAACTAAAGCCATTGAACTGAGTGAGTACAATAAAAACGTCGTTGAATGTATAATTACATACCTACACCTGAAATTCTGATGACCTTAAAGTAAAATTTCACTTTATGGCCCGTGGTAAAAAAAGTTTTTTTTTTATGGCCCGCGGTAAAAAAAGTTTGGCCACCACTGTTATACGGGATTGTCCCGTATTTTCTCTTTGTGTCCCGTTGTCCCGACAAAAGTTATACGGGACGCATTTTGTCCCGTATTTTCAAGTAGGTCCCATATTAATCCCGTTTTTCTCTTCATTGATAATTTATAAATTCTACCATATTTTTGTATCACAATATTCATTAGAACATATTTGAAATCTATACTTATCAGCATTATTTTTAGATTCTTGTCTTGACAATAAATTATTATAATTGCTGCGGGTAGAAAATAGAGAACTAATAATATCACATCATTATCGACAACGTTAAACCAACGATTATAAATACAAATGGTATAACGATAACGTACAAAATGTTATTAATATTATTTTATTGATGTGTGACGTCGTCTACCAAATAAGTACAATTCGATGAAATCAGTTCAGCACAAAAGTATACAAAAACATCAAAAGAAGAAATTTACCTGCCATCGTCTTCAAAATAATTTTTTTTTGGATTTTTGTCTACATGTTATACTTATTAATATTTTTATTTTATTTGTATTTAAAAACTATTATACAGCGTACACTTAATTTGTTTTTTTTTTTTTTTAATATATTCAGTTGAAATTAGAATTTCCTTTTTTTTTTTGTTTTTTTTTTTTTAGTAACTTAGTGTCCCGTATTTTTATTTTATTTTTATGGTCACCCTACGCTACAGGTGATATTTCGGCAGTTGCTCAGTAGTCAGTAGCAATCATGTCGTTTCTGAAGATGACGAGTTTTGTATTGTGTCGTATATTGGTATCGACACCGTAAAATTAAAAATAAAAGGAAATATTGGATACATCCGTAGATACAAAATAATATTAATTGTCGAACATTTGTTGCCGTTAATGAATTAATGCGAGACGATGTAAAATTTCAATATTTTTATGTAATGTCCCTTCTAGTGTATTCGGGTATTTTGAAGTAATATAATCATGGATGTGGCTCTACAGCTTTGACTAGTTTTCAACTAGTTCAGTTGTCTTCTTTCGTTTTTGCCATATTGTCAGTGATATTTGCCGAATAATAATAAAATTATGATATTACAAAATTTGTTATGTGGTTGACAAGGCAACTTTTATTAAGCGACTGACAGCACGACTCGCGCGCGATTAGTTGCTTTCGTGTCGCGTTGCGTTGCGTCGCCCTAGTGGGACGAGGGCCTTAAACTACTAGCTACTTATTACAACAGGTTGTAGAAAAATGGCATCTTTAAGTGCACAAAACATTATTTTTAAGACAAATGCACTTTTTATTTTGACACTTGGTTTTACAAACACATTTAAAAAATCCTTGGCCATTTCCGGTCGTTTGTTCCTTTGCGGCTGTTCGTAACGCCACTTCTGTCTGTTGGAACCTCGTCAATTTGCGGTATAAGCTTGTTCTACATTAATTGTATCCATAGTAATGCCACACCGCGATGAGACACGAAAATGACGATAATGTAATACAATTAAACGTACTTCAAAATAGTTCCTCGGAATTATTATTATATTGGGATAAGAATATTAATCTTGTTTTTTTTTTTTTTTTATTAGCTATTAGTAAACACTATGATAGCTCAACATTTACAATTATTTACGATAAAAACATAATACATTGCATTTATATATTATATATTTACATATTATATGACAAAGCCAGCATCCAAAATGAAGGAAATTATTGATTTAATGGCGGTAGTGGAATTTGTATCGAGAATGGAGTAGATATTAAGGGGGGTATTGAGAGTTTTAAGTATGTTTATTAAAATAATGCGTTGGGTTTGAAGAGCAGGACAGTCAAAAATAATATGGGATAAATCACAGATACATTCATTAAGATGGAGTGTGCATAATGGTGAATCGTTAAGGCCGAGTTTGAAGGAGTGACTGGGAAGAAGGTGATGCCCTATATATACGTTGCCTATTAAATTGTACAATGAAATATTAATCTTTATTGCATCAAATCGTGCACACACGGCCACGATATGCGCATTTAAGATAAACGATAAGTAAAATCTTTGGCAATAGGTGATACCCAATAGTGTTTATTTTTATCACATTTCCCTTCTCTACGTTTAGCATTATACACAATACCTAGGCAAAGCTTGTGTTATGTATATTTCCGAGTGATTTTTCGCATTCATATAATGCTTAAGTATTTCGCAAAACACCGGATTATCCATATTGCCGGTAACATATATATAACATATATATGTTACGGTAAATGATGTTAAATGGAAATTAACGTAATTCACCGGTTATTAACGTTATTCACCAAATACACAGGTAATTATCGTTATAAACCGGGAAATCACATCAATGACCAAATACACAGGTAATTGTTGTTATAGAACAGATATACACGTGAATCTCAAATACCTACTAGAATTTAAAAAAAAATGCATAATTATTTTTTATTTGTTTTTACAATTTGTACTCCCATGACATTTACTATTACATAATTTTTCAGCCCCACGGCAGGCACAACGTTTATTGTTACAACCAGTCTTGCAATGGCAACGCTGGTATAGGCCCAGTGTCCACCTCATCTGTAGCCGATAAAGTTTTATTGATTTACCCAATTAATACCACAATTAGTTTAGCGATCACTTTATCATTGCTCGTTGGACATTATTTTAAAATAAAATCAACATTTCCCAAATCATACGGTTATTAACGTTATTCACTAGAAAATAACGATAATTCCCACATTCATAGGTAAATAACGTAAATAACCGGCGAATAACGTTAATTTCCGATATAACATCATTTACCGTAACATATAAATATATATATATATAATCAAAAAAGTTGTTGGAATTTTCAATTATTTTTGTATCATCACATGATGTTAAAAATATTACACAAATATTGGATTGATATTTATACTACTACAATACGATATTGTATTATTATTTATGCTATTTGATACTTCATTTTTTATTTATACTAAACATATATGTGTAATGTGTTATTTAAATTGTATGCTTCTGAAATAATTTGAATTTCTATATTTAAAAAAGATTCCAATGTTATTAACTATACATGTGTTTACACAGACGCATTCAAATCAGATTTTTAATAGTCACCAATCACCATGTTTATGATCTATCTATCCGTTTTTAAATTTTACTACCTTCGTTTAATTTCTATGAGTAGGTACTTACTATTTTGAGCATGCTATAAACGCAACGGTGTTAGCTGATTTCTGGTCACTGTCAATAAACGATAACCGTTTTTCATATCCGATAATAATTTACCAATGCTTTTAAATTCAAAGCAATGCACAAATTCGGCTATAAATTTGTTCAAAGTGATAACAATGACCAAATATTTGATCGCTATTAAATATTTGTATTATTTCTCTGACTTTCTGGTGACAATAGTAACACAAATGTCACTAACTCAATTAGTTATTTGTATCCTAACTTTATTAATATTATTATGTTATCATGTGTAAAACAAAATTATTGAACAATTCAAGTGAATAAATCTACGTCTAAAAACTCGTAAAAATATAAACACCGAAATACGTGTTCGGATTGTCACGTGTGACAGGACCATGTACCATGCCCGTTCATTTGATCCCACTAAATTCGTCGCAATCGTAAATAATATACTTAATGATTTACTACACTCGTAACTACGATCAGAAACAGTTAATTATCGCCATTTGTTTTTATAACTTTTCTTTTTTTAGATACATTGACAAATTGGAAAAAAACCGTACATCACAATGCAGCATCCACTCGGCGCGCGCGTATGACGTTTTTTAGTAGCGTTATTTATTATATTTTTTATTCGGTGTAAACCGTTAAGTCTCACCGAAACATCGTCGACGTATTGCAGCTGTGTTTTATAATCGCTGGTTTTTATGTCCCTCGATCGTACATATTATACATTTGATGTTTAACACAAAACTAAGGCAAGACGAACAGTAGGATAAAACGGAAACGGTGTGTAAAAAAAAAAAAAAATGATTGATCGATTTTGTTGTAAGACCACGCGCGTAAAGCTGTAATAAGCTATAGCGCATATAACATATCAACATAACAACGTTTGGCCAATGTACGAAGTGTGTGTGTGTGTGTGTGTGTGTGTGTGTGTGTGTGTGTCTATGTGCCGGTATTTCTGTACCCTACACGTGTGTAATAATAATAATAATAATAATAATAATTGATACTTGACATCTGGTGAATGCGTCCGGTATTTCTCTCATTTTATTACTCAGCTCAGCGTTTTATTTCAAAACAACTGTTACGCGCGTCATTATTAGCCACCATCACCATGCCAAATGTCAACGGCTAATATATATAGTGCATTTAAGCACGTAATAATATTAATAATTACAGCGATAGTTATATAATTAAAACGGATGTTCAGTCGGCACGTTGTATGCGATTTTTATTGAGCACTAAAAATACGCGAAATCTGTTCGGCCTTTTTCAGCGTTAGCGCGAAACAATAAAACCGATATCGCCACAGGACGGGGTAAAAGTTCCGTTGCGACGCAGCGATTCATATTTTGTTGTAGTTATACGTCCAAATATATCACCACTACTGACACGTCGTGTATTTTTAATTATTGTTTAATAATTACATTGAATCTGTATAAAAATCGAGTGAGATAATTTGAAACGGTTCGTCGACACCCCATGCTGCGAGGTAACAGCCGCTGATGAGTTTCGACGAAAAACCTAACCGCGTCTGTAAGATTCACTACTTATCATTGATGTCCACGTATGGTTTTGTATGCCCAAAGTTTTACACACCTGAAAAGACCTCTCAAATAATCTTCGAAATACGTTGAACAACCTTGGCTTATTTCCATATGACTGACCTGCCGACACGAATGTGTTTTAAGAAGAACAACAAAAATATAAAATTTCTAGCGATAATGTTTTCCAAAATTTCTCACCATACGTTTATTTTCGAATATTACATCCACGTAAATTACCGCTCCTACAATATTTTCGTTCTTAAAAAATAATGATTGTTAATTCTTACAACTTTCCAACAATATGCAGTGGATTATAAAAGTTGGGAGAATTTATTATGATGAAAAATCGCATTTAAAAAGTTTGCAATTGAAGTTTCAAACTTCTTATTTACATTAACGTATTAAGAATTTGTATTTTAAAAACACTGGTTAAATATTTTATGATGATTTCAAAGATAGAAAAAGAAGAAAATATTGTGTATAATAGTTTAATATAATATAAATTCATTCATTACCGGTGTTTTTTTTTTTTTTTTTTTTTTTGAAACTAAAAACGTCTCTCTCGCATTTAATATTTAGGTAAGTATTCCAAGTATGAAGAAACATTTCTTCAACTTTTGAGCATCTCATCTCGCGGTTTTGGTTAAAATGGATACATCATAAATCATAAAATAGTGTTAAGTAGATTTCCTATGAAACATAGCCTGTATTACAATATGTTAATAATTAAAACTATACAGCTTTCGTAGACCGTACTATGAGGTAAATGTTAAAAATTTAAATTACATATTTTTATCTTTCGAAAACGGATCTTGGATCCTCGTTTGGATTTAGATTTTTCTAAATCCGACGATGATCTAGTGCCAGTTGGTGTAACAGGCTGTACTTAGTGTGAAAATAGACTGCACTGAGTACAGTAAAATGCTTTTCACTCGTACTTAAATCGTAATGAACCGTTGTATATTATAATATATAAATATATATATATATATATATATATATATATATATATATATATATATATATATATAAAGTAGGTATGAACTGAATACAATAGTGTGGACAAATCGCGAAGCGTACGCATAGAATACGATTAATTTACATAAAACAACATACGACAGTTAATTGAAACCAGTAACCACCGTGAACTGTGATAACTTAGAGCATTGGTGTCCAAGCCGGGCCGCGGCCCGCGGGCCACGTGTGGCCCGCGAAGGTATTCTGTGTGGCCCCTTTACGAATTTTCTAAAATAAAAACAAAATTAAAAAAAAGTAAAATAATTACAAAATATTTTTTCTATTAGTTTATGATTTTTTTTTTAAATGGATATTGCAAAATTACAATAATAATGATAGCGATAACACTAAAAACTATATAAAAATCGTTTACACTTATTTTTAATGTGAAATTTGAGCTAGTATTTCTTTAACTAAAAACGAATAATCTGCTTGAAATTAAAATGTTCATATCTTCAAAGTTGATTAAACTTATAATGTTTACCCACGAAGTGTACCTCAATTCATAATCTCTTCAATAGGCGATATAAGGCATGAAAACAAGTCTAATACGTAAAATGATTTTTGTACTTTTTACTTTGTGGCCCGCTTGAAGATAATTGTGTACCAAAGTGGCCCGCCGAAGAAAAAATGTTGGCCATCACAGACTTAGAGCGTGCGATCATTGTGATTGATCGTTTGTGCTTGCCCGAGACAATTTCGATACGGATCCGGGGGGCGTAAAATTATCGTTGGTTTAAAAAATAAGAAAGTAAGGAAAAAACGTTTTTGTCGGTAAAATTTAACTGTCGAATCTCGTGAATTTCGCTGAGCCGATGTGATCACGTGTGTAACAACAGCCGAAGCGATCGTCCGGTTCGTCAAGAGATCACGTCCTAATTAAGACGTGGCCCCGACGCGGACGGGCGGAGAGTCACGCCGCAGCCCGCGGGTCTCGCGTGAACGCGCGGACGTAGGTAGCCCGAACACGGGTCGGGTCCACGAGACGGGCGTGAGCGTGTGCTACGCGTGTGGGTACACGCCGCGGTGACCGTATACGGTGCGATTTGGCCGAGGTGGTTTTTTTTTTTGTTTAGTATTTTCGTTTCGTTGTAATTTGTCACAACGATCTTTAGGCGACGTTGGAGTCGAACGAAGGAACACACGGGCACGATAATATTTCGTGTGCTACCGGGGCGGTTAAACTTTTTTTCGGTTAGTGGTATATACAGAGAGCACGTTTTCCGTTTGAGGATCGAGTTCCATACAAAAAAAAAAGAATCGTTTTAGATTCCGAGTGAAGTGGAATCACGACCAACCTGTGGATTTTTTAGTAATAATGATAATACAGTAAACTTTCGTTGGTTGTTTCGTTCGTCCGATCTCAATGGGAACAGGAAGAAGAGGTTCGAGAGACCGAGTTTCGTTATGAGTAAGAAACTAACGGCTCTTACCGTAACGAAAAACGTTAGGTAGGGGAGACCAGGGTAAGTTGATGAACCGGGTAAGATGACGAATTGATAATAACTGATTATAGACTATATGAGTTATCGAGGTTATAAGATAATTAAATAGTATGAAGTTAGGTACGTCTATTTTATTTGATTTTATACAGTTTTGATAACACCAATCACTTTTATTTACAAATGTGTGTTATCATACTTCAAACTTTTAAGTTTCTGCCCACCAGCATAACGGTTTTTGAACAAATAATATTTGTAATTTATTTATGTGAACTTAAAACATCGTTTTGTGAGGTTTATTTTTATGTAGGCGAGTAGTATATTTGATTTATTTGAATTAAAAAAATATTGTATTATGTAAAATATTACAAGTCGGGGTAAATTGACGCGGGTAAGATGACGATCGTCAATATAAGAATACGTTATTATTAAGTGCTATTGAAGACTATCACTCTGATAGTCATCCATCGTGCAATAAATCGGCTAAACGTTTTGGCGTACCTGAGGCAACACTTAGGAGATACTTGAAAAAATATTATATATATTCAAGACTGTTAAAATATATTTAGCTATATAAGTTTTTTAAAATACATATATTAATAGGTATATATTTTTAATTGGTATTATGTAAATAGGTACCTACCTATTATTAACAAGGTTTGTTAAATTTTAATGTTATTCCCATTAAAGAAGTTGTTTTATTAATATAAGTTGTTTAAATGTTATTATATATAATACTAAAATTTGTTGGGTTTATTTATATGTGTAAGTCATCTTACCCCAAGGAAATGTCAACTTACCCCACCACATGGGTAAGATGACGAATTTTGATTTTTTTTTTTAATTTAAAAAAAAAATTGGCTTTAAGACAAATTTTGACACTGATATTTTTTTTACTACTGTTCCACAAGTTAAATTTTAATTTGGTGTAGAATTTGGACTTGTATCATAAAAATTAGCCATTTGAGAGTACATCAAACCTAAGGTTCGGCAACTTGCCCTGGTCTCCCTTATACTAGAGACGAAAAAAAAAACGATTAATGTCACATCGGGTTATCGAGATCAAAAAGTTTTTGAGTGAAACGATCGTTTCACTGATACGTCGATATACGAGTTCAAGACAACAAAAATTTCGAGACATTCGACATGCATCTATAGCGGTTTATCGCCATACCAATTAAGATTGGGCGCCAGGCGCCAGTGTTTATCGTAGAGATAATTACGACTCATCAAGATTATACGGATCAATAATGTGTGATCGAAACATTTTACCGTGATCGCGTCGACGTGTGTTGTTTACGGTGAAGAAGCTAAGGGGCGTAAACGCGTTAAGATTTCGTGGCACGATTGCGTATCGTTTTTTTCCGTGTAAAATCTGTTAAAAATGGTGCGCCGGCGATGATGACGATTAAACCTGAATGCACAGTCAATCGCCGTGGCGTACGTTAATAATAATCGTTAGCGTGATCATTGCGGCCGGTGTTGCGCGGCGACGACACGTCCGTCCGGAACTATAACGCGACACGGCGCAGTGACTACTACGCCTACGCAGTCCGCGACAACGCGTACGAGTGAAAAACGTTGAGAACGAATTTACTCGGTAAACAATATTATCGTCTCGTAGGGTTTCTAATTTTAACACGTGGTGATAACTATAATTATTATTCGGGAGCGTCCTGCTCGGACGTCGGTTTTCGTATCGTCGCGTATATTATTATTGTTGTTGTCGTCAAAAGGGGACTTTCTGAGCTATATAATTTTCTAGTCGAGCGATTTCCACGATGGTTTTTTTCTTTTTTTATTTTTTCCCACAGGACGCGGTACTGTATTTTAAATACTCATTCTTCAAAAATTCAAATAAAACCACGCGTTGTCCATGCGTATGTATATGCGTGGGGCCGGGAATGCACACATTATAGTGTGTCATCGGTTCGTGAATGCGCGTGAAATCAACGACCAACACAGTATATAATTATCGATATTAAAATATAAGGTTCGGAAATTTAAAAGATAAAAACAGCTACAACACTTTGAAAACAATTTAGGCTTAAAAACTGTTGTACATTATTTATGTATATGTTACGGGCAATATGTACAATTTGGGAATTATATACAATGCCCGGGCATTATAGAAAATGCCCGGGCACTATAGAAAATGCCCGTCGTATATTGGGCAATATAGACAATGATATATATAATATAATGTTTTATTAGATTTTATTATTTTATTATACAGTAATTTAATTAATTCATAAATAATTAGAGTACTAATTAGATACTTATAAGATTTTATTATTAGATAATTATTATAATATATTTGTACTATAAATTTATATTACTGTAAATTATTGTTTTTCATTTATTGTCGCATGTACTGCTTCCGTGGCATTTTGATATGCAAAGTCGATCCGCTGCTTTGCATTTGCACTTCCTTGTTTTGCACTTTTGTGAACACGTACATCGTTCGTATCCCTGACCACCCAAAATAGATAATTTCCATGCGGCCTCTCGGAGTGAAACTTTTGTTTGTGGCACATCCTTAACTTCCAGAAATTTTTCTTTGCAAATCACAAACTGATTTCTGCTGTAAAAAGTTGACAGACGGCCTTCTTTAGTCCCTATTTCGTACATATTATCTTTTTATATATCGTTGTCTATATTGCCCAATCTACGACGGGCATTTTCTATAGTGCCCGGGCATTTTCTATAATGCCCGGGCATTGTATATAATGCCCAAATTGTACATATTGCCCGTAACATATACATATTGAAACCCAGGCCCGGCGCAAGGCAAAATGACGCCTCAGGCCAAAATGCCAACTGGCGCCTTTTTCATACGATTAAAACCCATGATATCATAATATTCGGAAACAATTTTATTCATGGACAGAAATACGGAAAAATTATATATAATGCTTAACTTGTACATTATTTGTTATCGTCTTAATTAAAAAAAAAAAAAAAAAAAAAATACATATTATGACGAAATATAATGTAATAGCTGTATAATATTCACATATAAATATAAAATACTTAAATACTACTAAAAAAAAATAAACAATACAGAAATGAATAATAAATGGAAACAGAGTGTACAATAAAATATAACATGAATAAAATATTTATTTAAATTTGTTATCGATCAACACTTTTCTCGATTTTCTCTCGGCAAAACTAATAATTGTGACGTAGTCACGAGTCACAACGGCTCGACGCGATCCCGATTAAACGATAACAAATATTCAGGAATTTTATATTTATAGAACAATATAATATAAGATAAACATTTCACGTTAGTACGCTAAACAGAATAACCATAATAATAATAATTATCTATGTTTCAGTAAAAAGGTTTAGGTATTTTATTTTTAATAAAAAAAATTACTGACGAAAGTGTGCAAAATTGTAAAAAGCAATTTCGGCGCTCCCCTGAAAATGGCAGCGGCGGCGACCGCCTGAGTCGCCTTACCCTCGCGCCGGTCCTGTTGAAACCATATATTTAGATAAATCACCTCTCGTTAGTTGCAAATTTTTCAATTTTATCGTATAGTTGTACACTTAAAAAGATCTTTTTACGTAGAAATGCTCAAAATGAATATAGTCAATTGATATTTCAATACAAAGTATTTTTTTTAAAGGCATTTATATGTAAAACAGGCTAAAAGGGGGAATTGATGATTATACGTGAGTAAAATAGTTAATTTCAGTACATTTGTAAAAAAGTATTGCTAATCCATCACTTACAAAAAAAAAAAAAAAAAAAGGCGTTTGACTCAAAGTCCTAACTCTACAGACTACAACTATATATTAGCGTCACCATAATATTTAAGGTTTTACTCTTGCAACGATGCCGAAAGTTATTTGATAAACCCTTTGTTCGATATGATAGAAATTTCAAAACGTTCGTGCAGTACATACTATCATATAACACCGGATATCCAATTTTGTGCTGGTGTTTATTGTTTAATAAAACCTAAGAATGTAAATTTTAAAGATCTCCTAAATGATTCATATTAAGCGCTCTATTGTATATAATTTTACTCAAAATATCCCGACGACTTAATGTTACAAAAGAACACATTGCGTGAAACAATACTAAGGACAAAATACCAAATTCGTAATGGGAACTTTTTTCTCGATTCAAATTTGATTATTTGTTGGGTTATACCGTTAAAGTACTTTATTGGCATATTATACGAGTTTTAATATTTTTTTTTTCTCCCAAAACATCTGAGAACCGATCGATGAACGCTAAATAATCTAATTAAGTGAAAAAACTGAAGCAGACCAAATACGATGAATTCTTTATGTCCTCAAACATTTATATTTACTAAATTTCAGAAATATGCTATAGTTTCGTTTAGATGTTGAAAGTACAATAGAATACATGCGTACAATAATTTATCGTTTTGTAATTGTATAGGACTTATTGTATTGTTGTCTTAATCATTATAATCATCAATCAAATACATTGTACGGTGGGAAGACGCGTTGGGCCATTATTATAACAATAACGATCGAAACGTAATGTTTCTGATTTTAATCAATGATCACAGCATTATTTAAACTTATTCGACAATAATACGTATACGACTTGCGGGGTGTCTATTCGGTCACCGATTACTATCGCCACGTCTTCGCGGTCCGTCGTTTCATTGATCGAATGTTTGACAGACGAGCAGCCATGTGATCAAACGATCGTTGCTTTCGATCGACGAGGGTCCCACACACGGATAGATTAGGTAGTCGATGAACTATGGCAGCGTTTCTTAAACTTTTTTATCCATGGAACCCTTTTTGATGTCCACTTTTATTGTGGAACCCCAATTTCCAATTTTTTTTAGCTTTTTAGCTTTTTTTATAATTATTCGTAAATAAATTATAATCATATAATACTATTAAGTTAAAGGTATTTAATTAAAAAAAAAAAACAATATGTTAAAATACAAATAAAAATAATAATAATTGTATGCATATATGATAATACTTTAATAATAATAATTACATTAATTAGACTAAGTATACATTTTAATGAGACGAATGAAATTGCTTTTTATTTTTACAAATCTTCTTAAAATGAGGCTCAATTGTTGAAAGTTGTATGATTATATTAGGTTCAGCATCAAGTATGTTGCGGTATTTTGTTTTTGTTGATATATTGGAGGAGAACCCCGTTTCACACATAATATAAGTATGTAGTTGCAAAAGGCCTTGTTGGCGCCTTTTGTAACAGTTGAGGATATTCATCTTTGAATCTACACCAAAATTCTACTAGTGGTATCGATTTAAATTTTTCTTGCAACGATGAATCTAATGTCATTTCAATAAAAGTTTCATATTAATTTACTGACATGGCTGGAGGTCATGTATTGACAATAAATGGATTTTAATTCACAATTCATTTTTATATTTCATCGATTGGTTATTTGGAAAATACTGGAATTTTGAAATAAATCACTAAAGCTTCGCGGAACCCTGAAGTGATCTTCGTGGAACCCCAGGGTTCCGCGGAACACAGTTTAAGAAACGCTGAACTATGGTATCACGTTGAACAAACCCTTTATCGACACACCGTTCATAGGATACTATCAGCCTATCGTCATATTATTATACCAGAATAGCATTGACGGAAAAAAAAAAGTATATATATATATTCTACGTCACAGACATGTTGTCGACCAGACGCGTGAATCGGCCAAGTGGATCGTCCGTCTGGTAGCGGTGTTGTGGGTCACCGAGGTACGCGAGAAAGTGAACAATGTGATTCGCGTTCGTGTGTGCGCAAAAAACGTTTGTTGTCGAAGAAAATGAACAACAAACAAAAAATAACCATGTCGATGAGTCCGCGGATTTTCAGCCGCGCGACCTACTACTATACGATGGAAACATGTAGAAAAAAAGCTGGTAAGTGAGATGATGGTGGTACAAGTTCGTCCTTTGTCCCTTCGGTCCTCGGACAAGATATTGGTGGTGAATGTATTAAGTTTTAAAGAAATTATGACTCATTTCTTTAGTACAAAACGATTCTGAGCAAAGCTTCAGTGTAATATAATATATTATTATTTAAATACTGTTTTTGATATTTTTTCGGTATTGATAGTTTAGTATAAGAGTAAACTTGTATTAAAATTTCAGAACTTTCTAAAAAATACTCAATATTTCATTAGAAATAAACTTAAAAGAAATCAGACAATATCGTAAAAAATCGTATAGTAATTTATTAAATTGTGTATAAAAAAAATCCTGAGTCACGATTTTTGAATTTTTGTTAGGATAATTAGGTAGGTATATGAGTAAGGTTATATTAAATTTTCAGAACTTTTTTCAAATATTTAAAATAATATTACATAAAAACTTTCAAACAATTTGGTAAATTAAAAGTTCTATATTTAAGTCAATAGTGCTATAATTGTTCTGAAAATGTTGTCCAATATAAAAAATGTATGTATTTGATATTGGATAAAATTTTCAAGTTTCTAGCTTCAATAGTTTTCGATTTATGACGAAATACCTAAAATCTGAACAGTGAAAAACTCGTTTACGTCGGATTTTTACCGATTTTACCGTTTTTACTCAGTTTTTCAATCGTTATTCTTGATTACTGGAAAAACTATGGAGATTTTGGAAAAATGACCTCTCTTAAGTACCATCTCAGTTCAATTTCGAATCTAAAAAGTTGCTGAACGAAACTTTTGGACAAGGATTTCTATACGAAAAAGTGTTTACAAGAAAAAAAAAATAAAAAAAATAAACATCATTGTAAAACCATAAGATCCTTCGCTTCACTCAGAATCTAAAAAATTAAAACAAAAATAAACATCATTGTAAAACCATAAGATCCTTCGCTTCACTCACAATCTAAAATGAAACGAAACACAGCCGACAAACGATTAACCAATAATAATAACGACGTCCACGATAGTATAATATAACGCACACGCCCGGCCGTCACGTCTGTCCGACGCGATGCTATTATTGTCGTTGTAGTCTCTTCAACGTGAACACAATACGTTTCACGAACATTAAATATTTCGTTCGTATAATCGTAATAATATCACAACGTTATGTCGCGTCGTCCTCGTACGCGTACGAGAAACGTCCGTCGTTCGAAACACCGCTATCACACGACTACAACGACGCGACGGAGTGATGTACACACGAAGCTGCGTCACGCTGTCTCGTTGTAATACCATTATTATTGTTATTATTATTATTATTATTAATATTATTATTATTAATATTATTGTTATGTTTCAGATACAGTCCTCTCAACGTGGTGACGACGACGACGATAATATTACGTGCGGTGACGAGAATATTATTAGTCACTCGATCATTCGAATGCGTATACACACAATGGCACAGAGCTTTGCGCTTTGTGGTTTGCCTTGAACAATTATATAATATACACGAATCGATTCGATCCCGTCCAAATCCTTCAGACCCGTCACAATCTCTCTCCATCTCTTGGCCACTCTTCCTTCTTCGTGTTTCTCTCTCTCTCTCTCTCTCTCTCTCTCTCTCTTTCCTCGTCGTCACTATACATTTATCCATCACACCGCAGTCTACGTCTGTTTCGTATTGTGTTTTCAACCAGTGACGGTCGCTCGCGTACAAGATACGATGCCGGGGGAGGGTACGTTATTGGCCGAGGCGACGTTTGTGTTTAACGTTTGTGGAATAATTTATAAACGACCAACGACAAGACACGATACTCGGCGGTACTAACATTCACCGGTATGCGCTGCTGTTGTGATCTAGCCCTCCACCCCTCTGACTCCATGTTATTTGATCCCGTCCCTCCGACCGTCATAATTGTCGTCTTAGTCCGTGATTAGAGACAATTTTCTGTCCCAGTCGAGTGGCGAGCCTCCGACGGGATATATAGGTTTGCAACAAGGAATCGCCGGATTTTCCTAGCAGTTTTGCGAATTTAACCGGTGACGTCGAGTCGATATTTATTATACCCAACATACCTATATAGTGAATATTATCAACAGAGTGATCTTTTATTATATATGTTTATTATAATTATATATTTATATGTACCAGCGAATTCTGCCATATTCTCTCTCTCTCTCTCTCTCTCTCTCTCTCTCTCTCTCTCTCTCTCTCTCTCTCTCTCTCTCTTTCTCCCTCTATTTCTCTTCATCCCTTCGTTTCTCTACCCCGCGTTTCCATCTTAATCACTCCTCCCATCTATATACAATTCTCCGTCATGCTGCAGTACACGTTTTCTTCGAATTGTGTTTACGATCAGTGCCGGGCGTGCGCGTACAAGAGGTAAAGTTGATGGAGGGGACCAAGGCCGTATCTGAGGGTAGGTTTTGGGGGTTCAAACTTCTCCCGAAATGTTCAATTGGATTAAATTAACTTTAAGATTCAATATCTTCTGAAAAAAACTGAAGTTTTTTGTATTATTTTTATATATTCTTATGTATGCTCTTTATTCAGTGTAAAAGGTTATGGACCCTTGTTTATACTTTATATTATAGCGTAGATAATAACATATACTTCATAGAAATTGGTAATTAATTGGAACTTAAAAGTGACTATAAATAACTTATAGTTGAAGTTACAAAGCACGTAGAAACAATTGTATTCGAGCTAGTTGCTTTGTATGAAAATATTTTTAAAGAAATGGTTTAAAAAGCTGAACATCTCTTAAAATTAATCGGTGATCAATAAAACATTTAAATTCCCTGAATAAATGCTCAACAACGAAATCGCGTACATTTTTATTGGTAAGATATTTTGTGGTGCAGTAGTAATTACATTATTCGATCATTTTATTGATCAACTAACACAATGTTTCGTTATTCATTAGAATAATATGTTATCATTACTCTTTACTTTCAAATAAATGAGTTAAGTCATCGATGGAAGTATTTTTGATTAATACTCAGAATTTTCAGAAATGGACTCACTATCAACTGAATTAAATTTTTGAAAAAAAATATAGTGCAATAACCTAATCATTTCAGAACGCCCTTTTGAAATCCTAGAAACATATTATAAATGTGACATTATTTTATTTTTTTTAAACATTTCCATTTTTATATTAAAAGTTTAAATCACTCAACCGATGTCAACCACACCGCTGCCAGAAAGAAATTTAGCATTACTCAGTTTGTTAAGAAATATTATTGTGAATCCCAAAGAAAAAATTGACTGTTTTTTCAATGAAGAAAAATAAATTTGAATTTTTAATAAAAAATTGTATTATTTTTACATTTATATGTAAATTAGTAAAGTTATGAAAATAACAAATAAATACTTACAATCAGAAATAAATGTTTGAAAATTAAAAAATTATCCATTGTATTTTGACGAGTAACAGTTTTAAAAATTTAATTTTTTAAAACCCTCCCCGAAATTTTATTCCAGGTACGGCCTTGGAGGGGACATTATTGGCCGATGCATGCGACACGCGTCAATGGTTTGTGGGATAATGTAAAAACGAACATTGAGAGTACGGGACACTAGACACTGACCTACACCACCACACTCCGATTTTGTGTTTTAGTTCTCCCCTCCCTAACTCCACGTTCTTCAATCCTGTCACTCCGATCACCGTCACGACTCGTGATCACGGTCAGTGCCCGTCATCTCTTGTGGTTAATGCCTAGTACCTAGTAGCGGTATATTATAAATACTCATGACGAGAAATCGCAGGATTTTCCTGAAAGTCACGCTGATTCGACCGATGACGTTAAGCCGACGCGTATTACATCCAGTACGACCATGTAGCGAATATAATCTAATATCTATAGTGTTTTTTATACCTATAAAGTTTCTTATTAATAAAAAAAAAAAATCTATAGTGTGATTTTTTTACAAGTACAAATGGGTCTCGATAAAATTCCAGCTTCGCTGAATTCTCTCTCTCTCTCTCTCTCTCTCTCTCGCTCTCTCTCTCTCTCTCCCCCACCTTTATCTCTATCACTCTCTCTATATCTTCCTTGTCTGTTTTTAAATTTTTCCATAATGATGTGGTCCACGTCTGCCTCGTATTGTTTATACGACCAAGGCCAGATGCGCGCATACAGAATCCGGTAGGAGCGACGGCATTGGTCGAGGAGACACGTGGTAATAGCTTGTGCAGTAATTGACAAACGGACATCGACAGCATACGACACTTGGAACTACCCTACACCACCTAGCCCGCACGACGTCACCGCGGTCACGTATACGTATACCACTGTAGTTGTCTCGTAGCCCTCCTTACCCGACCCTTCTCTCTGATCATCTTGTCACGGCTCATGGTCATGGTCGGTGCTCGTCTCCTGCCCTAGGTGTTAAATGGCAGCGAGATTTATGGGCTTGTGACGAGAAATCACAGGGTTCACCTGACGGTCTTGTTGATTCAACCTGCGACTTCGAATCTATGCGCGTTACACCCAATAGACCGGTTAAGTGAATAAAATCTACGCAATGATTTCTTAAGCACGCTAACTCTATTTTAACTCTGTATGATCTAGGCATTTGATTTTTTTCTGGTTACAGTCATAAGTAATCATGTGATTCGGAACAGTAGAGTAGTCGTAGGACGAAATTTTCGCGAGGATATTCTCTGTTTTTTATCTCTACTTTAGATTAAAAATGCTTAAATTTGTAAAAATTTCGCAGCAAAACGTTTTATTTTACAATGTTATGATTAATATAGGTTAAAAAAAAATAATAACATACGTGTATAGAAAGAGTAAACAAATCATTTTATTTCATAAAAGTGGTTATATTATTCTTTTAAATTGTACATGAAATAAATTCAAAAACATGGAAAATTCAGATCTATTTGAAAAATGAAATAACTTTATTTTATTCATTGTTTATATTATTATTATTATTATTTTTTAAATAATACTTAAGTAAAGCCCAATAACAAAATTAAATGACTGATCTAAATTTAATATATTCAACATTTTTTGTTATCACTCGTATCGATTACCCTATTATAATTAATTAAAATTGAAATGTATTATTATCAATCATAGAAATATTAATCGAAGTCTATTACTTGATCTTGATAAAACGTACAATAATTTTAATTACTAAATTCGCATTTTCGAAAAATTTAATTATCATAATGAATAAATGACCAAACTTTAAAAAAAAATATTTTAATACCATATTTTTATCTGAAAATTTGATTTAAAAAATTGATATTTTGTTTTGTTTTTTAAATGGGAAAATAAAATCTAGTTCTAAAAATGAAAAAATATTTTAACACAATTTACTGAAACGCAGTACCACAATAATAATAAAAAAAAAATAAAAAATAGTGAATAGAAAATATGTTGTTGCATTTGTCAAATAGATATGGCACACATGCATTATACAAAGTTAAAAATGGATTGAGTATTCTTTAAAAAATCACTATGTATTCTGTATAGAACATTACAGACCGAATAATTGTGGCCATATCAATTTCAAAACGCAGCTTTTTCTCTTGAAAACCACTGTTGAGAAATATGATAAACGCCTCAATTCAACATTTAGTGCAGTAATCAATTTTCAATTTAAAGCCCGTCAAAGCACGCTAGGTGACGTCATGGTATAAGCAAAACCAAAGTTTTATTTTACTGTGGGCTAATTTTTTTTTTTTCGAAACAAAGACACACGGGAGTTTTCCCTCCATACCCGTATTAATAAATCATGTATTGTATAACAAAACTCGCTTTGAATTCAACTTTTATTTAAACAAACAATTTAACACAATAACAATTGTCTTTTTATACATACAAGTATTCATTTTTAACATGACAACATTACAAAGAAATATTACAGCACTAAGTACACTGTATAAAGAAACTGAATATCGGTTTCTTATAAATAATTGTAATATAATGATGAATTAATTACTTCTAATAATTAACTGGCTATTTGTGGCTAAAAACGTATCAATAATAATCATACACGAGTTATAGAAATAGTTGATGAATTTCCTGACTGTTAGTTAGGTCTCTTTCGATATTCGACTTTGATAAATTTAGAAATCGCTCATGACTCTATGTCATTTTTAGCCAATTTTTAATCCGTCGCATTGATTTTTTTAAAAGTATGAAATACAATTTCAAAAGGTTCCAGTTTCTATGACTATTACAAAATTTTCGCTTAACAATACTTATCATTATATAACTCGTACAGGTACGAAAATATTAACTTGGAGGAAATACACACCCTTGCCCGAATCTAATTGCGTCTATGCATCCCAATGAGGTTAGAGACGAAAGTTTTTTATACAACTCCCAACCGATTCAGTGACATTTTTGTTTAAAAACAAATAGATAGATAAGACATAGAGAAAGGAGGAGACCTAAAGCATAATATCACTTTACATTATTATACAGTAGAACTTCCGTTAACGGTCACCTCTATGTAACGGTCAATTTGTTTGGTCCCGTCGAGTGTTATGGGAAAAATACATTAATAATTCTAAATAGCGGGCACTCTAATTAACGGTCAACATTTATCAAATGGAAAATTATTATTTTGAAATTATTTTTGACAGTTTATCTTAACGAGCTTAATTTATGATGTCGATAAGGCGATAAAACTTGTCCGTGACTGTGTATTTTGTCATTTTTGTAAAAGACGTAGTAAAAGATGCTGATGAACTTGCAAAAAGCATTACTGTATTAGACGCTTTGATGTGGATTAAACAGTCTGTAAAGCAAATAACTGGTAGTTGTGTTCAGTGTTGTATAAAGATAACTTTTTAATTATCTAGATAAAGATAAAAGATAATTGACAGAAAATTTATCTAGATGAAGATAAAAGATACATCACAATTTAATTATCTAGATAAAGATAAAATATTAAAATTTTTTATCTAGATAAAAAAAAAGATAGTTGCTTAATAGGTAAAGTATCAATCACAAAACTAAATTTTCCTAAAAAAATTATTTAATGTTTTTTAATAAAAGTTCAAACAGTCAGCATAGCGCAATTTTTAAGTTACCATAAAATGTTAAATGTGATAGAAAAACACAAGTTAAAAATTAATTAGTCAGAATTTACTTTATTCTTTTATTTTTAATTTTTAATATTGCATTAATGGACAATGGACAATAGTTTATTAATTGTATTTCTTATTATTTTTTTAGTGGATATAAATAATAATACTAGCTAGGTATTATTAATTTATAATACAATGATATCTACACACCTTAATACACAATTTTAATAAATATTTAATAATTAATTAATGAACAAACAAACACTTTACTGGAGAATTTTATCTTTTATATTTATAGTTTGACATTTTGTTTAGTTCAAATCATCTTTTTACACAACATTAAGATAAATATAAGCAAAACATAATATTACTTTTATGCAACAGATTTCTTAAAAATAAAATAAAAACAAGTACCAATGTTTGTTATATAAAAAAAATAGTTTATACAAATCTAATACTAAAGTATAGTTATATCTTATATATCAATATACCCATGTAAAAAAAAATTATACATATAACATACTAACATGTGTACATTTAATAAAATAATTACTAAAATAACTGTATATTTAAACAAACCAAATAATAAAGATTATAACACAAACCAAAGAATAAAAAAATTGTTGCTGTCTATCATTATTATTTAAAAGGAAACACCTACAACATACCAAAAAAAATATGCATTTGCCACAACTTCCGAGCCCTGGTTATAACGTTTATATTTTATATGATATAAATTTGATATATCCGATAATATTCATGAATGAAAATAATACTATGTAAGTATATATACTATGTAAGTATATATTGCTATATATATATATATATATATATATATATATATATATATTTATATATATATATATATATATATATATATATATAATATATAATACAGATAATCGATAACCAGTGATTATAAAAGGAATGATTTGTATTATGTAGGTACCTATACCTAAAAATAAATTTAATATCTTGTAATCGGAAAATAAAAATACGTTAATAATATAATTATTTTTTTTTCATTAATACTTTATACACAATCTGTACCTGCGGCACAATAACAATAAGAGTATGACCAAAGTTAAAATAAATTTATCTAGATGATAGATGATTAATTTATTTATCTTGGATAACGTCTCAGATAACATAATTCACATTTATCTAGATAAGATAAAAGATAAAAATATACCTATCTAGATAATTTATCTAGATAAATTTATCTAGATAAAATACAACACTGGTTGTGTTACTAAATGTTTTAAAAAATCAGCTTTTATTTTGGAAAATTTGCCTGTAGATTTAGATAACACAAATCTTGAAAACGAAATAATTATTGGTGAACAAATTTATATTGCTGCCAACTCATATGCAAGGTGAAGAGTTTTTTTTGGTCGACAAAACTCTAAGAACTGAAGAAGATAGAACTGATATCAAGTCATTCATAATAACAGATAATGACGAAGAGGAAACACACGAAGAAACTGAAAAAACTGAAGAACCCGAGTACACTGTATCAAACTATTCTGAGGTTTTAACTCAAATAAAACAATTATCAGCTTTCACTCTTCAAAAAGGTGATGTAGATGGTTATGGCATGTTAAAAACCGCAGAAATTTATTTTGAAAAAGAGTGTTCAAATAATCAAAAGAATCTAAAACAAACTAATATGACTCAATTTTTTCAATTTTAAACTGTACCTACCTACCTACATTATTTCGTAAATCATAAATACAATTTTTAATACCCATATTCATATGCGTTATTTAAATATTGGTGTTTTATATTTAAATATATTTAAAATTTGTATGACCTCTATATAGCGGTCATTATTTACAGTCCCTTCAGTGACCGCTATAATATGGAAGTTCTACTGTATATATATATATATATATATATATATATATATATATATATATATATATATATATATATATATATATATATATATATATATATATATATATGATGTGTGTGTGGTTTCGGATGTTATTTTTTTAACCATATCGCATCGTATTACAACTTATTTTCACTTTTGGAAAAAGAAAACTTTGTAAGAAACCACATACCTAATTGTTTTCCCCGGAAAATACACGTCTGTGAGTCCGTAAACTTATCGCGAATTCGAAGTTTTTTTTTCTTTTTTACACCTGTTTCGTCAATAACGGAATAACCCGAATTAATTTATTCACTTGTTTCAGGAATACCGTCGCGTCATATTATTTTCTCATTTCGTTTTAATGGAATGAAAACCAACTCGTAGAGCTGCATCCGTATTTCTTGATATTTTCTAGCAGTGTAGACGACAAGATTCAAACGTGACGTAGCGTCTTATCACGACCACTGAAAAACAACATATTAGCTGTCTGTGTTTTGTTTTTAGACATCGATTTGGTGCGCAAGTCCCAACGTTAACCCAGTCTAACCAGCAAATCGCACCTATATTCTATAACTCTCAAGGCTATTATAATTCTAGTATGTTATCACCCCTATACTACATTCCAAGTAACATCCATATCTATACCTTATACCCCATGGTTTATACCGAGGGAGTACCATGGCTCTAGGATAAGTTTTTTGCCCCCGTAAACCTATGTTATCTATACCTCTCAAATATGTATAACTCGGATGGCGTTTGAATCATAATCTCGTTGACGCAGTATACGCGTATTATGATAAACGAGCTTTTCCCCTCTTCGAACCCTGCAAGTAGGATGAAAATGTAGGTTCTGGGTCTCCTCCCCCTTAAATTTTACATGTAAAAGCATAGGAGGATCTATAGGCAAAAACAATGTACGTGCTCCTCCCAAACTATAGTTTGCCCCTTAAAATGCAACCTTCAACACATGACCAACTGTCCGAACCTCAGACGAATTTATCGCCACCAGGATATTACTTGTGTGTGTGTGTGTGTGTGTGTGTGTGTGTGTGTGTGTGTGTGTGTGTGTGTGTGTGTGTGTGTGTGTGAGTGTGTGCATGTGTGTGTGTGTGCGTGTGTGTGCGTGTGTGTTATATATCATATGTATATTATTGTATACTACTTTTTAAATAAAATTGAATACATTTTACTGTACAAATTAAATCGGCTAAAATTACAAAATTATAGCCGCCACCACACGCCCCGCAGCAATTATGCCACTAACTCTACTCTCGCTTTACCCACGTTGTATATAAAACATATTATTCACTAGTTATAATAATTCAACCAAGCATTTGTCGCAGGTCTCAACATGCATTTGCCTGTCGAGACTGGTCTTATATGTTTATCTCCACCTAATAGTTATTTTTCTACTACTACAAACATAACAGATATTCTGTATCGTAACAGTATGTTTCCAGTCATCATTATGTCAAGTTTCTCTGTGATTTTTTTTTTTTTTTTTTTTTTTTTTTTTTATAATTTTTTGCGAATGACTTACGTGATACCGGATTCAATCGAAGTGAATACTAATAAAATATTTATATTTAATTTCCTTATGTAATAACTATATTAACTATCTTAAGTTAGAGAATCGGATGAAATATTTGAATTAAACAACATTAGAATATTCTAACAAGTAAGTATCATGCACACTAATCCTGTAACATCATAGTAAAATATTACCGCTAGACAGCGCTGATGAAACAACGTGGTTAAATATCCGATTATAAGACTTACTCAAGAATATGAATATTAGCAATATGAAGAAAAAAAAATCAATATATTGAATCTCATTTAACTATTTTATACGTATAATACAGTACTTAAGTAAAATTATAAATTTATAAAGCATATGATAACAGTCAAAGTACATAGTGTATACAATTAGAGTTCTACAACTATTAAACGGGAGCCTAACAATTGATATAACCTTAATCTAAGCAGTATTTGTATAGTTCGGTCACTATTTATTTCAAGTGTCAACTTTGTTATTCGACTTTAGTTTTGATTTCGCTTCATTATTCAAAATGTACAAGTGTGAAAAATCTAATAAGTCCTTCACTAGAGGTAACAACTTGATGAGACATGCTAGATGTCACGATGAAACCAATTTTCCATGTAGCATCTGTTCAAAAGTATTCACACGGAGAGATAACCTCATCAGACACAGCAAGGAAATGCATCGTAAGTATTTTTTTTACCAGAGTTTGAAAACGATTTCAATTTCGTTTTGAATTCTATCACGCACTGTTCCATTAGATAGATTTCAATTGGCTGTTTTAACAATACATTTTTTTTTTTCAAATTAATCACTATTAATTAATAAAAAATAATATTTTCTAGATTCAAATATTTTATTGTGCCAACAACAACATCCATCCATAACCAAACATGAAATTGAAGATTTTTTAAGACCTAGTGAAAACGTTTATTATGATTATGAAGGTAAATATCTTTATTATATTTTACAAATCAATGATAAACATTAATAAATAATACTTTGTTTCAGCTCACTCTAATTTGAAGCGTGTACATCATGTAGAGAATTTAAACACGGCAGTAAATGCAAAAAAATCTCGTATGCTCCTAGCACAGACTCAGGGTTTTGTTGAGATAGGTTCTTCACATCGTAAAAAAATTAATTGGTATTACAAGAAAAATACTAGTAATTTTTCCAACTACAGTGATTTTCTACAATCATCAAAGGAAGACTTATTTAAGTTACTCGGATCTCTTTCATCAAATAATCCAATCAAATACAATCTAAAACTGGAAGCTACATACAATAGACCACACATCGATAATTCAGCAGAAAATCGAGCATTTAAAACCTCAGCCAAGGAATTGTTCACAGATACAAATATCCAGGCTAGGATTGATCTAGATTTTGCTAATCTAATGTCCGAGGAAGATATTTATACTGGAAAAGGAAGTGGTTTTAGTTTACAATCTATAGATGGTTTATTATTAGGAGTATATAAATATACACCTATGGGTGGTTCATCGTATATATCATTACCGAATGACATAAAAAATAAAAAAGCCGTAATCAATGTACAAAACACAGACCAACAGTGTTTCAAATGGGCTTTATTGACAAAATACGTAGATAACGTTCGTATTCTAGTGCAGTTTACATCTGAAGAACATCGATACGATTTCACAGGATTAACATTCCCAACCCCTTTACACGAGGTGAAAATATTCGAGAGAAATAATCCAAACGTGTCGATCAACGTATACGGTTTAAAACGTCAAAAGAATAAAAAACATAATGTTTATCCACTAAAAGTTGTAGACAGAGAAAAAACAGATCATTTCGATCTCTTGCTAATAACTGACGATAGTAAATCACACTACACGTACATTTCTGATTTTTCGCGACTTGTACGTAAACAAAAGACTGCACACGAAGAAAAAATATTTATGTGTAAAAGATGTTTCACTTCATTCGATGATGGACCAAAAAAATATAAATTACGTGGACAAGAAGCATTAAATGAACACAAACTTATTTGCGGACAACACAAACCAATTCTACCTGTCATGCCTGATCCAGGGACAAAGATGGAGTTTGAAGGATGGAGTAAGACACAACGTCATCCAATAGCGATATACGCAGACTTTGAAGCTTTGCTAGTGAAATGTGAAGAGAGTAAAGGTAAAAAGACCACATCGCTTCAAAAACATGAACCGATGAGTTTTGGATTTACTGTAATAACCTCAGAAGACGTACCTTTAACATTACTAGAAGAATTTGATATACCAAGATCTGTTGTTATACATCATGGAACTGAAACACAACAAGAGGTTGCGAAACATTTTGTAGAGCTGATCATCAAAGTTGCAGAAAAGATTGAAAAACTGTTCAAAACCATCACACCTATTATTATGACCAAAGAAGAACAAAGAACACATATGATGAAAAATATATGTGATTTATGTAAAAAGGATCTTTCTGTGAAAAATCCTAAAGTAGCAGACCACAACCATCTATCCGGACGTTTTAGACAAACGTTATGCAACACCTGCAACCTTAAATTACAAACACCTAACTTCGTCCCGTGTTTTTTTCATAATCTATCAAACTATGACGCTCACTTCATTGTAACAGAGCTGGGCTACGATACCAATACAATATCCGTCATACCAAACAGCGAAGAAAAATTTATATCATTTTCAAAGTACATCAGTCCGAATTTCACCATCCGTTTCATTGATACGTGCAGATTTATGTCGTCTAGCCTATCTACATTAGCAACAAACCTTATAACACTAGATCTATCAAAATTCCGCGAAACAGCTAAACATTTCAATACATCAGATCTACCACTTGTGACGCGGAAGGGTGTGTACCCGTATGATTATACAGACAGTTGGAAGAAGTTATCAGACACATCACTACCATGCAAATCAGATTTTTATAGTTTATTGACAGAAAGCGGTATAGAAGATGACGAGTACGAGCATGCAAGAAAAGTTTGGAGCCATTTCAATTGCAAGAACCTCGGAGAATACAGCGATCTTTATCTAAAGATCGATGTACTACTTCTAGCCGATGTTTTTGAAAATTTTCGAGACATGTGCATTTCAACATACAATCTAGATCCTGTATACTACTATACAGCACCTGGTTTTAGCTTTGACTGTATGTTAAAATACACTGATATCAAACTAGAATTACTCTCCGATTACGACATGCACTTATTTTTTGAAAATTCAATTCGCGGTGGTCTCACTCAGGCAAGTATGAGATATGCTAAAGCCAATAATGAAAAGACACAGGATTATGATGCGACGAAGCCTAAATCATGGATAGTTTATCAAGATTGCAACAACTTGTACGGGTGGGCAATGTCACAGTACATGCCATACGGTGGTTTTAAATGGGTTGAGCCTACATTAGATGGTTTGGAGACACTGACAGTCACCTCAGATATAGGAAGAGTGTATGAGGTTGATATTTCGTATCCCCAACACCTACATGATGAACACAATGACCTTCCATTTTTACCAGAAAACAAAATTCCACCAGGATCAAAAGTACAAAAACTGATGGCAACATTCGAAGAAAAAAAGAACTACATCTTACACTATAGGAATTTACAACAAGCTCTAGCAAATGGATTAATTGTAGAAAAAGTACATAGAGTATTAGAGTTTTATCAATCGGACTGGCTTGCAAAATACATTAGTCTGAATACCGAAATGAGGAAAAAGGCTGCGAACGATTTCGAAAAAGATTTTTTTAAATTGTTAAACAATGCCGTTTTTGGAAAAACTATGGAATCAATGCGGAAACGTATGAAGATGGAACTAGTTTCATGCCCGAAAAGATTACAAAAACTTGTAAACAAGCCAATATTTAAACATGCTACAAAATATAACGAAAATTTGTCGGCAATATCACTAGAAAATAAAGTGATTCATTTCTGCAAACCAATTTATATTGGTTTTGCAGTACTTGACATATCTAAATCATTAATGTATAATTATCACTACAATACCATGAGAAGACATTTTGGCGATAACCTCAGATTAATGTATACAGATACAGATTCACTCGTATACAATATAATTACCGACGACTTTTACAATGACTTGTCGAACAAACCAGGTTTAATAGAATGTATGGATACATCAAATTTACCACATGAACATCCATGCTACACACCTGCACGTAAAAAAATACCGGGACTGTTTTCCGACGAGACAGACGGAAAAATAATTACAGAATTTATCGCACTAAAGTGGGCAAAATCATACGCGTATATTCTGGATAACAAAGAAAAAATTAAAGCTAAAGGCATCAGAGACCATGTAGTGAAAAATCATATGTCTTTCAAAGATCATATGAATTGCCTCTTCGCTGACGATAAAGAAAACAGCTTCAAACCGTGTAGAGAAAATATCTCAATACGATCTTTCAACCACCAACTTAGGACGATAAAATCAAACAAATTATCATTCAATCGACGAGATGATAAAAGGCATGTATTAGATGATCGAATACACACTCTAGCACATGGCCATTATACGATTGAGTGAGTTACTATTAAATGATAATAAATTTGATGTATCTAATTCCATTATTATGTTATGTTTTAGTGAACTCAATGAAGAAGCCGAGCTTATCCTGTTGTTGGAAGAAGACTATATCAATCGGAACATCTAAAACTGTTATTGTATTAGTTTAAAACTGTTATTGTGTTATTGTATTATGTGTATTAATAAATTGTATATGATAATGTTATTTATCGAATATTTTTATTAATTTGTACCACGTTATTTTTAAACTATGAAAATGTGCATAGTTAATAATAAATAAGCAGTGTTTTATTAAAAAAAAAAAGACATTTTATTTAAAAATATATACAAAATCTTATTGATAATTATTTATAAACCATTGTTTTAATGCAATGTCTTTGAGTAAATGTAAACATTCTCGAATCGTAATCCGTTTTCACCCACGAGTAGAAAATAAATTAGATTGGTTTTTCCACAACCAGAACTTCCTAATACTAATGACCTTACAGTGTTGGGGAAAAGGGGCCCATGACGAGTTGTCGATGTATCCGGCGTATCGATATTGTATATCGGTAGTTTTTGTTCTTGCTCTATGAATGCAAGTGCTTTTGATTGCTTTTTCATATTTTCTTCATTGAAATGTTTATTGTTCTCGTGTCGTGCGAGATCTGATTTATAATTAAAACCACGGTTACATATATCACAAAAGAAACGTATCCCGCTGTGGGTTTTAACGTGTCTATTCAAAGCATCTCCCCTGGTAAATAATCGTAAACATTGTTCACACTTAAACATAATTATACGTCCTGTCAGATTCATATCAGAAACTCTACTAACATAGCATAGCTGTGGCTGTGGCTGTGGCTGTGGCTGTGGCTGTGGCTGTGGCTGTGGCTGTGGCTGTGGCTGTGGCTGTGGCTGTGGCTGTGGTTGTTGCTGTGGTTGTGACTGTAGTGAATTTTTCATATCATTCTTATTATAAATATAGATGTAATGTTTAATATTATGTAATACGATGGCGTACGCTCAAAGGAAACGGTCGATTCAAGGTTCGGGACTTGTCAACTCTGTTATAAACCATTTACCTATGGAATTACATCTGCCTGGTTATAAGTTAGTATAATTGTTATTCATAGTAAAAATATTATTCAAATATATATATATATATATATGTATATATTTTTAAATAAAATGTCTTTTTTTTTTTAATAAAACACTGCTTATTTATTATTAACTATGCACATTTTCATAGTTTAAAAATAACGTGGTACAAATTAATAAAAATATTCGATAAATAACATTATCATATACAATTTATTAATACACATAATACAATAACACAATAACAGTTTTAAACTAATACAATAACAGTTTTAGATGTTCCGATTGATATAGTCTTCTTCCAACAACAGGATAAGCTCGGCTTCTTCATTGAGTTCACTAAAACATAACATAATAATGGAATTAGATACATCAAATTTATTATCATTTAATAGTAACTCACTCAATCGTATAATGGCCATGTGCTAGAGTGTGTATTCGATCATCTAATACATGCCTTTTATCATCTCGTCGATTGAATGATAATTTGTTTGATTTTATCGTCCTAAGTTGGTGGTTGAAAGATCGTATTGAGATATTTTCTCTACACGGTTTGAAGCTGTTTTCTTTATCGTCAGCGAAGAGGCAATTCATATGATCTTTGAAAGACATATGATTTTTCACTACATGGTCTCTGATGCCTTTAGCTTTAATTTTTTCTTTGTTATCCAGAATATACGCGTATGATTTTGCCCACTTTAGTGCGATAAATTCTGTAATTATTTTTCCGTCTGTCTCGTCGGAAAACAGTCCCGGTATTTTTTTACGTGCAGGTGTGTAGCATGGATGTTCATGTGGTAAATTTGATGTATCCATACATTCTATTAAACCTGGTTTGTTCGACAAGTCATTGTAAAAGTCGTCGGTAATTATATTGTATACGAGTGAATCTGTATCTGTATACATTAATCTGAGGTTATCGCCAAAATGTCTTCTCATGGTATTGTAGTGATAATTATACATTAATGATTTAGATATGTCAAGTACTGCAAAACCAATATAAATTGGTTTGCAGAAATGAATCACTTTATTTTCTAGTGATATTGCCGACAAATTTTCGTTATATTTTGTAGCATGTTTAAATATTGGCTTGTTTACAAGTTTTTGTAATCTTTTCGGGCATGAAACTAGTTCCATCTTCATACGTTTCCGCATTGATTCCATAGTTTTTCCAAAAACGGCATTGTTTAACAATTTAAAAAAATCTTTTTCGAAATCGTTCGCAGCCTTTTTCCTCATTTCGGTATTCAGACTAATGTATTTTGCAAGCCAGTCCGATTGATAAAACTCTAATACTCTATGTACTTTTTCTACAATTAATCCATTTGCTAGAGCTTGTTGTAAATTCCTATAGTGTAAGATGTAGTTCTTTTTTTCTTCGAATGTTGCCATCAGTTTTTGTACTTTTGATCCTGGTGGAATTTTGTTTTCTGGTAAAAATGGAAGGTCATTGTGTTCATCATGTAGGTGTTGGGGATACGAAATATCAACCTCATACACTCTTCCTATATCTGAGGTGACTGTCAGTGTCTCCAAACCATCTAATGTAGGCTCAACCCATTTAAAACCACCGTATGGCATGTACTGTGACATTGCCCACCCGTACAAGTTGTTGCAATCTTGATAAACTATCCATGATTTAGGCTTCGTCGCATCATAATCCTGTGTCTTTTCATTATTGGCTTTAGCATATCTCATACTTGCCTGAGTGAGACCACCGCGAATTGAATTTTCAAAAAATAAGTGCATGTCGTAATCGGAGAGTAATTCTAGTTTGATATCAGTGTATTTTAACATACAGTCAAAGCTAAAACCAGGTGCTGTATAGTAGTATACAGGATCTAGATTGTATGTTGAAATGCACATGTCTCGAAAATTTTCAAAAACATCGGCTAGAAGTAGTACATCGATCTTTAGATAAAGATCGCTGTATTCTCCGAGGTTCTTGCAATTGAAATGGCTCCAAACTTTTCTTGCATGCTCGTACTCGTCATCTTCTATACCGCTTTCTGTCAATAAACTATAAAAATCTGATTTGCATGGTAGTGATGTGTCTGATAACTTCTTCCAACTGTCTGTATAATCATACGGGTACACACCCTTCCGCGTCACAAGTGGTAGATCTGATGTATTGAAATGTTTAGCTGTTTCGCGGAATTTTGATAGATCTAGTGTTATAAGGTTTGTTGCTAATGTAGATAGGCTAGACGACATAAATCTGCACGTATCAATGAAACGGATGGTGAAATTCGGACTGATGTACTTTGAAAATGATATAAATTTTTCTTCGCTGTTTGGTATGACGGATATTGTATTGGTATCGTAGCCCAGCTCTGTTACAATGAAGTGAGCGTCATAGTTTGATAGATTATGAAAAAAACACGGGACGAAGTTAGGTGTTTGTAATTTAAGGTTGCAGGTGTTGCATAACGTTTGTCTAAAACGTCCGGATAGATGGTTGTGGTCTGCTACTTTAGGATTTTTCACAGAAAGATCCTTTTTACATAAATCACATATATTTTTCATCATATGTGTTCTTTGTTCTTCTTTGGTCATAATAATAGGTGTGATGGTTTTGAACAGTTTTTCAATCTTTTCTGCAACTTTGATGATCAGCTCTACAAAATGTTTCGCAACCTCTTGTTGTGTTTCAGTTCCATGATGTATAACAACAGATCTTGGTATATCAAATTCTTCTAGTAATGTTAAAGGTACGTCTTCTGAGGTTATTACAGTAAATCCAAAACTCATCGGTTCATGTTTTTGAAGCGATGTGGTCTTTTTACCTTTACTCTCTTCACATTTCACTAGCAAAGCTTCAAAGTCTGCGTATATCGCTATTGGATGACGTTGTGTCTTACTCCATCCTTCAAACTCCATCTTTGTCCCTGGATCAGGCATGACAGGTAGAATTGGTTTGTGTTGTCCGCAAATAAGTTTGTGTTCATTTAATGCTTCTTGTCCACGTAATTTATATTTTTTTGGTCCATCATCGAATGAAGTGAAACATCTTTTACACATAAATATTTTTTCTTCGTGTGCAGTCTTTTGTTTACGTACAAGTCGCGAAAAATCAGAAATGTACGTGTAGTGTGATTTACTATCGTCAGTTATTAGCAAGAGATCGAAATGATCTGTTTTTTCTCTGTCTACAACTTTTAGTGGATAAACATTATGTTTTTTATTCTTTTGACGTTTTAAACCGTATACGTTGATCGACACGTTTGGATTATTTCTCTCGAATATTTTCACCTCGTGTAAAGGGGTTGGGAATGTTAATCCTGTGAAATCGTATCGATGTTCTTCAGATGTAAACTGCACTAGAATACGAACGTTATCTACGTATTTTGTCAATAAAGCCCATTTGAAACACTGTTGGTCTGTGTTTTGTACATTGATTACGGCTTTTTTATTTTTTATGTCATTCGGTAATGATATATACGATGAACCACCCATAGGTGTATATTTATATACTCCTAATAATAAACCATCTATAGATTGTAAACTAAAACCACTTCCTTTTCCAGTATAAATATCTTCCTCGGACATTAGATTAGCAAAATCTAGATCAATCCTAGCCTGGATATTTGTATCTGTGAACAATTCCTTGGCTGAGGTTTTAAATGCTCGATTTTCTGCTGAATTATCGATGTGTGGTCTATTGTATGTAGCTTCCAGTTTTAGATTGTATTTGATTGGATTATTTGATGAAAGAGATCCGAGTAACTTAAATAAGTCTTCCTTTGATGATTGTAGAAAATCACTGTAGTTGGAAAAATTACTAGTATTTTTCTTGTAATACCAATTAATTTTTTTACGATGTGAAGAACCTATCTCAACAAAACCCTGAGTCTGTGCTAGGAGCATACGAGATTTTTTTGCATTTACTGCCGTGTTTAAATTCTCTACATGATGTACACGCTTCAAATTAGAGTGAGCTGAAACAAAGTATTATTTATTAATGTTTATCATTGATTTGTAAAATATAATAAAGATATTTACCTTCATAATCATAATAAACGTTTTCACTAGGTCTTAAAAAATCTTCAATTTCATGTTTGGTTATGGATGGATGTTGTTGTTGGCACAATAAAATATTTGAATCTAGAAAATATTATTTTTTATTAATTAATAGTGATTAATTTGAAAAAAAAAAAAATGTATTGTTAAAACAGCCAATTGAAATCTATCTAATGGAACAGTGCGTGATAGAATTCAAAACGAAATTGAAATCGTTTTCAAACTCTGGTAAAAAAAATACGATGCGTTTCCTTGCTGTGTCTGATGAGGTTATCTCTCCGTGTGAATACTTTTGAACAGATGCTACATGGAAAATTGGTTTCATCGTGACATCTAGCATGTCTCATCAAGTTGTTACCTCTAGTGAAGGACTTATTACATTTTTCACACTTGTACATTTTGAATAATGAAGCGAAATCAAAACTAAAGTCGAATAACAAAGTTGACACTTGAAATAAATAGTGACCGAACTATACAAATACTGCTTAGATTAAGGTTATATCAATTGTTAGGCTCCCGTTTAATAGTTGTAGAACTCTAATTGTATACACTATGTACTTTGACTGTTATCATATGCTTTATAAATTTATAATTTTACTTAAGTACTGTATTATACGTATAAAATAGTTAAATGAGATTCAATATATTGATTTTTTTTTTTCTTCATATTGCTAATATTCATATTCTTGAGTAAGTCTTATAATCGGATATTTAATCACGTTGTTTCATCAGCGCTATCTAGCGGTAATATTTTACTATGATGTTACAGGATTAGTGTGCATGATACTTACTTGTTAGAATATTCTAATGTTGTTTAATTCAAATATTTCATCCGATTCTCTAACTTAAGATAGTTAATATAGTTATTACATAAGGAAATTAAATATAAATATTTTATTAGTATTCACTTCGATTGAATCCGGTATCACGTAAGTCATTCGCAAAAAATTATAAAAAAAAAAAAAAAAAAAAAAAATCACAGAGAAACTTGACATAATGATGACTGGAAACATACTGTTACGATACAGAATATCTGTTATGTTTGTAGTAGTAGAAAAATAACTATTAGGTGGAGATAAACATATAAGACTAGTCTCGACAGGCAAATGCATGTTGAGACCTGCGACAAATGCTTGGTTGAATTATTATAACTAGTGAATAATATGTTTTATATACAACGTGGGTAAAGCGAGAGTAGAGTTAGTGGCATAATTGCTGCGGGGCGTGTGGTGGCGGCTATAATTTTGTAATTTTAGCCGATTTAATTTGTACAGTAAAATGTATTCAATTTTATTTAAAAAGTAGTATACAATAATATACATATGATATATAACACACACGCACACACACGCACACACACACACACATGCACACACTCACTCACACACACACACACACACACACACACACACACACACACACACACACACACACACACACACACATCCCACACACAAGTAATATCCTGGTGGCGATAAATTCGTCTGAGGTTCGGACAGTTGGTCATGTGTTGAAGGTTGCATTTTAAGGGGCAAACTATAGTTTGGGAGGAGCACGTGCATTGTTTTTGCCTATAGATCCTCCTATGCTTTTACATGTAAAATTTAAGGGGGAGGAGACCCAGAACCTACATTTTCATCCTACTCCTGCACGTTCAAATAACTGTCAGTAATATCAAAATAACTGTTTCATTGATGAGTTTAAATTGGTTTTAAGATTTATCGAACCTCTCGACTTCAAATGGATAAAGTCCAACATTTTCAGAGCAGATATTCATACATTTTAATAGCACCACGTTTAATTGTAGTTTGTTTTGGTTAGTTTTAATTTAAATGATCTCTAGGTCAGTTTCTTTTGAATCCGTTGGGTATTGTTATACAACATATTATAAATATTCAACAACAAATGTTTAACCCCGACGTACCTAAGGATTTATGAATGTAAAACGAAACAACCATCAGTTATTTCAATCAAAACTTTTTCCCGGCCAAAGTAATATTACAATGGTAAATTCAAAAAAGTTTTTGGTAACCTTTTTTTTTTTTTTTTTTTTAAAGTAAACAGAATGAATATAATACAAATGATAAGTAAAAATGTATTACAAGCGTATGATTGGAAAACAAAATATATGCACATAATTTACTAGTTAAGGCGTTGGATTGTTTTTACTATTTAATACTATTTACATTTGTGTAATTGCTGTATTGGTTATTAAAAAGAACTGCAAAAAATGTACTACCGTCTGTGCATAAAATAAAAAGATACATGTAATGGTGAAAATTGATTTAGTTTTCATAGTGCTGGAGTTTAATTTATTATTATTATTTTTTTTTTTTTAACTTCAAAATTCATAACTTATATCAACACATTTCTATGGAATGCAGCATAATATTATAGTCACGTTAACGGTTGTTACTCTATTTAACTCTATTTACTCAAGGTAATCATTTGGATTAACGCCACACATTTTTTGCAAAGGATAAAAGATAACACACTCATATATAAAATTTAAATAATTTTAGTAACTTATAAATAAAAAAAATATCTAAAGCACGTTACACGATTTTATACACAAAAGGTAATAATAAATCATCATCAAACGTCCAAGTGTATATATATATATTTTTTTTTAAAGAGATTTCCTAGCTTTTGGCGTTAATATTTAAGGATGGTCAATGTTGTACCTATATATACTGTTTTATAGAATCGTTATTAAAAAAAAAAAAAAAAGTTACTATGATTTCATAATAAATAGAAAAGTATAAATGAGTAACTTCAAACAAATTATATTAGCAATTATGTCAAAA